>CM053783.1:529691990-530411990 GCA_028749045.1 Cupressus sempervirens | reverse complement strand
CTTCTTGGATTCAATCAGGAGGTGATCAAAAGCATGGTGGGGTCCTGGAAGGATGGCAGGGTCAAGGTGAACGGGGTCTACTTCCGGATCACGGAGGAGGTGATTGCCACTATCACCAAAATCCCTATTGAGGATTTTAAAGTCTTTAGGGATAAGAAGCTCTCAGCCAATGCAGTTAGAGACTTTGTGGAGAGTGAGAAGGAGCTGAAGGCACTGAGAAAGATTGACACCTACTATGTCCCCGACTCCATGAAGAAGCGATGGAGATATGTTCTGAGAGCTGTTAGCGAGTACATAACGTTGGACCCTAGGTTTGATAGAGCTTGTACCCACCACTTTGTTATATTGAATCATTTTTGGCATAATGCTAATATTTCCTTTCCATATTATATGTTAACCTCGATGAGCAAGGTGGTGGACAGCTTCAAAAAGAAGCCCACCGCAAACCCAACTCTACACGAGGGGTTGTTGCTGCTTATCCACAAGCACTTCAAGGCTCAGACAATAAGCATCGCTCCCCCTCAGGTAGAGAAGGTGGAGTCTGGTAGCCCTAGTTACTCCTCTAACTCGGATGAAATTCAGAACCTCAACTCTGAGGAAGGAGGGATCTCTTCTTCGGGGAAATTAGGGACTCACCAAGCTAAAAAATTGCCCTCCCCCATAACCCCTAGCAAAAAAAGCCCTAGAGCTGGAGTTTAAGGAGGTGGTTAAGGAGACGCAGGAGGAAATTAAGGATGAAAGTGGAAGGAAGAAATGCAAGAGGGAAAGTTTGGAGGATGTGCGCTCTCAGTTTGAGGAGGTGTTTATGTTGCCCCTATCTCCTATCCACCTCCAAGACCAACCCGAGGAATAGAAAGAGTAGAATGCAGGGTATGCAGAAGGGGAAGTGCAAGTTAATGATAGGAGAAAAGCTTGGATAAACTTTAATGTCAAGACTTTGAAGATGGGCATCTTTAGGGAGGCCATGAATCCCCAAATCCTTGTGGAAAATCAAGAGGAACAATGGCTGGAAGAACTTATTGACCTAGTGATAGTGGCTATTTCGACAAAGCTAGGGAGACAGGGATGAACCTCCTGAACAATGCTCGTAATAGTATGATTGAAAATTTTAGATCAATCAAATGACTTTTCCACGAGCTGGAGGAGGTCAAAGAACAAGTGAGACATATTAAGGCAACAAGGAATGGGATGGATGCTAACAGGAGGATGGATTCAACTGACAGGCTTAGTCTGGCAAAAAGAAGGATACATAACTTGGAGAACTACAATCACAAGCTTGCAAATCAGATGTTCACTTTGTTAAGCTCCATTAACAACAACATCATCTTTCTTATGGGCTAGATCAAAGATAGAGAAATGCAGGATGATGAGGAAGGAAAAGACAGGGATGAAGCTAGAACGGAGGATGACTTTGCAAAGGACAACACCATTCCTAATCAGGACCAGGGGGACCAAAGAGCACAATAGCTAGAAGTGGAGGAGAACCAACTAGCCTTTGAGGCTACTTAGGTTATGCAAGAGCTAGAACGAAAGAGCAAGGAATAACTCTCGCCTGTTCTTTTGTTTTTCTTTGTCTTTTGGCTTTTGGTCGAGCTTTAGGCCGTGGTTTTACTTGTCTTTTTTCCTGGTCTTTTCTTTGAACTCTACTTTTGGGCTGGGCTTTATGCTTATTATCAACCTCTGAACTTATACTTTTTTGGTTGGGCTTTCACGCTTATTATCAGCCTTATATGTTTTAACTATTGAGTTTCAGGATCCCTGCAATACTAGTTTATCTAATCAAAAACAAAAAGGGCTTTCCAATTTGATGAATTGAGAATTTCTCCTAAATAGTAATTGTTCTCTAAATTTACCCATTAATTCTTTTAAATAGGTTTGTCTATATGCATCTGAAAACCCTAGCCCCATAATTTCTTCAGATATATGCATATGAAAATTTCTTATATAGAATTTAGCTACCCACAAAAAAATGCATACAACCAAGATATGAAAATCCTCAGAAAGCATTCAGAAGACACGAAGAAGACAGGAAGTGCAAGAAGTGAAATATCATAAGTCAAAATTACAAGTGTCTACCTGGACACTGATGCTAAATCACTTCTCCTCAGAATTTCGTAGAGCAAGCTCCTTCCTTCTCCAACGTTCCTGGGTCCTCCAAAAATGCTCCCTAAGCTTCTAGGAGTTCCAGAATATAAAGAACTCTTAGGAAGCACCTAGAATGTCTCTAGAAACAACTAGAAGGTGTTGACAACTAAGCATGAGTCTTTTCCAACCTTCTAGATGAGGCACAAGGTCGTAGACACCATCTGCTTAATTTGTGTGCTAACTCCTGTGTTGTTGACATATGTGCAATCAAGAGGTGCGTTTACTCCTAGGCAAGCTTATAACTTTTATTTTAATTCTTTTATTATTTTTATTATTATTATTTATTTATTATTTTATTATTATTAATTTTAATTTCTTTTATTTAATTCTTTTACTCAATTAATTTCCTATTTAATTAATTAAAATAAAAATATCTAAAGATCATGCTATCATATTAATTTTTCCAAAATAATTAAATTATTAATTAAATCTTTTTAATTTAGGACTTAATTAATAGAAAATTCACCATAGACCTCCAAGATAAAATATGAAAACCCATCATAGAACAATCCATACAAAATTAGTCTAAAGGGTTAAAATCATGAATTATGTCATCTAAAACATTCAGAAGGTAAAATATCTCAGATACTTGTCCTACCTCTCTAGGACAAAAGGTTTAAGGGTTCAGGATTTGGACTTGAGAATTAATCTCCCCTCTCTTACCATTGAGATAGTGCGATAGGGTATGCTCATCTTGGCAATTCAGGGAAGTCAATACCCGATACCTGCAACCTGTATAAAATTCATGCATATATATATATATATATATATATATATATATATATATATATATATATATATATATATATATATATATATATATATATATATATATATATATATATATATATATATATATATATATATATATATATATATATATATATATATATATATATATATATATATATATATATATATATATATATATATATATGCTAAGCTAAATAGGCAATGGCAGGAAGTGGTGCATCGTGTAGATCCCAACTAGCAGGTGACTACGACTCCCTTCCTTAACCACATCAGAAATGCCATACAATAAGAGAACAAACATGCACACCATACACATGCAAGTATGGGGTAGGTATCCATAAGAAAACACATTTAATAATAACCATCTAACTAATCATCATCAATCACTGGAAATAATGTAATAATCATGATGCATATATGAAATGTAGAGTCTAAGTAATCTCATCATACATCAACTCAATCCATAGCACAATATATGATAGTCTCAAAAAAATGCTACCAACCATCATCATAAAACTAGTCCAACAGAGTTCAGCAATAATAGCAACCAAAAAATTTAAACGAGGGTAGGCACTACACATCTATTCTTAGTTTTTTCTTTCTTCCCTAGATAAGATGGAGTGTTGATGAGCAGCATTGATCAGATCTCTAAGAACTGTAACTGGACATGTATGTGAATGTATGTTCCACATACATATGCATATCTTAGCAAACTCAAAATGCATTTCATTGATCTTGAACTAGTACAGTCATCTAACTAAAATGAATTTCTTGCATACATAAACATATTCAGATTGGGTATCATATTCAATCTAATTGTTGATGGTAAAGATAGTTAGTATTCACTAACTAATCAAGTTCATAAGGATAAGATTAGTTAGTGAATATTAACTATTACTAATCATGCCTCCTGAAGTCAAAACATCATAACTGATCTCATTGCAACCCTTGAATATATTATAGATGCAAGATCAATGAAGGAAAGTGAATTATTGATATCAATAAATTTATTTACTCCTCCTACAGATTGATTATACTTACAGTTTGTTATCATTGCCACAAAAAATATATTTCTTACCTAGTCACAAAGATATATAACTTGCATATCAAATCATTCTCCATTATTGCAGAAAGACGAATCATATCAAGCAAAACATCGACATTGAAAATCATTTTATAGGAGATCTTATAGTAGATCAAAATTTCTATAACAAGAGATTGAACATAGTATAACAAGATCAAATATTTAAATTGGAAATTATAATTGCATTCAAATTATTATTGAATCAATACCTATAGGAGAAAAGATACATATCAGATCCTCTTACATATATATACACTGATAAAAGTAAAAGAATAAGCAGTCTGATAGAAGTTTAATTCATTTACACTCAGTAATAGCAATGATCTCAATAAAAGCGATGCACAATATCTCTAGAGAAAATTCAGCATTATAACTTTACTCTTCAATTGCACATAAGAAATGAAGGTTAGGAAGCCTCCTTTTATAGGATGCAAGGATGAGTTTGAATTGACTTCAACACATGCATCTCATGTTGATCAGATACATTAAGAGGTGGAAGCACAACTCACTTCCCCTGATTGGATGTGATAGGAGAGTTGACTAGTCTATCTAAGTTAGATTACTTAGTTAATTAACTCTCTTTTTATAGAAATGATGCAACAGTTCCCTTGACTTGCCTTTTTTATTTATGCTTGGCCAAGTTAACTCCCTTATTTACTTTTTGATTTCATTTTATAGAATTGAACTCGACTTTTCACTCAAACTTTACTTTTGTATTATTTTCATCAATTTTAGAATTTTGGACAAGATAATTAAAGATAATTGAATATTTATCTCATTTTAATAGGATTTTCTCAATTTATAAATTTATAATCCAATAACTAATTTTTTTTAGAGATTTAATTCAATTTAATCAATTTTAATTAATTTTTCATGTGTAACTAGAAAATGGGTTCAATTTAATTAATGTGTTAGGAAATTGAATTAAATTAATTATTTTAGGATGATATAATCCCAATTAACATCAATATTTAGGAATTTACAAATTTTCAAGGATTATTGCAAGTTAAGGATTTTATGCAATTTGATACTCAAAATAGAGTAAATAGTAGAAATAGATTACCTTTGGATTGGGGCTTTAATTATTTTTTATTGATGATTGATATTAGGAGCATTTGTTTATCATACCAATTTTTAGGTGATTACAATACGTATTTATTATTTCTAATTTCAAGAGGTGAACATGAATAGGTGATAAAGAAAAATTGAAATAGACAAAACACACTCATGCCTACATCCACATTGAAAGATGAATGGTAATGCATTGGTCACCCAATTGTTGGAAGACAAAAGGGACTTCATTAGGAGTTCTATATGGCCACCAAGAGTTATAGAGAAATCAAAATGTTAACAATCTTAGAGGCTTTGAGTTTAGCACCCAAGGATGTGTCACTTTATGAGTTTTATTATTTTATTATGTTTATTGGCAATTTGATCTCCAAGGTTTGCGTTTTTGCAAGTGCCTTGTGTCCTTTGTTTTGGGAGAATAGTTGTGGCATTTCCTCTCTCATTTGGCTATAAATTGTAGCGATGACATAGTTGTTTCATAAAAAGTTTCTTTAAGGTTTCCAAGTAGTTTTATGGTTAGATGGATAAGTAAAGTGAAGTGGATTGTTTTTTTAGTCTCTCTTTTGAAGAGTGATAATATATATGTCCTCATTATTTAGTAGATTTTTATAAGAAAAGAGTTTCTCCATGTAAATCTAGAGTCTCTTTTGGTATGGTGATTTTGCATTTATGTTGTGGTGCGATCACACATTTATTTTATATATTTTTATTAAAAATGGTAAGATTTTCAAAGTATAACCACACATTAAAAATTGTAAGCCTTTTTATGTTATTTCTCAATATTTGGTAATGTAGTTACTTTTTGAGGGGGAGACACCTACCTTTTTAAGTGTTGAAGGTTTGTTGTTATAGTGAGAGCTTTTCTTGTGTATTTTTTCATATTTGAGAAAGAGATCAAAAGTCACGGCTTCTACTTCTTGCATAGATATTAGAAATTCAACAATACTTGTTACAAGATATGCAAACTCAAGATGGAAGATATTTTAAAAGAAAGAGATTAGTGGTTGTTAGTTTCACCTAAAAGGAAACTAAAGAACTCAACATTATTAGATGATTCTTGGAAGGAAATGGGAAAGAAGAAACAAAGAACCATTAGGTTTTTGATTTCACCCTCTTGAATATCTTAGGAGAGACTCTACATACAAGTTTAGGAAGAGGATAGGTGATAGTTTAACCTAAAAGTTTGTCTAGTATATTGTATTTGAAGAGGAGGTTGCATTCCTAGAAAATGAAAAATTGTGAATATATGGCTAATCATTTGAATGAATTCAAATTGATTTAAGTCATCTTACATAAGGGTCAGTGCAAGAAGTTGGGTCTCACTTTTGGCCAAAAAGTGGAAGTGTTTTTCCTGTTTTTGAAATTTTTTGTCAAATGATGTCAAAATTTGAGGTATTTAGAGATTGAATATTAAAAAACTCTAGAAATAAAATTTTTAGTGTTTGAAATCTAGTTTTTGAAAATGTAATTTATTTGTGCACCCATATGATAGATTATTTTTTTGGTATGGATCTTTAAAAACCACTTTTTCAAAATGTCTGTTTCAAGACCATACCATGCTTGTGTACGGACACCATAATTTGACACAAATAAATGAATTTTTGCAAATCCTTTTAAAGGAAGTTACCTAATACACCTAAGATTGATGACAATATTTTTTCTTAATTTTTTATTGAATAATTTTATTTTTATTAATTATTAATTGGCTATAAAGGTAAATTTTAAAACCTCTCGTGTATGGACCACATAATTTGATCAAAATCTCACTTTTTTCAAATTTTTTTTTTTAACATCAAAAGAATTGTATGTAGATTGATGATATATAAATTAATCTAAGAAAAATTATAAAATAAAAAAATTATTAAAGTTTTAGTAAATGTCACTTTTTAACGTTTAGGAGATAGTTTTGATTAATCAATAATGGAAAAATAGAAAATAAACTAATAACACTATAAAATTTACATTTTTGAAATCAGAATAGCAAGACCTATAATGGGTTTTTGTCTCATCAAAAAATTCAATAGGAATGACTATAAAAAAATTACGACAATACCAAAAATTGTCGATTAAATGCCTTAGAAAAAAAAAAGGAGTACAAAGGCATGGCTTGGTGGGACCAAGCCTATGCCATGCCTTTCCCCAAGGCAAAACCCCATGCAAAAGTTAGGAGCCATGCCAAATTCCCGCTCATGTCTCATGAATCGGGCACCCGATTTGTAATTCACAAATCGGGTGCCCAATTTCTTTAAACCGTTATACCAACTTTTATAAAATTGGGCACCCCATTTTTTAAAAATTGGGTACCCGATTTGTAAACGGGTACCCGATTTTTAAGAAATCGGGTACCTGTTTTTGATGTACCCGTTGGGTCCCAAAATTTGCCCCACCGACCCAATTTCAATGATTGAAATGATTGAACAATAGTTTCAACTTGCAACACCAAATTTCATCACGTTTATTCTATTTTCTTGTCCTCTTATACAATTTGTAGGCTACTAATTCAAATTCAAAACTGGTGCGAACATGGGATCAAAACAACAAAGAAAGAAGAAAGCAAGAGTTCTGACAGATGAGGAGATTGCAGCAAATAAAGAGAATGAAGCACAACGTCAATGAGAGAGAAGACAAAGAATTAGAGACTTGAACAATGTTTCAAAGGAAAAAGACATAAGATACCATGATGGATGAAGAAGTCAAAGAAGAGAACCCAATACAAGAAAATTCAGGTGCACATTCTAATTATGCGTTCAATACAGGTGTGTCTCCAAACCCTCGAATTTTCTCTCGTGATGAAATTGGTGATTTTTTAGAAGTAGGTTACGATTTAAATGATTTAGATTTTCTTCATGAGAAGCAATTATCAAACGATCATGCACAAAACACTCCAATTGAAATGCCTGCCCCAAAAGAAATGCCAAGAAAATTTGAAAATGATATTCAAATCTCAAATAACAGTGAAAGTAGTAAAGTGTCTGAAAATAAAAATTGCATGAATGTAGACATAGAAACATCAACTACTAAACAAACATGTCAGGATGATAGTAAAGTGTCTGAACATAATTTTCATATTCCTAATGATATGTTAGATAATCTTGAGGGATTGGTTTTATGGAGACAAATTAGGACACATGCTAATAGATTGTATAGGCATTTTTTTTATAATAAGAAATTTGGGTTTCAATGTCAGCTAATGTTGCAACTAATTAAAATGTCTAAAATGCGAAAAGTAATGAGAAGGTTGGGAATGTATGCAAAACCCAAGAATAAAAATGAGTCTTTAAAACAAGTTGTATCCACTATTGCTAGTGCCTTTGATGTTATTAGAAAGAGAAGTCGGTCTAAAGATAAGAATGCAGCACGACAAGCAATAACAACAGCTTTAGTTAACAAATCAACATCTGACAAAAGATTGATTACCAACATAAGTGGATATCGTAATGTGAATCTTAAGACTTTAGAAAGAGTTGTAAAGAGAAGGGTTAACTTTGAATGTGATCCAACAAATATTTTATAGACTTCTAGTGGTAGACTCCCGAGATGTGATATGAAACTTACTTGTGAAATCAAAAGTTTGATTGAAATTTTTTGGCATGATAATACAAGAGTATCACCTAATTCAAGAGATGTTCTTAAATTGAGAATTGGGTCAAAAATACGTGATCCACATCCTAAACACCTTTTGGACATGACTCAAACAGAATTGTTTAAAAAATTTGTAGATGGTAAGGTATTAAATATTACCATTAGTCAAAGATATTTTGAAAAGTGTAAACCATGGTATGTAAGGATTAACAAGGAAATAATCACATGTTGTTGTAAAACTCATATTCAATTTTGTTACCATTATGATGTATTTCAATCTATACGTGGTACGATGCATAGTAAAGAAATGTTGCAAGAATGTGGTATAAAAATACCACCTCAAACTATAAAAGATTTCATATCAGGTTTGTTTTGTAAGCCACCTAATGATCAATACTTTCTTTTCAATGCATGTCTTTCTAGTACATGTGATATGTGCGGCAATCTTTCTTTGTTAGATGAATGTTTGCATGAAAATGCTTTGACTACTTTTGGACAACAATTAGTTGAGGTAAAAAGATTCAAAACTATTGAATATCCATTGAAGGATGGGAAGTTTGGAAGAAGGTGTGATCTAGTTACAGATAAAGTTAGTTGTCATGCATTTATGGATGAGTTTAAGAGTGTGATCATACCAAAATATGTTAAACACTCTCAATATTCTAGATGGCTTGATGGACAATTTCGCATATGTAAGAATACATTTCCAATTGATACTATACTTTCAGTTGTTGACTTTGCAGAGAACTACACACTTGCACCACAAGAAGAGGTACAACCACAATATTACAATTCAGTGCAAGTAACAATTTATGTTCATATAGTTTATAGGCATGCACCTGATAGTACAGAGGAGCATCGAAAAATATTGAGAGAGTACCATTTTTATTTAAGTGATAATAAACTCCATTCATCTGAGTTTGTCCAATATTGTTTCAAGGTCTTTTATGATAATTTAAAAGAGAGACAAATTCAAATGACACAACATTGGATATGGTCAGATAATTGTACAAGACAATTCAAGAATGCTAGAATGTTCTATTGGTTGAGTAGGACACATAAGCAAACTAGCATCCAACATGTGTGGAGTTTTTTTGAGGCTGGACATGGTAAAGGAGAACATGATGGTGTTGGTGCATGTGTGAAGAGAGCCCTTAGTAAAGAGCAATTAAAATTTGAGGAAACAACTAAATTCAAAAATGCACATGAGATTGTCGAATGGTGTAACAAATATTTATACACGGGATCAAGTCAAAACTCTACAATCAAACGTTTCTTCTACCTAGTTGAAGAAAATAATATCCATTCAAGATATTATTGTGATACAATTAGCGGTTCAACTAAATGGAATTCATTTAGGAGTTCAGATTCTAACACTTGGACTATATGGATTAGGGAGCTTGCTTGTTTTTGTCAATTTTGTCTTGCAGGTGAATGGGAAGAATGTGAGAATATAGAATGGGTTGAAGATTGGCAACAAAGATCATTAGCACCTACTGACATGCATTTTGAAGATGATATAGTAAATGAAGGCCAGAATGTTACTTTTGCATCAAAAGACTATGATTGTATTTCAAACCTCATAGAACCTGGTATGCACAATTTAATTAGATTTTTTTTCAATCTCATGCTTCAATTTATATAATTTTCATATGTACATGAGTGATTAAAGTGTTTCTATACTTTATCTTATCTTGAAGGACATGTTTATGTTGTTATTGCACCTAGTGATAATGATGAACAGACTGAGTATTGGCTAGCTAGATGTGTGGAACCTAAGAAAAAAATGACATGTCATCAAGTAGACAATGATGGTTTTGATTATCCAATCAGATCTATTGTTGTAGCTGGCACTTGGCTATGTAGATACCTAACAAGAAGAAATGGTTTGCTAGCATTTGAAGACTACCAAACCGAAAAGAAGATTTTACACTATTCTCATTTGGTTGTGGCAACAACTATCAAATTAGAAAGATACAAAGGGAGACCCGCCAATAAGGTATTATGGACAATTTCAATGGATGAGCACAAGACAATCATAGATGCATTGCAAAAGAGAGAGGATGCAAATGGTATAGTGGGATGACTATATTTAAATCAAACACATGTAAGTTTTTTCATTATTGTATTATTTTTATATATATGTACTTATATAATTTAATTACATGTATGTTTGTGTTGTCAATACCAATTTAGAGAACTTATATACCTCTTATTCAGGTCTCAATTACAATTTATGCAAATTTAAATGTTAAAGTGGATCGAACATCAACATCTTGTGCAATTTCACATAGTAAGTACATACAAATTACACATATATATTTACATAGTTCAGATAACTTGAATATTAATTTATGTGTTTATTAACATGTGTGTTTTTGTTTTACATTTTTATTTTACAGGACCTCGTTTGAAGAGATGCATTCAACCAATTTTATGTTTCAAATGAGTTCAGTGAACTATAAATATATCATTGACATTGTCTTACATATATTGTGAAATATGTTGTACAAACTAATTCAAAAATGAGAGTTTACTTCTATTTGAAAGTTAAAGGTATGTGCACTTGATAAATTATTATAAATTAATTGTCAATTTAAGTAATGACCTCCTATTTTGTTCTATTACTTTTACATTCAAGCATGTTTAAATTAATGTTTGTTTGAAGTTTCAAATTACTATTGATTGTAATATTAAAAACAAGTCACTTGCACATGATAATTTAAAGATCATCACTCATTGTATTCATTGTATTGATTATATCTTTCATTACCAAACAACACATTAAGATCACTTATGATGTACATTGTTAGGTATGTTATCCATACATGTGTGTCTTAAGGGGACATGGGAGTTGTAATAAGTCATTATGTATGTTATACGTTATGATAGGTATTCATATGTTTACTACCACATAATAGGTCTTATTAGGTGATAATGAGTCTTACATTACCAAACAACACATTAAGATCACTTATGATACATTGTTAGGTACGTTATCAATACATTTTTTAATCGAGTAGGTTAATTTTATTTGTATAAATTATCTCAATGCATAAATTTGATGTGATATTTATCCAATAATGCTCTATAGATAGTTAAAATTATTTTTCATCTTGCATATATACTTACAAAATGTGTCATATGTTCATGAATAAAATATGTCAGAATAAAGAAAATGGTTTGAATATACTTAAAACATGGTGAAACATAGTAATATATGTACTACATACACAAGAATGATAATAAATCATAAAAAAATAGTACATGGTCTAACATACATCATAACATGATCTATGAAGTGAAAAAATACATGGTCTAACATACAGTTTTAACTATCCTAACACAAAGTGTACATACATCATAAATAATATATATATATACATCATAAAAACACAATCTATAGGTGCCAACAAGACCTAATCTATCTGATCAAATGTCCTCTTTGCTCTATGTGAAGAGGACTCAGATGGATCATCATGTGTAATATGATTCGTCTCGTCATGTCAGACACCCTATGAGGTAGATGTATCACCCTATGTAACAGGAGGCACATCTCATCATGTACTTTCTTAATTGAAATGAGTCTCAAAATCTAGCTTGCAAATAAATTAAATATTCACTACATAATAAAATAAATTATACCACATGAGATGGGTGTCCCTCAGTAATAGGAGGAGGCGCACTGTCAAAACTGCCAAATGCAGCAGTGGTGAGGTCTTGTAATTTACAATACATACATTTTTTTAATTTGATTTTAGAGCATAATGAACTATACATTATGTACATAAATCACAATGCTGACCTCAAATGACGATGTAGGTACCTCCATCTAGCTAAGTCCTGTGCTCTCAGCAACACTCATGGTGACATAGTCCTAAAATTATGGATACATAAACATTTAGTCAAAATTAAATATACATGAATATAATTACAAAGTACATAATTTGTACACTACATTTTTTATACACTATAAATTAAACATGTATATATAATGTATATATCATACCTGAGTGGTAGCCAATGTCACAGATGTGTCTACACGTATGCTAGCACGATAATCATAAGATGAAGTCGAAAATAGACTATACCGAGGCCTATATGGATGAGTATGATATCCATGCTCCTGTTCGTAAAATCAAAACACATAAAATATATATACATGTGAGTCAAAATTGTTCAGATTATAATTTAATAATAATGTACATACATAAAAATAATACAAATTATTTGTCTTTAGTCAAAAGTTCATACTGCATGTATTTGAGGCTATGCCTTAGTGGTAATTGGAGTAGGACTTGTACTAACATCAGTATGTGTAGATGCAGACAATCCCTACAAAATCAAATAAAAAGAACATATGAGCACATGTTATTAAATTTGAATTTGAATGTACATTTTTATAGTGTAATTCAAAGTGCATACCGTATAAGGGATGCCAACATCTGTAGGTCTTGAAAAAAGACTATATTGCCTCCTAGGAGGAACAGTGTCATCCATCCTCTGTTATTTGAAAAGTACAAATTAATATAGTTAATACAATTACACATATATGTAGAAAGTAAATAATTATGTGCACTTTATATTTATATTGAAATTAAAATTTTACCCGCTGCTCTTGACTCTCTCTAGGCTTTCCTTGCTGCATGAGGTCAACAAATGATGACACGTCTATCTCGTCACTACCATCACCACGGGCAGCGTATACATCATCATCAAAATTTGCACTCTCAGCATAATGGCCATCGTGTGTTGCACTAGGATCACTCTAGGGGCCTGTGCATTTGCCTCCACAGCTAGTACAAACATGTCCAAGTGGAGGAGCATGTACCACCTGCGTCCACTGCTGTACTAAATTGCCCGAAAGGGCACTCAAATGGCTAAAAGCAGATGAAATTGCATGATGATGGTGAGGAGCAGGCACAACAGGCGTAGGAAGAGGTACAAGGGGCTCAGCTCACCTACAGTTTCTCGTTCTATCACTCAGCTTTGCCCCATGCCTATCATGAGGCATCCCTCTACCAACCCCCTAAAATGCTTTCATATCAAAATAGTTGGGTTTCAAACCCAACTCAAACTCAGCCCATAAATTCCTAAGGAAGTACATGGACACCTCATGATTAGCATGTGGTGGATGGTCAAATACCATCCACCACCATTCCCAAAAATTTGCTGCTATGCACGAATGTGTACACCACCTAATGGAAATGCGAGGCTTCTTCTCACTAATTGGTTCACCCATCTTAGGGTTTACAAAATAATGTTGAAAATTTCCTTTACCTATATGTAGGTTATAAACCTGTCTGTATGATAAGCCATCAGAGTAGAATCGATGATCTAAATGAATCGATGTCTAAATCAAAATTATGAATGGAGTCAACCACACCTTGCATGCTATTTGCAAGATGTAGTAGGTGAGGGGGGGTGCCTCTCATGTTGGATAGCCTCTATATCACTCATGAGGTCATTGAGGTTACGCCTCATGGTGTCACGAAGCTCATCCACGGTGGGTGGTGGAGGTGTGGGTGGGGGTGGAGGTGGAGGTGGAGATGGAGGTGGCGGAGGTGGGGGTATGGGAGGGGGAGGGGGTGGCAGTGGGTCCATCAAATATAATCTGCATATATATTTAAACAACATAAAACATAAAACACATCAAAAATACATCACAACATAATACACATGTATGAAAAAATTACTATTTAATAAATTTAAATCTAAAATTTATCAACTAGATCTATATAAATGTGCATATCTTTATTAAAATAATATCAATTAAATAAATAAAGTTAAACACTTAAGTCAAATTTAACATTAAATACTAAATTTTTAAGTATGAACTCATTATGGATTATACATGTTCATGTCTCAGGATGAAACAAAGTTAAGATTATGACAAGGTTATGGTTTACAATTTTGTTATGTTAATAGTTTTCATGATGGCTAAGCTTAAGATTATTATAATGATTGCGATCCTTTAATGTTAGGGAACTTACCTAGGATTATGGTTTTAGTTACAATTATATTTACCTGTATCGGATATTTATTATGGTCCTAAGACAAGAGTTAAGGTTACAATTATCTAATGAAAGCTTAGAGATAGAATTATGAATTGATTACAAAATATTTATGATTGTAGTTTGAATCCTAACTATTATCCACTTTTTAACATAAGTAGTTTTCTATCAACAATGACACATCCAACATGAAAAAACATTAAATACCAAGGACAAAGGCAAAGACAATTATGCTATATAGAAAGGATAGAAAAAACTTTACAATTCTTCAAAGAATCTAAAATCTATCACATGACATTATTGTTGTAAAGTAGGTCATATGAAATTCTACAAAAAGCAGTTGGCTGATCAAAAATTGTTATTGGAAAGGTGTCAAAAATGCTCTTGTCATAGAGCATTCAAAGGAGTCAACCTTCTATGCAATCATATGACCATATTACAAACATAATAGAATAAGGAGAAGAACAAAGATAAAAACCTTGTGTGACACAAGTACAAATCTCAACACTTAAAATAGGCATCCCCATTAACTAAGACACCTAGGGATGAGGGGAATTTTGGGGCTTTTGGGAATGAGGGGAAAATTCTACTATATAGAAAGGATACGAAAAACTTCATGATTCTTCAAAGAATCAAAATCTAAAACTTAACTCATGCATTATTGTTGTAAACCTGGTCATATGAAGTTCTACAAAAAGTAGTTGGCTAATAAAAAATATTCTCTAGAAAGGTGTCAAAAATACTCATGTCATAGAGCACATGCTAAAAATTTCTCCATTGTTGATCAGATGATAGAATTATTAGCAGAAGTTTAGATTACATTGCACACAAACAAGATGTTACAAGAAAACTGGGACAAGACAATGGCACTAGTTCTAAAGGTATGTTCTGACTTCTTGTCACACTTTGGAATAACCATGTAAAATTCACCTTTGGCATTTATATTAGAAAGGGGGAAAAGATGTAAAGGTGAAAATATAAGAAGTTGCATATAATGTGTAAAGTATATTGAGTATATATGTATGGGGAAGCACCATCATATTATGTACATATATAGGTATTGAGATAAACATCTCTTACAAAAGCAATTTCAAAAGATCTAAAAAATAGAGTATGGCACCAAGTTGAAAACCTTCTTGCAAACTATAAGTGTAGATCATGTCAGGTAATGAACTAATTTACATGTGAGCCCTATCCCTAACCATATAATAATCCTAATTCTAATCATAATCCATATTTCATTACCTTATGAAGCTTTGGCTATCCATTTTATTGCCAAAGTAATCCCTTGGCTATCCACAAAATATCTTGATAGATTTATATAGAAGACCAAATTGATTTAAATAAAATGAGCAGGAAGAAGACAAACTTACAACCAATATTAAAGGAGAGAATCTTTTAACATACTTGAATTCTACCAACCAAAGTGAGATAATTAGAGTTCCAGCTATTGAGTTTTCCAAAGATTTTCTTGTTGATATAAAGACACATTTCATTTATATGTTAGGGTTTACTACAAATGGAATCCCTAGGTACCTAACCACCTAATTATGAAATCTCCATCCAATACCATATTTACTACACAAGGTAGGGGACTCAATATTTAGCCCCAATAAGATAGATGTAGAGACATAAATCTTACTACCTGATACAAAGAAAAGAGGTCCAATTTGATCATTAAATGACTCGTGTTGCACTCTTCTAGCTTAAAAAGAATACAAATATATTATCAACAAACTATGTACATTAGATACTTATTAATTATTTGGAGAGTAGATCCTCTAACTTTTAAAGACAACTGGTTATCTCTAAGGAGATAATGTAATGAGTCAATGTTCAACAATAAAAAATAAAGAGGATGCAAGAGGACACCCTTTCATAATTGATCTAGAGAGTCCTAAAAATTATGATCTAACCCCATTAATTTCTTTACTAAAACCTTGACACCAATCATAAGAGAGGACACCATTTGACATTTAATATTGGATGGAGGGCTTGCAACATCATCATAGTGAAACTCCATTCCACCCTTTTGTAGACATTTTCATAATCAATTACTTGAGCATGCCTACACTCTATCCTAGAAATGTTTCTCAATCCAAAGTCTTCCAATAGGTTATCAAGTTCTCCAATATGCATTAATATCCTTAACAAAACATTTTTGTGTAGGGTTAATGATCTTGGGTAGGATATCTTCTAGTCTAGAGGCTAAGACCTTGGCAATAATTATTTTGTATGATACGCATTTAGGATTGTCTTGTCTCTAATTTTTAATGAGATTCTTATCTCCCCTTGAGGATCAATTGATTACTTGACCTAGGGATTTTATGAGCCCTCTGTTGATCACTTGATCAATTTTATGAGCCCTCCATTGATTACTTGACGTAGGGATTTCTCATTACTAATTTTTTGGATGGAGGAGTTGATTTATGATAGAAATGGGTTTATCACTTGGAATAATGCATCTTCATTCTAGGAATGATGATTCTCATTTTATCCCTATCTTCTAAATCATTTTGAACTATCATCATCTTCTAACCAAATAAATTGATAGTAAAATTAGGAAAAAGATCTTACTATATATATCACTAGGGGGTGGGTATTTCTTTTTATAGAATAAGGCAATATTTTGTTATGTGGCCTTCCATTCTGCAATGGTAATACACATTTAGGCTACCCATCCAAGGGTCTAGTTCGGGCTCCTACTCGCACTGATGTGGACACCTCCACCTCTTGATGGTCAGGGAGGGTTACTTAATTAGATGCCTGATTCGTTCAAGTCTCTTCTAATTTTTTTTATGATGTATCATTTTGAGACCTTGATATCAATGTTTAATTAGTTTTAGGATTAGGATTCAATTTGGTTTGTACTGTTTGATTAGGTTTACATGCTTAGGTTTCAATTAGGACAAGAGTTAATAAATTGAATTAAGTTTTAAAGTGCTAAATTTGGTTTTAGATATAGAATTATAGTTAGAGCTTTTAGATTAAAAACCAACATTAATTCAAAAAAGTTAGGTTTGAATTTTGTTTTAAAGTGTTCAATATATTATTGAGTTCTAGTTTAGGGTGATTTGGTTTAGTCTTAAGGTCAACATTTAACTTGGTTCAATCTTCTAGGGTAATGGTTCAATTTGGTTAATGGTTGGGGAAAGGATTTTTAAGGTTAAATTCAAGGTTTCTACTCTTAAGTTGGGATATATAATTAGGTTTATGATCATGGTTTAATTAAATTTGGTTTATAAGTATAATATTAATTAGTTAAGGGCTAGGGTTACCTTTCAATCTTAGAGTTTGACATTTATAAAATTGGTACTCAAGGTAAGATAGGAAAGTTATTTAATTATTTATATATTACCTGGTGTAGGTTTTAGCAAATTAAGATTACTTAGGTTAAGATGATAGTAAGGGTTATGATTAGAGTTAAATTCAATACAAATTGACATTATAGAACTAATCCTAAATGACGCCTAGCCAAGGGATCCAAAGAACTAATCAAAAGTTTTACTAAGCAAGCAATAACATACATACAATAATTTACATTTATAAAAAAATAAGAGATTGCATTCCTTAATGAGCACATTTACATTTCATTTTTAAATAATTATAAACTACTAAAAGTAAAATAAATAACACATCCACGTGAAAGTTCATATTAACTACTTCAGTTCAATCCATTTAAATAATTTATGTACATTTGTTCTGAATGCCACTTGGCAAATTAATTCAGAATGCATAATCATCCACTGTACATGTCACAGGGTATGAAAGGCTGAAAGAATATACATTTATAAAATAGTTTACATCATCCATTTTTGATCCATGAAACAAAGTACAATACAATTTAAGTAAAATCATTTTAAATACTATAAGTTTTTTGTTTGGATCCCTTGGCTGGCTGTTATGTGATTAAGTATTTTATATATGTTTAGGGTTTTATTTATATGGTTAGGTTGAGATTATAGTTTAAACAATGAATTTAGGTCAAGGTTATAGTTAAAACAAGGTTGAGGTTATATGGTTTTAGGTCGAGGTTATAGTTAAAACAAGGTTGAGGTTATATGGTTTTAGGTCGAGGTTATAGTTAAAACAAGGTCGAGGTTATATGGTTTTAGGTCGAGGTTATATTTATTTGTAAAATTAAATGTTTAAACAATAAATTTACATCTAATCTAATCATTCAACATTGTAATAAATACATAAATTAAATACATTTCAAAACATCTAAAATAATAATTTTTTAAATAAACATTTAGGAAACTATATTTTAATTAACAAATAGAAAAATTTAAACATTTAAGTTCATTAACAATGTAAATTTACAATTTTAGGTACATATTAAAAGTGAAAAAACAATAAATTAACATACATATTAAATTGAAAATTGAAAAAAATAAAGTAAAATAGTATAAAACATATTAAAATACATGTATATCAAAAACTAGCAGCAAGGGGGTAGTCGGTAGGGCTGAAAAACGGGCTCTCGTATACGTCTCTAATCGGGCTCTCATTTTTGAGGTCATGAAAATGACCTCAAAAATGCCAAAAAAGTGCTATATAAAACTTTTACAAATTGGGTACCTGATTTTTAAGCAATTGGGTACCCAATTTTTTAAAACTCGGGTACCCAATTCTTAAAAAGGCGGGTGCCCGATTGTTAAGCGGCTCAGGCACCCGGTCCGTTTTAAATATCGGGTACCCAATTTTTAAAATTCGGCTCTGGTGCCCGAAGCGTAATTTTAGAAACGGGTACCCAATTTTTAAAAAATCGGGTACCTATTTTTGAGAAGTACAATTCCGCGGATCTGACTTCCGCGGAATTGCGACCCAACTTCTTGCGGTCACCCATAAATAGATGTTAAATGAGAGGATGAAGATAAAAGTGTAGTGTTTCTTTTGTCTTTTTTAAATCTTAACAAAATTTAATTTTTCTCACTAGTAGTGGTAATAAAAATGCCAAAAATTATTGATCCACTTATTTTACAAGAGATGAAGATAAAGTTTATAAATATTGTCTCTCATATTGGACATGCCTTAAGGTTGAGAGTAATGGGGGGTGAATCAGTCATAGTCAAATTTTAATCTTTTTCTATCACAAACACTCATCATTTGTATTTGTCCAACTATCCATCAATGAAAGACATTGCAATGATAATACAAACACATGAATACCATATTTTAACGTGAAAAATCTAATTTTAGAAAAACCACAACAAGAATCACACTCACAATATGAATAAAAAACTACAAAGATTTAGACCTAGCTCAAGGAGCTCACTACTTCTATAAATGACTTGCAAGTCAAGGTACAAAACCTTAGAGCAAAGATATAAATGACTTACAAAGTTGTGATGCATTATCCCAAGGCAAGATAGAAGTATACACAAGTTGCTAAGAGAGCTCACTATCTTCTAGTAGGCACAAGGAAAAGATGTAGGATCTCATAATCAATCATTGCAATAACTCTATCAATTTCAAATACACATATGCTCTTCCACATTTACTTTACATTGACTTCACATTTAATCCACAACGAATCCATGCCTAACTCAAACATTTTCCTGCTACTAAATACTAACTTGATTATCAAAAAAATAACTAGGTCGACCATAATAAAGATAAACATTACACACACACACACACACACGCACAAACACACACACACAGAGTATACACAAAGTCAGCCTCCACAAACTGTACAGTCAATGTAGTCCACTCAAGTGGATAAATAGAACCAAAATACACGATAAGATGCCTTCCATACATTATTTGAATAATGTGAATGCACTGCAACATTCTCCAAAGTTACTACTAAAGGTCACATGTAGCAAGCCATTAGAACATATTCACTAGCTCGACCAAAAACATTCTCTAATTCATATAACTCCATGTAAATCATATCACACCATCACATGATCCATATCAACCTCTTAAGTATTCATCCAACACATATACAAGCTAATAAGTCATAAATTAAATCAACAAAAAGCCAATTAAGTTAGCTAGAGACCAATAGAGAAACATAACCTCTCTTGCAAAACAAACCAATGTAATCCATCTAAATTGGGACACTACACAAGTAGACACATTTCCACCAAAGTGAAAACCATAAAACATTAATGTCGAGTACTCACCAAGCCATTCTTGACATCCAACCTTATTATCAACAAGTAAGAAAACACAACTTCAACCTTTAAACTTTTGTGAACCCGAAACAATATAGTGCACTATCCACAAACCATACTTATTAGCCTTCAAAATTATAAGCCACCGATTTTTTATTCAAAGTAATGTGAATTATGCTCCTGTAAGGATTCAGATTCTCTTTCCTATATATCTAATTCAAATACTCTTCCCTACATATTTAAGCTTCCCATAAACCTAGCACACTTTTTCCACACAATAGTTTGACAACAATCGATCATGTTGAAAATCATGGCAATACTAAACACATACACTACTCCACAAGGGTGGCATTAATGTGCACAAGAAGTTGACATCAATGTCAATATTGATCATATATTACTAACATTTGAAGATGCCTTGCATTTTAAATTAAGGTCCAAAGAGAAAGGGTATAAATACAAATAAAAAAGACAGACTAGTATAAAGGGCATTAAAAGAGCCCAAAAAAGGGTGGAGTGAAGTGTTGCAATTACTGAGAAAAGAGGCATGTGAAAAAGGAATGTAATTAAAGAAAAATAATGTGGATTCTTCCACCTAAAAATTACTTGATAATGATTGTATTTCTTTATTTATTTTTTCTATTAGTATTAGTGATGATGCTTAGCTCATTGAATCAAGTACCTCCTGTATGCACCCTAAAATGGTCCCCTAGACTATGGGCCCCCATTATTCAATTTATCAATTTATCAAATTTCCTGAATCAATGGTTTGGAATATTTTATTAAATCAATTTAAATCAATTTCCTTGATCAAATTCAATTATTTATTTTTCTAAGGTTGATCATTTTATCCTAAGTCTTATTTAATTAAAAGAAAAACTCCCTTTTAATTAAATAAAATAAGTCCCAATTTAATTAAAAGAAAACCTTTCTTTTAATTAAATTCATTTGCATTTAATTAATTAAGAGAAAAACCCCTCTTTTAATTTAATTAAATATTTCCTATTTAATTAAAAGAACATGCTCCCTTTTAATTAAATAAATCCCACGTGAAAAAGGAAATGAAATAAATCCCTTTTCCTTCCCTCATTTAATTCTTCTCCTCTTTTCTCATTGGTGGAATTTTGTCTCACATGGATCAAACTCTATTATCCCATATTGGTTGTGAGACGCTTCCCACCTCCACATTTTTCTTTATAAGAGAGAGCCCTCTCCTCATTTTTGGGATCCATTATTATGCTATTGTTATGTTGCAGGTTTGGAGAATGATTTTTGAAGGAGTTTGAACTAAAGCTTTTTGTGGAGAACTTCTATCTTCTTGTCTTCTTCTCTCATGCATCCATGGCTTCGATCATGAGGTTTCATCCTTGCATTTTCATATTAGCTTAGATCTTGCATTGATAGATTAGATCTTGCTTTCATAGATTAGATCTTGCATTTTTTTGTATTATTATCATATAGATTAGTTTGCATTTTCATTTGCATGCATATTTTGGTTTCTTGAATCTCTTGTTTCATGATGTACTTGCATGGGCACAAACTAGGTCAAACTGAGGGCCTCCATTACAAACCCTTGCACTCTATGAATAGAGAGCTATGAGCCACCATTTGAGACCTCATTCTTGAGCAATCTTGGATATAATGACTCATAGAAGTGCGCCCACATTTTAGGCATACATTTTTGGGCACCCACCGTGGGGCAACCCACCTTTACTTGCTAATTTTAAATATTTTTTGAAGCTAACCCCCTTGTGTAGATTTGTTTGGAGACAAAAAACCCTAGATCTAAAATATTTGATCATATCTCCCAAATGGCTAGGTATTTTAATCTAAATTTTTTTGCAAGGTGGCGACATATCAGACAAGATTTAGTCCAATTTGCTTTTTTTTCTAAGGTATTTTTGATTTTTTATAATTTTTTGTTTATTTTTAATGAAAAATTGTTTTAAGGAGTAAATTAGCAATTTTTTTAGAAAATTCTACATTTTTGGAAAGCTCTATAAATTCTAAATAGAGTTGTTTCTTTGTGTTTTGATTTTAGAGATCATATTAGGGCTCAATAATTCAATTTGCAAAAACTAGTTTGTTTTGACAAAATGGCTCCCTAGGGCACAAATGTAAAGATATTTTCAAAATTTTGACATTTTTGGAAAGCTCTCTAATTTTTTACAAGTGTCACCTTTTTGCATTTAGGGTTTTGGATCCGAATTCATATCATATAGGTCCAATCTTGATGACTAGGTCAAAAATCAATAAAAAAAGGGCATTTAATGAATAGCTTGCATTTATGGATCAATACATGATGTGAGCTTTCATTTGGGTCATTTTTTTTTTATTATCACTCTTAAAAAATAGATTTTTAGATCTAACCCTAGTTTTTCATAAGTTGGATATATATTGCATATCTTGTGTTTGCTTATTTTGTTTGTTGCTTTGTTCGTTACGAGCAAGTGTTCAAGTGTAAATGAAAGGTACAAAAGAGAAAAGATGTGTTGCAAGGATTACTAGGTATTTTGTTGGATTTCTATAACATTTGGATTTGGAAGTAAAATAAACTCTCTCATCTCTTTGGCTTGAGTGCTTTTACATGCTTTCATAGATTCACACTTCATTTGGTGCTCTAAAATTGGATCTAAATTTGCTTTCATGCATCTGTGTTTCACATAGTAATTAGGCCCTATGAATACTATTTGGGAGATCTTGAGAGATTGAGCTTCATTCACTTGCTTTACATGTGAAGCTCCTCTTGATGATAGATCCCCTTGTAGGTAGAGAAGAATATTTTTTATTATCTCACTATTTTGCTTAGATTCGTCCTCAACATCCATTAGTCCTTTCTCTTTTGAGATTGGTGATGTTTGTTGTTGGATTTTCCAAATCGTTGCTCAGGTGATTTCAAATTAGCATGTCAAAGAATCTTGTTTGCTATGTTTGGGTAAGGTGAAGAGGCTAGAGGAGTATGCTCTATTCCCTTTTGGGCATATCAAAAATTTGAAAACTTTGAATCCAAACCAAGTCCCCATGTGGTACAACTTTGTGAGTCTTCCTTGATTAGAGAGGGTTAAACCATATTGGACATTCCCTTTATTGGGTCAACCACGTGGACAGTACCTCAAGTGGTAATAGTCATTTTTGATATGGTAGTAGCAACCACTATATAAATATCCTTGTGGGGGAAATCCTCATGGGAGTAGTCTTTTGTTGGGCTGTCAGATCTCCTTAGTATCTCCAATTGATTAAATTCTCAAAATATGTCAAAACCCTAGTGCACCAAGATTGGATTTTGCCCACTCTAGATTGCAAAAGCTGCAAAGTTGAATATTACTAAGAACCATAGTGCTGCCAAATTTTTGTTTCTAGGACTATATGCATGATTGGAAAATATTTTTGAAACATATATACAGTAGTGGTTCTAAGGATTAGATTGATACTACGACACTATTCTTGTTCATGTACAAGGTTGCTTTGTCCCTTGCTTATTGTTTGAAGAGATTTGCTTGATATCCCTTATTTTTGTCTTGCATTCCTGGTTCATAATTAAAAATCTATTGATACACCTAGTTGGACATTTGAAACAAACAAACTCTGAGTTCTTGAGTCAAGACTTTACAATCAAACTGCTTTATTGTCCTATTATTTTTAATCTCACTAGGTTGATCTAGTTTAGAATAGGCTACTTACCACATTTTTAGAAACTTGTTTGCACCTTGGATTATTGTGCTTTGACCTCTTGAATTAGTAATCATTGATTTCACAAGAGACCTTGTTTGGAGTTGGTGAGTTAGAGACCGTCCTTGTTGAGAAAGATATACCTTTGGATCTTTTGATATTACGCTTGGAGAGTCTTAGTAATCTCTTGTTTATCCACTTTCACCAAAATTCAATTTTAATTATTTATAATTTGATTAAATCATTCTCCTGGTCCATGTGTGCTAGGGTATTCACCCAAGGTTGTGAGCACCTCTATGGCAATGTTGGTTTACACCTATTGCAATATTTTATCTTGTCATTTCTCTTTTGGACAAGTGAGTGCTTTTTCTATCCTAGTTTTGTACCAACATTTCTTAGGGTTATCCTATCAACTAGTACCTTTTATTTCATGTTGGTTACAAGTGCTATTATATGTTGCTCAACATTCAAATGAACTCAAATTGTATCAAATTTCACAAAATGACTCTTGGTCTTCTTTTTTCTTCATCTTCCATGTCTTTCTAGTCCCTCATTTCTATTCTTCCTCTTATTCATGTCTTCATGATTTTTTTCCTCCTGTTATCATATAGTCTACCTTCTTCTATTCATCCTTTCTCTTCTTCCATGCTTGATTCTTCTTCTTCTGGAACCATGGATCTTGAATATCTTGTTAGGGATCCTCATTTGAGATCAGATGAACTTGACCTCCTTCTTGAATTTGAAAAGTTTGTTACTACAATAGATATATGGATACTAACCTTGTGACAAAATTGATTGAAAAAGGAAAGAAATCAGACATTCATGCTAGGATCATATGCAAGATTAGATCACAATATCCTTCTTCCAAACATTCCTTATCTTCCAAGTCTTGTCATGATTCTTATAAATATCATTCAAATTCTTCATCTTCTAAGTCTTATCATGATTCTTCTAAATATCATTCACATTCTTAATCTTCTAAGTCTTATCATGATTCTTCTAAATATCATTCACATTCTTCATATTCCAAGTCTTACCATGACTCTTCTCCATAATCCAAGTCTTACCATGATTCTTCTAAATATCATTCATGTAGGTTGTCACCTACCTCTTCTTCACAATATCATTCTTCTTCTACTTCTACCAAGAGTCTTATTCCTCTTATTGAGATATATGCTAATGAACAACATGAAAAGTCTTGTGATACGCCTATCTATAATGCCTATAGTGACAGTGATTATGATGACGATGACTATTACATTCCTACAAGTCCTAAAAGTCCTCCTACTCCTATGCTTGTGCTTCAAAGGGATGAGTCACAGATAGATATTGATGGTAATCCATATGAATCAAATCTTGAAAAGAAAATTGATAAATTTTGTGAACAATACCTAAATGATAAATCTACATTTTTTGAGGAAGAGAAAGCATATTTTTGCACTGAAATAAAAAATCAATGGCATAAGAGTTCCTCTTCTAAGAACCCTCATGCTGAAAATAAAGATGACACTCTTGAGCAAGATCATGTTAATGTTGAACCTTTGTTTCGTTATTCTCCCCTTCCATCTTCTACTTCCTCCACTATCCATACATCCCCTAAAGATTTTGAGTCTCTCAAATCTTCTACCAATCCTTCATCGAACAAAGATCCTAATCCTTTTCATGTGGTTCCCTACAGCTATCCTCAAAGGTCACCTCTTAAAGAAACTCAAGCTAACCTTCAATTGGCTGCAAGTACATTTGATAATGCTAATCCTAAAGAGTCTAAGCCTTCATGTACTATAATTCCTACTTTAGCTAGTCCTTCATCATCTATTCCAAAGTCTTCCATACAATTCCAACATGCTTCCTTCTCCTTAGGAGTGGCTTCATGTCAAGAGGACCCTAAAAATGATAAAGAAAAAAATATAAATAAATATCAAGATCAAGAACCCTCCATGTCATCCAATTATTTTCATGATGTCTTGGATTCATTTCATGGTCCTTTTGATCCTCCATGCCCTACCTCATTCATTCCACCATGTCTTAAGTCTTCTCCTGAGAAAGATCAAGCTACTACTTACACTGTTGAGCTTATTGACAATCAAAATGACCTTAATATAGTTGCACTTTCCAAAGATGATACTTCCATTAAGGTTATTAAAAATAGTGTTGTTACTTCCAATGTTGAGCCTATTGAAAATCAAGAGCAAAACTCTACACTTATGCTATCCAAAGATCCTTATCAAGATCAAAGTCTTCCATCTTCTTGTTCTGCCATTCCATATTCCCTTCCACTTTCTACTCTTCCTAATTCTTCTCAAGCTTCAAGTATTCCTATCAAAGAAGTTGCTCCTATTCAAGATGTTCATGATCCTATTGAAAATCCTAATGCTCACTCTAAAGATGTTGATGTCCTTGATTGTCATATAGATATTGATGAATTTATTGATTACCCTTTTACATCTTCCACATCCATCCTTGGACCTCCCCCACCAATAATAAATGCTTCATTTCTTACTTCTATCTTGGGTCCTTATGTCCCTTCACTTTCCCCTCCCAACTCTCCTAATTCATCATCCATCTTGGGTCCTTACGCCCCTCCCTCTCCTATCTTTCATCAAGACCAATGTAGATGCATATCCTTGAATCTTTTTCATCGACACACTCATCTAAACCAGTCATATCATCCTTCTTCTTGCACCGGTCCCAAGTCTTTTGGAAGTAACCTAAATTTTCAGTACAAGAAAAAGAAGCAATTCAAGAATCCATATAAAAAAGAAGACCACCATGTCTCCTCTAATCAACAGGTGGGCATAAAGTCAAAAGAAATATCTAAGAAAAAAATTATAAGACAAGTATGGGTTCCAAAATCCATCATTGAAGATATTATCTCTGAATCATCAAAAAGAAATGAAAAGAGGCCTATGGCTATATGGATTCCAAAGTCATTCTTGAGAGAGTCTAATGTTGAACAACCATTGAACTTGACATTCAAACTTCCAAAGGATTCCACTTCATCTTATTCCAAAAGCATTCTTCCATTCCATGTCCCTAAACCACAACCTCTTCTATCCTCTCGCCACCCTTCAAGGTGTGTGTTGATGTTGATCTTGCCTTCATTTCCATCTTCTAATCTCACTCGCTTTGCATAAAGCCATATCCTCCATTTTTGTTTTCCATCTTCCTTTCCCTATCAACATCTTTGAGCATATCATTTCAACTCCTTTGTATGTCATGGTTTAAACTTTCAAGGAGCATTATCTAAAAAGCTTGACTTCTTCCAAAAAATTCAAAACTTTTGAAAATTTTGAAAAAAAGAAAAAGGAAGAAAGAAAAAAATGAAAATTTTGAAAACGTGCCTTGGTGAAAACCTAGTAATTAGGCACCTTGGTAGCAAAAGTAGAGAGAAATAAATTCATCCTATAGTGAAAACCACTCCCTTGTGGCACCTTGGATAAGTACAATGATGAAAACCTGATAATTAGGCATCATGCATTCTATCTTCTCTCTTTGATCTTGATGATGTTGACCTATACACAAACAATTGGCTATCTTGTGAGCTATCTTATGATGATATTGTTTTCATTCCTTTCATGTTTAGCCTTCATATCTATTTTCCTCCATTCATTCTAGTCTTTTTCTATCCTTTTCCCATTGACCCCTTTGGTCTTGATCTAATAAAAAAGAGAGGAAAATACGATGCTATGAAGCCTCTTGACATGTCTACTCCTTTGGATTACATCTTTCTCACTTTTACATTATGCTTTCGTGAATTATCCTATGTTGGCCTTTCATTTCTTGTCCAAATGTGCTTTACATGACAATTTTTCCCTAGCTTGGGTACTGTTGAGGAGTTTTCCCTTGAGGATTTCTGCCCTTTATTCTCCTTCATTCTCTTGTCATTCATTTCTTCCACCAGCTTGCTAATCACTCTTGTCCTCCACCTTGCTAGACAATGGGATTGCACGATGTGATCTTGCTTGAGAGTTTTGGTCCTTGTTTCTATTTGGGGGCATTGTCTATTATTTGTACATATTTATTGATCTTGAAAAAATACAAAAAAAAATGATATATTTCAAAAAAAAATAAAAAATGATATATTGTAAAAATTCTAAAAATTGGAAAATGTCCTTAAAAAAGTTCATCTTAGTGAAAACCTAGCAATAGGCACTTTAATGTATCTCCAAAAAAAAAAATATATTCCACAAATACAAAAAAATTGAAAAAAAACAAAAAAGTGCCTTGGTGAATCCTGGAAATAGGCACCTTGGTAGCAAAAACTACAAAAAGAATAATAAAAAGTCTTGAAAAATATTTTAAAAAATCCAACTGGTGAAAACTTAGAAATGGGCATTACTTGAGGCCTTTACACCCCTACTTCTTAGTGTGCATCCTCGACACTTAACCTTTCTCCATCATACCTTGTCCTTGCTCCCTTGGTTTGGAATTGGTATTTGTTTACCAGGGAAAAACTATGTTAGCCTTGGTCTCTTAGTTGTGTTAGTCTTTAAGACACCTCACAACCAGTGTTTTTCAATACCATCCCAATTCTATTTTTCAATACGACCCCTGACATCAAGTGTTTTTCAATAGTTATTGGTTTGGTCTTACCCATTTTTGTCATGTGATCTTCCTTACTTGCAAGCATTTGATCATTATCCTCAGAACTCGGTATCAATTAATACGCTTAAATTTTTAAACAAAAACACTTAATGCTTGACTTATGTTATGACCTTTTTCTTTGTGTGCTGACTGTTATTGATATTTGTTGAGTGTCCTTGTCTGATAAGCCTCTCTGGGATGCATAACTAAAGGACTTGGGGCATGGGGCATGGTTTTATTTATTTTCTACTTGTGGGTGTGGTCTTGAAACTCTAGAGTGTCTCTTGTTGTCTCCTTGAAACACTTAGGAGATTTGAGGCATCATCCTTAACTACTTTTTCACAACCATTCTTATGGTCATCCTAGCATCTATGCCTTGATGCGAGCATGGTTTTGCTATATCAAATTGGGTAAGCCATCGAAGTCATCTTAACCTTTATGTCTTTGATGCTTATGTTAGAAGCTTTCCACATTCTAATCCAATATAAATCACATTCATTTCTTCATGGTTGCACTTGTAACTAGTGATGATTGCATGATTTTTTGATGTCCGTAAATAATGGCCCAATGATGAAAATAAGTTCTTTTACATTCTCTAATGAATGATGAACACAAAATCTTATGTTATAGTTTCTCTTTTGCAACTACACCATTGCATTTTCATGTAGCTTGCATTGTTAGACTTCATGTTAGTTTGCATTTTTAGGCTGCATTATGAGTTTGAGAGCATTTTCGCTTCATCTTTCTTGTGGACTTTTAATCAACTGTGGTCACAATTTTATCTTCATTTCCTTATCTTCTTTCATGATCTCAATCAAAATTTCTATCTTAAATAGTTGGTTGATTTTGGAGCATTCTATTTCTTAAGAAAAAATTTCTTGTCTTCTTTCTGTTTCTTTTCATCTCTTCCAATCTTCTATCTTCCATTTGCTTTTACCCCACTTATTTTCTTCTAAATAACCTTTGGGGCATAATATTTTACACTTGATGATATACCTTGGTTTTGTGATTCTTGTCTCTTTCACCTTACATAAAGAACTTTATCTTTTGTTTGATTTGATCAAATTTATCAATTTGTTGTGTCTCCTCTATCACATTTCAATTTTGATCACGAGGGGGTAGTACCTATCAACTTCAATCCTTGATTTAGTTTGATAAATTTTATCCTCAAATTTTTTAAGTCAAAATTTATTTGTATTCTTTGTCTTGATGTGTTCCCGAATTGACCACACATCTAGGTTGTTTTGTGATCCTGAATCGATCTCATACTTCAATTTCTTTCTTTGACTACATGTGTTCCCAAATCGATCACACATTAGTCAAAGAGGGGCAAATGTATGCACCCTAAAATGGTCGCCTAGACTATGAGCCCCCATTATTCAATTTATCAATTTATCAAATTTCTTAAATCAATGGTTTGCAATATTTTATTAAATCAATTTAAATCAATTTCCTTGATCAAATTTGATTATTTATTTTTCTAAGGTTGATCATTTTATCCTAAGTCTTGTTTAATTAAAAGAAAATGTCCCTTTTAATTAAATAAAATAAGTCCCCATTTAATTAAAAGAAAATCTCTCTTTTAATTAAATTCATCTACATTTAATTAATTAAGAGAAAAACCCCTCTTTTAATTTAATTAAATATTTCCTATTTAATTAAAAGAACTTGCTCCCTTTTAATTAAATAAATTCCATGTGAAAAAAAAATGAAAAAAATAAAAATTAAATAAATTTCTTTTTCCTTCCCTCATTTAATTCTTCTCCTCTTTTGTCATTGGTGGAATTTTGTCTCACATGGATCAAACTCTATTATCCCATATTGGTTGTGAGAAGCTTCCCACCTCCATATTTTTCTTTATAAGGGAGAGCCCTCTCCTCATTTTTGGGATCCATTATTATGCTATTGTTATGCTGCAGGTTTGGAGAGCAATTTTTGAAGGAGGAGTTTGAATGCTAAAGCTTTTTGTGCAGAACTTCTATCTTCTTGTCTTCTTCTCTCATGCATCCATGGCTTCCATCATGAGGTTTCATCCTTGCATTTTCATATTAGCTTAGATCTTGCATTGTTTTGCATTATTATCATATAGATTAGTTTGCATTTTCATTTGCATGCATATTTTTATCCTTGAATCTCTTATTTCATGGTGTACTTGCATGGGCACAAACTAGGTCAAACTAAGGGCCTCCATTACAAACCCTCACACTCCATGAATAGAGAGCTATGAGCCACCATTTGAGACCTCATTTTTGAGCAATCTTGGATATAATGACTTGTAAAAGTGTGCCCAAATTTTAGGCATACACCTCCTACCACATGAATCCTTGTATTTCACTTATGCCAATCAAGATCAATAATGATATGGAAACCTCTTTCAATCATGAATATTATCAAATTGGAGCTTGTTCTTGATACTCTTGGACATAAATGGTGTTCTTGTATTTAGTATCCTATTCTACTATTTTCTTACTTTAATGTGTTATGTTGCTTAACTTTGCAATGTTTTGTGGTAGTTTTAAATTAATCTTTACTTCTTTTCCTTCTCTTTCAAGGCTCTTATCTTGAAATATCATTCTATTATAGTTTTTATTTTTATTAATATATTACTTTTTTTTCAATTTCAAAAGAAAGGATGTAGAGTCTGTTAGAGTAATTATTTGTTCTAACTTATTAATTAAATCACTTTTATTTAATTAATTAAGTTGCCTATTACTCCAGTTTGCTTAAGCTATCTTGTAGGTGCATATAATTAATATTTTATTAATTATATCGTGCAACCCTAGTTTTTTTAGGCTTTAGATTACCCTTTTCGAGTTTAGATCTCCTTTATAAGGATTGATCTCTTTGTATTTTTAATTAATAATGAAGATTTGTTGAATAATATTTTCTTCGTCTGAGTTTTTCAGATCAAACCCTTGCCTCTTCTTATCTTTTTCTTCTCTGTGACAGGTTTTCTACATGCAGGTTTTTTTGGGCTTCGTGGATTTGTTGTGCGCTTTTGCTCAAATCCTACAGAGTCAAATGACTACTAGAGAGATCAAAAAATTGCAAGCAATCTTGGATATATCCTAGTGCATTGTAAAGGTGAAAATGGGATCCACCATTACAAAAGTAAGAGGAATATCAATATTTCTTTGCAAGGGAAACCTAGTTGGTAGAAAGGGGAAAGTACCAATGGGTAATCTCACTTTGTGTGTAAGATATAACTTGGGTTTTGCTTCTTCTTTCCCTAAGAGAAGGAATCGTAATGCTATAATGAAAATGAATGCTTATGAAACTAATTATGTAATCTAATTTTGTGATAGAAAGAAGTATGAAATGACAAAAGGGGAAGAATACTCACCAAGATAGAAAACCTTAAAATACATTGTCAAACTAAAGTATAAACTAAAACTATCATAGGACTGGACTATTATTGTAGAGAAGAATAAACCTAGAAACAAATTGTCAAATTAAAGTAGAAACTGAAACTATCATAAATACGCACTATACTAACCTCGGTCAGCAAACTAAAAAAAATCTAGAGGCCTCAAGACAGTGAGGAATTCAAAGATTATGGATGACTTGAGGTCAAGGATGACCTTGTTAGTATTATAAGGTCCCATATTACTTGGGGGTGAATTAGTAATTTACCAAATCTAAACTTTTATCAATCATTTAACAATATTCATCAACATATAACTTGTGCAACATTAAATAATGAAGCAAAAAACCCACTAGAACATGCGAAAAAGAACACCAATACCTTTTTGTGGAAACCCTTGGTTAGAGGGAAAACCCACATTAGGAATTAGTATCACCAATAATTTTCACTCTTCTCAAGTATCCTCTGTTAAAGGGTTACCATGTTAGGAGATTTACAATGTCTTCTTATGAGCAATACCCTATTATTGGTCATGTGATTAAGGGGTTTACCTCTTGCCTTGTTAAGAGCTTTATCCTATTAGGAGTAACCCAATTAAAATATTTTAAACCCTAATTAAAGATCCACCTAGTTAGAGGATTTCAACTTCAAACCTATTAGGATCTACCCAATTAAGATATTTTCTTGGAGAACCTATTAGGATTCAACAAGTACAAAATTATCTAGGAACAAAACTTCTCCTTTGCTTGTACAAATCTAATTAAGCTCAACCTTTACTTCTCTTATAGGCTATCAACACCCTTCTCTTGATTGCACCTCGACATCCAATATATAACTTCACAATTCACCAAATTGGATATAGTACATTTTCACTAACTAGGGCGACCAATTATCCCTAAATGTATGACATTTTAACTTCATCTTTTGAATTTCAACCTAGTCTTCCAAAATATATTACCAAACACTAATAAAACATCTACAAATCCATATCAACCTCCAAATGCCTTCGCATGTTAATTTGATCAAGAATAGTCAAACTTCTTGACTCTTTCCAAGACACTTCCATAAGCTTGATAAATTTGATCACCTTGATTGATGCAAATCTAACTCATTGTTATACATCTAATCTATCACATTACCGTGATACCTAGAATACAAACAGATTCATCATAACCAATTGCATCATCATCAGTTGAGGATCTAGCACTAACTATTCTAAATTCTTTGCCAACCTACATAGAACTTATTAGCACACAAATTTGCATTAGCTTTGCTTTATGTTTTTTTCTTACATGTTGAATAAACTTAGACTATTTTGGCATACTAATGATACTCTTTGGTATTTTCCCAATTAGATTGATGTCAGTTGTCTTTTCTATAAGAAAATTGACTACAATTTTTCTCTATGTGTAGTATTAAATGATATGGATGATTGACATAATATTGGCTCTATATGTGGTGCATCCCTGAAAGTTCATCCCATTGAGGTAGCATCTAGGCACTAGCATAGAATCACTGGAATAAGTAGTTTTAGCCTTTGAGTAATAACATTGGGATTTCTCTATAGTTATACCATGAAGTTTTTAATATTAGAGAAACTTACGCTAATAACATGCAAATCAACCCTAGAAAAGATACAATCAAAGAAATATATCTCGATAAGTTACACATGAGAAGAATTACAAAAAAAATTGGTTAAGCTTATACCAATGAAAAAATGTAGATGTTGAGAAGTATGAAAACATAATACAAAGTCCATATTACAAAATTAACAACATACTTGAGGAAGAAGGACTTCGCAGATATAATACATTCAAATTTAATGTTAGAGATTGCCTATTTTATTCATTACTATTCTTACTAAACAATAGGTATACATTGAATCAATTGTGCAAAGGAACTATTGATTATTTTTTGGCCAGCCTTGAAAGACATGAGATAGAGGCCATTGAATCCTACAACCATGAATTGGATCTGCAAACTCTATATGAGTTACATAAAGTTAAGGGCACTGAAATGTATTTACGAAGAATGTAATTATTTGCAAAACTAGTAACAACAAATTCTGAAATTGGACTTTCAGGAGATGTATTATGTATTTGTTAGTTATCCAAGTGGTTGAATATATAAACATATGTATGGTTATTAAAAAGAGGAAATATATAGTTGTATATCAATAAAACTTCAAACACAAAACCACATTGATTATTATTATTCCACAATGTTAATCCAATATCTGGACATTTTGAACCTCTCATACATTTCAAAATGGAATTTGTCAAACAAAAAGACCAATGAACATCATGTCAACTTAAAGAAACAATAAAAGATAAACATAACACACAAAGTGCAATATTCAAAAACAAAACAAAAATCACAAAGCATTCAAAAACCAAAACACAAATAGGCATGGCCCAAAAAAAGAAAAATACATCAACATACATCACTTGCAAGTTAAAGCAAAAAAAATGAGGCAATAATGAACCCAATTCCATTGATAATGTATGCAAAAATCCTTTGGGGAAACAAAAAAATGACCATTCAAACAATATGAAAACCTCTTGCAATTAAAAATAGAAATAATATTTACTTGGAAAGAGGAGGAAAACATTATTGTCAATACAAGTTTTTGAAAAAATAATGCTATACACCCTAAAATACACACGTACTATTTGCTAACTATTGTGTTTCAAGAAAGACATCAGAGCAGTAAAAATGAACAAAAACAAACCCATCACAAACTAGTGAAATCATTTGACAATATATTAACAAATTTAGTTTTTCAAAATTTTGATACTACATTAAAGCATTCCACTCTTGATAAGTATGCTACACCATATAGTATTAGAACAAATGATGCACTGCAATACGTACACTAGTTAACACAATTAGAAAAGTGCCTTGTTTCACTACAAATTGCATTTGCACATTTATAGGAGCTTAGATACAAGAGATCTTGAATGGGCTTGAAAGGTCCAATTATTAATTTTTTAATTGACACAAACATTATCCAAAGAAATTTGCCTCCATTGACTAGTAATACAACAAAAATTGTTGTCTCCCTCAAAATATATTTAGAATAAAGAAATATTTTCTAGAAAGACATGGTATGTCGAACTCTGATCATGAAATCACTTCAAGAATTAATAGCTACAACATTATATAACATGAAAAATGTGCAACTCAACAAAAATTGGAAAGAAGATCTTGAAAGCAATATTGAAATTGAAAAAAACAATGAAGTTATCACAAGTGAAACTTACTCAAAAAGGACATTGAACAAAAACGATGTGAGACTTTGGTACATGAATTCATTGAATGGATCAACTTTCATAAAATGCAAGAAAAACTAATAAAAATTGTACCTTTCCAAGACCAATACCTTATTGGAATATTTAAAAACAAATACGCAGAAGATATGAATTTTTTGGAACACTATTCTTTAGTAAATCACGTGATGAAGATATTTTGACAACCTATAGCTACCCAAAAATTGCACAATAAGGATTATTAAATTCATGTAGAAGTTTTACATATTATACAACTAACTCATTTTTCAAAATAATAAATATATCGATTCAACAAGTATTGCCCACAATGTGGATAAGAATTTGAAAATGATAACTAATAGGAAGAAAGTTATTATCTAGAGAAAATACTAAAACCAGATATTGGCTATGTTGACTTCAAAAAAATTGAATATCTTTGGATTGTATACAATGATTGAAGAAAAATATATTCACATTGATATGACAACTAGGGCCATCTATTAGATAACTGAAGGTGGGGGAGGGGGGTAAATCAATTGTCCTTGTTATCCTATAGCCCTAAAAAACACTCTACCAATTCAAAACACTTTAATCTTTTAGTTTAATAACTCAGTGACTAGATCTAGCAACAAAATCTAAAATAATATAGTCTTTTAAATTATTGCCAACTTAATATGTATTGAGTATTAGAGTTATCTTCTAGCTTACACCGAACTACAACATTAAACATGAAATATAAACTTGCAACATCATAAGCCTTCACACAATTTGATGCAAGTATTTAACGTAGAAACCTTGTAAAGGGAAAAACCACTTGGGAATTGACAACCCAAATATTTGTCACTCTTCTGAAGTGAGCTTTGTTAGGGGCCAACCTTGTTAAAGGTTATATACACATATTTAATGTGACCTTGTTAGAGGATTTTCACCAAAAATAATCTAGACCTTGTTCTTTCTTTCCCACTTATAAAGAATGGTTTGCTCTAAAGGACTTATAAAAACTCAATAGAATGTTACCATATAGGATTTCAAAAACTATTAAGTCCACTCAATTGAGATATTTTTATGTTACAATGATTAGAGAGTAACAATGAAATAATTTATTAGGTTTAGCACTACCTTGCTTGTTCAGATCTCTACCTCGATCAATCTCTGTCTTTTGATCCCTTACTAGTTGATTCTCTATCTTTTGATCCCTTACTAGTTGATTCACACACTCCACATATCAACTTAGCACTTCCTTTGTTTGATCTTCATCATAATTTTCTACTTAGTTCTCCTTATTTCCTTTGTGCTCATCCTTTAAATAGAAAACTTTTGTTGTTCCTCTAGAATCTTCCACATTTTGGTGCTTAATCATAATCATTAGATCTTCATTAGGTTCATGTTCATTCTAGACACTTGGGAAATATACTTTCACCTTGAACTTTGTGCTCCATTTCCAATTGTTAAATCCCCTTCATTAGATCTTTTTTTACTTTCTCCAGTCATTGATCTTGTAAAAAACTTCATCTTTATCTTTGAAACTTCTCAAAAAATATTTATTTTCATCAAGTGTTAGTCTCATTTTTTTTTTTCCTTAATCTTTTCTTCCTTTTCATTCTTGGTTAATATTACATCTTTCTTGGTCAACACGAGACTTAGTCAACACTAAAATTGCTTGGTCGACACTACACTTTTTTTATCTCTTCTTTAGGTGCTCAGTGAATGTTGTAGTAGCTTGGTTAATAATGTGTTCCTTCATTCACCTACCAAACTATCTTGCTTATACACAATTCAACACTTAATCAAACCATCATTTACTAATAAAGTCTAACTCATTCAAGTGCCCATTGAATACCATACACTTATCAAAACTTACATCATCATACTTTCTTCAAATCCTCTTCATCAATCAAATGATATGGTGCACTATTAGATTAGAATAATGTCTAACCAACTAAGGCTTGACATTAATGACAACATAATAATTGATATGACTCTTTCACATACTTTAACAGTTTTATTAGATGCGGCTAAGAATCTCCCCATTTGGCATTGATGAAAACACATAAATACATAAGATATTACATTATATAACATCACATTATGAAAAAATAAATGCCAAAATGTCTTCAAATTTCTAACTTCATTCAGGTTCTTCACAACAAGTTCAACATTAGGTTCTTCAGTTCCACATTTTGCCCCCCTTTGGGTGTACTCCTCCATTCATAATCACCTTCTATCAACTCTGTAATTACTCCATTATGATTCTCTCGAATCTAATTTATTCAACATTCTAATTCTCCCCCCCTGTAATGTCCCCATTTTAGCAGTTGACCAAGTGTGTGTGCGTTGGCCTTGTTCTACATGGTCCCGAGGGCTAACGAAAGGTTTAATGGGATCTTGGAGTGTTTTTTCCTAGTCATTTCTAGTTTGGGTCAAAACGAAGTTGATTTACTCAGTTTCAGGCATAATTACTATTTTTAGTAAGTCGGCAGGACACAATGCAGGTCAATTTTGGTGATTGGATTTGATACTCCTCAGTGAGAGCTTTCCGATGACCTATCACTCGCATTATTCGGAGTCCGATTGCTAATACATTTTAATGCTTGAAGTTTTATTAAAGTAACGTCTAATTTAATTGTAAAATATTAAAGTGTTACTTTAATATTTATTTTATGGTGATGTGTACCCGAGGGAGACATAAGGGGTATTTTAATATATGTTTTATATTACACATCTTTTATCCCACATTGCCCATATGAGTTGAGGGGACCCTTGGGAATAGAATAAAAGGAAGCATTTGTGGCTTCATTAGACAGGTTGAATATGAGAAGAAATTGGTGTGTGAGTTGCAGCTCTGTTCTTGGCATTTGAGGACTTCTATCCTCTCTTGTAACATTCTAGACGTCATTCCCTTGGGGTTTGGCCTTTGGAATTCTTTGTTATTGGCTTCATTATCAGGCAGTTTAGTTGCATTTCCGGCTGCAGGCAGATTTGATATTTTGCTCATATCTTCTTCACTACTTGTCTGATGCTTATGCCGCTTGGAGGGAATGGTATTATGAAGGTAGTGGATTGATTGGAGGACAAAGTATTGTAGCAGCAAGTTCGTAAGCATGGGCTGGAGTATTATGTCAATACCGCTGAAGTAATTAGTGAGTTGATAAATCTGCCATGTATTTGGTTTTATGAATTCTGAAAATAACATTTTATTAGCAACAGTTCATTTCCACTTTGCATATCATTGTAGTTTCTTTCTTGTTTATGTTGTATGATACCAATTCCATGCATGAAACACAACAAATAATAAACGTTTGATTTTTGGAGTTATAAGGAGTTTAAAACATTAAACGGAGAAATAAGAAGTTGAATGCAAACTGTTTGACATAATTCCTTTCAGCAATTTGGTTTAGTTTTTTGGAACATCCAGGGGTGTCCATTACAGTGGTATCAGAGCTATAAGTCCTGCCATCCTATGGAGGTCTTATAGGGAATTTGGAACAGCCAGATAGAGGGAAAAAGTGTTTGACGAAATGTCAAAACACTAAAATCAAAAATAAGTAAAAAACACAGGCTAAGCATTTATGTTTGAGCATGCGACAGGGGTCTTATAATTTTTGCAATACCAGAGCAAGACAAAATAGGATTTTAGACTTGCAAAGCAAACAGTCTAGTACATCCGTGCAGGTGGACATTGAACCCAACCATACAAACACAGAAGAGATATTCTTTGATCAGGACAATAATATGGGTGATCGAGATGACAGGAATATAGGATTAGGCGAAGGCAGAAATGTTGGTCCAGATCAGGGGGAGGTACTGTTCCGACAGTTACTGGATACATTAGAGCAGGGGTAGCGTATGCAGCAAGAGCAGAATAGGCGAATAGACATGATGTTGCAGCTCATGGCTAGACAGATGGGTGTCAATATTAATCTAGGTGATGCCAACCACAAAAACAATAACAACGAGGGAAACAATAACAACGGGGGAAACAATAACCATGGAGGCCAAGGCAACAACAATGGTCTTGAGAATAACATTAATGGTAATAATGGACATGGCAACAATGGGAATGAGGCTGATAACTTTAGACACGTTGCACGCCCAGCACGGACTGCGAGCTCGAGACCTCTTCTACCCACTTTCCCACCCAGAGATCCAGTTCAACTAGTAAATGAACCACAGATTACCAAGTTACAGGATCAGTTCAGGAGGGACTGGGAGGCTAGTGGACCAGAGTTTCAAGAAGATATTTCTCTTAGAGATTATATGGACTTGAGGATGAGACACATGCCTAAAGCAGGAGGGAGGAATCAAAACTTTGAGCTGAGGAAGAAAGTTGGAAAACTTTCTTTACCTTATTATGATGCTTCAAGGAAGATGACTACACGAGCTTGGGTGCAGAAGGTAGATACATACTTGCGGCTAAATCCTATGCCTGAGGAGGAGGCTATCAAGTATGTGACTATGCACTTGGATGGCGTTGCACATGAATGGTGGCATCATGGCATGGTGACTTTGGGGCATAATCAGATTACATCCTATGAGGAATTCACTGAAACATTGATTGGGAGATTTGACACTAAGGATCCCGAGTTACATTTCAAGGAGCTAGCACAGTTAAAACAATTAGGTTCTGTGGATGCTTACATTGCCAAGTTTCAGTGCTTGTTTGTACTTGTTACTGATATATCTCCTAGGAGATTGGTGGTGTTATTTTGTGATGGTCTTGTTGATCCATTACGAGGTTGGGTGAAGGGACATGATCCACTCATGTTAGTTGAAGCAACTAAAAAGGCACGAGATTTAGCCCCTTTGGTATACAAAGGAAAAAACCATTCAACAGATTCTTCCTACCGCAAGGACAAAGACAAAAAATTATTTCAGAAAGAGTATAGCAAACCCAAAGAAGGATCAAAAGGACTAGACAATGAAACCTTGAATAAACTTCGAAAGAAGAAGTTGTGCTTCCATTGTAGAGAGCCTTGGGACTTATCTCATAAATGTTCTCTCAAGGCTAAGGCAAATCAAATGGAGTATTTTTCAGCAGAAGAGTCAGAGTCAGAAGGGGTGGATCAGCACTCCAATTCAGATGAGGGTAACACTATAGAGGAGAGCAACATTCCTAAGGATGATAAATCGTTGGCATGCTTGACAGGGGCCCAAAAGGCAATCACATTTAAGGTCAGGGGTACTATCCAGGGGCAGAAAGTGATATCTCTTATTGACACTAGGGCTACACATAACTTCATAGATGCACAGTTGGTAGCCAGGAGAGGGTTACAGACAGAGGAGCATGATGGGTTTAGAGTCATGGTGGCTAACAGTGATAAGTTATTATGCACTCGGAAGATATCTAATCTTTGCATCAGGTTTGGTGATGGCTACGAGTTGGAGGATGAGTTCTATGTTGTGGACATGGGGGATTATGATGTCATCCTCGGCATGACGTGGATGGCTTCACTAGTTGAGTTCACACTCAATCTAGCAAAATTGAAGATGAGATTCTAGCATAAGATCAGAACTGTGGTACTTAGAGGGCTTTTAGATGGAGGTTGCAGAGTAGTGTCCTTGAGGAGAATGCAGAGACTTTTTCTTCATGATGACATAGAGTGGGCGACAGAGTGCCACATTATGCCACTTCACCAGAGCCACAAGAAAATAGTCATCCACTAGATGTCTAGAAGATACTTGATAGACACGCTAAAGTATTTAGCGATATTCCTCATGGGGTTCCTCCTAACAGAGGGATGGAACATGTTATTGAGCTCGAGGAGGGAGCCAAACTAGTTATGATTACTCCCTATCGTCATCCTAAGAAACACAAGGATGAGATAGAGAAGGAGATTAAGGATTTGTTGGAGATGGGGCATATCAGGCCCAGTAAGAGCCCCTTTGCTTCAGTAGTAGTATTGGTAAAGAAGAAGGATGGGACGATGCGCATGTGCATCGATTACAGGGCACTAAATAAGAAAACAATTTAAAATAGGTATCCCATTCCTAGGATTGATGAGCTGATTGATGAGTTGCATGGGGCATGCTTCTTCACCAAAATTGATTTGCGATCCGGATACCATCAGATCAAGATGAGAGAAAAGGACATTGAGAAAATAGCCTTCCGATGTCACTATGGCCACTTTGAGTTCATGGTTATGCCATTTGGTCTAACCAATGCACTCGCTACATTTTAGAGTTGTATTAACCAGGTATTTAGGAAGCAGCTGAGGAGATTTGTCTTGATCTTCTTTGATGACATCTTGGTCTTCAGTAAGACCTGGGAGGAGCACTTACATCATCTGGAGGAGGTGTTATCTATTCTAGAGAGAGAGTCATTGTATGCCAAGGAATCTAAATGTGAGTTTGGCATGACTGAGCTCCTTTACCTTGGGCATATCATTAGTGCAGATGGCGTTCAGGTTGATCCCGAAAAGATTAGAGCTATTGTAGAGTGGCCTACTCCCACAAACCTTACACAACTTAAGGGATTCTTTGGTTTATGTGGTTTTTATAGGAGGTTTGTTAAGGGATTCTCACAGATTGCTACACCCTTGACAGATCTTACTAGGAAAGGAGCCTTCGTGTGGACAGGGGCAGCACAGAGGTGTTTTGAGCATTTCAAGTAGGTAATGTCTTCATGTCCAGTTCTAGCTCTACCGGATTTCACGAAGCCTTTTGAGCTTCATTGTGATGCATCAGGTGATGGGATTGGAGCAGTATTGATGCAGGAGAAGCATCCCATTGCATTCGAGAGTAGGAAGCTCTGGGGAGTTGAGAAAAGTTATTCTGTCTATGACTGGGAGATGTTGGCCATAATGCATGCATTGGCCAAATTTTGATCATATTTGGTAGGTGGACGTTTTGTGATCAAGACTGATCACAATAGTAGTAAATACTTCATGAGCCAGCATGATCTTAATGACCAACAACAAAAATGGGTGACTAAATTGCAAGCTTATGACTTTGACATAGAGTTTGTCAAAGGTAAGAAAAATGTGGTTGCTGATGCCTTATCTCAGAGACCTCATTTATGTGCTCTGGCAGAAATTTCAAGAGATTGGAGAGATTGGATTATAGCAGAGTATGTGGGAGATGCTTGGGCTTCTAGATTGATTTCAGGTACCATACAGAATGATCGCTATGAGGTAATAGATGGATTGAGCAGAGTTCAGGATAGGGTTTATTTGATTCCGTCATCACATTTGAGAGAGGCGATACTAAAGGCATTTCATGATGCACCCACAACTGGACATCCGGGGGTCTTCAAGACCTACAGGCAGATCTGAGAGCGGTTTTCATGGAAAGGGCTCAAGGATGATGTTCAGAGGTATGTCAGGGAGTGTGCGGTTTGTCAATAGAATAAGGGAGAGCACACATTTCTTTCAGGTTTATTACAACCCTTGCCCATTCCTGATAGGAAATGGGAAAGTATTTCAATGAACTTCATCACTGGTTTACCACGAGTGTAGGGAAGGGATTGCATCTATGTGGTGGTGGACCGCTTGACAAAGTTTGCTCACTTCTTTGCTATTCCATCCACTTACACAGTAGCACAGGTGGCAAATCTTTTCTTTAAAGAGATATTCAGGTTACATGGGCTGCCCAAATTCATTGTCAGTGACCAGGATAGTAAGTTTATGAGTGTTTTTTGGAAAGAGTTGTTTAGGTTGTGTGGTACAGATCTTACACCTAGCACTAGTTATCATTTGCAAATAGATGGGCAAACAGAGATTATGAATAAATGGGCAGAAGGATATTTGAGGAACTATGTAACTACACAACAAAAGGCTTGGATCAGATGGTTGCATATGGGAGAGTATTGTTATAACACCCCTTATCATATGTCCATCAAGATGACTCCTTTCATGGCACTCTATGGTTATGAAGCACCTAGCTTCATGGATTTAGTTTTGGGGGATAACAGAGTGCCCAAAGCCAAAAACTTATTGCAGGATAGTCAGGACACCCTGAAAGTGCTCAAAGAGAATATACAATAGGCCCAGAATCAACAGAAATTGTATGCTGATCAGCACCGAATAGAGCGTAGCTTTGAGGTAGGGGATATGGTTTACTTGAGGCTATAACCATATAGACAATCATCGCTCAAGAAGAGCGGAGCTAAAAATTTGAAACCTAGATTTTATGGTCCCTACAGGGTGATTCGCAAAGTGGGCAAAGTCGCCTATGAGCTTGAGCTTCCAGAGGGCAATCGAGTGCACAATGTGTTTCATGTGTCTAGGCTTAAGAAAGCCATTGGTCAAAGTGTAGTGCCTTCTGCAGATTTACCCCCTTTGGATGAGGAGGGGAAGCTTGTGTTAGTACCCGAGGCTATTTTGGAAACTAGAGAGAGGAAGCTTAGAAACAGGATAGTGAAGGAGTATTTGGTCAGATGGAAAGACCTGCTGGAGGAAGATTCTACATGGGAGAGTGAGCAGGTTATTCAGCAGGCTGGACTGAGATTGCTTGAGGACAAGTAATTTCAAGGGGGGCGGACTGTAATGTCCCCATTTTAGCAGTTGACCAAGTGTGTGTGCGTTAGCCTTGTTCTACATGGTCCCGAGGGCTAACGAAGGGTTTAATGGGATCTTGGAGTGTTTTGGCCTAGTCATTTCCAATTTGGGCCAAAACGAAGTTGATTTACTTAGTTTTAGGCATACTTACTATTTTTAGTAAGTCGGTAGGACACAGTGCAGGTCAATTTTGGTGATTGGATTCGATACTCCTCGGTGAGAGCTTTTCGATGAGCTATCACTCACATTATTCGGAGTCCGATTGCTAATACATTTTAATGCTTGAAGTTTTATTAAAGTAACGTCTAATTTAATTGTAAAATATTAAAGTGTTACTTTAATATTTATGTTATGGTGATGTGTACCCAAGGGAGACATAAGGGGTATTTTAATATATGTTTTATATTACACATCTTTTATCCCACATTGCCCATATGAGTTGAGGGGACCCTTGGGAATAGAATAAAAGGAAGCATTTGTGGCTTCATTAGATAGGTTGAATATGAGAAGAAATTGGTGTGTGAGTTGCAGCTCTGTTCTTAGCATTTGAGGACGTCTATCCTCTCTTGTAACATTCTAAACGTCATTCCCTTGGGGTTTGGCCTTTGGAATTCTTTGTTATTGGCTTCATTATCAAGCAGTTTAGTTGCATTTCTAGCTACAGGTAGATTTGATATTTTGCTCATATCTTCTTCACTACTTGTCCGACGCTTATGCTGCTTGGAGGGAATGGTATTATGAAGGTAGTGGACTGATTGGAGGACAAAGTATTGTAGCAGCAAGTTCGTAAGCATGGGCTAGAGTATTATGTCAATACTGCTGAAGTAATTAGTGAGTTGATAAATCTGCCATGTATTTGGTTTTATGAATTCTGAAAATAACATTTTATTAGCAGCAGTTCATTTCCACTTTCCATATCATTGTAGTTTCTTTCTTGTTTATGTTGTATGATACCAATTCCATGCACGAAACACAACAAATAATAAACATTTGATTTTCGAAGTTATAAGGGGTTTAAAACATTAAACGGAGAAATAAGAAGTTGAATGCAAACTGTTTGACATAATTCCTTTCAGCAATTTGGTTTAGTTTTTTGGGACATCCAGGGGTGTCCATTACACCCCCCCCCCCCCCCCCCCCCCCACCAACCGCATTACTTACTCGTCTCCCCCTTTGAAAACAATGCCAAAGGTAATTATAAGTTTCAATGAGAAACCTATAAAACCTTCTAGCAATACTTTGTACCTTGCGTGTGAAATTTTTTATCAGCATCATTACAATTACTTTTACAACCTTAGGAAATAGTCCCTAAAGAGTGAACTCTTGCATCAACTCCACAAAGATATTCTATTAATCCATGAATTGATATAGCATGCATCTTCTCCTAGTGAATGTTGGATAGAAGAAGGGCTCCTAACTTACCTCTCGAATACTCAAAAGCATCTTTAGGAAATGATTTTGTGAATATATATGCAATTTTCTCTTTAGACTTCACGAACTCCAGGCTTACTTGTTTCTCTTGAACTTTCTCTCTCAAGTAATGATACTTGATAAATATGTGATTCGTTTTGGATGCATCACAAGATTCTTGGGTATGTTTATAGCACTTGTATTATCACAATAGATAGTAATAGGTTCTACAAGTTCTTCTTGCATACCTTCCAACAGTTGCTTAACCCAGACAATATTTGAACAATTAATAGTAGCAACAACATACTCATCTTCAGTAGTAAACTAAGAAATATAGCTTTTTTTCTTTCTCAACCATGTAATAATTCTTTCTCCTAAAAAGAAAGAAACACCACTATTACTCTTTTTCTCATCAACATTTTCTGCCTAGACAACATCATTATAAACTCTAAGTTCAAAATCACCTTCTTGTTTGTACCATATTCATAGTCTTATGTGTCTCCTTAGGATTAGATGAAAATCTTGCAACTATTCCAACTGCATGTGCAATATTAGGTTTTTTTTGTATAACATATTATAACTTCTCAAGCATTGATCTATATTGTATCTCATTCACTTCAACAATATTGTCTTTCTTAGATAATTTGCATCTAGTGACTATAGGTGTTCCAACTAGCCTTGACTCATCTATACCAAATGTCTTCAATATATCCTTTATGTACTTAAATTGGGTCACATATACACCACCTTATGTTTGATGCACTTGGCAATGAAAGAATTGATCTCACCAAACATAGACATTTAAAATTCTTTGCTCATTTGATCAAAAAATGATTTGCACAACAAATTATTACCACTAAATATTATATCATCAACAAATATTTTAGCTATTCAAACCTTGTTATTGGCTTCACTTCTCAAGTACAGGTCATTGTTTTCAATTTTTCTAACAACTCTAATATCTATTAGATATAAACTCAACCTTTCATACCATGCTCTTAGTGCTTGCTTCAAATCATACAACACTTTGCTCAATTTCATACTAGGTGCTTATGATTTGGCTCTATAAATCCTTTAGGTTGTTCGATGTAAACCTCTTCTTCATGTATCCCATTTAGAAATGTAGACTTATCATCCATTTGATAGAATTTAAATCTTTTGTAAGTTTCATAAGCCAATAATGTTCTGACTAATTGCAATCTAGTTATAGGTGCAAAGGTCTCACCATAATTAGTACCTTCTTCTTGGACATAACCTTTAAAAACTAATATGGCTTTGTTCCTCACAGATTCACCTTTCACATTCAATTTCTTTCCAAATATCCACTTGATTTCAATTACATTCTTGTCTTTGGGTCTCAGTACAAGTGTCCATGTATGATTCTTCTTAGTTTTATTCATTTCTTCATTCATATCATTGATCTAATCATCATTATCAAGTACATCTTTCACAATTCTTGATTCAAATTCAACAATCAAACATGTATTGTCCTTCACCTTATTCCTTGTCATGATTCCAACACTCTTGTCTCTGATTATTTAATCTTGTGAATGGTTTCTTCTCCCATACTTTACTAAGACAAGTTCAACTCTATGATCTCCAACATTATCTTCACTCAATTGGGGCTCAACATTTTTCTTGGGTTATTTTGCCTATTGCTTAGGTAATGCACATTATTGCTTGATATCTTTTTTTTGTTCAAACATTTGTAAGCCTTGCTCCTAGTAGAGTAATCTAGGAATATACCTTCTTCAACATTTGAATCAAACTTCCTATTCTTTGCATCTTAATGAGTATAACACCCACTTCCAAATATTTTGAAATAACTTATTTGATGTATGCATATGGTGTCTTGTATGTTCCTTTCATCAACTAAACTTAGTTGAGGGTATAAATAACAATACTTACAACCTCTCTCTAGAATATTTGTGCAACTTCTTTTTTAATTAGTAGTGTTCTAACACAATCAACAATAGATTTGTTTCTTCTCTCTGCAACCTCATTCTGCTATTGTGTCCTCAATGCAAATAGTTCTCTCTTAATTCCATTCTTAACACAAAGTTAGTGAATTCATCAAACATAAATTTGCCACCTCTACTAGATCTCAAACATTTCAATTGTTTACCAAATTTTTTTTGAACTTTTTCCGTATACCATTTGAACATTTGAAAAGCATCAGATTTCAACTTCAAAACATAAATGCCATCATTCTAGAATAATCATCAAAAAATAATATGAAATATCTATATCCATAGTAACTTTCAACTTTCATAGGTCCACACAAATCAATATGTATCAACTTCAAAATGTTATTAGATAAATGTGACTTACTTGAAAAAGTAGACTTAGTCATCTTACTTAGTTGACATTGCTTACACTTTGCATTTTTTAGGTTTATGTTGGTTTGGTAAGCCTCTCACTTTCTTCTTTCTACTCACTTTGACCATAATCTCAACTTTACATGACACAGTCTCTTATGCCACAAATATACATCTTCAATTTTAGTGAATAAGCATGTACTAATAGTAGGATCTAGGTAAAATAGTTTACCTTTAGTTTTCTCTCTAGTACTAATCATGTTTCCATCATCATCATAGATCTTTACCTTTTTGTTCTAAAATTCTTACTTGTGACCTATATTATTCAGATGTGCAACACCCAACAAATTTAATTTCAGTCCTTGGACCCAATAAGCATCATCACATTTGATTTTATCATTTAGCATCAATGGTTCTCTACCTTTCACATGACATGGAACATCATTTCCAAGTTTAATAGTTCCACCTTCATTTTCTTCTAGCTTATCAAACATACTAATATCACTAGTCATGTGATGTGAACATCCACTATCAAGAATCCATGTATCACTTTTACTAACATGAGAAATAAGATATTTTTCTTCCTCATACCTTTTCTCTTCTGGATCTTCCTTGACAACAACATATACCACTTCTTCACCTTCATTCTCATCATCAGAATCTAACTTAGTGTGCTCCTCCTTAGCAATATACCATGACTTCTTCCCCTTGTTTTTATAGTAATTGTTATTTTTGTATTTGTTCTCCTTCATTTATTTCTTGTCACTCATGTTCTTGTTAGGACATCTAGTAGCAATATGGCCAACTTTATTGCATTTAAAACATATAAGAGGGAATTTACCTTTGAATTTTCTTTTACCTCTCAGTGGCCTCCTTGTCAATAGAGCTTCAATCTCATCCATCTCATTGTCATCTGAATATGAATCACTCTATTCCTTGCTACTCTTTTCCTTCTTTAAATTTCAAATGGTTACTCTTGACTTTAAAACATTTTCAATCTTAGGTGTGATGAGTGAACCCACAATAGTGGGTTACACTTTTTCAGAGGAAGAAATTCCTCTAAAATCATGCAACTACAAATTATCAATTTACTAGTTTCGATAAAAAGTTTTTATAAAGTTTCAATAGAAACTATTTAGTTTCTATCAAAACTCAAAAAAAAATACTACTTTCTATCAAGAGTATTAGTGCCAAGTACTTTTGATCAGAACTACAATGCTAGTTTCAATCAAAACTTTCAATGTAGTTCTGATCAAAACTATGAAGCCCAACCGAGGCTTGTTAACCCAGTCTCGAGCTTACTAATTTTGATTGAAACTAATAAAAAAAATTTTGATTGAAACTAAGAAAATGGGAAATGTAAATAATTTCCTACAACCCCACATGTCATTTTTTATAGGGGCTACAGATAGAGAGTTTCGATTGGAAGTGCAGCGCAGACAAGGGCATCTGAAATTATCCAACATCGAAAAAGGTATGATTTTCCCCTTTATTTACCCATTTTAAATTATTTTAGTTTCATTTTATATATGTTTTTTGTATACAGTATGTATATATATCATGTATGTATGTATATACACATGTATATATGCATATATACCATGTGTGTAGATACATATATGTATATGTATATATGCATATAGATATATGTTATATACATATCATGTACATGTATATATATATATATATATGCATATGTATATATACATATATATGCACATAGATATGCATATATCTATATATTTATTCATATGCACATATGTACATATACATACATGTACATATGTGTATATATACATACATATATATACATAAATATATACATGTATGTATACATATGTATTGTGGATATACAAATACATTTAAATTTGTAATGTACACATGTGAACTTGTAATATATTAAAACTTAAGTTCATATATATGCATGTGTGTGTGTTACAAATCGCAATTTAAACTTAATGAGTTAAATCAAAGAGTAAAACTAATATATAATTAGCTCAACCAAATTTCAAATTGTTGAACCAAATTTCAGATTTCAAATAATTCAACCAAATTTCAAAATGTTCAAGTTGTTTCAAATTACAAGTTAATTGTATCTCGTATCAAGTGGGTCAGCTCATTGCTAGATAATATTTAATATTTTCTCGTGATCATCAATATCAAGCCTCCACTTATGATTCCAAGTCCTTTGACTGGATGAAGAGTGAGACTAGTGGTAATAACATGGTTACTATACTAATATACCTTAGTGTTAGGATGATAATCAGTGAAATGAATCCCATTCTTAAGTACTCTATTTTGCTTCAAATATGTTCCCTATACAACAACAGAACCTGTATACAGGTCAATCAAATAAGTCAATAAATTTGAATTCATAAAAAGCATAGATGTACATACACGTACATGATTTAACTTTATACTAACCTGTGGGGAACATAATTCCATCACTTATTTCAGTCTTTGTTAGCTTCTCTCTTTGTATGGTGCAATGCAATAAACAAATAATAGCTAACACCTTCTACATTTTTAGATTCTGTCATAACTACAAAAACATTGCCTACACAAAGTATATGTATATAAATTCCATGTGTCATGTACATGAATATATATATATATATATAATAAATTAAACAAAATTATGAAACAAATACACTTGTATGTATATACATACATACCAACTTTGATCAATCCTAAAATATGGTCATAATAAGTAGAAATCAATGGAATATCATCATAGTTTTTATCCTCAAACTCATTTGTATTGATAACGTCTAGTGGCACTAATGTCCATTCACCCACATATCCACATTCTTGATTAATGCAACCATCATAGTTTTCATCAATGCAATTAGGACAAAAACTTGAGTATTCTCTTGTGTATAATGACCACACATTACTATTTGTACTCATAATTGAATGCAAAGATTGTGTCTTCTCTACCCTCTTGCATGCATGCATTAATCTTCTTTCAACACCTGAATGTAAGGTCCATACATGCATATAAAAAAGAGTTTTAAACATGTGTGTACCATAATTTAGTTATCACATAACATATTAAATATAAATTTGATTCAATTATAATATTTGAATTAATTCATACTTGATACCTCCCAAAACACACTAAATGGTATGACTCGATCCGCTTGTGATGACATGTTATTTGTATTTGTTGGCACCATAAAATGTGTTTTGCACCACTCAACCACATCATGAGCATTATTAATGTAATATCCTTTATAGTTCATTTGATACTTTCCTAAAGCATGTTTGATAAAAGCTCCTACACCATCATGGTCACCTTTTTTATGTCCACTCTCAAAAAAACTCCAAATGTGTGGTATATTAAGGCATCGATGATATCTATATAATGCATAAAATGGTCTAGCTGATTTAAATTGTGTTGTACATCCATCTGACCATACAATTTTTTTCCCCATTTTTATGCCTTTTTTTTTCAAATAATCCAAAAATGTCTTCAAACAATGTCCCACAAAATGTGTGTCATGTTCTTTGTCATCACTAATGTAAAAGTGATACTTTTTTTAATGGCTCATGCTTGATCTATAATTTCCACACCATCCAAATCAATTTGTGCATGTCAATAAGACACTTGAACAATAATAGTAACCTGCTCTATATAGTAGTATTCCACTTGAAGTTGTTTTTGAGAAATGAAGGAGTAATTCTCTGCAAAGTTAACAACATATAAAATTATCCCTAGTGGGAAAGTTTCTCTTAGTGTTTGAAACTATTTTTCTTTCCACTTAGAAAAAAAAGCATGATGCATATATGGTTGAATCAATTTATGAAAATTTGACATAAATTCTCTAGCAGTATGTCATCCTCTACATATTCCAACCTTTTTTATTATTTTCCAACTTTTTTTTCTGACTTTATGTACTTATATCTCTAACATTTTACCATCCTCATCATATTAGTATCTTCATCTCTCAAAGGAAATTTGGTCAGGTTACCACATGTTTCACAAGTTCCTCTTGTGCAATCTATTTCACCTATTGCATGATCATTTGGTTTGGCACATAAGATTGATGTTATGAATTGGCTTGGCCATTTATGAAAAGTATTTTGAGAACCACCACTTTCTTCTATCATCTTTTAGAACCCTTGATAGTACAAATCAAGTTCAACATGATATCAACAACAACATGTTTCAAAGGATCTATTTATCTTCACAAAATAGGGTTTCAATATTTCAAACATTGTTTGTCCAATCTTTTTGTCAAGATTTAAATTACAAAATGAGAGATACAATTCATGTTGTGTGACATCCAACCAATGTTTTGCACGTTGAAGATATTCCTTAGGCCCAATCCTCTACTTGATGATATCTATTCTATTTGGTGAAGGGCGAGTATTATTAGTTCAATATTGAATGAATAAGTTCTTAATTGTTTCCACAATCCTATCATATTGAGGAACTCTACACATTAGCATCCAAATTATTTCTCCTTTTCAAATAATGTAATATCATCTTACAACTATACCCAATATGAGATGATAGTGAAGAGATCTATCTTTTTTTCCAGAATATTTTATTTAAAATAGATGTCAGTATCCCTCTTCGTGCAATGGATTTATCTGTAGATCTTTTTTTTTTTTTCCAATGGAATGTAACCCTTCCTTAACACTTTCAAAATATATTTTTCTAGTTTAGAAGTCTTCCTCTTTTTTATACTTGTATCTATACCTAATAGTTTCAAAGACTCTTTTAATTCATCTTTAAGAAGTGAAATTGATAATAGTTGAGCTTTCTCCACTATATCAAGATTCTAAAATTGTGCAATTATTTCTTTAGACTTTTTATTTAATTTCCTCTTTTTAGTATGTGTAGTTTGACTACCATATTCTCTCAATTTTTCCACATCCATTTCAATAAAATGATCTATATTTCTATGATTAATTCTTCTCTTCAAACTTTGAGCTAGATTAACATTCTCATTTGCTATTTGATCTCGGGCTACAAGAAAAATTAAAATAAAGATTTAAGATGCAACTTCTCTTTAGGGTCTACGCATGTGTATATACATAACAAGTGAACTATTAAATACAATTTTATCTAATCTTCAAATGGTCCTTCTTTGATATCTATTGCTTCATTTTCAATTTCTTCATGTCCAACATTTTCGTCATCTACTACTGCATGTGCATGATATAAAAAATAAAATCAAGCAACTTTGTAAGGGGATTTGTCTCTAAAATTAAAAATCAAAGATATAAAGTTTACCTCTAGACCTAGAAATCTAGAGAGAGATTGTACTTGCAAGAGATGCACACATACCTGTTTGAACTTGGGATGAACCTTCCAACCTTATTAGGTAGTCTTGGTTCACTATGTCCTCAATAAATTCATAATTCAAAACACCATTATTAAAATGAACCCTAATTCTAAATATTCATAATTTAAAAACCATAATGTAATAAACCCTAATTCTAAATATTCATAATTTAAAAACCATAATGTAATAAACCCCAATCCTAAATATTCATAATTCAATATTTAATCTAATCCTAAATATTTATAATTCAATAAACCCTTAATATTAAGTTAATAGTAATGCTAATTTTATATTTACCATATTCCTAATTGGATAAACCCTAATCCTAACTATATACATACAAAAAGTCTATGATACAATTGTACACTATATGAACTAAATATGCATTGGAAAAATGATTGCACATGTGTACCTTGCCTCCTATAGTATCCTACTAAACTTTTTTGATGATTTTCATCTTCTTGTTCTTGAGTTCTTCATGCATATTTACTTGAACTTTTACCTTTATTGGCCATGTTGTAAATTTTTCTTCCAAAATTCAAAAATAGACAAGTTGCAAAATATTTTCTCCCTCCCAATTCAAGTGTGAATTATTTGATTGGATTTGAATGTTACAATTGAAAAAAAAAAATACATTTATTTATATGACAATTTTTTTATTTAAAAAAAATCTTAAGGCCGACCTCAATTTCAATCGAAACTACATTAGGTAGTTTCAATTGAAACTACTATAATTTTGATCAAAATTGAGGTCAAGTCAGTTAACTGCACAAGTCTCACTTTCTAAGTTTCAATAGAAAGTAGACAATTTTGTTTCTATCGAAACAAATGTTTTTAGTTTCCATAAAAACTTAGTTTCTATTGAAACTAGGTAATTATAGGTCCTCCCCAAGTGCAAGAAGATTTACAGTGTTTTCATGGCTTCCAGACTCAATTACCAAGTCTAGATGGAGCATTGAAGTCATGTCATTTTGCATGATAGAAGTACTCTGAACAAGCTTTCTAATGACTATGAATTTTCTACATTTTAAATTCTTTAAGTATACATTTTTGCATGTGAATTGAATAGAGGTTCGTTATTAAAAATAAACCTATATATTGGATGCTCATGAAAAAATAGTAACTAAGAGAAAAAAAAATTAAAAATAACTACGGTCTCCCTATTCAAGTCCTCTTTCAATTAAAAAAAGAAATTTTGAAATCGGGTAAACATATAATAAGTCACATGTGTAAAAAGCCATGTATGTCCAAATTCATGTTAGGTAAACTTTAAACTCTGATAAAATATGGAATACTAAGGATAAAGACACCAAATCACCTCCATGGTTTTGATATGGATGTTAACAAACTAAATTTGAAAGAATCGCATTGATATCTATTATAGAAAAAAAGTAATGTCTATCAAAAACAATGTCACTTTTTAAAAATTAGGTTTTTGATAACATTCCAATTTTCATGGGAGAAAATTAATTCAATCAAATCAATTCAAAAAAAATTTAAAAATACATGTGGATTCTACACAGAAAATCCTAAAAGACTATAATTTACTTCATCTTCAAATTCCTAACTGTTAAATGACAATTTGCATCTGAAAGTGAAAGTTTTCTTGAAAATTTACAGTTATGTGTAAATTTAGGCAAAAAAGTGTAACCCAATATTGTCAAAGTTATTTAACTCAAATGCAATCAATCTACCAACCAAATCATCAAGTGTAAGATCATTACCTAGCATGTAATGCCCATTCGTATTTCTTTTATGTTCGGGTTTCCAAACTCTTGTAGGCCTATTTCAAGCATTTGTTAGTTTTAGAGATATATGATTGACAATTATATATTAACATTGTTTCATAACTTGGATTACATATATATTAGAGATGATTACTTAATTGATTATATTTCACGTATTGATTAATGATTATGATTACTCTCACATTAATGATGTTTCAATGATTCTTAATTAGTGAATGTGATTGGTTTCATAACAATGTTAGATACATGTCTTTGATGGTGATTTTTTTATATTCATAGTGATACATTGTTATATCTGAGTATTTGATGATTTGACTTGTAATTTATTATGGTACTTACCCCATACTTGCATGTGTATGGTATGCATGTCTATTTCACTTTTCTATCTTACATGTTTGATGTGGTTAAGTGATGGAACCATAGTCACCTGCTAATCAAGATCTATACAATGTACCACTCCCTATCATTACTTGTTTAGCTTAGACATATGTGCATATGTACATGCTTGTCTTTTATGTGGGTTGTAGGTATTGAGTATTCACTTCCCTGAATTGTCAAGATAAGTGTACCCTTGTTGAAATATAAGAGTAACTGAGAGGGAAGGGGTGAATCAGTTACTACAAAAATAAATCCCAGATCCCTTTTGATGTCAGTACAAAATGAAAACAAATAACTAAATACTATTAAAGCTTGGTAAACACACAAAGTGTTGTAACTCGGTAGTCACTGGATTAGCTTGTTAAAAGATTAACATAAGAACCATTAGATGTTATCTGTAATTACCATTACTTTAACTTAGTTGCAGACACATAAAAAAAATAGCATGAACACATTTGAAATCGAGGTTTAATGTGGAAACCCAGTTTGGGAAAAACCACCAATAGCAACTAGTTACTGATTTTCACTCTTCTGAAGTGAGCCCTGTTAGGAGCCAACCCTATTAAAGGTTACAAAACACACTATTAGGTTGACCCTATTAAAGAATTTAATCACCCTATTAGGAGTGGCCTGGTTAGAGGTCTTGAGAACAATTCAATGGAATTACCACCTTGTTAGAGGATTTGCAAATAGCTATTAAGCCAACTTTGTTAAGAGATTTAGATCACTACTACAATGTTTAGAGAGTAACAATGAAATGACCTAATTTGAATGCAACTTAATTACTAATTTCAGATCTCTATTCTGGCTTGTACTTAATCCTTCTTGATCGAATATGAATTTGCTGCACCACAAGGATATTCTGCTTATCCTCCAAATTCCCTTCTTCTGCTTACCAATAGATCTTCAATCACATCACCTTAATTTGCACATTCTCTTGCACTCACACTTGCACACTTTGAAATCACAACCTGACCTTATCTGATACCTTTCATTTGTCGAGTTGGCTCAAATACAACTTACAATAATCTATATTTATCACATTAGTTGGCTAGAATTAATAGATAGATCAATTAAACTGAATACAAAAAAATAGGAAAATCCTTTGCTAGCCGAACCTACTTGGTAGAAACTAATTTTGAAGTGATTTCCTTTGTTAACCAATAGATGCTTGGTTAACACAACAATCTTACAAAAATCCTTTGGCAACCAAGTGAGCTCAGTTATCACAGGTTCCATCCAGCTTTCCTTCATTACCCAATTGAGCTTGGTTAACACTCGCTTTCTTGCAAATTTTCCTTCGACACCCGAGTGAACTCAGTAGACACTACCTTTTGAACTAGGCAAACATAGGAATGCTCAGTAGACATTGAGAATTGTCTTCACTACTCGAGTGAGCTTGACATATACTAACTGATAATGATTATGACATTTATGTAACATCAAAGATAACACACAATTAATCAATTGTAACCGACAATCTCCCTCTTTGGCATTGATAGCAACACAACATGTCATAGCACAATGAAATTTTGGATTTGAGAACTCCCTCTATCAGTACGAGTTTTGCCTTTTTACTGAACTCTATCTACAATAGTTATTACCAAGTTCATTCAAAATATTATCCCTCTTTTAGCATACTTAATTTTTTAGAGGACTTCTCCCTCTCTGGTTTTTGACTTTATTCTGGTTCCAAAAATTTCTCAAAGATATGCCAATAAACTTCTCCCTCTTTGACAACACATGCCAAAGACATTAACTCTATAAATTCCAATGTACCTTGAGTACTAATTCATCTGCAATATGCCCTTGCCAATTCTGCACCAACTGATTGATCTTCAATAGGTTCTGGTTGATACATTCACTAAACTTCATTTAGTGAATTTTAGATAGGGGAATGACCCTTAACTTACCTCTTAGATACAAAAATGCATCCTTAGGTAATGGCTTGGTGAATGTCTACAATATGTTCCTTTGTATTCACATATTCCAATTTGACTTCTTTATCTTGCCCCAATTCTCTTTAAAAGTGATATTATATAACAATATGCTTTGTTTTAGAATGCATTACTGGATTCTTTGATATGTTGATTGTGCTGGTGTTATCACAATATATAACAACTAGATCTTTGATTTCTACCTTCATTCCTTCCAACAGTTGTTTGAACCAAACAATGTTAGAGCAATTAACTGTTGTTACTACATATTCTACCTCTGTTGTGGATTGAGAAGTATAATTTTTCTTCTTGCTTGTCCAAGATACTAGTCTTTTACCAAGAAATAATGCTCCACCACTAGTGCTTTTTCTATCATCAAGACTTCTTACCTAATTAGCATCAATAAATACTTTTAAGTCCAAATTGCCTCAAAGTTTGTACCATAAACCATAGTCTTCAGTACCTTTTAGATACTTCATGATTCTCTTGATTTCCATCATGTGATTTTCTTTGGGATTTGCTAAGAATCTTGCCACTATTCCAATTACTAGAGCAATATCAGGCCTTGTGTGAACTACATACTACAATTTTTCAATCATTGGTTTGTAAGTAGTCTTATCTACTTCTTTGTAATCATCATTTTTGGAAAGCTTATGTCCAGTAGACATAGGTGTTCCAACTAGTCTTGAAGCTTCCATTCCAAATTTCTTCAATATCTCCTTGGTATACTTAGATTGAGTGATGAAGATACCATTCTTGTTCTATTGTATTTGCAATCCAACAAAGAATTTTATTTCACCAAACATGGACATCTCGAATTCTTTGCTCATTTCTTCTGAGAATGCTTTGCATAAATCATCATTTCCTATAAATAAAGTATCATCAACAAATATTTCTACTAACACAATCTTCTTATCTCGTCCTTCCTTGATATACCGACTACTATTATCATTAGTCCTTTGAAAACCAATCTATACCAAGTAAATATGGAGTCTTTCTACCAAGCTCTAGGAGCTTGCTTGAGACCATATAAAGCTTTATGTAGTTTGCAAACCATGTCTCCTTTGCTAGGATCTAAAAAACCTTCTAGTTGCTCAATGTAAACTTCCTCATCAAGGATTTAATTCAAGAATGCAAATTTAACATCCATTTGATATACTTTAAATCCTCTATGTGTTGCATATGCTAGTAAAGTTCTAACAGTTTCAAGTCTTGCTACAAGAGAAAAAGTTTCACCATAGTCAATACCTTTTTCTTGAGAGTAACCTTTGCATACCAATCTTGCTTTGTTTCTTGATACCTTTCTATCTTCATTTAACTTATTTCTAAATATTCATTTTGTACCAATTACATTTTTATCCTTGGGTCTAGGAACAAGAGTCCAAGTTTTGTTCTTCTCTATCTATTGTATCTCTTCATTCATTACTTCAATCCAACTTTCATTTTCTAAAGCATCTTTAACACTTCTAGGTTCGAATTCAGCAAGTAAACATGTACCTTTCAATTTTCTTCTTGTCATTGTTCCATCTAATTTATCTCCAATGATTTGATCAGGTGCATGATGTCTTCTGACATATCTTGCTAATAAAAGCTCCTTGGTCTTTGAATGAGTTCCATAATCTTCTTCTTGAATTTTAATTTCAAGCTCAGGTCCTTCTGTCTCTGACTCTGGTCCATCAAGCTCAATTTGAACTAGCTTGGTAGCCTTTGTTTGTGACTCGGATCCTTGCAGCTCAAGTTGCACTGTCTGTAACTCGATAGCTATTGGAGTTTTTGGAGACTTGGGAGTTGAAGCATATTTTCTTTTAGATAGATTAGGAAGTGTATCAAGTTCAGAGTAAATGAATCTTTTATAGTCTTTAGCTTCCTTGTTGCTTTCTTCTTCACTCTTTTCTACATATTCATCAATTCTGACATGTGCACTTTTTATAATTTTGTGAGTAGATAAATTCAAACATCTGTATGCTTTGCTTTTGCAAGAGTATCCTAGAAATATGCCTTCATCACCTATTACATCAAATTTTCCTTTACTAGATTCTTTCAATATGTAACATTTGCTGCCAAATACCTTCAAGTAACTTATATTGGGTTTGTAACCATACCATAGCTGATAAGGTGTCTTGTTTGGATCTTTCTTCAACTAAACTCTATTCAAGGTATGAACTACAGTATTGATTGCTTCCTTCCAATATTTGAGAGCAACATTCTTTTCAATCATCAAGGTTCTTGCAGAATCCATGATAGATCTATTTCTTCTTTTTATTATACCATTCTGTTGTGGTGTACCAGGAGTAGATACTTGTCTTTTGATTCCTCTTTCAATGCATAAATTGTTGAATTCATGGGAAATGAATTCACCACCTCTATTTGATCTTAGGCATTTTAACTTATTTCCAATTTCTTTTTCTACTCTTAATAGATACCACTTAAATTTTTGAAAATCTTTTGATTTTTCTTTTAGGTACATTACTGTCATCATTCTAAAGTAGTCATCAACAAAGAGAATGAAAAACTTTTCACCACTGTAACTCTCTATTCCAATAGGTCCACATAAGTCTTTATGAACAAATTCCAAGACTTCTTCTGATTGATAGTCTTTGCTTTTGAAGCTCGTCTTTCCCATTTTACCAATTTGAGAATTCTTACATAGGCCCATGTCAGGCTTCTTCAAACTAGGAATACATCTTACTCTTTTATGTTTGCTTATCTTAACCAGATTATCAAAGTTCACATGACATAGTCTTTTGTGCCATAACCAACTTTCTTCTACTTGAGAAATAAAACATGAACAATCATTGAGATCAAGATAAAATAGATTACCTTTTGTTTGCTTGCCAAAACCAACCAAATTTCCTTTCCCATCCAGTAGTTTGGCATGTCCATTCATGAATTCTACCTTGAATTCAATGTTATTCAACTGCGCCACACTTAGTAGATTATGATTTAGTCCTTTAACCCAATATGCATTATCACACACAAGTTCTTTAGTTAACAAGATACATCATTTTTCTTTTATATTACAAGGTTCATTGCTTCCAAATCTTACACTACCTCTATCATAATATTCCATATGCTCGAATTTTGTTTTGTCACCAATCATATGATATGAGCAGCCACTGTCAATAATCCATATATCATTTTTTCTAATATGAGAGATAAGTGTCATATTATATCCTTCATCATCAGATTTATCTTTCACAATAATATAAACCATTTCATCTTCACTATTATCAGAATCTTTAGCTATGCAACAAGATTTCTTACCTTTGTCCTTGAAGTTCTTGTAGTTCTTGGAATCCTTTTTGCCTTTGTGCTTGATGATTTTCTTTTCATATTTCATTTCCTTGTTTGGACACCTAGCAACAATGTGACCAATTTCTTCACAATAAAAGCATATCAGAGGAAATTTACCTTTGTACTTTCCTCTTCCTTTAGAATACTTCCTTACAAGTAGGGCTTCAACAAATTCAAGATCATTGTTTGAGCTTTCTTCTAATGATCCATCTTCTTCACTCCTTGATTGATTGGATTTTGACTTTTTACCCTTTTCTTTGAGTGAGAGTTTAGCTTTAAATGTAGATTCAATATTCTTTGAACCAGGAACATAGTTATCATAATTGTCTAACTCAAAAGCTGTTAATATTCCAACTAGAGCATCCAACCCTATCTTATTAGTTGGATCACATATCATTTCTTGAATAGTAGATACTCTAATTGCATAAATGAGAAGAAAAGTTCTGAGCACTTTACTTACAATAGTTTCCTCCTTGATGTCTCCTCCTGATGCTTTGATTGCACTTACATTGGCCTTGATTCTTTTCACATATTTTTCAATGTTTTTATCTTCTCTTGTTCTCATTTGATCAAATTGTCCGCTAAGGCTTTCTACTTTGGCTCTTCTTACATTGTCATCTCCTCCATAAATATCTTTTAGTTTGTTCCACATTGCAAAAGCAATTTTGCAATTTTTTACCTTGTCAAATTCAACATAACTAAGAGCAGATGCAATATCAATCATCATGATATTATGATTCTTCTTTTTAGCAATATCTTCAACTAATAATGTTCTAGTGGGAGTCTTATATTCAACATCAAGATACTTGCAACTTGAATCATTGATGGTAGCCAGATGCAATCTCATAAGCCCTTTCCATGCTGTAAAATTGTCTCTGTTTAGCTTGGGAATCTCTCTTTTGTAAGACATCTTGATCTTTAGCTTAGGTCCTTGAAACCTTCTCTACAAGCACCAAAAACTCTGATACCAATTGTTGGAAATATAAGAAGAGTAACTAAGAGGGGAGGGGTGAATCAATTGCTACAAAAATAGATCCCAGATCTCCTTTGATGTCAATACAAAATGCAAACAAATAACTGAATATTGTTGAAGCTCAATAAACACACAAAGTGTTGTAACTAGATTAGCTCGGTAAAAGATTAACATAAGAACCATTAGATGTTATTTGTGATTACCATTACTTTAACTTAGTTGCAAACACATAAAGAAAATAACATGAACACATTTGACACTAGAACTTAACGTGGAAACCCAATTTGAAAAAAATCACCAATAGCAACTAGTTACTAATTTTCACTCTTCTAAAGTGAGCCCTATTAGGAGCCAACCCTATTAAAGGTTATAAAAAACACTATTAGGTGTGACACTGTTAAAGGATTTAATCACCCTATTAGGAGTGTCTTGGTTAGAGGTCTTGAGAAAAATTCAATGGGATTGCCACCTTGTTAGAGGATTTGTAAATAGTTGTTAAGCCAACCCTATTAAGAGATTTAGATCATTGCTACAATGGTTAGATAGTAAAAATGAAATGATTTTGTTGCACCACAAGGATATTTTCCTTATCCTCCAAATTCATTTCTACTTACCAATAGATCTTCAATCACATTACCATAATTCTCACATTCTCTTGCACTCACATTTGCACACTTTGAAATTTCAACTTGACTTTATACTTATACCTTCCATTTGTCAAGTCAGCTCAAATACAACTTACAATAATCTATATTTATCACCTTAGTTAGCTGGAATCAATAGATAGATCAATTAAACTCAATACAACAAAATAGGAAAATCCTTTGCTAGCCGACCCTACTCAATAAAAACTAATTCTGAAGCAATTTCCTTTGTTAACCAATAGATGTTTGGTTAACACTACAATCTTATGAAAATTCTTTGGCAACCGAGTGAGCTCGATTATCACAGGTTCCATCCAACTTTCCTTCGTTACCTGAGTGAGCTCGATTAACACTCACTTTCTTGTAACTTTTCCTTCGACACCTAAGTGAACTCCGTAGACACTGCCTTTTGAACTAGGCAAATACAGGAATGCTTGATAGACATTGAGAACTATCTTCATTGCTCGAGTGAACTCGGCATATACTGACTGATAATGATTATGACATTTGTGTAACATCAAAGACAACACACAATTAATCAATTGTATCCAACAACCCTATCACAATAACCCAATGGTAAGAGTGAGAAGAAAATGATCAGATCCAATCCCAACCATAGCCTAAACAATTTTCCTACAAGGAGGACTCATATTTGACTGTCTATCCTTTTAAAACTCATGAGACTTTCTGTGTGTATGTTGTTTGGCTTTCACTTTTGTTAGTTTTCCTTATGCATTTCATGTGGATTAACTTTGTGTTTTGCTTGGTAAAATACTCATTTATGATTTTTGGATTAATCATTGATATTTGAATTATTAAATATCGTTTAATTTAAAAATAGGAAAATATTCAAATATGATGATATTTAATTCATTGGAAATATTTGAATTTATGACTAATTTTAAAATTTTAATTTTAAGTTCTAAACTAGAAAAATAAATTTAAAAAATTTAAATATTAAAGATTAAATATTGTTTTAGTGTGAATATTTAATTAATATAGATAAAAATTACAGTTGCATTAATTTAAATAATGAGCTCTAATTATCTTTATTGATTAAATAATAAATAATTGATTTTAGTGTGCTTGCATTAAATAATAAAGTAGGAAAATAAAATTAAAGAGCTTATTTAATAAAAAAGTGAGTTAAATATGCATGAAAGGATTAATTAAATAAAATAATTATATTTTAAGAATTTTAGAAAAAGAAATGCTGAATGGGGTTGGGGTTTTATATTAGAGATCTTTTGGTTCATTATTTCACATACAGGTTTTGGGGAGAAATTTTTGAAATTGGAGCAAAAGAATTGTTGAAAGTTTTAGAGTTTTTGGATTTGCATACATTCACTGATTGTCTCATATTTTAGCTCTTGTTTTGAGGTAGAGTTTGAAAATGTATTGTAGAATTTTATTGAAAGATCTGTCTATTTAATGTCTTCCTACGCGCTTGCATAGTGCTTATTGATTTACTATATTAATTTTTGGATAAAGAATTTGTTATAGATTTTAAAAAGGAAAACTTATTGATCGAGAAAACTTGACTAGAAAAACTGTAAAAATATTATGACTATTCTTTTAAAAACTCTTTCTAATATTGCAAAAATTTAATTATGGAAAATTGGAAAAAAAAGAACAAATTGAACATCTAGGGTTTCAAATTTAAATTTGTTTTTTAAACCATGTGATTATCATGATTTTTCTAAATAAAGATACATATTCTTCTTATATCTAAAATAATTTAGTTTCAAAATTTATTGAAAAAATAAAAGATTAATTAAGAGGAAAGCATGTTGTAACTAAACTTATACATGCATGTGAAAACAAATATACTAAAGATAGAAAACTAGGTATATTATACTTACATGATTTGAGAGGTCAAAGACATGCGAAAATACTAATTCCATGCTTATTTTATTTTATAAAAATATAATTTAAGTTTTCGAATTTATATTTTTAAAAAAAAATTAAAATATTTTTGAAAAAAATATATTATTTATTAATTTCAAAATTTAATAAATATTAGTCATTTATTTTTAAAGTGGATGTTAGTATTAATGATATCTTAAGTCTAGTTAAATTATTAGTTGCAAATAAGTGATTATATATTTATTAATGTAAATGGGAAGTTAATGAATAGGTATTTGTGATTTTGTTAAATTATAAGAGAAGTTATGATGGAGTTCACTATGTAATCATCTAGTTAAGAATATTTATTATTATGAGTGAAATTATAAATAATTTAATTATAATTATAATTTCAAGTTTGAGTTATTTGTAGTTGCATTATAAATTAAAAGAAAGCAAATATTAATATTGGACTTAAATTGAAGTCAAATTAATATTTAAAAAATGAAATGGATATTAATTTTAATTAAAAAAATATAAGTTATTTATGATTTAAGATTATTTAAATTAATAACATGACAATATTGCATGATATTTTACACGCACAAAGACATTTGATATTTAAATAAGAATATTAACTTAACAATTTATGTAAACATGTATATTCTTATTCTTACTTTATTGCTAAAGACATTCTCGTGGCTCAATCTAAACATAGAAAATGATGAAATTAAACCATGTGACTTTAAAACTATGTATTTTCTTATATTCTCTTTATAGTATTGTGATGTTTATTTTCGTAATGGTTTTCTTTGTGCATTGTTTCGTTGGCCCAAGTTAGGATGTGAACTAGAGGTGTCTTTGAGTTTTCTTTTATGATGATTATTTGATTGTTTGTCATGATGTATTTATGATTCAAATTGAGATTTATTTTATGATTTTTATTTTGATGAGCATAAATGAGAACTTGAGTTTTGAGAACTAATGTTATTTTTTGCTTTCCTATCATGGAACCAAATTTTATCTTTATTACTTTTGTGAGTTTTTGGAAAGGTAGTCTAGGTGCAAGTCTTTGGGAGTAGCTTGCAATAAGGGTCTGGGACCCAAAGTGGTTAGTACCACAGTAACCTATTGTAAGTTATGTAATAAATGATATTCTAGTAATTAATATTTGGGAAACACACTGAAAAGATATGTTAGAGGTATTGCCTCGCTCATGCCTTAAGCACTTGTATAGGCTAAGGTTGGGAATGAGATGATACCTATTGAGAGGTATGACTAGTTTTTCTCATCTTCATGAGAGTGTATTCTAGTTCTTCATGTGTCACATTGAGGGTATGGGGTATAGAGTAACTAATCTAGGATAACTCAACGCTTGAGGGTTCAGAGTCTAGTGAGAGACCAATCTAGGGTAACTCAAGTAGTTTAACCATGTGATGACACTTCCTAGTATGCAACCTAAGTCTCCTCTGTAGATTTTGTATTTGCCTTTGGTGGTGTTTTATTTGTTGGATGTATTCATTGTTGATGATTTACTTTCATTGATGGCAATTGGTGTATTGATATTTATTATACTTTGACATGTAGCTTTTGAATTGAAGTGGATATTTTTCATTGATTTTGTCTCTTGGTCAATGATACTCGATTTATATTGTTGACTTGGTATGTGATGTTGGTATTGGATTGAATGTCCTTTTGATTTTGACTATCTTTTCTTCTTCAATAGTTGTTTTCCCTTGTGGTAGTTTTGGCTACTAGGAGTCCTTGCCTAGGATTTCTTTATAGTTTGATTATCTATATGTAGATTATTTATTATCTTCTCTGCATTATGGGAGTATAAGTTGAACTAGGTGACCATGTGGTTAGGAGGTAATGACTTCTTACCATTTGGGTCCCCCTTAGATTTCTAGTTGTTGGATGTCCATAGATGCAAATGTACCATTATCATCCCTATTCTTATCGTGGATACTTCTATCCAGTTTATATATATATATATATATATAATTATTGTTACATGTATTTTGTATTTGGATGTACTTGAACTTAAGATTTAAACTAACTAATATAAACTTCTTAAACAGACTCAATGTGAAGAAACCCTTGAGGAGTGAAATCTATATTGTATTTGTATATGTGTGATTGATGTTTATGAGTGTATTACTTCCACATTATTACTTTGATGTTGTTTAATTTTTTATAAAGAATTTAGTAAAATTTGTATCATACTAGGTTTATTTATTTTGGGTTCTCGAGTGAAGTGCTACATCTAGTATCAGGGCTCAAGTTTCAATACTGGGAACTCTGGGCATAAATCACACCATCACTTGGACAATAGCAAACTTGTAACAAGATTAAACAACAAAATTTATTAACATCAAACTTGGATCCAAATAATTGAACCACAAACTTTGAAATGGTAGAATTTTGGATATAAAAATTGAAAACTTATAACACTTTTAATCAAGATTCTTGCTTTTTGTTTATGTGTTATACCCTTATGTTTTATGATGGATTCTAAGATGTCATTCTTGTGTTTGGGTGTTGTAAGAGAGATGGCTTCTAGTTATAGATCTATTGCTAGGGGTCATAGCTCAGGACATGTTAGAGGTCATGGGAGAGGTAGTCAACATAGCCCTCCCTTTGTTCATATAGAGGACCTTATTTAAGAAGAGGCTAGAGGGGGCAATAGCGTTGAGCATCACATTGAGTTAGAAGGGCTTGATATTAAAGACTTGGTTAAAGAGATCTTAGAGTGCTTACCTTTATAGGAAAGAGTTCATCTCAAGGTGTCACATCATTCTGAGCATGGAGAGAGAGAGAGATAGGTCTAGGAGTCCTAGAAAAGAGAACCCAGAGGGCAGAAGAAAGTCCATCTAGTCTAGCTAGATGAAGGACCTACTACAGGTCAAACTTAAACCTTTTAATGGAGAAGGTACCAAGTATGATGCTTAGAACTGGTTGACCACCCTAGATAGGTGCCTTTCCATGCAAGACTGACTCCAACATCAAGGAAAGATATGTCATCACCCACTCAGAGGTCTTTGTAGCCATTTGTTGGAAGATAGACGAGAAGAAAATTGGGGTAGATATGCAGACTGTCACATGGGAGTTGTTCCTCGAACACTTTCGTGAGTGATTCCTATTAGAGTAGTGGTAGTGATGGGGAGGATCTTGAACAAGGTTCTAGCCTCAACTACTAGAACTCACTTTAGGCTTTCTCCTAGCCTCTTAGGGTATTTATCCTATACCCTACTCCAAGGGAATCTTCTCTCTATTCCCTTATTACACTAATCCTCACCAATCAACTCAAAACTCTATTTCACCATGGGGTCTCCCTAGTGCTCTCATTGCACCGTTCTTGACAACTGGCTTCCAGGAGTGCATTCTTGGCTATATTGAATTCCAAGGCTTGTATTATGTCTCATTAAATAGTTTTTAGGATCACTAAGTGAATTGGAGTATTGGGTTTCCAATCGATTTGAAGATTGCATAGTTAAGAGGGCTACCAAGACTAATAACAAAATTAGGCCTCCAAAACTAATTTTTGGCTTATATCTCCTCAAGCCCTTAAGAAGTACTTAAAAAAATTTATGATTTGGATACCCTTTTGGCTCCCCTTGAAGATTTTTCAGGTCTGCAACACCCAGGTCATCCGTACAAGGGATTTCCAAAAATATGTCTATTTACAAGGGTTTCTTGTTTGTATGAACAGGAATATAGAGAGTTCTTCCTTCCACCACTCAAATGGACTCTAAATGACTTAACTCCTGGAATTAAATTCCTTCACTCACCACTCTTGCCTTCCATTAATTTGTATTTCACCCAACACCCCATTCTATGCCCCTTTCAAACACTTATTTGCTGATTTCATTGCCTAGCCGGGTATGCAAACTCGCCTAGGGCCTCTTGGAAAAAATAACAAACCTCTGAAAAACAAGACAAAAATACATATTTACATTTTTTATACAGTCTATTACTTGATTCCAAAAGGCCATCATGGTTCCACCATTGGAATTCAAGTTATAGAGATTTCTTTGCTGATTGTTGTGTACAAACCAACGAACTGGCAACTTTAAAAAGATTTTTCAAACTAGTAATGAAACTGATAAAAAAAACTCCTAATCTTTACCAAAGCATCTACATTCCATACACTATAAAATCACATGAAAACAGCAACCCTATCAATCCATTAAAGGTGTGGATGAAGGGTGAAATCAGAAAACTGTCATCAAAATGCTCAGTTTGCTCTTCATTCCAATGCCAAAATTCGTACAAAAGCATATGCCAACCCTCAAAATAACTTGGATTTGTCTTAAATACCTCTTACCCACGTGAATCAACAGATCCCATAGGTTTCCAACTGATTCTTGAAGCCCTTATAAAGTTTTAGCACTTTTTGTCAATGTTGTCAAGCAACTTTGCAAAGTTGCCAAGTGCAACTTTTGCACTATTGTGCATTTAATGGCTCCATGACCTCAAACATGGTTAAATGAACCTATTTCCATGTAATTACAACTTTTAAAATATTTTCCATGTTTCCCATCCTCCTGGGGTCTTGGTCAGTGTTTGACCATTCTAGGCTCTAACAAGCAATTTAAGCAATTTTGCCAACATAGAAGCAACTTGGAAACTCAAACACAACAAAAACCTATTTACAAACACAACTCACACACTTGGGGCTTTATCACATAGCCCTTATTCATGTGGTCTAGCCAAGACCACTACAAGCCAAAAATGATTTAGGAAACTTGGCATATTTCCTAGGTGCTCCTGCACCAGGTAGCAATTGAGGGCAGATGAGTTCCATGACTTGAGATAGGTACCATGACCATGGTGGAGTGTGAGCAAACATTTTTTGAGTTGAAGCCTTATGTTAGGAATCAGTGATAACTAACCATCGATGGTTCACTATTTCATTAGAGGACTTAATGGTAGCATCATTGGGGGTGTTAAGGTTTTCCAACCTAAAACCCTTAAGGATGCAGTTATGTGAACTACATTGGTTGAGGTGAATGTGACTTTGGGTCAAGGTGGTCTACCAAGTGTTTAGGCTAGAGGGTCTTCTTATTTAGGACTTCCTAAGGGAAACCTGTCTTAGAGAGCTAGAAGCTCTAAGAACCCTCCTACCTTCTCCAAAGGTAATCCAAAGCAATAGGGTAGAAAGTTCTTCCATGGTAGCAGTGGTGGTTCGTAGTAAGGGAACTATCACAATTGGCAACATAATATGTGTAATAGATCATATCAAGCTTCTTAGGGTCATAGACAAGATGCTAGTGTTGGTAATTTTCATCAGTCTCACGCACGTGGAGCTCAAGGAGGATTTAGTGGAGATTTCTATTCGTGTAGACAATGAGGTCATAAAGCAACCAATTGCCCCAAGCATGCACCTCAGTTCTCGAGTCAAAGGCTTATAACTTTGGAGTCTACAGTGGGGAAGGGTCTAAGAGGGCTCGTACATTGAGTTTTGTGCCTTTGTAGTAGGCTTCCATGAGTAGGCATAATTTTAAGGGGGGTAAATGTAATGCCCACTCGTATGTTACTTTTCAATTCAAGTTGCCAAACTCTTTTAAGCCTATTTCATGCATTTATTAGTTTTAGAGACATCTAATTTATAGTTATTTGATATTGTTTCATAACTTGGATTACATATATAGTAGAGATGATTACTTAGTTGATTATATTTCACATGTTGATTAATGATTATGATTACTTGTACATTTAATGATGCTTTAATGATTCTTAGTTAGTGGACATGATTTCTTTCATAACGATATCAGATTCAATGTCTTTAATAATTATTATTTTATATTCATAGTGATACATTGTTATATCTGAGCATTTGATGATTTGACTTGTAATTTATTACGATACGTACCCCATACTTGTACGTGTATGGTGTGTGTGTGTCTATTTTACTTTTTTGTCTGACATGTCTAATGTGGTTAAAGAAGGGAATCATAGTCACCTACTAGTCAGGATATACATAATGTACCACTCCTTGTCATTGCCTGTTTAGTTTAGATATATATGCATATGTATATGCTCATCTTTTATGTAGGTTGCAGGTACCATACATCAACTTCCCTAAATTTCTAGGATGAGATTGCCCTATCACAATAACTCAATGGTAAGAATGGGAAGATAATGATCAAATCAAATCCCAACCATAGCCTAAACAATTTTCCTATGAGGAGGACTCATATTTGTCTATCTACCCTTTTTAAACCCAGGAGTCTTTTTGTGCATGTGTTATTTGGCTTTTGCTTTGGTTAGTTTTCTTTATGCATTTCATGTGGTTTGACTTTGTGATTTGCTTTGTAGAATGCTTATTTATGATTTTTAGATTAATCATCAATATTTGAATTATTAAATGTTATTTGATTTAAAAATGTTAAAATAAGACTATAGTTAATTCGTTAGAAATATTTGAATATATAAGTAATTTAAAAGATTTAATTTTAAGTTCTAAATTAGAAAAATAAATAAAATGAATTTAAATATTAAATATTAAATATTAAATATTAAATAGTATTTTAGTGTGAATATTTAATTAATATTGATAAGAATTATATTTGCATTAATTTATATAATGAACTCTAATTATTTTTATTGATTAAATAATAAATAATTAATTTTAATGTGCTTGCATTAAATAATAAAGTGAAAAAATTAGGCAAGAGCCTACAACACAATGGTAAATTGTGAGCCTCCTATGTGGGAGGTCTTGGGTTTGAATCTACTCAAGTTTAATAGTTAATAATAATAATTTATCACAATACATAATAATAATAATAATGAATCTTAGCTTCGGCCTCTTACCGATCAAGAAAAAAATAAAGTGAGAAAATAAAATAAAAGAGTTTATTTAATTAAAAAGTGAGTTAAATATGTATGAAAGGATTAATTAGCTTTTAGAAACAAAAACCCTAACGGGAGTTAGAGCTATATATTAAAAAAATTCAATTTATTATTTCACACATAATTTTTGGGGAGAAAAATTTAGAACTGGAGCAAAAGAATTGTTGAAAGTTTCTAAGGGTTTCAATTTGCATGCATTTACAGATTGTCTTGGATTTTAGGTGTTGTTTTGAGGTAGGGTTTGAAAATCCATTATAGAATTTTATTGAATGATCTGTCTACTTCATGTCTTCCTGGGTGCTTACATAATCTTTATTAATTTACTATATTGATTTTTAAATAAATAATTATGTTGTACATTTTGAAAAGAAAAACTTATTGAATAAGAAAACTTGACAGAGGAAAATTGTAGAAATTTTTTATGACTGTATTCTTTTAAATACCATTTCTAATAGGAAAATTTAATTATGGAAAATTGGAAGAAAATAACAAATTGGACAACTAAGGCTTTAAATTTAAATTTTCCATTAGAACCATGTGATTATCATGATTTTTCTAAATATAAATATATATTCTTATTATATCTAAATATAGAACAAAAGATTAATTGAGAGGAAAACATGTTGTAACTAAACATATACATGCATGTGAAAACAAATATACTAACTTGATAGAAAACTAAGTATATTCTGCTTGCATGATTTGAGAGATCAAAGGCATGTGAAAATACTAATTGCCTGTTTATTTTTTATTTTATATAAATATAATGTAATTTTTGAATTTATATTTTAAAAAATAAAAATTATTATTATTTATTAATTTTAAAAAGAAATTAAAATACTTTAAAAAATATTATTTATTAATTTCAAAAATTAAATAAATATTACTCATTTTTTTGTAAAGTGGATGTTAGTATCAATGATATCTTAAGTCTAGTTAAACTATTAGTTGCATATAAGTGAGAAGTTAATATATAAATATTTGTGATTTTGTTATTTCTAAGAGAAATTATAGTAGAGTTCACTATGTAATCATCTTGTTAAGAATATTTATTATTATGAGAGGAAAATTTAATTATAATTATAATTTCAAGTTTGAGTTATTTGTAGTTGCATTATGAATTTAAAGAAAGTAAATGTTAATACTAGACTTAGATAGAAATCAAATTAATATTTTAAAAAAGAAATTGATATTAATTTTAATTTTAATCTAACAATATAAGTCATTTATGATTTAAGATTATTTAAATTAATTACATGATAATATTGTATGACATTTTATATGCACAAAGAGATTTGACATTTAAATACTTATTCTTTTAAATAAGTATATTAACTTAATAATTTATGTAAACATGTATATTCTTATGCTTACTTTATTGCTAAACACATCCTTGTGGCTCAATCTAAACATAGAAAATGATGAAATTAAACTATAAGGCTTAAAAACTATGTATTCTTATATTCTCTTTATAGTCTTGTGATGTTTATTTTCATGATGGTTTTCTTTGTGGATTGTTTAATTGACCAAGTTAGGATGTGCACCAGAGGTGTCTTTGATTTTTCCTTTATTATAATCATTTGATTGTATGTCATGATGTATTTTAGGATTTTTATTTTGATGGGCATTTGTGAGAACTTGAGTTTTGAGAATTAATGTTATTTATGGGTTGCCTACCATGAAATCAAATTTGGTCTTCATTGCTTTTGTGGTATGGGACACAACTGTGATTTATGAGTTTTTAGGAAGGTGGTATAGGTGCATGTCTTTGGGAGTGGCTTGCAATAGGGGTTTGGGACCTAAAGTGATAAGTACCAGGCTAACCTATTGTAAGTTATGTAATAAGTGATATTCTAGTAATTAATATTTGGGAAACACACTAAATAGATATGTTAGAGACATTGCCTCGCCCATGCCTTAAGCACTTGTATAGGCTAAGGATGGGAATGAGATAATACCTATGAGAGGTATGACTAGTTTTCCTTGTCTTCATGAGAGGTTACTCTAGTTCTGCATGTGTCATGTTGAGGGTCTGGGGTCTTGAGTGACCAATCCAGGATACCTCAATGCTTGAGGGTCTGGAGTCTAGTGAGAGACTAGTCTAGGGTAACTAAAGTATTTTAACCATGTGATGACACTCCCCAATATGTAGCTCGAGTCTCCTCCATAGATCTTGCATTTTCCTCTAGTGGTGTTTTATTTGTTAGATGTATTTATTGTTGATGATTTACTTTCATTTATGGTAGTTGGTGTATTGATAGTTATTATACTTTGACATGTGCTTTTGACTTGAAGTGGATAATTTACATTGATTTTGTCTCTTGATTGATGATACTTGATTTATACTATTGAGTCATTGACTTGGTATGTGACATTGGTATTGGATTGAATGTCCTTTTGATTTTGACTATCTTTTCTTCTTCAGTAGTTATTTTCCCTTGAGGTAGTTTTGGCTACTAGCATTCCTTGCCTAGCATTGTTTTATGGTTTGATTATCCATATGTAGATCATTCATTATCTTTCCTATACAGTGGGAGTGGAAACTTGAATAGGTGACCATGTGATTGGGAGGTAGAGACTTCTTACCATTTGTGTCCCCCTCAAATTACTAGTTATTGGATGTTTGTGGATGCAGATGTACGATTATCATCCCTATTCTTATCTTCAAGACTTCTATCCAGTTCATGTATATATTGTTATTTGTATCTTATATTTAGATTTACTTGTATCTATTCTCACATACCTTGCAACATGTCCAGTGGATGTTATTCATTGGGGATATTTCATTGTATTAGTTGTATTCATGTACTTACTTATGAGCTTATGTATCTATTGTTCACTCTTGATTATGGGCTTAAACTTAAGATTTAAACTAACTAATATAAAATTCTTAAACGTGACTCAATGTGAAGGAACCCTTGAGGAATGAAATATGTATTATATTTGTATGAGTGATTAATGTGTATGAGTCTATTACTTTTGCATTGTTTCTTTTATGTTGTTTAAAATTAAAATAAATAGTTCAATAAACTTTGTATCATATTAGGTTTATTTCTTTTGTGTTCCTGAGTAGATCACTACAAGGCATAGCTCTAAAATCTTGAATAATAGATACTCTTATAGCATAAATAGGCAACAAAGTTCTTTGAATCTTACTCGCAACTTCTTCATTGCTGATGATATCTCTAACATCTTTGATAGCACTCACAACTTCCTTTATTCACTTGATATATTAAATGATGTTTTCTCCTTCCTTTATATACATCTCATCATACTTGTCTCTCATACTTTCTTCTTTGGCTCTCAATATGTTCTAATCTCCACTATGCACAAGTATCAGCTTGTCCCACATCTCCAATGCAATAGCACAATCTTTGACATCATCAAACTCAACATCATTCAATGCATAAGTAATCGCAATAATCAAACTATTATGTTCTTTCTTTGGGTTCATCTCATCAATTTTCATAGGAGGGTTAGGAGGGATGTACTAGTTGTGTAGATAATATAGTGCATTATCTCCAATCCCACATAGATATAGCCTCATCATACTTTTCCATGAGGACAAGTTCTCCTTGTTTAGCTTTGGTATGTCTCTCTTATTCATTTTCAAATCTTTAGCTTAAGTCCCTTAAAAAATTTCCTTCAAGCACTCAACTCTGATACTAATTGTTATATAACTAAGGGGGTGAGGGGTGAATCAATTATCACCAATTATCCTACAGGCATTAAAAACACTTTTCACCAATTCAAAACACTTTAATATTTTAGATGAATAACTTGATAACTAGATCTAGCAACAAAATCTAAATTGGTATAATCTTTGCAATTAGTGTCAACTTAATATATACTAAGTGTCAAAGTTATCTTCCAGCTTATACCAAATTGAAACAATAAACAATAAACATGAAATAAACTTGCAACATCATAAGAATTCACACAATTTGGCACAAGTATTTAATGTGGAAACCCTATAAAGAGAAAAACCACCTAGGAACTGACAACCCCCAAAAAATTATTCTTCTAAATTGAGCTCTATTAGGAGTGAACCTTGTTAAAGGTTACACACACATTGTTAATGTGACCTTGTTAGAAGATTTCCACCAAAGATCATCTAGACCTTGTTCATTCTTTGACACTTCTAAAGAATGGATTGCTTTAAAGAACTTACAAACACTGAATATAATGTTACCATATAGGATTTCAAAAGACTATTAAGTACACTTAGTTAAGAGATTATTTTGTTACAATGATTAGAGAGTAACAGTGAAATGATCCATTAGATTTAGCACTACCTTGCTTGTTCAGATCTCTGCTTCACTCAATCTCAGCCTCTTGATCCCTTATTGGCTAATTCACACACTCCACACATCAACTTAGCACTTCCTTTTCTTGATCTTCACAATGTTGTTCTACTCAGTTCTCCTTATTTCTTAATCAACTTGATCAATAATAATCAACTCAATTAGCAACAATAAACATCGTCTTCATTCTTAAAATAGAAAACATTTTTTGTTCCTCTAGAATCTTCTAGGTTTTTCTGCTTAATCACAATTGTTATATCTTCATCAAGTCTGTGTTCATTGAATCTAGATGCTTGAGAAATATATTTTCACTTTGAACTTTGTCCTCCATTTCCAATTTTTAAATCTCCTTCATTAGATCTTGTTTGAATTTCTCTAATCATTGATCTTTTAACAAAATTCATCCTTATCTTCAAAACTTCTTGAACAATCTTTATTTCATCAAATGTCAACCTGAGATAAAATCTTTTCTTAAACTATTTTTTCTTTATCATGCTTGGTTAACATTACATCTCACTCGGTTAATACTAGACTCGATTAACATTGAAATTACTCAGTTAACAATACACTTTTTACATCTTTTCTTCAAGTGCTCAGTGACAAACATAGTAGCTTGGTTAATACTATGTTCATTCACCGACCAAACTGCCCTACTTATACATTATTTCATAACTTTTCTTACATGTTGAGGTCATGTAAAATAATCAAACCAACATTATACTACCAGAGTCCAACTCATTCAAGTGTCCATTGAATACCATACACTTATGAACGCTTACATCATCATACTTTCTTCAAATCCTCGTCATTAATCAAATCATCTTCATCAATCAAATGATATGACACTCTAGCATTATGTCTAACCAACTAAGGCTTGACATCATTGATAACATAACAATTGATGTGACCCTTTCACATACATTAACAACATTATTAGTTGGGGCTATCATCACCAACCTTTTTCCTCACCTATATTGATGCTAAAAATTAGTTAACCCTCAAGAACACACTTGATGACCTACAAAACTCTTATCATTCATCAAGAAAATAAAATTTTAATATTGAAAATGAAATTGATGTGTACTAATTAATCAAAAAATGTCTAATAACTTGTGCACAATACTATAGACATTGGATAAATACAAAAATTGATATTGACAAATAACTCTATTTTTGGAAATGTCTTAGATTATTTTTCAGTAATTGAATTCTAAAATCATGATAATGAACATGACCATTTCCTCATATGGGTTGAAAATGCACCAATCTATTGAAAACAAACAAACACAAGCATTGTAGAATTTGTAGCCAACTATATCATATGTGTCACAAAAAAGAACCAAATATAGCCATATTGTATAAGCACCATCATACAAAATAATGCACAAAATAAATAAATAAAGCACATTATATATACAATTTCTCAATTCTGTCGATTAGCAAAACTATAATGTGTGAGCCACCACCTGAAACACTATATGTTTAATTACCAATAATATCCTTTCAAAAAGAAAGCTATTGTTAGAATGATTAGAATAACCGAGAGGGAGAGTGAATCAGTTATTCTCAGGTCTAGATGTACCAATTCAACTTTTAACAATTTCAAACAACTTATTCAATCTCATAAATTCACTCGACCAATATAGAAACTTGTTAGTAATTCAACCTATTCATCCAACACTTAGCTCTTTGTTTAGTATATGTCGAATAACAAAAATAAATAATAGTAAATAGCGTGCATTATTAAAACAACATTTACACAAGTATGACATTGGGATTTAACTTGGAACCCTAATTTAGGAAAAACCACCAAGTAACATTTTACCACATTTCACTATTTTGAAGTGAGCTTGATTAAGAGCCAACCCTATTAAAGGTTACAAAACACAATTTTAGGTATAACCATGTTAAAGGAATTAATAACCCTGTTGAAGATAATATATTTTGCAAGTTTTGGAGGGGTGGGGTTGTTTTATCAAAAAGCTTTTCCCCATTGGCATATCTTTATGTTTATGTGTTTTCTTTCTCTATCTACTTTCTATATCCATGGTTGACTGCAGTATTATTGTTTACATAATATCAAATATAAAATTGTAAAGATTTAATAGAAATTTTCACAATACTTTCCTTAAGGGATTAGTGTAGGAAGTTGTTTCCACACCTGAGTTTTTTTACAACTTTTGTCCTTGACATAGCTTTAGGTAGCTCCTAAAGTGTGACCTTCTACATCAATCTATAAGATTTTCTTATCATAACATTTGACACAATGTTGCATCTCTTCTTAGTTTGCTTCAAATAAGGGAATGACCCCTAACTTACTTCTTATATACATAAATACATCCTTAGGTAATGCCTTAGTGAATATATCAACTATCTGATCCTTTGTGTTCACATATTCCAGTCTCACTTCTTTGTCTTGCACTAATTCCCTCAAGTAATGGTACTTAATTGAAATATGATTGGTCTTTGTGTGCATCACATGGTTCTTAGATATCTGTATAGAACTTGTTTTATCACAATATATCACCAAAGGTTCAGTAATCTCTTTCTTCATTCCTTTCAACAATTGCTTGATCCACACAATATTTGAACAATTAACTATAGCTGTAATATATTTAGCCTTTATATGGATTGAAAGATACAATTTTTCTTTTTACTTGTTCATGAAATCAGCTTCTTGCTTATAAAGAAAATGCAGGTCAACTTTTACTCTTCCTTCTATCAATGTTTTCGGCCAAATCAACATATGTGTACACTTTCAACTCAAACTTGTCATTCTTCTTATACCATAAGCCATAGTCTTTTGTAACTTTCAAATATATCAATATCCTTTTCACATCCATCATGTGATTCTCCTTAGGATTAGCAGAAAATCTTGTAACAATACCAACAACTAATGCAATGTTAGGTTTTCTATGAATAACATATTGCAATTTGCTTATCATTGACCTATATAATGACTAATTTACTTTGGCAGAATCATCATTCTTTGAAATTTTATGTCCAGTCAACATAAGTGTTCCAACTGGTCTTGAGTCTTCCATTCCAAAGGTCTTCAATATCTTCTTGATATACTTTGATTGAGTAATGTAAATACCCCCTCTCATTTGATAAACATACAAACCAACAAATAATTCAATGTCTCTAAACATTCACATCTTAGATTCTTTCTTCATTTCATTAGTAAATATTTTTCACAACAAATCATGTCCCCCAAATATGATATCATCAAAAAATATTTCAGCTAGAAATATCTTATTCTCAAATTCACTCTTCAAGTACAAATTGTTATTGTCATTAGTTCTTACAAAACCAATTTTCACTAAATAAGTATGTAAGGTCTCATATCATGCTCTAGGAGCTTGTTTTAAACCATACAATGCTTTCTGCAACTTATACACCATATTATTCTTGCTAGGATCAATAAATCCTTCAAGTTGTCCAATGTAGACTTCTTCTTCCAAGATTCCATTTAGAATTGCATATTTGACATCCATTTGATATACCTTGAAACCTTTGTAATAATAATATGCAAGTAAAGTTCTTACTCCTTCCAACCTAATAAATGGGCCAAATGTCTCTCCATGGTCAATTAATCCCTTTGTGCATATCGCTTACAAACCAATCTTTCTTTGTTCCTTGTGACTTCACCTTTCTCATTTAGTTTGTTTCTAAATACCCACTTTGTTCCAATTACATTATTATCCTTTGGCCTTGGTACCAATTTCCATGTCTTATTCTTCTCTATTTCATCAATTTCTTCATTCATTTTTCTAATCCAATCTTTATTCTCCAATGCATATTTAATTGTTCTTGCCTCAAACTCACATATTAAACATGTGTTATTCTTCAAAAAAAAAAAATTCATGATTCTTGAATATGTGTCTCAAAAGATTTGATCTGGTGTATGGTGTCTTCCCACATATTTTGCTAAGGCAGGTTCAAATCTTCTTTCTTCTTAAAGTAATTCACTTAGTCTATCTTTCTCGTCTACTTCAGATATCTCTTGTTGTAACTTGACTTCCTCTATCTAGTGTTCAGTCTCATCTCTTTGTGACTCAGCTCCTATAGCCTGATGTTTGACAGTTTACTGAAGCTTGACAAAGCTTATCTACTAATATTTAGCAGTGCCAGCTTACTAATGCTCAATAATCTCCTTCTCATGTTCATGTATTATACTAGTTTCTCCTTCATATATGTATATAAAGTTTTTGTAATCTTTAGGTTCCTTCTTGCATTCTTCTTCATTCTTTTCAACAAATTCATCAACTCTAACATTTGTACTTGCCACAATTTTGTGAGTGTTAGAATTCAAACACTTGTATGCCTTGCTCTTTGAGAAATATCCTAAGAATATATGTTCATCACTCTTTGCATCAAGTTTTCATTTTCTTGCATCTTTCAATATGTAACACTTGCTTTCAAAAACTTTGAAATATTTGAAATTAGGTTCATTACCATACCTCAGTTCAAAAGGGGTTTTCTTTGTACCTTTCTTGACTTGAACTTGGTTTAGTGTATAGACAATAGTACTTACAAATTCTCTCCAATACTTTTGTGAAACATTCTTCTCCATCATCAATGTTCTTGCATAGTCCACAATTGATCTATTTCTTCTTTCATCTATCCCATTTTGTGGTGGAGTCATTGGTGCTGACATTTATCTTTTGATTCCTTTCTCATTGTAGAATACATTGAACTCCTCAAATATGAATTCAACTCCTTTATCTAATCTCAAGCATTTCAAACTTTTACCTATTTCCTTTTCAACTCTAGCCAAATACCACTTAAACATTTGAAAATCATCATATTTTCTTTAAGACACATTATAGTCATCATTCTAGAGAAATCATTAACAAATAAGATAAAGTACTTGTCACCATAATAAATTTGTACTCCAATAGAACCACATAAATCAGTATGAACCAACTACAAAATATCATCAAAAGAATAGGTCTTGCTCTTGAAACTAGACTTAGTAATTTTTCTCATTTGACATTGTTCGCACATCACCTTATAAAGTTTTCTCAATCTTGGTAATCCTCTTACTCTTTCCATCTCACTATTTCTTACCAAATTATCAAAGTTCACATGACATAGTCTCTTATGCCTTAACCAAAATCTTCAAATTGTGCAAATAGACATGTATCTTCATATGGGTCTAGATAGAACAAGTTACCTCTTGTTTTATCTCCACTTCTAATTAGTTCTCTAGTAGCATTATAGATCTTTGTCTTCTCTTTTAAAATTCAACTCAATAGCCTGAACTATTCAACTATGCCATGCTCAACATATTATATTTCAATATATCAACCCAATGTGCATTGTCACATATGATCTTTTCATTCAATATAAATAATCCTTTACCTTTCACATAATATGGTGCATCATTTCCAAACTTAACACAACTAGCATTATAGTTTTGTAACTTTTCAAACATACTTGTATTACTAGTCATATGATGTGAGCAACCACTATCAATTATCCATATATCATTCTTACTCACATGTGATATTAGAGTAGTTCTCTCAAGTTTTTCATCCTTATCAGATTTGTCTTTCATTACTGTAACATAAACAAATTCATCATGTTCATCATAATCACTATCAGAACCATCTTCTTCAACAATGTAACCAGATTTCTTACCTTTTCCTTTGTAGTCTTTGTTACCTCAGTTGTCTCTATTATCTCTCCTTCCTTGGTATTTTTTGTCTTTTCTTTTCTCATTCTCATCTCTATCAGGACACCTTGTAGCCATATGACCAACTTTGTTATATGTAAAACATATAATAGGAAGTTTACCTTTGTATTTACCTTTCCCTCTTGGTAGCCTTCTTTTCAATAAAGCTTCAAGATCATCAAGGTCATCATCTAATTTATTGTCGTTGTCCATAAGCTTACTCTTTCAGACTTGAAAGCATATTCAACGCTAGAAGGTGTATAGTTATCAAAAATTGACAATTCAAATACATTTAGTCTACTAATTAGACCATCCAAGGTCAGATCATTACCAAGTGTGCATCTTAGTTCTTAAATTATAGACACTCTAATTCCATAGATAGGAAGTAAAGTCCTTAGTACCTTGCTTATCATAGTCTCATCATATATGTCTGCTCCAACACCTCTAATTTTATTCACAACCTCTTTGATTCGGACACAATATTGTGCAAAAATCTCTTTCATTCATTCCCATGTCATCAAACTTGCCTCTCAAACTTTCTGCTTTATTCCTTAACAAATTTTTGTCTTCTCCATGGATTTGTGCCAATTTATTCCACTTTTTTTTTGTAGTAGTGCAATCCTTCACATCATAAAATTCAACTTAAGTCAAGGAAGATGTTATATCTATCATCATTTGATTGTGGTCCTAAATCTCTTTGATTTTCTCAATAGTCATGGGTCTAGGAACTTTAATGTATTCATTGTCCAAGTAATATAGTGTAGAATCTCCAACTCCATATAGATGTAATCTTATCAAGCATTTCCATACTAGGAGTTCTCTTTATTCAGCTTGGGTACCTCTCTCTTGTATATCTTTATCTTTAGCTTAAGTCCCTTCAAACTTTCCTTACAAGAAGCAAAAGCTCTGATATTAATTGTTAGAATGATTAGAATAACTGAGAGGGGGATGAATCAGCTTTCCTCAAGTCCAAATGTACCAATTCAAATTTTAACAATTTCAAACAACTTATTTAATCTCATAAATCCATTCAACCAATACAACAACTCATTAGTAATTCAAATTATTCATCCAATACTTAGCTCTATGTTTAGTATATGCCAAACAATAGAAATAGATAATAGTAAACAACATGCATCATGAAAATAACATTCACATAAGTATGACACCATAATTTAACTTGGAACCCTAATTTGGGAAAAGCCACCATGTAACATGCTACCACTTTTCACTCTTATGAAGTGAGCTTGGTTAAGAGCCAACCCTGTTAAAAGTTACAAAAAACATTGTTATGTGTGACCCTATCAAATGATTTAATCACCTTGTTGGGAGTGGCCTAGTTAGAGGTCTTTAGAACATTCCATTAGAATGACACCTTGATTAAAGGATTTAAAATATGACTATTTGGAAACCTTGATAAAAAGGATTTTACTACTACAATGGTTAGAAAGTAACAACTAGGTTTGATCTGATAAAACACATATCACTTTGCAAGTTTAGATCTCCATTCAGCTCATTCCTAGTTCATTGACTAGACTTCATCACATTGTCCATCCTTGATCTGCTTGGAAACCCTTCAAGAAATCACTCTTCACCAACTTCTCACTTTTCCTTCACTACTCTATTCTTCACAGGTGCTTCACAAATTTTCCAATCAAAACCATAAAACATCTCTTATATTTCCTTAAATAGGTAGCTTTGATCTTTTACTGCTTAAACATCATCATAGATCTTAGGTTTGATCATATTTGTTGAATATGCTCATCAATTTTTCATTATTATCCTTTCTCAAAAAATTTAGAAACTTCACGCAAATCTTTGCCTTAGATTTCTTAACAAACTTTTTTTATACATTAAATATGCCATTTCATCAATCCTTATCATTTATGCATTTCAACCAATTCATAAATTCAACTGTGTCAACCTCAAATCTCAACTCTTTTACAAATTGATAACTTGCTAACACTTAGTCATCACTATGTTCTTTAGCTCAGTCATCATTGGGTAGCTTAGTCTCTACTATTTTGTCTTGCTCGGCCTACACTTTCTCTCTCGACCTTCTCTATGCTCATTCAATTCTTCATTTTTCTTCTACATCTTTCTTGGCCATAACTATCACACGGCTAATTTTTTTTCTCATCTTAACTTAAGTTCCTTAATCTTATGCTTCAACTTCTTTATTGACCTAATGAACTATCGCTTAGTCAAGCTAAGTTTTTTTCTTAGCTTCTTGTCCTTCTTCAAGCATCTCTTCTATACTTAATATAATGATCAAACAACACATTATCTTATCAAATACCAACTGATCAAGTGCCCATTGCAATTCCATCATACTTACTCCTCTTTTCTCAACAACTCTACTAGTTCATCTTATTATCTCTTCTTTTCAAATCTTCTTCATTACTCAAAAGATATGGCACTCTACATTGTTAGCAAATTTCTTATAGTAAGGTTTAACATCAATAATAACATAACAATTGTTCCAATTATAGTTTCCAATAATGGCATTGCATATATATTCTAATATTTCTTAAATGAGATGGCAATCAATGAGGATAAATGTGTAATGGCTTTAAGATCAACAATCAATCACCCTACTCTTTACCTCCAATGAAATCCTTCATAAACATTGAACAATAGTTTTGCCAAAAAAATCTCACAGTTCTAGAAAGAAAATACAAATGCACAATTTGTCATCAATGCATGCATTGCAATAATGTATTATAGTTCATACATGACAAAAGTTGATAAGATAATGATGAATGCATTGAATAAAATACATAAAAACTACCAATAAGGAAATATCGATGTACTAAAAATGGTATTAAGACTTGGAAATACTTTATTAAACTTGTAACAAAAGTCCTCTCAAGAAGCAACACATCTTTCTCTATCAGTCCCTCTAAATTACAGCTCTAGAAAAGGCATTTTTATTGACATTAAATTAGACAACAAGCGCACATTTATATTGAAACCTACCGAAGAATTAAAAAAAGAAGCTGACAACTCTGAAAATGTCATGTGCATATCTCTAATTAACTACTACTTGGAATGCCCTCACACTATTTCAAATGTATGCCTCACAAAATTTTTATCCAAGTATAAAAAAGATGGAAGCAAGCTTGAACCCAAAAAAAAACCAAGAGTTATACAATTTATTAACTTCAACAACCACATCAACATAGAAATCATTTTATTACAAATAGAACAATTTGAGTAAGTGATGGAGAGTGGAGCGTGCGAAGCGAGTAGGTATGGGTTTTTGAATCAGCGGCAAGGCGGGAATGGGATTTTGAATCTATAGCTAGGCAGGAATCAAGAGAACACGAGCGTTGGGGGGTAATTCACAGCTGCAGGGCAGGAATCAGAGGGGAATGATGCGGATGCCTCAAAGGATGGGGACCCACGGGAGTTGCTGCCTCACCCAGGTGAGAAGATTCCTCTCCTTCACTCGAGTGGTGGGCCGCCTAGGGCCTGGGGGCGCTGGTCAAACCTTTTTGAAGTCAAACCATCAGGTAAGTCGACATTCTCGAAAGTCATTGATAAATCAGACAAGGAGAAGGGTATCTTTGCTCTGGAAGTTTCTTGAGAAATTATAGACCACAATATCCTCAGTATGGCGAATACTCTAGTGGGAAAATTTATAGGGCCAAGGCCCAACATAGATGTTGTGAGGGTTTTTTCCAGAAACAAATGGGATTTAAAGGGGCATGTAGAGGTGATAGCAATGGCTAAAGGTTTCATGACTTTTGAGTTTTCTTGCTCGAAAGACTTTTCCAGAATCCTGTGCACAGGGAACTGGTCTCTAGGGAGATCTACTTTAATCTTGCAGAAATGGTATTTCAATCTGGACTTGAACAATGATTTCCTATCCCAGGCTCCAGTTTGGATTAGACTCTCAGAATTGCCCATGGAATACTGGCATGAGGATGTCTTTGATGGCATTTCCAGGTCTTTTGGAGAGGTTCTTTCCATTGATCCTGTAACGACAGCTAAGAAGAGACTCACCTATGCAAGGATATATGTAGAAGTGACCGAAGGATAGGATATGCCTCAAGTTATAGAATTTCAATCTCAATTGGGAAGCAAAATCCAAAAGATTGACTATGAAAGTGTGCCTTTTGTGTGCTTCCATTGTAAGAAGGCAGACCACAAGGCTAGATTCTACCCACTATTCAAAGGAAAGGGAATGGGGGGAAAGGCTCGCCCTCAAGGTGGGAAGAAAGTTGCTCATGTTCCCAAAAAGATTTGGAAGAAGAAAGAAATACAAGTCAAGAAAAATGGAGAGGCTAAAGGAAAAGCTAATGATTCTGTTCCTGATCACCAAGCATAACCCCAAGACCTCCAAGTTGTAGTGGAAGCATTGGAAGGAGAAGGGAATGAGACAATTGAGGAAAAAATGAACCCTTCCCACGTGAAGGAAACCAAGGATAATCTCGAAGAGGTAAGTATTAAGGAGTCTCAAATCCTTGACAGTTCTGAGGAGGTTGATCCGAACCTTTCCTCTGTCCCGAACTCTATGGAGGAACAAAAGGAAGGGGAACCAATGTCTCAAAACTCCACAAACTCCGTTAGTAGGGAACCCCCTGTGATAGTGAATAGAATCTTAGAACGGCTATCTGCTTCAACATTGGAACAACTGGCCAGGCTAGATACTTTGTTTGATTTATGTAAAAAAGGAGAAGAGACACCCTGGATAGAAGTCAGAAGGAGAAAGAAGAAGAATAGCCAGAACCCCTCTCCTGCCTCTCCTGCTTCAACTAGAAGCAAGGCCAAGGTAGATCTTGGTCATAAAACCAACCCAGTAGGAAGGAAAAACAAGAATGAAATCAGGAAGGAGGAAGCAAGAAGAAATATCATGGATGGAACGCAACACACCATCCAGGAAGCCTGCTCATCAATTAAAGCATGAAGATCCTCTCATGGAATATTTGTGGACTGATGGAATCCACAAGCAAGAAGTTGTAAGGAATATGATAAGGGATCAAAGGCCTGATATATTTCTTATTCAGGAAATGAAAATGAAGAAAGAAAATTTGGAAAATATTAGATTCAACAGCAACATGAATGGAATTGCCTCAAACTCAGAAGGAGCATTTGGAGGGCTGCTGCTATTATTCAATAACAGACATTTCAATATTGTGCCTGAGTATGATGAGGATAACATCCTCTTCTGTAGAGTTCAACATTTGCAAACTAATGATTGCTGGTTTTTAGTGAACATTTATGCTCTCAACAACAAGAGAGATAGAAAAAATTACTGGGTCAAAGTTGGAAAGTTGGTGCATACTAGTGACATTAAGAAAGGCATAGTCCTGGGAGACTTTAACTCTCCGCTGGAGGACTAGGAGAAGATGGGAGGATTGCCCCCGGATTGGTAAAGTAAGCAGGATCTTTCCAATTTCATCAATGACCTGGCCCTAATGGATTTGGAGCTCTTGGGGGGTACCTTTACCTGGTCTAACAAGAGAGTTGGTCAGGACTGCATTCAGGTCAGATTGGACAGAGCTTTAATCTCCCCGAATTGGTTGCACTCCTTTAACTGTAGATTATCTCTGCTTCCTAGAGTTGGTTCTAACCACTCCCCCATTTCTCTTGCAGTGTTCCATCTTGAGCCCATGAGAAATTTCCCTTTTAGGTTCGAGAAAATGTGGACTACTCACCTCGACTTATTGGAGAATGTCAAAAGATGGTGGGGGATTGGTGTTGATGGCTCAGCCATATTTAGAGTCACCAAAAAGCTCAGCAATGTGAAGAGGATGGTAAAAATTTGGAACAAGTCTTATTTTGGCCATATTTTCCATGACAAGGAGGAGTTGTCAGAAAATCTATCTGTTATCCAAGATAGTATACAAAAGGATGGATATAATGAGAGTAATAGGGAGGCTGAGCTGTTGATCCTGTCAGATCTTCATAACTTAATCAACAGGGAGGAAAATTTCTGGAGGTAAAAATCTTGAATCACATGGCTTAAGGATGGAGATCAAAACACAAAGTTCTTTTATCTCTCCACCCTAAAACATAGGGCTAACAACAGGATCTCTAGAATCAGGAAGGGGCAGGTGATGTTGTCTGAAGATCCAGATATCTCAGTTGAAGCAGTCTCCTTCTTCTCTTCTCTTCTCTCTAAGGACCCCCTACTCTCCAAGAAGGACCAAGAGGATATCATCTCTTGTATTCCTCAGATTATTCAACCTCACCAAAATAAACTTCTCTGTGCTATTCCTAATGCTTTAGAAGTTAGAGAGGCCCTTTTCTCTCTACCTGGTGATAAATCTCCTGGTCCAGACGAGTTTCCCACCTTTTTCTTCCAAATGTACTGGCAGGTGGTCATGGGGGGATGTGGTTAAGGCAGTTTAGGAGTTCTTCGAAGCTAGAAGTATTCTTAAGGAGATAAATTCTACCTTCTTGGTTCTCCCTTTAAGACTTCCTTTAGACTTTTTACATTCAATAAGCCTCCCAATGCATTTAGTTAAAATAATGAAGAGGATAGGAGAGAGGGGGTCTCCCTGCCTGATACCTCTAGAAGGTCTAAAGAAATCAGAGGGAACTCCATTAATCAGAAAAACAAAAGAGGAGGTAGTCACCAATTGAGAAATGAGTTTACACACTTTATTGTCAAAATCAAAGGCCTGAAGAACCTTCCCAAGAAAGGACCAGTCCACCCAATCATAGGCTTTTGAAAGATCCAATTTGAGCAACATACCTTCCCGCTTGGAAGCTTCTACAAAATTAATAACCTCATGAACCATCAGCACCGAGTCCAATTTTTGTCTCCCAAGAACAAAGCCAGATTGTTGCAGCAATATGATCAGATGCAAGATTTTAAGCATTCTGGAAGTGAGAACTTTAGAGATTTTAAGCTATATGGGTTTAAAGTAAGCAATTATAGGGTTGGTCAGGAATGGAGAGACCTTTCCCTCATCTCCGAGGATTTGAAACCAACAATTATTATGCTTAACTCTTCGATCCCTAGTAATAATAAGGATGAGCTGGTCTGGAGGGATAATCCCAATGGAAGTTGTTCTGTTGCTTCTGGCTACAACTCTCTCTGGAGTTTAAAGGAGAAACCCCCTTGGGTAGATGCTTGGCTCATGGGCCTCACTCCAAAGATCAACATATTGTATTGGTTGGCCCTTCAGAACAAAATCCTAACGCAAGATAATCTCATGAAGAGAGGCCATGTTATGCCCAGCAGATGCCTGCTCTATAAAAACCAGTCTGAGTTAGGAAATCATATCTTCATTCAATGTGACTTTGCTAGGGAGGTGTGGAGTTCTCTTAATCAAGATATGGAGATTTTCTGGTGCTGGCTGGATAACCTTATTGACTTTTTCAGTCATTGGAAAATCCATTGTAAAATTGTTGGCCGGCAAGATAATTATGCTTGGTTTTTGCCTCACTTCTGCTGGAGCATCTAGAAGGAAAGGAACAGCAAAATTTTCAAGGACAGAGAGGAGCCAACAATAATTCTGGGAAGGAAGATTTTGAAAAACATAAAAGAAAACCTTCAAGTGATGAAGGAGGGGGAAGTTGACATAGGGGATAAGAAGACGATTAAAGAAAAAGACAGGAATCCCAAAAGACAAGATGCCAGATGGATTCTACCCTCGAAAGGGTGGTCAAAAGCCAACTTTGATGGCACTTCTAAGGGCAACCCAGGCCCCTCTGGAAGTGGTGGAATTATAAGAAACAATTTTGGGGAGGGGATTGCAGCCTTTGCTCTCTCGCTTGGTACCTAGACCAACCATTTGGCTGAAGCCAGAGCCGCGTGCAGTGTGGTAAAGCTGGCTTTTGAAGCTGGCGTTTCCAAACTTTGGCTTGAAGAGGACTCCAAAAACATAATTAACAACATTAATGGAATCTCCCCCCCTCGTGGTCGATTGCAAATATAATTGATTAGACACGTGTCGCCCTCACAAAATTTCAAAAGGTCCACGTCACTCATGCATTTAGAGAGGCAAACCCAGTTGTTGACTGGTTCACTAAAAAGGGGTGGGAGCAGACAAAGAGATGACCTGGCATTCTGGAGAAGATTTTTCGATGGAGCCTAAGTCACTAATCGAGTTGGAGAAAATCCACGAAAGTATGGGTCAATCTAACTGTTATCATGTTTAATAAAGAAAGATTAGATGTTGGTATGAGCTATAATAAGTTTCTTGGTTGTCGTAATCTCAAGGGATTTTTTTCATCATTTCGACACATTTGGAGGATCATTATCATTTTCACTTGCTATTGTATTAGAGAGGCAAATGATCATGAACCCAATAATAGAAACAGAGCCAAAATCTTGGCTGGAAAAAATTTGCAGAGATTGGGGCTCATGAGAATAGTTGAAGAAAAAATGGATGTCATGACTGGAGAACGGAGCAGAAAGGAACTGGTGGGTGAAGTGGAGAAGTGGAAGAATATGGGCAAAGTCTGGAAAAAACTGGAAAAGGGCGAGGTTGCAAATTTTTTCGAGAAACTCCATGGTTTTGACCCTGAGGTCACCAACAACATAGTGAACTCATGGAACAATGGCAAGGTCAAGGTGAACATGTTTTCTTTCCAAATCACAGAGAAGGTGGTTGTGGAGGTCACCGGTATCCCTATGGAGGGTTTCAAATTCTACAAGGACAAGAAACTTTCATCCAATGCATTCAAGGAGTTCATGAAAAATTTTGCAGAGATGAACAAGCTGGAAAAGAAAGAGTCTTTCTATGTGATGGAGACTATAAAGAAGTTTTGGAGTTATGTTTTATATGCCCTCATTGATTATGTTACCCCGGACCCTAGGTTTGATCAGGTTAGAACTCACCATTTTGTGATTTTAAATCATTTTTGCCATAAGAGTAGAATTTCCATTCCCTTTTACCTTCTCACTTCTATGAACAAGGCTATTTCTAGTTTCAAGAAGAAAGCCACTGTTAACCCTGCTTTGCATGAGGGTTTATTGCTCTTCATCCATGAGCATTTCAGAGCTTAGTCTATATGCAAAAACCCTCCTCAAGTTGAGGATGTTGACAAAGGCAGCTCTAGCTCTTCTTCAGACTCTGATGACATTGAGAGCATTAGCTCGGAGGAGGAGAATGTTACCTCAGGAAAGAAGAATAAAGGTCAAGGCAGGAAATAGTCCACAGTTACAACTCCCAGCAAGAAAAGCCCTAGGGATCACAGCCAAGCTCAAGCAAAAGAGAGTTATGTTGTGGAGGAGGAGGAAATGGATACAGAAGATTTTGACAATGAGTCAGAGGAGGAGTTGGAAGAGGAGAAACCTGGGAAAAAATGGAAGAGGGAGGTAGTGAGAGTTGAGGAGACTAGAAATCAGAGGACAGATGCTACTCCTCTTCCCCTCTCCCCTGTCCAGTCTCAACCTCTTTCGGAGGAAAAAGTGAATGTCATCACTAGTGAGAATGAGGAGGAAGTGCAGGTCAATGATAGAAGAAAGGCCTGAAAAATTTTCAATGTGAGGACTACTACTATGGGGATTTTTAGAGAAGTTATGAACCCCCAGATCCTGGTGAACAACCTGGAGGAGCCTAGGCTCAATGAGGTCATAGACCCAGCTATCCTGGCCATTTTAGACAACATAAGGGAGACTGGAATGAAACTTCTGAATAATGCCCATAGTAGTATGATTGACAACTTCAAATAAATCAAATGGCTCTTCCATGAGCTAGAGGAAGTTAGAGAAAAGGTATCCCAGATGGAAAGTACTAAGAAAAAGACTGGTATTGACAGCCAGGAGGACCAAGATAACAGAGAAAGCTTAAATGAAAGGAGAATTAGAAATCTTGAAAACTACAACCACAACCTGGCAAGTCAGATGATTTCTCTCCTGAGTTCGATGAATGACAACATCCAATCCCTAGCTAGTAAACTTAAGGACGGGGGCTTCCTGGTGGAGGAGGGAGGACAGAACGGGGAGAAGGTCATGCCGGATGATGACAAGGCCACAATCAGTACGTTCTCTAGTATGGATCAGGGCATCGAGAAGGTCCAAGATCAAATGGCTAAAGAGCAACAAAAGATAGTCGAGGTAGCTCAGACTATGCAGGAAATGGAGAAGATTACTGAAGACTAGTTTTCTTGTCTTTTGTATTTTCATCTTTCTGGCTTTTGGCTTTTGGACAGGCTTTCTGTAGTCAGTTTTAGTTTGTTTGTTTTCTGGCCTTTCTGTGGACCTTTTTTATGGGCTGGGCCTTCGGGCTTTTTTCAGCTGTTGGACCTCTATTTTGGCTGGGCTTCTTTTGCTTATTATCAACCTTGTTTTTTGTAAAACTTATGGGTTTCAAGATCCCTTAAAACCTGTTTATCTTATCAAAAACATAGAAATCATTTAAAAAAGAAATCAATATTGGACATGTCATTCATATTAAGTGAAGTGTAATACCCCTCATTTGCTATCATTATAGATTTCATTGTTTAAGTCACATCAGGCCTTCTATGAACTTGTCAACTCTTAGGAATCTTTGAAATGCAATACTTTGATATTTGGATTAATGTTTTATATTAGTTGGTGATGATTTCCTACTTGTAATGATGATTCTTTTCTTTCATAATGATGTTATATGATATGTCTTTGGATGATGGCCATTTTGTCTTTATGATGATGATCTACTTGTATTGGAATATGATGTTACTTATACTTGTGATTTATTTATGGTACTTACTCCATACTTGTGTGTGTGTGTGTGTGTGTGTGTGTGTGTGTGTGTGTGTGTGTGTGTGTGTGTGTGTGTGTTTGACATTTTTGTCTGACGTACTTGATGTGGTTGAGGAAGGGAGTTGTGGTTGCCTATTAGTCAGGATCTACACGATGCTCCACTCTCCTCCATTGCTCATTAAACTAAAATATATATGCACATGTATATGCTCATCTTTTATGCAGGTTTGCAAGTACCGAGCATCGACTTCCCTGAATTGCTCGAATGAGTGTGCCCTAGCACAATAACTCAATGGTAAGAATGGGGAGATAATGTCTAGGTCCAATCCCATCCATAGCCAAATTACTTGTACTTAGAAGGATGACATGTATGTGACTTTGTCCCCTTTTTATACCTATGAGTTCATCTTTGCCTTTTCTATTTGATTTTGGGTTTTGGTCAATTTTGTGAATATTTCTTTTATGTAGGTTTGCCTATGTGATTTACTTGGTAAATGATTTAATTATAATTATTTAGATTAATCATATAATATTTAGAATTATTAAATATTATTTGATTAAAAAGAAAATATTAAAATATTTAATTACTTGGAAATTTATTTAATAGATGTTTTAATTTTAAAGACTTAATTTAAAGGTCTAATATGAAAAAATTAGTTGAAGAGATTAAAATATGAAATATTTAATATTGATTTATTGTAATTATTTAATTAATAATGATTCAATTAGCGTTGCATTTAAATAATGAGATTAAATTATATTTATTAATTCAAATTTTTTAAACTTTATTAATTTGAGATATTATGAAAAAAATATGTTGTAACTGTGTGTGTGTGGAAACAACAACATTCAAGATAGAAAAGTGAGTGTATTATTCTTGCATGTTTTAAAGGGTCATAGACAAGCAATAATAATAATTTCTTATTATTATTTTTGAAACATAATATAATTTGCTTTTCAAATTTATAAAAAAATTACTATTATTTATTAATTTCAATTTTTTTTCAAAGTTTAAAACTAGTAGTTGCATGCTTTTGTGCTTGCAACAATAAACTGATAGGTGCTCAATAATAAAATAATTTTTTTAAAGATAATATATGTGAACAAATTATATTATTAATAATTTTCACCTTAAATAACATAATATTGACTAAAATCTTTTAAATAGATTAATAAATATTATTTATTTAAATTCAGTTTATCAAATATGAAAAAAAAATCATTTAAAAAACTCCATTAAAAAAATTTACATGAAAAATTAATAAGAGAAATACAAAAAGATAATATGAAAAAATATTTTTTCTAAAGAATATTCTATTGACTAAATAAATTATAGAAACAAAAAACAATATTTAAAGAAAAAAGTAAATTAATATAATTTTAAAAAAATCAAAAAAATCAAAAACTAAAACCTAAATCAATTTTAAAAATCAAAAGTTAAATAAATAGATATCACAACATGAGCTAATGTGGAGATCAAAGTAGTTATTTTTTAAATAAATAGGAAAAGAAAAACAATACTTAAAAGTGGAGATTTAAAATATAATCTTTTGCGAATAAATTAGATTATTAATAATTTTTAATTTAAATAACATAATATTTACTAAAATATTTTAAATAGATTAATAAATATTATTCATTTAAATTTAATTTATCAAATATGAAACAAAATATCATTTTAGAAAACCCCATCAAAAAATCTACTATGAAAAATTAATAAGAGAAATACAAAAAAAAATGGAAAAATAACATCTCTAACAAATATTCTATAGACTAAATAAATTATAGAAATTGAAAAATAATATTTAAAGAAAAAACTAAACTAATATAAAAATAAATTAAAATAATTTAAAAACTAAAATCTAAATCAATTTTAAAAATCATAAGTTAAATATGATGTAGATAAATTTAAAAACCTTTAGAAAATCAGTACACAACTTCAATCTTCACATGCATGAATGTAGATTTCAGAAAATGCATAGAAATTTAATAAAATGAGGGTCAACACATGAAGATGTTGCCCATTCAAATTTGCATTACAACTAGGTTTTCCTATAATATGATATGAGATAACAAAACAACAACAAATAAATGCATGAAACTAAAGAGGATCTTTAGAAAACCTCCATGCAAAATCCACTCTCAAAACAATAGAGAGATCTGGCTGGTAGGAAATGAAGAGTAAGAAAATGCTAAACTATTAAGATTTGATATTCAAATTTCTTCCAAAATGAAGATCTAAATACAAACATAATAATGTATGTAGAATACTACATAATCACATCCATACAACACTAGAAACCCAAGAAAATTACAAGAAAACTCAAGAATTTCATTCTATTTGCTTTCTCCCAATCTCTCCAAAAATATCTCTTACAATATGCACCCATTCTCTTTTTGAAAAACCTTCTAATGTAACTCCCAAGAAACCATCATAGCTTTCTTGTGGTAGTTACATTTTGAATGCCAACACATGATGCTTTTAGGGATATTCATTATTTTATTCCTTTTAATTTTTTTCCATAAAACATTTTCGAAAATTAGAAACTTTTAAAACACCCAAAAAAAACTAAAATAAACTCATACCAAGTCCTAAGTGGATAATGTTGGGTAGGCTTATAAGAATGCCACCTAAAGTTTTTCCACCACATGAAAAGGGGACATTTATTTTAAAACATAAAACTCTAAACTCACACACACACACATTAACATTCCATATTTCATACTTTAAACTCAAAAATTTATGATATTTGTTTTGAGCCCTTGCATTTTTTATAATATTATAGGTTGTCTTCCTATCACCACCAAACTTCTTATCACAATATAATTCTGCATAAGTAATGTTGCATGCTATCTTCGTGTTGCATATGTGCTCCTACACCAAAATAAACAACATGAGCTAACATGGAGATCACAAGTAATTTTTTTTAAAAATAAAGAGAAAATAAAAATAATAGTTAAAAGTGGAGATTACAAATAATAAATATCAAAATAAGATTTAAAAATGAAATGAGATAAAAACTCACTAGTAAAATATTAATAGGAAAGATTTACAATTTTTTGGCTAAACTGACAACTTTTCCAGTCAACTGACAACTTTTCTGTCAAAAATTTAATTTCCGAGAAAAAAGTTCCCACAAATAGCCTATTAGCTAAAAAACATTCTTATTATTTATTTCAAAAATTAAATTAAAAAAATATTTTTAACTTTTTTTATAAGTGGGTTTTTAAAAAAAGAATGTTTCTATTTATTCAAGGTTAGTTAAACTAATGGTTGGATATAATTATGATCTAGTTATAATTTAGGAGAAGTTATAGTGGAGTTCACTATATAGTTATCTAGTTATAATTAATTGATATTATGAGTAAAATTATAGATAATTCAATTGAAATAATATTTCAAAAGGTTGAGTTATATATAATTACATTCTGAATTAAATGAAAAGTAAATACTAATATCAAACTTAAATGAAAGTCGAATCAATATTCTTGATATGAAATTAATATTAATATTTAATCTAACAATATATATTTATGTTATTAATTAAGTCATTTATAATTTAAGAATATTTAAATTAATAACATGGTAATATTCTATCTACTTTCTGAGAAAGATTGTGAAAGTTTTTTTCTCATCAACGTTTCTAATCACACTACATGATCCATCATCAAGATGCAAGAGATTCAAGGAACAAAAGAAAAAATGGTAATATTACATGACATTTTATATGCACAAAGAGATTTGACATTTAAATGCTTATTTATTTAAATAAGTATATTAGAATAACAATTTATATTAACATGTATATTCTTATCTTATTAAACACATCTTTATGGCCCAAACTAAACAATAGAAAATGATGAAATTAAACTATATGGCTGAAAATTGTGTTTTTTAATGTTTTGTTTAAAGTCTTATGATATTTATTTTGTGATGATTTTATGTTTTTGAAATTAAAAGTGACCAAAACAAAGGGGTTGACCCTTACAAAAAAAGCTGGTAACCAGCACACTACCAACAAACACCTACATAATTAACAAGGTGCCACCCAATCACATAGACAATAAAAACCCAAAAGCACCAAAAAAAGGAAGCAAAACTAACAAAAGTCTACAATAAACTAACCAAGTGAGGTTCAAGATAATATAACCAAACACAGTAGCCTAAAACTACAGAGCTTAAAAACACTATAAAGTTCCAAATAAAAACTGTTAGCTTAAACAGGCCAACCCAAGTCTTAGTAATAGCAGTGAACTAGCAACTATGTTGCAGCAGAAAACAAACAAAAACTAGGAACCTTAAGCCCCTCAAAAACATTCAAATTTTTCTTTTTCTTTTTCTATTCCTTTCCTGGCCAGAAGGACCCAGGCCTAGTCATTAGCTAGGAACTTGTAGAGGAATTATCTTCCATGTCCATCCCCAAATCATCCTTCTTCTGTGCTAGCAATTAGAGGGTGTTAGTCGCTGCATGTGTGACCTTCAATGCAAATTTAGAGAAAGAATAAAATCTCTCCTCCAAGGTTCTGACTCTTTTTTCCAGTGGTGCATTCATTTCATTATGTTCCTCCTCTTTTATGTTCGCTTCCTTATTAGCCTTTCCAGGTCCCTCATTAGTCTTTGTCAAATGAATTCCATCCTGCAAAACTTGAGGGTTAATAAAAACATTACATTTTTCTTTCACTAGGGAGAAAATAGTGATGGGGGAAGTGTCCACTTTTTTACTGTCCTCACAAAAAGTTATGGTCTGAAGGGTGAAACTAATCGAACCATGAGTCTCAGTGGTAATGTCATTACCACCCAATGCCAGGGTATTACCATCAGATGCCTGAGAATTATCCACTGAGTTTTCACTTTTCACTTTTTTCCCTTCCTCATTATCTCTCTTAGAATTAGAGAGATTTTCCTCCTCCATCTCCCTTTCCTTGTTGTCAGAGCTCTCCTCTTCCTCCTCTTCCACCCTATATCTTTTAGATTTCTACTTCTATCTAGCCTGGGATTTAGCCAGCCTTCCCAACCTTCTCCTACCCTTTCCCCCTCCCTGCTCTTCCAACTCCTCAATTTCCACCACAACAGGGTTTTCAACCTTAATTTTTTTACACCCCTTTTTTCTATAGCCGACTCAATTTTTTCTTTTTCTTACCATCTCCACTGGGGGAGGGTCACGGGGATTGGATTTTGGTACCTGTGCTGGTACTCGAGGGAATTTCAATTTTGGCACTGGCTATCAACCACTATAACCCTAGGGGGACAAAGGGAAAGGTGGAACTGATTGAGCCTAAAGATTAGACCTTGGTGAATAATGGTAAAATTTAGACCCTTACCCCTTTTTTCCCTAACATCATTTACCATATCCTCCAGAGAATGTAAGAGAAAAAAGGGAATAGAAACAAAATCCCATTTTCTAAAATGATTGAGTAGTGGCAAGTGATAGTAGTAGTAGACTCCAAACTTGCCTTCAAGTAAGGTATTTCATAACCACCAGGTAGACGTCGTCCCACGGAGCCAAAAGCTTGTCCCTTCTGAATCCTTCCCTATACGTTACTGGTTCTTCATTCTCCTTGAAGAAGTTACTCATACTTGCCTCGTTCATAGTTTTCATGACCTTCTACCATTTTTTTCCCCCTCATGGATAGCCCAGCCATGATTGCAATCACTTCCTCATTAACTTGGAATGTAATGTCATTTATGGTGACCTTGTGTTCATTCCAACTATTCACAAATTAAAGTGCACAATTTTTGCCATATCCTGCCATTGCTTGCATATAGGGAAGAAATCCCCCCTCCAACAGAAACTAGGTTGCCATTCTGTCTTTAAAATTTTCAATCTTTGGTGGTTCTAGTCTATTCAAAACTCCACCCATCTCCTCCTCACTAGTTTCTGATCCTCCCACCTCAGCAATTCAAATTTGAATTTCCTTACCATCAGGATTCTTAAAAAAGTTGATCACCAAAAATACAACAATTCTACGATTAACTCCAACAGGGGTTTTAATCATCTCCCAAACCACTTTTTGGGTTATTTCAAAATCCCAATCAAAATTATGATGGGATTCACACGTACTTAGCATTATTATTCTGACATCCCTAAATGCACTAATAGCCTTGGTACTGAGAACTTTCATACTTTCAAAGAGAAAGTAATTCAAATTTTGCTTTGTGTTACCATTATGGTGAAGTAACCGCCACCTCAAATCACCCCTATTTATTATCCAATCAGTACGGTACCGTCTTATCAACTCCCCCTTAAACTTTCCATCAAATTTAGCACATTTTGTCTTCCCAGGTATAATGTTGCCAAAATTGGCACTGACCAATATTTGCCAAATCATGTTTAATTTTTGCTCCCCTCCTTTTCCTTCTTGATCAAGGCCTTCATTTCCTCCAATTTTTCTAAGTTTCTCCAACATGTCAAATTCCTTAATTCAAAACCCATGGCGATGGCAACATCTGCCACCCTATTTTCTTCTTTGTAAATATGTTGTAATTGGACTTTCTCCATCCCATCTACAATATGTCTTATATCCATAATAACATTTGGGATGTTCTAGCCAGGTTTAGAGACTCCCTTCACCAAATCAATGATTAATTTGGAATCCCCTTCTATGGTTATTCCCTTTATCTATATTTTCCTTACCAATTGCAAGCCGCAAAGCAAAGCCATTGCTTCAACCAAATTATTACTTCCTCCTCCAACTTTACCAGAATAAACTAGTAGCACATCTCCATTTCTATCTCTTAGCACACCACCTGTCGCTCCTATACCCCCTTTTGCAACACCATCAAAATTTAGCTTTAGTTGAGTTAAGGTTGGTATTTCCCATTTTTTTTTCTATCTCTTAAGACTTTGGAGTTATCAAAATGATTGAAACCCTCCTGGATACCCCATATCTCAGCTATTTGTTTTTCTTTTCCACTTGGTTCTTCCTTTGGTAGCTTGCATTTAGCAGTCACTATATTTTCCTTTAATAATTTCTTCATGATACACATGACAACCTCCTCTGGTTGTTCCTTCTCCTGAAAGATTATGTTGTTTCTTTCTTTTCAAATGTACCAACAAATATAAGGAGGAACACTTTTCCATGGAAGCATTAGTTTAGGGTGGTAGAAGGGACAATCCCAATTTTCCACAAATTGACATAAGTTATCCTTCAACACCCAACATAATCCCAGTTTCCCCCAAACAAACTCCCATATCTTTAAAGAATATGGGCACTTTAGAAATAGATGGGAGGTACTCTCCTCTTCTCTTTTGCAAAGATAATATATGTTTGGTACCATAGAACCCCTTTTTTTCAGATTGTCCAATGTTAAAATTTTGCCATGCTGAATAGCCCACCAAAAAAAAAAGAATTTGGGGAGGAGATTGCTTATCCAGACTTTAATCCATATTAGGGGGTGAAAATATTTACTCCATATATGTTTGTAAGCTGATTTTATTATAAATTTGCCACTAGGCATTAAGTCCCATACCACTTTATCCTCTTGAATTAGAATTTGGATTCTTTGTGCTTCCATCAATTCTTCTAGTTCTTTAAGGAGTTGAATATCCTCCTGAGAATACGTATCATTTTGCATTTTCTTCCACCTTCTTCCCTGGTCAATATAATCCACCACACATTTTCCTATCGCCTCCTTCAACTTGTCCATTAGTCTTCTAAATTTGTTGTAAACTAGTGGTTTCCCTCCCATCCAGCTATCTTCCCAAAACCTTATTTTGTGACCAATACCCAAGATCCATCTTACCCCCTCCCTTAGTTACCCCCTACTTCTAATAATATTCATCCATATTTTAGAACCTCTCAAGAGATCATTATTAACCATATTGTGTGAGAATAGGGAGTTTGAGAGATATTTTTCTTTCATGATACTGCACCAATATGTATTTCCTTCTCCCAATCTCCATCCAACTTTTGCAAGGAGAGCCTTATTCAGGTCTCGAAGTCTTCTAACTCCTAATCCCCCCCCTTTCCTTTGGTTTACAAGCCTCCTCCCAACTAACTAGGTTTAATTTGTTCTTATTTTTTGTTCCTGACCATAGAAATTTCCTCTGTATTTTCTCTATTTTGTCAGCCATATTCTGATTAATCTAAAAAAGGGACAAAAAATAAATTAGAATACCCTAGAAGGTTGTAGAGAGTAACTATAACTTACCTGCATTACTTAGAATCTTCCCCTTCCATCCTGCTAGCTTCCTTTGTGTTCTTTCAACAATAGTGTTCCAAAATTCATTAGTCACCTCCCTAGTGGTTAGTGGTAATCCAAGATATATATCTAGGAGGTTGGCCGACTGACAACCTAATATGTTCCTTATCCTCCTCTACATATTATCCTTTGTATTGAAGAAGTAAAGCTTACTCTTTGAGTATTTTATTTTCTACCCTAAGCTTTCTTCATAGTTTTAAAGTATACTTTTCCAAGCCTCATCTTCCATAATACAGGATTCCCCAAACAGAAATGTGTCATCAACAAATTGCTGTAACACCTCAGTATCAATGATAGTTGTAGGTTTTATTCCTTTCACACATCCTATGTTAACCAATTTAAAAAATGATCTCCCCAACACCTCTGCCACCATAATAAAAAGATAAGGAGACAGTGGATCACCCTGTCTTAGTCCTCTTTCCACAAAAAAATTACCCCAAGGAGATCCATTTAGAAGGACAACATACTGAACCATCCATACCATCATCTTAATTAGGTTTATAACTCTATAATTAAACCCCACTCTTCTAAGCACATCATAAAGGAAATCCCACTTTACCTTATCATATGCCATAGATATATCCAACTTGAAAGCCATACTAAGTTTTTTATTTTTTTCCATAGAATGTATAATTTCATGTGTAGTAATTACTGCATCAAGGATTTGTCTACCCGGCACAAACCCCTTCTATGGTGTTCCTATAATACTTTCCAAGAAAGGCTTAATTCTATTGACTAGCACTTTTGCAAATATCTTATACATTGTGTTACAAAGGCTTATCAGTCTAAAATCTAGTAGACTCACTGGTGTTGGGATCTTGGGAACCAAGGCAATAAAGATTTTATTTATCCTTTTTAACATCTTCATTTGTATGTGGTTTCAAGTCTTGGTAAAACCTGATTTTGGTGCTGCTTCTAGTAGGTTTAAGGATTCTTTTCCTAATGGCTATATTTCTTTTTCCTTTTTGAGGATGTGAAAGGGTTTTGGGGTCCCTTCAAAACCTATTTTTATCGTAATCTAAAACATTTTTATTGTTTTGAAGAAATCTCTACTAGCCCATATCAATTCACCTTTAATGACTTCCCAAAAAAGTTGGAAAAATGTAGGGGGGAAGCCATCAGGACTTAAGGCCTTAAAGGCTTTCATTGAGAACACAACCCTTTTCACTTCCTCTTCTATGATGTTATCTAAAATGCAATTATTTTCCACATCTTTGAGCACCTGTGAGATTGTATTTATCAAACTTCTTCTGATAACCTGATTTCCTATATTGTTATCCTTCTTATAGGGGTTGCAAAAATATTCTACTACATGTCTCCCCATCTCCTCTCACTCTTTATATTCTCTTCCCCCTTCTCCTTCCAACCTATTTATCATGTTTCCTCTTTTATGATGGGAAGCAGACCTATGGAAGAAAGTAGTGTTCTTATCTCCCTCAGTTAGCCATTGAATCCTTGATCTTTTCTTCCAATAAATTTCCTCCCTTAAAATGATTTCCTTCCATTTTTTTCTATATTCCTCCTCCTTCTGAGTAACTGTTACTCATTTTTGCCCCCCGCCAAAAATTCAAAGTTTAAATGCAGGCCTACCCCAATGGCTACTTCCCATCTTCTATGCTATTTTAATGCCCCTGGGAAATACAAAAATAAATAAATGAATGATTTAATCTTTATTGTATTTCCTTATTTTCTAAGTTTTTTTCCGCTAGCCTGCATTCTTTCCACACCATTGAATCTTGCTAAGATCTATGTTTGTCGCTATCTCGCTATGGCGAGTTGCATGAGGTTACTCATAAAGACATAGCAACATGGGACCCAGTTGAAAGTAGTCAATATGGAAATGGTAGTTTATCTTGTTCTTTATCCAGCACTGAGTTTTGATAAGTCCCCGACACTCGCTATTTGGCTATTAGAAAAATCAGGCATCTTGTTGTTAGCGAAATAGCGAGGCATCGTGAAGTGAACATGGTGGGGCCACAGGCGATGTGGAAGGATGACTATGATGAAATAGGGTTTTGTTCCACCAGTTGTGTAGATTTCCTAATGTCATCAGTAACCTAGACCCATGCCCCTTCCATAAACACATAAGGATTTCTGATCATCAAATCAGTCTTGATCTACAATCGTCGCTATCTAACTATGGGGAGTCACTTAAAGTTTATGCATAGCGAGATAGCGACTTAGCAACACGTGTTCTTGTAGGGCCAGGCTTGTTCCATAAGCCACTGAGTGATGCCAAGGTGGGCCATGTTCCTATTGGTCGGTGCACTAATATATTGGGTGTACCTTTAGGGCCATCAGATGGTGAAAGATCGACATTTCTCATTATGTCCCTATGAGGAAATGATCAACCTTTAACTATAGCGATATAGTGAATATAGGACCCACCACTTCTTTAGGGTACTTTGTGCAGTTTCTCATCTTTGATTTGGTCTTAGATCAATGGCTATTGCTATCTCATCATGAAGAGTTGCTCGGAGGATATGCATAGCAAGATAGCGACTCAGTGCCACGTGTCCTCAAAATTCTGTGGGGTCCAATTCAAAATGCCAATAGTGAAGGAAAGGATCAAAGAAAAATCAATGGCCATTGCTATCTCGCTATGGAAAGGAGCTTGAAATTTATGTATAGCGAGATAGAAATTTAGCGAAACGTGTCCCAATGGGCCCGGCCAAGGTATTAATAGAAATGTTGGTAGTTAAGGTCATGATTTCCTAAGATAGTCACGGTTAGGTTGGGAGGTGGCGTAGTCGGTAAAGAGGATATAGTCAAATGCATGAAGACTCCATGAGGTAGAAAAACAAAATGAAATCATCAATCTACATGGCTCATCTCGGTGCCAGAATCTAGTTGACTATTTGACCTTGTTGATTCACGAGCTAGAAATAGAGGATATCGAGTTTACTCACATGATCTGATCTTCATGATTGATTTCAACCACTTCTGAGTGAATGTTGTGCTTATTAAATGAAGGAGAACACTCCACCACCTCTGATCCTATCCATCTACCTGGTCAGAATTGTTTAATGGCATTGTTTCTGTCTTTTCAAGACCCTGTTCCATCAAAGATCAGATTTCTTAGGTCTGCGCCAAGGTTGGACTTTCCCTAGATTTGCATGATTATTCTCTATAAGACTTAATGGAAGTGGTTGTAGAGTAACTTCAGTTAGAGGACATCTCAATTATGCCTAAGCTATAAAGGCAATTTTTGTAGATTTTGTTCAGGTCGACTCTTCTCTAACTTCTTTGTTATTGCTCTATAATTTCACTATAAATTCCCTTTGCCTCTGAACTGTATGACATTCTACCTTATCTCTTTCAACCATTAATGTGAAAGTGCAAGAACTATTTTCCTCTCATTGGTGTTTTGTAGAGATCTATGATCTGCATGACTATATCTCTTTTGGCCTGTGAATGATATATAAGTGAATCTTCTCTTCCTTGTGTCATTCATCTAGGTTTTCTAATCTACATGTGGTTGCTAGGTTAAAACAAGTCTGAATGTGTATATCCTTTGGTGTCATGATGGTTCAATAGTGCATATATGGGTAGGGATTGGTTGAACACTCTGTTTTGGTGCATCACCCCCTTAGGTTAGAATAGGTAGATTTGTTTTTCATGCATTTCTTCTCCCTTTTCCTCTCCAAGCATGGTTAGGTGCACCCTGATAGTAAAGGAAGCTGGCCTTCTCCAGAGACTCAACCTCACAGTTCAAGTCCCACAACTTGGAGGTTGTTTCCATGTTTCACAAGGTTGTCCTTAGGTAAAAACTTTGGACAAGGGTGCAAACCTCTGTGACAACAATTTTTGGCATGCCCAGTGGGACTCTATTCAAAAAAATTCAAGTCTACTGGTGTCAAAAGGAAGATCTCAAGATTAATTCCGAGGAGATAGTACTAGCTTCAGCGTTCAAGCCTTCAAGAGGCTCATTCTTAAAGTACTTGGTGACTCTAAGCTTCAAATACATCTGGTTCTAGACCAAAGTTGCAGTAATTCATGCCCAAAGCTAAAACAAGGGCATCTTCTAGAGGTAAATTTCAATACCAAGAGCTTTCATTTTCAAATCCTAGAAAAAGGAAGACTAGAGTATCTTTATCACCAGTTAGGAGTGCAACAATAACAAATACACCTACAAGATCTATTTCTACTCCTCCTACTATTAGATCTCAGCTTAGATTGCCATCAACACATATAAATAGATCACTTGTCTATATGGCACAGCCTAGAGCTTATACTTTTGCCACCTTTAATGGTGAGAGTCCTCTTTTATTGGCTCAAAGACATGACATACCAATAGCTGCACTCAAGAGTATACCAAAATTTACTAGTGAAACTTCTATCTCTCCCTTAGAACACATTCAAGAGATTGCAAATGTCTGTAATATCCATGGTATTACAAAGGATGATGTTGCAATTAGGCTTCTAGCCTCATCCTTGAAAGGAAAAGCACTACAGTGGTATAGAGGTTTGGCTCATGGTTCTATAACAGATTGGGATGGATTAGGAGCAGGACTACGTAAACACTTTAAGGATAAAAGTGACCATTTGTCACTTTTAGAACAATTGACTACTATAAAAAGAGCCCCCCATGAATGTATGACTGATTTCAACTATAGATTTCAAAAGACATGGGATAGAATACCTACTTCAATAAAACCTACCCCTGGTAATGCCTTCTTGCATTACCTCAGAGCTCTTAACAGTGACATTGCCACTACAATCAAAACTATGGGAGGAGATACCTTGCCTAATGCTTATGATATAGTGATAAAGTCAAAAAACATCCTAATACAGGGAGGAAAGCTAGCCCCAAGGCCTCTCATGCCTTTCTTTCCTGATGTTCCAAACCACCAACCGGCAATGGCTCCTCTTCCCACAACTTCCACATCACAATCCCTTGCTCTAGTCCCTCAAACTTCCACATCTTCAAATGGAATAGATGAAATCAAGGAGATGATGCAATCTATGATGTTGAACATAGATAAAAGATTGCAAGGTCAAGAGAAGAAGCTAGAGGATAGCTTTTATGTGATGCAAAAAATGAGCAATAAGGTGGTGACTTTGGAGAGACAACAAGCTCAAGGTAGTAAAGCTTATTAATTGCATCATCAAACTATGAACAGTGTTAGGCCTCCAAATCAAAATTATGGGAACAATTCTTTCGATTAGAATAAGCAAAATGGCCATGCTTCAACCTCAAATGTAAATCAAAGTAGGGCCATAATTCCTCAAAATAACATGGCCCAAGATCATGATTTTTGTCCCTTCTGTAACTACTCCTATGCTCGTTGCATGTGTCAAAAGGCTAAATCTTATTTGGCTTTGACCATCCAAGAGCCTACAATAGGAAAATCATACAAGGAGGACCAATTTAAGGAGGCCTCATATATGCAAGGACAGGGTGATTGCTCCTTCATGAATCATTAGGTAGAGGAACATGTAAACCAGGATTCCATTCCTCACAACACTAGGAGAAAAAGAAGAGTTATTGAAGATGCTACCCCTCCTCCTCCCAATCAGGCCTCAACTTCAAATGCAATATCTCATGATCAATCAGCAAATGATCAATCAAACACCTTTCAATAGCAGAGGCAAGATAATGGCAGAAGAAATGTAAATGATCCTCGGGTTGTTCCATCTCAACCTCCTACAAATGCAACTCCTAAGGCTTCTACCAAAGCACCTACTATGCCATTCAATGTGGTAGAACAAATGAAGAAGACAAATGTGAATATTTCCATGTGGGATGTTGTTGCTACTATACCCATGCAAAAGAGGTTGTTGTAGCAAGAATTGGAAAGTATTGAACCAAAGGATCAGCCACCCAACATGGAAAGTGCCACTAGCCTAGTACAACCATCAAGGGAGAAAGAAAAAAATAAAAAGGTTAAACCCCCTCCATTTTATGTTTCTCTAATTATAGGGGATAAGCTAGTCCACAATTGCATGATTGATTCAGGGGCTAGTAGTTCAGTGATGCCTAGGTGTGTTGTTGATACTTTGGGAATGAAATATGAGCCCATTGTTAGGGATGTGTTACACTTGGATGGTAGTACTGTCAAGACTATAGGGATCCTTAGGAATGCAGAAATGGCCCTACATGCATGCTGTGGTTGTGCTGTAACTCAAGATATTTCCATTGCTGAAGTCAAGCCACATTTTGCCATTTGCCTGTCAAGAGACTTCACTGCCCAAATAGGTGGTTACATATCTTCTGATTAGTCATATATGTTTTTTAGAACAAGATATGGAACCAAAGCTTCAATCAGAGCAGAGCCTCTAGCCCTCCATCATATTGAGCCCTACACCCCTTATCTCATCAACATAAACTACACTATCCTAGAAATGGATGAGAATGACATAATGAATGAGCCTACCACTTCCCATGATTTTCTCTTAGATGAATGGGCTAATGTGTATCAATTTGATCCTATGCCAGAAACCCTTGAAACAGGTCTCAGTACATATTGTATATTAGACAAAGGTGCTCTAGTTCCCAATCTTGTGGAGACTAAAGAAGATATAAGTGGGGTATGGAGCATGTACTTTGATGGTTCAAGGAATAAGAATGGATCAGGGGCTGGCATGATGTTGATTTCTCCTACACAAGTAAGATACTACTTCTCCTTTAGGCTCCAATTCAGTTGCACTAATAATGTGGCCGAGTATGAATCTTTGATTTAGGGTCTCCTACTTGCTCAGAAAAGAGGAATTCAAGCTTGAAGTGTATATGGAGATAGTGAGTTGGTGGTTAACCAAGTGAGAAATCAGAATATCACCAAGAATGATTTGCTCAAGTCTTATAAACATAGTGTATGGGATCTGCTAGAAGGTTTCAATGCATTTAATATTCAAAGCATCCCAAGAAGAGAAAATAGACATGATAATAGACTTGCAGCAACAGGTGCATCTTATGATGTGCCAAGGGATCTTTAGGAAAAGAAGAAGCAACAAATCAGGATGGTAGTAAGGCCTATCACCCCTGACAACAACATCCATTGGCAAGTGTTTGTATTTGATGAACAAATTGTAAGCTTCTTGCAGAATGAAGCAGAATTTTTAGACAAAAGCCAGTCAAGACTGTAGGACCAGTATGGTGATCAAATCATTAACCTAAGTTCCAATAGATTTCCTAAGGGCCTCATTACCTTAGAGAGTGTTTTCAATCCTGATGACCAAGAAAGAGGTAGAGTCATGAACTTAGCTACTGACCAAGATGATCACACTCTAGTCATGATTGCTGATGGAAAATCCTTAAACATGGGGAAGGTATGTTTTGAGATTGAGCAGAAAAGTTTTATTCATCTATGTCAAGAATTTAATGATATATTTACCTCAACATATGATGATTTAAAGGGTTTTGACCCAAGGTTGTTTCAGCATACCATAGATTTAATTGATAAGGTCAAACCAGTAAGATAAAAATAGATGCTAGTGAATCCCAAGATTGAGCCCTTAATGAGAAAAGAGCTATCCAAATTGATTTAGGCCAATATAATTTTCCCCATCAAACACTCATCATGGCTAGCAAACCTTGTCCCTATTAGGAAGAAGAATGGAGAAATTAGACTGTGTGTGGAATTTAGGGACCTTAATCGAGCTTCCCTTAAAGATCACCATTCTCTCCCTTCCATGGAGTAGATTTTGTACAAAGTTAGTGGTTCAAAGAGGTTTTCATTTCTTGATGGATTTTCTAGCTACAACCAAGTACTGGTCAAAGAGTCTGATAGGTACAAGACTGCATTTACCACCAAATGGGGTACCTACACTTATTTTAAAATGCCATTTGGGCTAACCAATGTAGGTGCTACATTTTAGAAGGTGATGGAGATGGCCTTCAAAAAAATGATTAAAAAGTTTGTATTAGTTTACCTTGATGATATCATGGTGTATTCAAAGAATTTGGAAGATCATTTTGATCATTTAAGATAGATATTCTTAAGGTGTAGAGAGTTTGGGGTATCCCTTAACCCAAGCAAGTGTGTCTTTGCCACCAATCAAGGAAAATTATTAGGACACATTGTATCTGAGGATGGTTTAACCATTGATCTAGAAAGAACAAAAGCAATACTTGCTCTTCCCCTTCCTAAACATAAGAAAGGGCTGCAAAGTTTCCTTGGTAGGATAAATTTTGTGAGAAGATTTATCCCTAATGTTGCTACCATGGTAAAACCCCTTACAGCTACGCTCAAGAAAAGTATGATCTTTGCATGGACCAAGGAAGGGAAAGAAAGTTTTGAAGAGATCAAGGTAGTCATAGCCTCAGGCCCTACTCTCATGAATCCAAACTTTGAAAAGGATTTCATCCTTTATACCCTAGGTGGTGAGTCAAGTATTTCTACTGTCTTGACTCAAAAAAATGACAAAGATGAAGAGCAGCCCATAGCCTTCTTTAGTGAAGGGCTTAAAGAGTATGAGAACAAATACAGCTATGTAGAGAAGCAAACCCTTGCAGTCATTAGAGCTTTAAAGAAATTTAGACACCTCCCATCTCATAATAAAGTTCATTTGTTAGTACCCCATGCCAGTGTGAAGGATTTCCTTTTAAGCAGTGATATTAGTGAGAAAAGAGCTGGTTGGATTACTAAAGTAATGGAATATGATGTTGACATCCAGATCACTAAGCTGGTAAGAGGGAAAGGGTTGTGTAAACAAATGATATCATCTCAGGAATCTGATGAGGAAGTTGCCATGATACTAACAGAGCAACAAGAAGAAAGAGATGATGACCCAAGGAGCTGGATGGACAATATGATGAGTTTCTTATTAGGCAATGGATATCCTCAAGGATTAGATATAACTAAAAGGAGACAGTATAGATTATAGTTAGTTCCTTATGTCATAGTTGATGGTATCCTTTACAGGAAAGATTTTAATGGATCCCTATTAAGGTGCATTGGGAAGGACCAAGCTGAAAGAATGATCAGAGAACTTTGTGATAGCCCTAATGGTGGTCACTTCTCAGCAAGGACAACTGCAATGAAGATCATGAGAGCTAGTTACTACTGGCCATCCCTATTCCATGATTGTCATAAGTATGTGAGGAAGCGTGAAAAATGTGCCTTCTTCTCTGGCAAGCAAAGGCTTGCAGCTCTTCCTCTTCATCCCATTCAGGTGGACCAACCTTTTGCTCAATGGGGATTAGATTTCATAGGCCCTATCAATTCTCCTTCTAGTTCTAGTCACAAATGGATTTTAGCTTCTACAGATTACTTTACCAGATGGATAAAGGCAGTTGCATTGAAGGATGCCACATAATCTTTAGTTGTTGAGTTCCTTGATGGAATTGTGACTAGGTTTGGTGCCCCTTCAACTATTATTTTAGATAATGCAAAATCTTTTTTTGGAGCTCAGATTTGTGCATGGGCAGTTAATCATAATATCTACTTAAGCACATCCTCAAACTACTATCCTTAGGGTAATGGTTTGACTAAGTCATCCAACAAAAACCTAATTAGGATCATAAAAAGAATTGTAGAGGATAGCCAGAGGTGTTGGCATCAAAAGTTAAGGACTGCACTATGGGCTGACAGAATAACACCTAAGAGGTCAATGGGAAATTTACCATTTATGTTGGTATATGGTAGAGAAGCAAGGCTTTCAATTTCATTAGAATTCCCATCCCTAGAACTAGCTCATTAGCTGGATCTAATTGAAGATGATATCATGATAGTAAGAATGGTAGAGATGATGGAGCTGGAAGAGAAAAGAAGTCAGGCCATGTAAACCCTAGAAACTCATCAGCAACGAGTGAAAAGGAGCTTTGACAAGAAAGCTAGGTTTAGAACCTTCAGAGAGGGTGATTTAGTTTTGAAATGGGGTGCAGATAGGGCAAGACCAAGGAGACACTCAAAATTTGATGCACTATGCAGTAGTCCCTATCTGATTGTCAGTTGCAAGCAGGCCAATGCTTTTCAGCTAAGCAAGCCTAATGGTGAAATTTTACCTATCCCAGTTAATGGGATCTATCTCAAACCATGTTTCTGATAGGACTTGAGGTTTCATGTACATATGTAGCATATTTTTCTTTCTATTGTTTTCCATCTTTCCAAGAAGTGCATGAGCACAATTTTCTCCTTGTGAGATAGCTAGTTTTGGAGTTTTGAAGGTTGCAGAGTTGTAGAGATAGAGTTTTTCAGTGTTTTCTCTTGCAAAGGTAGGGTTAGGGTTTTGCAGTGCACTAATCCAAATCTTTTGTGACACTACAACCCAATTGATACATAAGGACATTGGTCACATGCATAGCTGGATTGCATCCCCTTTGAGTTGCCAGAAATGTTACTCATTTTTGACCCCCGCCAAAAATTCAAAGTTTAAATGCAGGCCTACCCCAATGGCTACTTCCCATCTTCTATGTTATTTTAATGCCCTTGGGAAATACAAAAATAAATAAATGAATAATTTAATCTTTATTGTATTTCCTTATTTTTTAAGTTTGTTTCCACTAGCCCACATTCTTTTCGCACCATTAGATCTTGCTAAGATCTATGTTTGTCACTATCTCGCTATGACGAGTTGCATGGGGTTACTCAAAGTGACATAGCAACATGGGACCTAGTTAAAAGTAGTCAATATGGCAACAACAGTTTATCTTATTCTTTCTGTAGCACCAAGTTTTGATAAGTCCTTGACACTCGCTATCTCGCTATCAAAAAGTTCAAGCATCTTACCGTTAGCGACATAGCGAGGCACTATGAAGTGAACATGGTGGGGCCATAGGTGATGTGGAAGGATGACTGTGATTGAAATAGGGTTTTGTTCCACCAGTCGTGCAAGTTTTCTAATGTCATCAGTACCCCAGACCCACACCCCTTCCGTAAACACATGAGGATTTCTAATCATCAGATTAGTCTTGATCTACGATCATTGCTATCTCGCTATGGGGAGTTGCTTGAAGGTTATGCATGGCAAGATAGCGACTTAGCAACACGTGTTCTTATGGGGCCAAGCTTGTTCCATAGGCCATCGAGTGATGCAAAGGTGGGCCATGTTTCTATTGGTCAGTGCACTAACAGATTGGGTGTACCTTTAGGGCCATTAGATGGTGGCAGATCGACATTTCTCATTATGTCGCTATGAGAAAATGAGCAACCTTTAACTATAGTGACATAGTGAATATGGGACCCACCACTTCTTCAGGGTACTCTGTGCAGTTTCTCATCTCTTATTTGGTCTTAGATCGACAGCTGTCGCTATCTCACCATGAAGAGTTACTCGGAGGATATGTATAGCAAGATAGCAACTTAGTGCCACGTGTCCTCAGAATTCTGTGGGGTCTAGTTCAAAATGCTAACAGTGAAGGAAAGGATCAAAGCAAAATCAATGACCATCACTATCTCACTATGGAAAGGAGATCAAAAGTTATGTATAGCAAGATAGCGATTCAGCGACATATGTCCTAGCGGGCCCAACCAAGGTATTAACAGAAAGGTTGGCAGTTAAGGTCACGATTTCTTGAGGCAGTCACGATTAGGTTGGGAGGTGGCGTAGTTGGTAAAGAAGATATAGTCAAACACATGAAGACTCCATGGGGTGGAAAAATAGAATGAAATCATCGATCCACCTGGCTCATCCCGGTGCCAGAATCTAGTTGACTATTTGACCTTGCTGATTCACGAGCCAAAAATAGAGGATATCAGGTTTACTCACATGATCTGATCTTCATGTTTGATTTCAACCACTTTTGAGTGAATGTTGTGCTTGGTAAATGAAGGAGAACACTCCACCACCTCTGATCCTATCCATCTACCTAGTCAAAACTATTTAATGGCACTATTTCTGTCTTTTCAAGACCCTGTTCCATCAAAGATCAGATTTCTTAGGTCTCCACCAAGGTTGGACTTACCCTAGATCTACATGATTATTCTCTGTAAGACTTAATGGTAGTGGTTGAAGAGTAACTTCAGTTAGAGGACATCTCAGTTATGCCTGAGCTATAAAGGCAATTTTTGTAGATTTTGTTCAGGTCAACTCTTCTCTAACTTCTCTATTATTGCTCTGCAATTTCACTATAAATTCCCTTTGCCTTTGAACTATATGACATTCGGCCTTATCTCTTTTAGCCACTAATGTGAAAGTGCAAGAACTATTTGCCTCTCATTGGTGTTTTGTAGAGATCTATGATCTGCATGATTGTATCTCTTTTGGTCTATGAATGATATATAAGCAAATCTTCTCTTCCTTGTGTCATTCATCTAGGTTTTCTGATCTGCATGTGGTTGCTAGGTTAAAACAAGTTTGAATGTGTATATCCTTTGGTGTCATGATGGTTCAATAGTGCATATATGGGTAGGGATTGGTTGAACACTCTATTTTGGTGCATCACCCCCTTAGGTTAGAATAGGTAGATTTGTTTTTCATGCATTTCTTCTCCCTTTTCCTCTCCAAGAGTAGTTAGGTGCACCCTGATAGTAAAGGAAGTCAGCCTTCTCTGGAGACTCAACCTTACAGTTCAAGTCCCACAACTTGGAGGTTGTTTCCATGTTTCACAAGGTTGTCCTTAGGTAAAAACTTTGGACAAGGGTGCAAACCTCTGTGACAACAGTAATAGCCTCTAGATTATTACCCCCTACAGTCCCTTTTTGAAGCTTTTTAAGTTTTTCCTCCACTTCCCCTTTAATTTTAAACAAGTCACCAAAGGAATTCTTAGCCCAACCCTTAACATTCCTCCTAATATTGTCTAACTTTTGCATTAGTCTATACATAGTAGTACCATTAATTTTTATATTCCACCATTCTTGGATACAATTTTTAAATTCTAGGTGGGACTACCACATAATTTCATATTTGAAAGGTTTTGGTCCTCCTCTTAAACCATCCTCCCAATGAAACATTAGAGGGGAGTGATTTGAGACAGTTCTTGTGAGATTCTCTAGAAGAGAATTACCTAGTCTGTCTCGATTCCCTAACACCATTAATCTATCCAATCTTACTTGGATTAGATCTCTTCCTTTTATATTGGTAGTCCACTTGAATGGGTTCCCTCTCAAATAAACATCAATAAAATCCATTCTACCCATGAAATCATCAAGATCTTGCAAGCTTTCAAGGTTGTCTCTGTTTTCCCCTAATTTTTATGAGTGATAGAGAGGGGTATTAAAATCTCCCATACAAATTAACTATTCATCTTTCATAGTATTTATAACCCTTTCTAGGTTTCCATAGGTTTCCTTCCTCTCCACTTTTTTGTTAGAAGCATAATTGTTAATAAGCCCCCATCTTTGGTTACTAGTTTGGAACTCCATAATTATAAAAAAATTGTCCTTCCATATTTCAGCACCAATCATAGAACATGGGTTCCACATGGTTGCAATACCCCTTGAGGCTCCCTTAGCATCCATATGTACAAAGGCAGTTCCTGGCCAGACATGACTAACTAGTCTAACAAAATTAGCACTATACATTTTCGTTTCTTGAATTAACACACAATCCACTTTTTCATGTTACTTGTGTAGTTGGCAAAAATATGATGTGCACCAAAGGCTTTTGAGATTTCTTTTATGATAATTATTTAACTGGATGTCATTATGTATTGTATGGTTCAAATTAAAATTTATATTTATGAGATTTATTTGAAGATCATTTATGATGACTCTAGTTTTGAGAATTGGTATATTTTTCAGGTTTCCTCTCATGGAATTGAATTCAATTAGTACTCCTGCGTGGGATACAATTGTGCTTTATGAGCTTTTGGAAGGTTTTCTAGGTACATTTTATGGGAGTGGCTTGTAATGGGGGTCAAGGCCCAAAGTGGCTACCAGGGTAACTCATTGTAAGTTGTGTAATATGTGATAATAAACTTATGGGAATGAGATTAAAAATTAATAAGATAATTGTGTTCCTAGCTCATGCCTCAAGCACTAGTATCGGCTAGGGCAAGAGTGGGAGAAGATGCTTGATTGTGATCTTGCATAGTTAGTTTCCTTGTCTATGCAAAAGGATTATTGATGTTGCATAGAGTCATTAGAGGGTCAAGGTCTAGATAGATTTTAAGAGTAACCTTAAAGTTTGGCTCATGTAATGACACTCCCTAGTATGTAGCCTGAGTCTCGTTCATGGTTTTTATATTTTCCTTTGATGGTGTATTTGTTGGATGTATTTATTATGAGTTGATACTCATTGTTGGATGTTATTTACTATGGGTGGTGGACTTTTATTGATGATAATTATTTCTTTTTTGGTTATTATTATTTTGATGCTTGGTATTTGATTTGGAAGTTGATTTTCTTTCAGTGTTGTATCTCTTTGGGTTTGAATATTTGATTTGGATTTGGTATCCTATTATTGACTTTGGTATGTGGTAGTTTGACATTGGATGATTGTCATTTCAACTTTAGTTATTTTTCTTTTATGAGTATTTTTTGTTACCCTTGAGGTAGATTTATCTATAAGGATTCCTTACCTAGGATTGTTTTATGATAAAATTATTTTTATTAGATCATTCATTATCTTCCATGCACAGTAAGGGTGGTGCCTAATTAGATAGCCACAAGGTTGGGAGGTAGTGACTTCTTACCATTGGGTTCCCCCATAGATTGGTAGCTATTGGATGTTCATTGATGTAGTTGTACATTTATCATTCTTGTTCTTGTCTTGGAGACTTATATTCATTCGATGTATCTATGTATCATGTATCTTGAGATCCTACATGATTTGTTTTATATTGATGTACTTGTGTTTATTATTTCTTACACTATGACATGTGTAATCAATAATGTTATGTGGATGCACTTTATCATATCACTTGTACTTATGAGATTATGTATTTGTTATTCATTTTATGATTATGGGCATTGTACTGAAGACTTAAACTATTAATAAAACTTTCTTAAAAGTGACTTAATGTGAAGGAACCCTTGAGAAATGAAATATGTATGTTTATAGCATATGTGTAATTGTTGTGTTTGTGTATATTGCTTCCACAATGTTACTTTGATGTTGTATAAACATTTTTTAAAAATAGTTCAATAAAAAAATTATGATAGAAGGTTTATTTCTTTTAGGCTCACAAGTAGCGTGTTACATGAAGACACATTAAAAAAAAAATTGACTCTTGGAAAAATGCCTATTTGCACCACTAGAAAACCATCCAAAGTAATTGTGCATTTTTTTGGTTTGACATAAACTCTAAATGAGGTGACATTGATGAAGTTATCAATGAAAAAATGAATATGAAGGATACATTGAAAATACTTACTCAATTCACAGAATAGGTAAATAAGAAGACCACTATAATATACAAGAAGATGTACAAGCCACATCCCACAAGACCCTAGAGAACATATCTCCAAACATATTTGAGGTCAAACGTTGCCCACAAAAAATAGATATTAATGACTACTACAAATTAAGAACAATGTTAAATAAAGAGCAACAAGTAGTTATGAAGGATATTATTTTGAAATTTATGAAAGATTAAAGACTTTGTCATATTTTTTCTTGATAGGAAGGGCTAGAACTAAAAATAAATCTACTATAAAAATCATTTACGAAGCATTGATCCAACTTTACAACAATTGTATTGAAAAGATCTAGATAAACCAAAAGGACTAATAACTGCATTGCATTCAAACTTCCACATACCTTTCAAAAAAATTAAATTTTTCCCCCTCAATACAAAAATAATGGACACAATATCAAAGAACTATAGCTAATTACATGTACTTCTCATAGATGAAATTTTATTAGTAGGCTTTGCATTTCTATGATACATTGATAAATTATTACATGATGTTATGCAATTTCCTATTGCATACTTTTTCAACCTTAGCACAATTTTTTACAATGACTTGTGCTAAGCTCTCCCTATACTAGACTCTCTGATCTTCAATAGAAAATAAAAGTTTGCAAAATTAATGTCTTATAATTTGTGAAAAGACAATGTAAAATTCTACTCATTAACTGCAAAATGTGACAAAAAGATGAAAATTTCATCTTAATACTCAATAGAATATGACTAGGTTCACAAACAATGAAAGATATATAATACCTCAATTATAATTGCTTATGTCAAACATGAACTTACCCAACATTTCCCTAACTATTTTACAAAAGAAAAGATATTGATGTGGCCAACAATAAATGTTATCTAATGTTCTTGGAAACCACATAATATTAGATGTCATTGATGTTGAAGATGATAGCTATATTTCAACATGACTATACAATAATGTAACAATGCTACCAACTCAAATTATGTTAAAACCACATTCTCATTAAGCTTGTTGGAGGAAACTAGAATATAGAAGATGGGCTAGTGAATGGATCTGATGGAATGCTTAAGTTAAACACAAAACAACAAGATGTCAATATAATTTGGATCCAATTTGGTGATCCCATAATTGGTAAACAAAAATAAAGAAAACTAGCTCAATATTGCATTCAAATGATGGAAAGAGACTGGGTTTCCATAATCCAAATTGGTAGACCCATCCCAAAAATAGTCACTAGTAGAAAAATAAAAATTAGGAAATAGTTCCCAATACAAATCTCATGTGCTTGAATAGTTCACCGATCATAGGGACTAACAATGGAAGGCCTCCCATTTGACCCAACTGGCATAACACAATACAACTTAACATACAAAAAACTCTCACGAAGAAAGAAAAATTCAATCATTGTTCCTATTGAAAGACCTCACATCTTAAAAGTTTTAAATTCAAAGAAAAAGTCCACCATGAAGTATGTCGGCGTCAATCAACTATGTTGATTGTCATTTCAACTTTGGTTATTCTTCTTTTATGAGTATTTTGTGTTACCATTGAGGTAGATTTATCTATAAGGATTCCTTACCTAGGATTATTTTATGATAAAATTAATTGCACGTGGATTTTTCATTATCTTCCATGCATGGTAAGAGAGGTGCCTAATTAGATGGCCATGAGGTTAGGAGGTAGTGACTTCTTACAATTGGGTTCACCCATAGATTGGCAACCATTGGATGTTCATTGATGCAGTTGTACATTTATCATTCTTGTTCTTGTCTTGGAGACTTATATTCATTCGATGTATCTATATATCATGTATCTTGAGATCCTACATGATTTGTTTTATATTGATGTACTTGTATTTATTATTTCATACCCTATGACATGTGCAATTGATGATGTTATGTGGATGCACTTTGTCATATCACTTGTATTTATGAGATTATGTATTTGTTATTCATTTTATGATCATGGGCATTGTACTTAAGACTTAAACTATTAATAAAACTTTCTTAAACGTAACTCAATGTGAAGGAACCCTTGAGAAATGAAATATATATGTTTATAGCATATGTGTAATTGTTGTGTTTGTGTATATTGCTTCTGCAATGTTACTTTGATATTGTATAAACTTTTTTTAAAAATAGTTTGGTAAACTTTGTAACATAGAAGGTTTATTTCTTTTGGGTTCATAAGCAAGGTGTTACATGAAGACACATTGAAACAAAATTTTGACTCTTGGAAAAATGCCTATTTGCACCATGAGAAAACCATCCAAAGTAATTGTGCATTTTTTTGGTTTGACATAAACTCTAAATGAGGTGGCATTGATGAAGTTATCGATGAAAAAATGAATATGAAGGATACATTGAAAATACATACTCAATAGACAAAATAGGTAAATAAGAAGACCACGATAATATATAAGAAGAAATACAAGCCACATTCCACAAGACCCTAAAGAACATATCTCCAAATAGATTTGAGGTCAAACATTGCCCACAAATAATGGATATTAATGACTACTACAAATTAAGAACAACGTTAAATAAAGAGCAACAAGCAATTGTGAAGGATATTATTTTGAAATTTATGAAAGATCAAAGACTTTGTTGTATTTTTTCTTGATAGGAAGGGCTGGAACTAAAAATAAATCTACTAAAAAAATCATTTACGAAGCATTGATCCAACTTTACAACAATTGCATTGAAAAGATCTAGACAAACCAAAAGGACTAATAACTACATTGCATTCAAACTTCCACATACCTTTCAAAAAATTGAATTTATCCCCCTCAATACAAAAATAATGGACACAATATCAAAGAACTATAGCCAATTACAAGTACTTCTCATAGATGAAATTTTATTAGTAGGCTCTGCATTTCTATGATACATTGAAAAAAATTCACATGATGTTATGCAATTTCCTATTGAATACTTTTTCAACCTTAGCACAATTTTTTACAATGACTTGTGCTAGGCTCTCCCTATACTAGACTCTCTGATCTTTAATAGAAAATAAAATTTTACAAAATTAATGCCTTATAATTTGTAAAAAGACAATGTAAAATTCTACTCATTAACTACAAAATGTGACAAAAAGATAAAAATTTCATCTCAATACTCAATAGAATATGACTAGGTTCACAAATAATGAAAGATATGTTATACCTCAATTATAATTGCTTATGTCAAACATGAACTTACCCAACATTTTCCTAACTATTTTACAAAAGAAAAGATATTTATGCGGCCAACAATAAATGTTATCTAATGTTTCTAAAAACCACATAATATTAGATGCCATTGATGTTGAATATGATAGCTATATTGCAACATGACTATACAATAATGTAACAACACTACCAACTCAAATTATGCTAAAACCAAACATTCTCATTGAGCTTATTGGAGGAAACTAGAATATAGAAGATGGGCTAGTAAATGGATATGATGGAATGCTTAAGTTAAACACAAAACAACAAGATGTGAATATAATTTGGATCCAATTTAATGATCCCATAATTGGTAAACAACAACAAAGAAAACTAGATCAATATTGCATTCAAATGATGGAAAGAGATTGGGTTCCAATAATCCAAATTGGTAGACCCATCCCAAAAATAATCACTAGTGGGAAAATAAAAATTAGGAAATAGATCCCAATACAAATCACATGTGCTTGAATAGTTCACCGATCATAGGGACTAAGAATGTAATGCTTCACATTTGACCCAACTGGCATAACACAATATGACTTAACATACAAAACACTCTCACAAACAAGGAAAAATTCAATCATTATTCCTATTGAAAGCCCTCACATCCTAAAATTTCTAAATTCAAAGAAAAAATCCACCATGAAATATGTCGGCATCAATCAAGTATGCAAGAACAACTTGACAATCCTATGCCTTGCTCAAATCATGTGTTCCGCGTACTCTTGTGTGCATTAAACACTTCCATCTTTATAGCCCACACAAATGAGCTTACCATTGACCATGATATTTTTATAAATGTTTAGAATAACTGAGAGGGGAGATGAATCAGTTACTCAAGGTCTATTTGTACCACTTGAACTATTAAACATTAAACACATCAATGTTCAATTGATCCTGCTTAACTTGTTATTGCTCAATCTATACTATAAAACTATCATAAACTTACCTTGCATTGTATAATGTAAAACACCATCACATGTAAAACATTCATAAGTTATTCATCACAGTTTGAAACTAGGATTTTATGTAGAAACCCAATTTGGGAAAAACCACCAGCAACTTGTCACTCTTTTTCACTCTTTCAAAGTAAGTTATGTTAGGAGCCAACCCTGTTAAAGGTTTATAATACACACTATTAAATGTGACCTAATTAGAGGATTAATAACCTTTTTAGGAGTGGCCTGGTAAGAGGACTTTGATCATTCCATTTAGAATGTCACCTAGTTAAAGTACTCACACAAACTGTTAAGTCTTCCAATGACTGTTAGGTCAACCTTTGCTAAAAAGATTTCAATACAAACTATTTACAATGATAAGAAAGAAAATTGTAGGTTTTGATCTGTGTGATTACAACTCACTTTTGTTGGTTCAGATCTCTATTCATTCCTTATGTTGGTTCACTAATAAGCCTTTCACTGTCATCTCTGATCTTAATCTACTTACACACCCTTCAATCAATTAGTCTACTCTTCTCATCAACATGTAAGCCTTCTGCTCAAAATCACTTATCAATGACAACATCACATCTACAAAATTTCTCATTTAGCTTTGCATTCACACTCTTATGTGCTTCTGATCAACCTTGCTCTATATATAAACTTGCTCATACACATTAGTTGGGCTAGACTAGGCTTGATTAGACATGGCTCCAAAATTTTGGTTTAGTATCCCTTTAAATAGACAATTTTTGCTTTACCATTTTCTACATCTACCATAGATCTTAGAGTTCACAATCAGCTTTAACTCGATTCAATGTATCTATACAACTTCTTGATCATCCTCTAGAAACTTCTCTATAATCCTTTTGTTAGGTCTTTACCTAATCACCATCTTGAATTTAATGATCCAACTTGTTAATCTAATCTTCAAAACATTTTACATCTCCCAAGAAATCATCTGAGTTGACTTGATCTTACAATTCCTTTGAATTTGATATTTTACTATCACTTGACAATCATTGAATTCTGACACTCGGTCAACACTAAAATACTTGGTCATTATTTAAGGTTTTTGGTTTGGCATTAACTAATTTTCTCGATTGATGCTAATCCTTAGTCAATACTGGATTTTCTTGGCACTAACTGTAGCTCAGTTGACACTAGCATTACTCAAAAATAATTTATTCTTTTTCTCTAGGTGCTATAGTTATGAGTAACTCTCAAATCCTCTTCATCAATCAAATAGATATGATATTTAGATTAGGTACAATATGTCTCATCCATAGATTTGATATCAATGACAAAACAACAATTGGTCCAATTGTAAGTTGTTAACAATCTCCCTCTTTGGCATTGATGGCAACATCTCAAATATCCAAAGTACTAATAATAATTTAGTTACCATACAATCCAAAAGATTTCACTTCCATGAGTGACCACTATCCTTAGTTTGATTCTAAATCTTAACCATTTAAACTGTCAACCTCACTCTATCAATTTTCTCTCTTTCATGATTTTCTCCCTTTGAGGTTTATCTTTCTATTCTTTATCTTTTTTTTTCTTGCTAATCATAAGACTTCTTAGTCTTTTCTACTTTTAGTAAGCTCTCCCTCTTTGACAAAAATGCCAAATACGTGTAGATGTCTCAACTTCAAATTCTTCATACATCTGAATTATTTATATTTTGCATGCCTGGCTAATACTTGTCATCTGACTATGACTGATCTTTGTATGTTGTACTAAAGTATTCTACCTTAGGCATGTCCCAAAGTAGAGTTGTATTGCACCACTATGTAAAATATGTTGTGTAGCACATGTGATTCAATGCACCTTGGCTTCTTTAGCAGCCTTAGTTAGGGGAATGACCCCTAATTTAACTCTAAGATATTCATGATCATCTTTGGGTAATGGTTTTGTGAATATGTTAGTAATTTATTCTTTTGTATTCACATATTCTAGCTTCACTTCTTTGTCTTTAACTAGTTCTCTCAAGTAGTGATACTTGATATAAATATTCTTTGTCTTAGTGTGCATTACTGAATTTTTTGAAATGTTAATAGCACTTGTGTTATCATAATAGATAACTATTGGATTTGTAATCTCTTCTTTCACACCTTTCAACAATTCCTTAATCCACATCGTATTTGAATAGTTCACTATAGCTACCACATACTTGGCTTCAACTGTTGATTGGGAAATACAATTTTGTTTCTTGCTTGTCTATGACACCAATCTCTTTCCTAGAAAGAATGCACCTCCACTAGTGCTTTTCTTGTCATCAATATTTCCTACCCAATTTGAGTTAGTGAAAATGTTAAGTTCAAATTTATCACTTCTCTTGTAGTATAATCCATAATATTTTGTAGCTTTAAGATATCTCATTATCCTTTCTATAGCTATCGTATGATTCTTTTTAGGATTTGCTAAAAATCTAGCAAGAATCCCAATTGCTAATGCAATATCTAGTCTACTGTGAACAAAATATTGCAATTTTCCTATCATGGATTTGTATAGGGTCTAGTTCACATTAGTAGAATAATTAGTCCTATATAGCTTATGTCCTATAGACATAGGTGCACTCACTAGTCTTGAATCTTCTATACCAAAAGTCTTTAATATTTCCTTGATGTATTTGGTTTGTAAAATGAAAATACCAAACTTCATTTGGCACACTTGTAAACAAAAAGAATTTGATCTAACCAAACACAGAAATTTCAAATTCCTTTTTCATTTCATGTACAAATGATTTTACATAACACTTCTCTTCCTTAAAATATGATATCATCAACAAATATCAGATAACAGTACTTCATTATTCTTTCCATTTTTCAAGTAAAGATTGTTGTTATCATTTGTTCTTTCAAAACCAATTTTCACTAAATAGTTATGTAACCTTTCATATCATGCTCTTGGTGCTTGCTTTAATCCATAAATGGCTTTGTTTAATTTACATACCATGTTCCTCTTGTCTAGATCTACAAATCCTTCAAGTTGTTTAATGTATAGTTCTCCCTCTAGTATACATTTATAAATGTAGATTTGACATCCATTTGGTATACCTTGAAGTTCTTGTAAGATGAGTATGCAAATAGAGTTCTAACTCCTTCAAGTTTGGCCATAGGAATAACAGTTTCTCCATAGTCAACTCCTTCTTCTTGTGCATAACCCTTGCATACCAGTCTTGATTTATTTCTTCTTACTTCACCATTTTCATTAAGCTTGTTCCTGAAAACCCACTTTGTCCCAATGATATTTTTTTCGTTAGTTGTTGACACTATGGTCCAACTATTGTTCTTCTCAATCTAGTCAATTTATTCATTTTAAAGCATATATCCAATCTTCATTATCTAAAGCATCTTTTATTGATTTAGGCTAAAACTCACATAATAAGCATGTGTCACCTTTGAGTTTTCTCCTTATCATAACACCTAATTTATCATCTCCAAGTATTTGATATGGTTAATGATGTCTCCTCACATATTTTTCTAATACAGGTAGCTTTCTTCTTGGCCCTTCTTTAGGTTCAACTGAAAAAATAATCTTAGGTTCATTTCCTCTTCTTTGTACTAATTTTGGTTTAGGTTTTGAATGCTTGGCATTCACTATCTAATGGTCAACTTTTCCTATCTGTGACTCATCATCTATAATCTATTTCTCGACACCCACTCTCTATTGCTCGACAATTTATATTTCCACCCATCATTTCCTATCTGATGGGAACTTGCAGCTTGATTGTCTATTCATTTTGAGTACTGGGAGGATCATGATCCACATAGATGAATGTATTATATTCTTCAAGTTCTTCATTGCATGAAGCATCACCTTTTTCTATAAACTCATCAATTCTAACATTTGTACTTTCCACAACTTTGTTAATGTTAGAATTTAAACACTTATAAACTTTCCTTTTTGTGGAATATCCTAGGAATATGCCTTCATCACTTTTGCATCAATTTTTCCATCTCTATTATCTTTCAATATATAACATCTACTTCTAGAGATTTTGAAATATTTAACATTGGGAGCACAACCATACCATAGTTCATAATGTGTAACATTTGTACCTTTTGTCATGCCCAAAATTAGCGCAATACACACCAACAATTTTTTTTGTTTAAAGGTAATAACAACTATGTTAAACATATACTAACATAGAATATGTTGTGAAAATATGATAATGAGATACATTAGTTTCAAATCATAAGGCCTAGGAAACAATTGAGTTCTGATAACATTTTATGAGGATGCAGAGTCAATATTGAGAAATCTGAATGGGTCTAAAACCATAAATCATGGTGCTACATGAGCTCTAAGTTTGAGTTGCTCCAGTTTGATTGATTAAAAATTAGGCTCATTTATGAGGGTTGACATCATGTTTGAGAAGTATATAGGTTTCTATTTTTTAGATGAACTCAAGATAGTAAGGTATAGTTTTTAGTAGAGTAGGACCACAAGTTTCATCTCTTATCATGAGGGTGGGACAACACCTCATCATTATCACATTTGGGTGTTAACCCTAATTAATATTTGATAAACCTTAGTTAACCATATGGAATTATACATCATTCACTAACATAAGCTACAATGGTTGTGATTTGATATTTTACCCTCACTTTACTATACTACCTCAATCCACTAGGAGATCTAATTTTGCACTTAACAGATACCCTATCATAATATTTATACTTCTTTCCAATTATAAGCCAAACTCTGACTAATCAAAACTAAATCAATAATTAATTATTCACTATTAAATCAATCACAATGCACATTTTACCTTACAGCATAATCCTATACCACTATCAAGTTGTCTGAAAAAGACCCTTACAAAAACCCCTTCAACCTATAATTTTAGCAATTCAAGTTTATTACACCCATAATTAGACACATAAAAATATAATAAGAAATTACTAAAATACTTCCAAAATAATTAAATTGGTTTAATCCCACATAAGACTTGAACATTTAAAATAGAACTAAACCAACCCATACTTCCTAGGAGAACTTCTAGCCCTTGCCACCATACATCTTTAATACCTCTCCTAAGGACTATTACTTAATAAAAATTTATTACATTTAATTAAATCTATAATTTCTATTAACAAAATAAAGAATACAAACTCCAAAATCTGCATGATCTATACTTCTTGAACAATGCTAACTCAACACTAACACTTCCCTACATCCTTTTTACCTATATTTTCTACAGAAATACTACTCCTATTTCAAAACACTAAACAATATCTACTAACATAAACTACCAACACAATTCATACTTTCAACCAAGGAATATTAATTCATAATTTGAAACCACTAACATTATCTCTCACTTATTTACTAAATCCTAACTCAATCAAATATTAAACAAGATATTATCAACTAACACTAACCCAGATACTACTAACTTTCCAATAAAAGAAATTTCCTTAAACACTTACTTTTTCCTATAAAAATATAATGCATTATTACAACTTTCTAATCACACTTTTCATTTACTAAACTCAATTTAAATTCTTAAACTAACTCTAAGACATACTTAACTATCCTAACACCTATCAACTCCCCTTAAGCCCTATCCTACTATTTCTAACAACCCCACTAGCCCTCCCCACTTGGAAAGTGGTCCCTTCTTCCAAAGCTGACACTACCCAAGGAAAGGTGGCATGTGCCCTAGGTTTGCATGCATTTTTTCCAAGCATGACAGCAAGAGGAGGCTAAGTCAAGAGTGATGATGGGTGCTCAAGTGAGGTGTACAAGTGTTTTGGGAACGGAACCTACCTATCCAAGTCCCTTCCCATAAATTTTTCATTACAAGTGTTCCTTACTCCCAACTTAATGACTATAGGCCCATTTGGATGTATGGGACAATGTGCCAAGGTGGGAGTCAAAGCTTATATGGAGGCTCATACAAGGTAAGGGTGGGTGGTGATGTTAAGGAAATTAAGGCCCCACAAAATAAAGATGCATTCCAATGCAAAGTCATGTTATTTAACATTCAAGTCTCCTTGGCTAGTGTGAATCTAGGAGGATAATGAGGTGGGTGGGGTTTGGGCCCCATGTAGGTCACATCCCACACACCCCACTAGCCTTTTATTACTAATGTTTATACTGCGATGATGATTTTTTTTTTTTAAGAGATCCTTTTTTTTAAGTCATGCTTATATATGAATATTTTATATAATCATTTTAAATTTTTTTTTATAGATGGGAATCTTTAGGAATGATATTATCTAAATATCACTTTTGATGGCATTAATATTTTCCCATACACTTTTTAGAGAGAAAATATGTCCTCCCAGAAAATATATGGGAAATATGCATTTTAGGAGTTCTTATACCTTTCCTATGAAACTACTAACATATAACTATTTGTTATTTTGGATGGCACATGGAGAGGGAGTAGGAGTTGGAGTGGGAATAGGAGAGATTGAAAATTATGAATTTTGCATCAAGTGGTTCTATCGAGGATGGAGTAGAGAAGGGATCAAGTGCCTGTTAGGAGGAGGATGACCAGGGAAATAATGTTTCCTCTAGGAATGAGGACCCACAAGAATCAAGGAAGGTCCTAGGGAAGGAGGCTTTGAAATATGGTCAGACTATACTAGGTCCTCAAACTGCTCAAAATGTCCAAGACTCAAGCTTGAAAGGACGATGGTCTTCTCTCTTTGGTATCGAGCCCACAAGTAAGTCTTCCTTCCCAAAGATAAAAGACATCTTAAACAAAGATAAGTGGAAGTATGTGATAGAAATCCCTGATGAGCATGTAGATCATAACATCGCTTCTATGGCATCCTCTCTAGTTGGGAAGTTCATAGGCCCAAGGCCAAATATAGATATTGTGAAGACCTATGTAAGAAAAAAATGGGATCTAAAAGGGCATGTGGAGATTGTGGCTATGGAAAAGGGTTTCCTCTCCTTTGAGTTCTCTTGCACAAAGGATCTCATTAGGATTTTGTGTCCTAGGTCCTAGTCCTTTGGATGGTTGACTCTAGCCTTGCAAAACTAGACTTCAAAGTTGGATCTCAATGACTCTTTTTTTGTTCAAGCTCCAATCTGGGTTCATCTACCTGAACTTCCAATGGAGTTTTGGTATGAAGATTTTTTTGATTACATAGCTAAATCTTTTGGGGAGCTCTTATCCATAGACCTTGTCATAGTATCAAGGAGTTGTTTAATTTATGCAAGGATATCATTAGGGTCAGTGAGGGAAGAGATATATTAGAGGTGGTGTATCTCCACTCAAAACTAGGTACCCATATCCAGAAGCTAGAATTTGAAAGTATCCCCTTTGCTTGCTTTCAATGCAAGAAGGTGGGCCATGTAGCTAAGCTTTGCCCTAGGGTCTAGGAGGAGAAAGCCAAGAAATAATCTCAAAATAAAAGAAAGGTCAAGGGTATAACAAAGAAAAAAATCATTAGCTCCAAAGAGAAAGAGAAAGTGTGGAAACTGAAGGAAAAAACTATCAAGGAATCTTCTCCAAAGCAGCCATTGGTTGTTGATGGATTCCCTAGGGTAGAATCCACTAAAATCAAAACTAAGGTAGTCAAATCAAAAATTATTGTGGCTGAGGAGTAGAGGTTGGTTTCTAAACTAGAATATTTAGATAACATATTGCAATCATACCCTATAGGAGAAACCATCCAAGGGGATCTTTCAGAGATAGCAAGGACATACCCAGAAACTGTAGGGAAAATATCATTTGTCCCCAATTTCAATGACCTGGATGAGAGAGTGGAGGCAGCTCATTCCTATGGTCCAATCCCCAAGGGAGGTGGAAGTCTCTGCCAAGGGATTGCCTCACCCAAGAAGATCTCAAGAGTGATGGAATTGGTCCAATCCTCTTCACTAGGTCAACTTACTCGAATGAAGGCTCTATTTGCAACTTATATTGATGAAAGCCAAGGTGAATAAAAAACTATGAGAAAGAAAAAGAAGAGTTGTAACCCTTCCCTAGTCTCAGCATATGCAACAAGAAGTATAGTGAAGGTTGATGTTGGAGCAAAACCTAAGACTCTTGGGAGAAATAGTCACAATTAGAACAAGAAAGAGGAGACAAGAAGGAATCTAGTGGATGGGAGCCAAAAGACCATCCAAAAGGCCTACCTATCAAAGAAGAAATGAAGTTCATATCCTGGAACATTCATGGGCTAAATGGAGCCCACAAATAAGAGGTAATAAGAAATATGCTAAGGGACCATAGACCAAATTTCATCCTTATTCAAAAAACCAAAATGAGAAAGAAGGTGGTGGAAAGAATCTCTTTCAATAAAAGTTTGGAGGGCTTTGCTACAAATTTGGATGGGGCTTCAGGAGGTTTGCTTACTCTTTGTAGTTCCAATCTTTTCAAGTGTTGTGTTTTATATAGTAAAGGTAATATTCTCCTTATTAATGTTGAAAATATTAAAAATAAAGAATCCTGGCATCTTTTGAATGTGTATGCTCCCAATTCTAAGAATGGAAGGAGGAACTATTGGGTTAAAATAAAGAATATTTTAGCTAGATTCCAAGTGGGTATTTTTATTAGCATGGGGGATTTCAACACCCCTTTAAAAGATGATGAGAAACATGTGGACCTATCTCCTGATCTAGATAGTAGGCAGGACCTTTTCGACTTTATCAATGAACTAGCTTTATTGGATGTTGATCTTCAAGGAGGTCTTTTGACATGGTCTAATAGGAAAGTGGATAGAGATTGCATTCAAGTTTGTTTGGACAAGGCTCTTATTTCTTTAGACTAGATGAATTCTAAATATTGCAATCTTTCTTTAATGGTCTAGATTGGATCGAATCACTCTTTCGTTTCTCTCACTCTGGACCCCACTGCTATCAAATGTAACTTCCCCTTTAGATTTGAGAGCATGTGGACCTCCTACTTGGATATTTCTCTTCATATCTTGGAATGGTGGAACATCCACATAGAGGGCTCTACCATGTTCAAGGTAGCTAAGAAGCCAAAAAATGTAAAGTTAAATATTAGAAAGTGGAACAAGTCTGAGTCTAGTAATATTTTTCATTCCAAAGCATAGATCTTAGATAGGACCTTAGCATCATTCAAGATGTCATTCAGAAGGAGGGGTATAATGAAGAGAGGTTGGAGAAATTCTAACTGAGCTTCACAATGTTATTAGTCAAGAGGATGCCTACTGGAAACAAAGATCAAGGGCTTTCTAGTTAAAATAGGGGGACCAAATTACTAGGTTCTTCCATGCCTCTACTTTGAAACACATAGTACATAATGAACTGAGAAAAATAAAGTAGAGGGAAGTAGATCTAGAAGAGGAAAATGAAAGGCTACTTCTTTATTTACTAATCTTCTTTTGAAAGATCCTAATCTAGTGGATCAAGATCAACTGGAAATCATTTCAAATATCCTGACACTGATCCATCCTAAGGAGAATGGTTTGATTGAGGTTATCCCTTCCCCTCTAGAAGTTGAGTAGGCTATCTTTCCTTTTGTTGTCGAAAAGTCCCTGGGTTGAGATGGTTTCCCATCTTTTTTCTTTCAAATGTTCTAGAATGTTGTTCACAAGGATGTCACCAAAGCAGTGTAAGAGTCCTTTGGTGCCAAGAGTCTACTCAAGGAGGTTAATGCCACTTTCCCAGTGCTTATTTTGAAAGTGGCTAGGGTAGATTCTATGGACCAATTTAGACCTATCAACTTGTGAAACTCTTTTTCCAAGATTATTTCTAAAGTGTTGGCTTCAAGGATTATTAAGGTCCTCCCTTCCATTATAGCACCTCCACAATTTGGCTTTATCTCAAGGTGACAAATCCTAGATTCAATTATGACTATCCATGAAGTAATCCACTCTTTGGAAGAAGGTAAGAGAGAAGGTTTCCTCCCCAAGATCGACTTGTCAAAGGCTTATGATTGGGTGAACCGGTCCTTTCTTTTCAAAGTTCTTAGAGTTTTTGGGTTTAATTCAAGGGTCATCAAACTTATTAACTATTTGGTGACTACTACCTCTCTAGTTGTTACTAGTTAATGGCTCCCCCTCTGCTTTCTTCAAACCCTCTAGAGGGATTAGGAAAGGAGATCCAATCTTGCCCATTCTATTCATAATTTTGGCTGAGTGACTTAGAAGGATGATTTTTGCCAACAAAATTTTTGGAGCTTTGTCTATAATCAAACCTTCTTCTGGTCCCCTAGTTTTCTCTCACCAAAAATTTGTCGATGACATTGTTATGGGAGGGAAAGCTATAGTTGGTGAAGCCAAGGTGGTGAAAAAGATCATGAGCTCTTACTCTAGGGGTTCAGGTCAACTTATCAACTAGAATAAGAGCTTTGTTTTCTTCATTAACACTTTGGTTGAGAGATAGAGGAAGAGTGTTGCTATTCTAGGTTGTGAATTGGGAAGCCTCCCTTTAATTTATTTGAGTCTCCCCATAGGCCTTAAACCCCCAAATTCTTTCTAGAATAGACTTGTTGATAGGTTTAATAAAAAATTTGTTGGTTGAAAAAGAATCGCTCTTAGCCAAGCTGGCAAGATTTAGTTGGTCAAATCTAATATTCAAAATCTCCCAAATTATGCTCTAAGTCTCTATGGGATTCCTAGCAAGTATGTTGATCTTTTGAAGAAGATCCAGCAAAATTTTCTTTGGTCGAGATCAAAAGACAATAAGAGATTTCCCTTGCTGATGTGGGATAATGTGTGCCTCCCAAAATAGTGTGGGGGGTTGGGTATAAGGAAATTGAGACCTTTCAATAAAGCTCTCCAAGCTAAATAGATTTGGAGAATCCTTTCTAGCAAGGGGGACTAGAGGGACATCATGAAAGACAAATACCTATGAAGACCTTCAATCATATGCTTGCTCTTCAAAGGGTCAATTCCTAATGGATAAAATATATGGAATAGCATTCTAAAAGCCAAAGAGATGGCCAACAATAGGGAGAAATGGAGAGTCAGTAATGAGAAGGACTCCCTTTTTTGGCAGGACAACTGGCTGATCCAAGGGCCTCTTCTCAACATTTCTGATTATGAAAGATGGGCTTGTTTTTGCATCCAGAGGTTTGGTAGATTTTTTAGTGATTACAGACAAGGCTAGGGTTGGAGGGATCTTTATTCAATATTTAGGGACTTTAAACCTCTCATGACTATTCTCCACTCTATGGTTTTGAATGATGATTAGGACCAACTTGTTTCGGAGAACACCTCAGATGGTATGTATTTGATGGATTTGGGGTACTAAGCTATAATGAGGTAGCATTCAAGACTAGAATGAGCTAAGGCCTAGTTACTTGGTCTCATCCCTAAAATCACTATTTTCTTTTGGATTTTACTCCAAAATAGGATACTAACTATAGACAATCTTAGCAAAAGGGGTCTTCCTATTCCTAATAGATGTGTCCTATGCAAAAAATAGGTTGAGTCTATGGATCACATATTTATACATTGCTCCTTCACTAGAGATGTGTGGTGTACTTTGAGTCAAGCTTTTGGGTTGAGTTGGTGTGTTCCAATCATGACCATTGAATTCTTTAGGCAATGGAATGACTCTTGGAAGGGATTAGGGCTTCAATCTATAAGTAAATGGGCTTTGCCTCATTTTAGATGGGGTACTTGGAAGGAATGCAATAACAGTATCTTCAGGGATGCTAGCTTCCCTACTAATATTGTGTCTAGTAAAAATTTAAAATGCCCTATTGAAAAATTATATGTTTATTAAAGGATCTAACCCGTTCATAGGTGAAAATGTTAGCAATAATGATACTCAAATAAGAAGAAAGGAATGTCACTGGCCTTTACCCCTACAGGTTTGGCACAACACTAACTTTGATGGAGCAGCCAAAGGTAACCCAAGAGTAGTGGGAAATGGAAGGGTGATCAGAAATAGCCATTGGTATGGGATAACAATGGTTCTTTCCCTCTGGGACACCAAATTAACCATTATGTGGAGGCTTGTGCTACCCTCCAAACAACTAAATTGGCTAAAAAGGTAGGGTTGAAAAGCCTGTGGCTTGAGGGGGATTCAAATAATATTATTAAATTACTTAGGGGTGAATACCCTCCAGCCTAGAGGATAAAGAATATGATGGATGAAACAAAACAAATTTTACTTACCTTTGAGAGGGTCTATGTGTCACATGTTTACCATGAGGAAAATGTGGTTTCTGACTAGATGGATAATGAGGCGGTTAGAAGAGATATGTCACACAAATGGCCAAGTGGTGAGGGGATTTTAGTTATTGCTAAAAGTTCAATTGAGATTAAGAGAATCTAGGAGAGGATGGGAAACATAAAGTGTAATTGCAAAAGTTAATACTATCAATCAAACTTTCAAAGTCATGAAAGCTTGGTGCTGGTCAAATCAAAGGTATCATAATTGGGAGGCTTTGTGGCAAATTTTTTGGGTGATTTTTTGGGCAATTGGTAATTGTTATTATAATTTCTTTACCAAGGATAGAGGCAAGTGCAATTTTTGTGAGAAAATCTAGTGTTGAGCTCATTGCATAAGGAGAACACAAAGAATTTGTTCTTTTCCCTGCAACATAATGGTGTGGGAAAGGCATCATAGGGAGGTAGAGGGTGAAGTAGAGAAGTGGAAGAGGAGATCAAAGGTGTGAGAAAAGCTAAGATAAGGTGGCATCTTGACCTTCATTGAAAACTTCATTGTTGGGTTCCTAAGATAACTGACCTTATGGTTAAGTCATGGGAAGATGGGAAGGTGAAGATAGGTGGTATAGATTTCTAGGTAAATGAAGGGGTCATAGTGGAGGTCATCAACTCTCCTAACTAGGACATTAAATTCTATAAGTATAAGAAAATATCCCTGAATGTTGCAAAAGACTTTGTTAAAGACACCAAGGAGATGAAGGATTTAGTGAAGACTGGTGCCTATTATGAACCTATGTCTATAAAGAAACTATGGAGGTTTGTCCTAAGGGGGATTATCTCCTACATAACACTAGACACTAGGTTTGACAGGATCCATACCCACCATTTTGTTATCCTAAACCACTTCAGGTATGGAACAAAAATCTCCATCCCCTTCTACCTTTTCTTCTCTACAAATAAGAGTATCATGGGTTTTAAGAAGAAAGCATATGCTAACCCTACCTTTTATGAGGGTCTATTATTACTTATATATGAGCATTTTAAAGCTCAAACCCATGGAAGGGCTCTTGCCCATAAGGAAGAATCCTCAAAGGAAATAGAGATATCTTACCTCCCTTCAAATACAGAGGATATTGCAGGTCTGCATTAGGAAGACAAAGAGGAGGTGGCTAAATTTATGAAGGTCATGGATAGGAAGAAGGAAAAGAAGTTTGGGAAAGGAATGGAGGGAAGGATTAAGCAAGTGGTCAACTCAAAGGAGGATTATAATGATGAGGAAGAGGGGATGGAAATGGATGAGGAGGGCAATGTAAAAGAGGTGGGCACTAGTAAGGCTCAGGAAAGCAAGAAGGATGATAGCTAGGCCAAAAGGAGGACAGGTGGACAAAAGGAAGCAGAGAAAGCGCAATGTAAAGGTAAGGAGATCAATATTGAAGCTTAGGAAAAGAGTAAAGAGGAATATGGATCAACAAAAACCATTGTTACTATTGGTGCTAAGGGCAGGAAAAATGTGTAGAGGAATTTTCATTCTAGCACTGTGAAAAGGGGTCTGGTTAGAGAGCATATCCACCTAGAGGTTATGAAGGGAAGGGATGGCATAATTCAATTGGAGGAATTCATCAACTTAGCTTTGGTGATTCTAAATGATAACATGAGGGAAATGGGGACGAACCTCCTAAACAATCCCCACAACAGTATGGTGGATAATTTTCATTCCATTAAATCGATTTTCCATGAAATTAAAGAGATTAAGTTTAGGATGCAGGGGTAGGAAAGGATAGAAGGGGGGATGGGGATGTCAGAATTAGCAAGCTGGATTTGAGGGTTACTGAGATTGTAAAAAGAGTGGAAAGGATAGAGAGCTCTCTCCATAGCTTGGATAACTAGAGCCTCGACATAATCAAAGGTCTAAATGACAATATCATTCAACTGTACTCGATGATGAAGGAAAACAAAAAGGGGAAGGAGGAAAAGGAAAAAGCGGAAACCAAGGCTACTAATGAAGATGACTTCTTATAGGTTGAGAGCTCATACAAAAGAAGGAGATTAGAAAAGAGGAAAAGGGAAGAGGAGGCTTCTCCGGATGATAGTCATTTGAAGTCTAATGAGGCAGAGACCACGAGAGAGTTGGAGCTCAATAATATAGAGCTAGTCAAAGAAATGGTGCTCCTAGTTTTTTGTTTGTATCCTAGCTTTTGGTTCTTTTTAATTTTGTTTAATTCTAGTGGCTGAGCATGGCCTATTGTTTTTATGCTACTTTGTTGGCAGCTATGGACTTTTAGTAGTATCTTATTGTTAACTAGTGGGTTTCAAGAACCCCTATAAAAAACTTGTTGTACTTAGTCAAAAGCATATAACTATTTTTTTAGGGGTTTGATAAGTATTTAAAAAAAACATAAAGTTAATGTGATTTTGATATGCACAAATACAATTTCCAAGGGATTTAGACTTAAATTGACAACCCATGTAGTCCATTGGATCTATTTGATTAATTTTTTTTGAAGGAGGATTGACAGTGAGTTATTTATCTTCTTCAAATGTGTAATGCAAATGTATTCAATAATAGGATTATTTTACATGTTATTATAAGGATATCATGCAAGGTAGAATTAATCTAGCGATTCTTCTATCACTATTACAAAATTTCAAAGAATTGGATTCACACAATGTAATAACTCCATTATTTCAACTTGAGACTTACGATATACAATGAAAACAACTAATGGAAGATTGTATTAATTCAATCAAACTTTCTTCACAAAATGAAAGATTATTCTCTCTCAATTGGTCATGCAATTACTCATTTGATCAATCCAATATATTACAATAAAACTACTAGCATTCCTTTCTTTTCAAGGATGCAACAATGTAACAAGATGATGAACAATAAAGGAGTCTCTAACATAATGACTCAAGAACACCTTTAATTTTCCAATTCCAAAATGGCTCGATCTTAAGGTCAATCTAAATTCTACAAAAATATAAAGAACTAACCATGGAGTTCTCACCTCCCATCCTAGGTCTCGAAAGGCCACCCACCAAGCTAGGAGAACCAGTAACTAATCAGGTGACATTCAGAATCCAAACACAGTGACATAACTCAACATACAATTCCCATATAAGATATGCACAATAGGTTTCATATTGAACCTATGTCTAGGGAGAAGGTGGATTTTTCTAGGTAGGAGAAGTCAATGAGGAACACAAATCATATGCCTCTTCCAAGGCTACCAAATCACATCATTTTTCATTTCTTTCTCTCCTTATTTCCCCAAACAAAGTTAGTTTTGTATTGACAAGCAAGGGCCCATAACATGTTGCTTCCTCCCTCTTCTCAACATGAGAAGAGACTCAACACTAGCCTGGAGTCCAACTAAACCCTTCTCTTGTACATGGACACTTCTACCCTATCTGAGTGTGAGTAATGTCAACACTCCTTTCATAGTTTTCCCAAAAAAAAAAGAAAAAAACCGTGAAAAAAAGCAAGCAAAAGCCTATAATACTCATCCCTCACATGATACAAAATACAAACACATTGCAATATGCAAGAAATTTACATGTACAAGCAATGAAAAAATGAACCTAACCATGGCAAGGGAGAATGTACCTTCACAAAGGTTATGGCAAGAGTGAGTTTTGAGATGAGCTAAATCCTCTCCTTCTTGCAATTCCAAACTTGACTTATCTAAATGTAGAGAATGGGTGAACAACCCTCAACTCTTCAAAATGACCACTAAATAGCTTCTAAACTTATCTACCTAAAATAACAATAACTCCAATCTTGACTTTAAGCCTTGTATTGTCTTCCTACTCACCCCTTCTATCAAGACAACCCTTTTGCAAGAGTGTAAACTTGGGTAGCCTCATGGAGATGATCCATTTTCGCACAAAAGGGAAACTGAGATATTTTAGGGGTAATAAATGTTAGGAACATTTAGAAGGGTGCAAAAGGTTCCTAACCCATAGCCATACCACTTGGGCACTTGAATTACATTAAATTTGTCTTCTAGGATCAATTCATGAACTATACAAATGGCTTCAAATATTTGATCTCCAAAAATCCTAAGGATGAAACCTTTCCACTAAACCCTAATGAAGGGGAATTAATTTAGGTTACTAACTAAATTAGTTTTAGGCTAACGGGTTATATTCCTGACCCTAGTTGACATGTCAGTACACATATGCATATAACGAGTGTCAAGTGACACCATAAGATTTACTTTAACATAATATTCAACACATCAAAAAATATAGAATGATGCACATACATTCAGATTACGATACAAATTAAACACTTGAAAATGAGGTTTGAATCACTTTATTGGATTCAACCTTGGTCTTACAATTTGCACATAGGGTCATGGAATATTTCTCAGATTAGTCCCATGGTTAAATTTTCTACACACTTAATGTGAATATCAGTAGTTCGATAAAATCACATACATACATATATATATATACATACATATATATTCACATAAGCTGAAACACCTCGTAACATTGTTAGTACAAATCAATGTTTAAACAATCAAACAATCTAGTAAGTCTCGAATCATAGGGTATCAAAACATGAATGTAATAACTGGTCTCAATTTCTATTAAGACACCTAAACCATAAAAATTTAATTCATATCCATCATCATAATCATATAATTCTATAACTTTCTATCACCTAGTTATGCAAATGTATCCTAGAGAACACACACAATGTTTATGATTTAAACTATGATTATGAGTAACTGAATAACTCATCCCAATACAGAAGTATAACCTCTTATACTTGATACCCTAAAAACCTTAACACATCGCAATGTGCTTATAATATTTAAAATTTAAACTACTTAAGGCCACTTCTAGAGAGTTGATAATCATTGTCTTTGAGTTTCAAATGATTCATAAGAAGGTACGTATTATGTTATATTATTGCAACAATCATCAAATCACTATACATAGGATAGTTAGAATTATCATAATATTCTCTACATGGTTTCAAGAAATAACCATGGAAATTCCTTATAACGTCACATTGTTGTGCTCATATATCCATTCAAATCTCCTATAAAGGGTTTTAGAAGAAATTCATATTTAATTAAGTACATATGAGGAGGGGTCTTACACCTTTTTTTATTTGAACTCTATTCAATTTATAGATAGCAGTATTAATCACTTCTCTCCAATATTCCTATGATATTCCTTTCTCCATCATTAGTGTTCTAGAATAATCCATAATTGATCCATTCCTTCTTTTAGCTATCCCATTCCAAGGAGGGGTCCTTGGTGTTGACATCTGTCTTTTGATTCCTCTATCATTGTAAAATGTGTTGAGCTCATGTGAAATGAATTCACCACCTCTGTCAAATCTCAAACACTTTAGGTTCTTCCCTATTTCTTTTTAAACTCTGGCTAAATACCACTTGAATAATTGAAGGGCATCAAATTTAACTTTAAGAAACATTACAGTCATCATTCTAGAGTAGTCATCCACAAATAGAATGAAATATTGATCTGCACTGTAACTTTTAACAACAATGGGTCCACATATGTCAGTATGAACGAATTCCAAAATATCACTGGCAGTATATGCTTTACTCTTAAAACTAGACTTGGTCATCTTTCCTAATTGACATTGTTTTCACATAGCATTGTCAGACTTCTTTAGTTTAGACAATCCTCTTACTTCTTTCATCTTATAGATATTCATCAAATCATCAAAATTCACATGACATAATATTTTGTACCATAACCAAACATCTTCTTGTTGTGAAAATATACATGTCTCTTATGATAGGTCTTGATAGAATAAGTTACCTGTCATGCCCAAAAATTTACAAGATAAAACTCAACCAACAATTTTTTTTTATTTTTTATTTTTTTCTTGTCAGGTGAACTTAATGGTAAAATATATAAATCTATACTTGTTATGAACGTTCTAATGAATGGTGAGAAAATCATCTTAACCTATTTTAATGAATTTTAGCTTAACCTTAGATCCATCATTTAAAACTAACATGTACCCACATATTAGACTTAGACACTTCGTTGATATAATTGCAAAAATAAACAAAACTTAAGTCATCATTCATAATTCTAAAAAAATATATAAAATTCACAATCTAGTTAGGATTTTAAATAAAATTAAAATCCTCTTTAAAAGGAACAAATCTTAATATTATCTCACATAATTTGATAGATTAAAACCTTTAAGTTAAAACTTTGAATTCATGACATTATGACATAATAATTTTATTATTAATGTTATTATTATTATTTTTAAAATTAGATTAATGTTACTTGTTTTATCAAAGCATTACAACGGTTATTATATAATCATTATTAATCAACACACCTCTCTCAAATTCTAACTTCAATATTTAATCTTCTAGTTAATAATAACATCATTACCTTAGAATAATTAAGATTACCTTTTTAAAATTTATAACTTATAGATAATCAACCCACTTAATATTACTTGCTAAACTAATGTACCTTTTTAACCCATATTTTAAAATCGTATATTTCCTTCAATGCTACCCTTATATTTCAAAAGTTTCTATATTTTAAGTGATTTTTTTGAAATGAAACTTTATAGAAACATTCTAAAAGTAATCTCAATAATTCTGAAGAAAACACAAAAGTGTGGGGACAATCTTATTTCCATAATTTTCATTAAAATTTAGAAAGCCTACAACCTAGTTAGAGTTTTCAATTTCTTTTAGGAACCTTCTTTTTTTGTCATTTCATTTTGTTTTATGTGCTTAATATCTAGCTTGATTTATTTCTTGTTTGTTCTTGCTTATTTGGATTTGCCTTGTGTTGCAGAATGCTAAAGAAAATGGAGGAGGCAACCTTTTGTTTTATTTTTATTTCTTGAATAGGGTCTTAAACCATTATGGTTTCTATTTGTTTTGTTAGGAAAAAACCATGGACAGAAATAAAAACTACATGCAAATATAACCAATAACAGAAAATAATAGAACACACAGAAATAAACACAAGGCACCAAGATTTAACGTGGTTCACCCAATCCCTGGGCTACGTCCACCAAACAGCAAGTCTGATCTTATTACAATCCAGTGATTACAACCTGATTACAATCTGTAATCCCTTACAGCTCAATACCGCCGCAAGAACCAATTTCGTATCACCACATATGAAAAATACCCAACCCTAAGCCCTTTTTATACAAATATTAAACCGCTTTAGGGTTATAACATGTCAGCCATAATATGTCGACTACCATGTTGGCTACTTCCAAAAAAAAAATTTTCGGGCCGATGCCCCGAACCCCATTATTTATGAAGTGTGTACAGTACTTTCCTGATTAGTCACCACAATCTAACATGTTTCTCATCTATTTTAGCATGTCCTTCTTGTTTTGATGCAAGTTGAAAGTGTGCTTTAATGGAGGATTAATGGTGTTAAAGGTCTAAATGAGAGAGACATGCTTGTCCATACATACACTCTCTTTTCCTTTACTGATGGCATCATGATTCTCATAATTTTTTTTGTTGCTGATTGAATACATGTTTGCAGGAGGGGTTTTAAATGGTTATTGGAGGTGTGCATAAGTTCTATACACAGTTTTGTGTGTACATATATTTGTAAAACTTTTTATACTTTTATATATTGTTGGAGGCACAAAGGAAGCCATGCAAATCCATGCATGTGCTTCCCCATTTATTTGATGTCATATGGAATACATATTAGGCACTCTATTTTACTGATAGCGATCATTTTATTTTATTTTTTCCTAAAAGAAGATAATTAAGTAGTTAAATTATTATTAGCTACTTTACATTTTCATCCAACTTATATTCCTTTATTAATACATTAACCTTACACATAAGCATAATATTATAATTACAATATATCATTATTTTATTATTTTATTGACATAAAACAATGCACCAAATATAGATAACCATGATACAAGTGTATATGTTTAATAATATTAGATCATGATTGATATTATCCCACAAAATGGCACATTTATTAAAACTTAAAATAAATATTAACTACAACATCTGTAACTTCCCACCTAGCTACTGACGTTTCATCCCGACCTATGTATTTTAATAACACATATTTTAATAACACTGATCCCTATATGGCTAATTACTAAACCCTCCCCTTAGCAAAATTGTACTTACATCTGTCTAGTGAATTAGGGAGAGGATTTCTTTATAACATCTCATCTCCCCATATTGCTCGAATGAAGACTTTGGAGTGGGCGCCAAGTACAAGATTTCAGTCTTGGCAGCGTGACATGACGTTGTCTTTACCAATGTGCCCCTTATTCTTTTTTTTAAAAAATTTCTTTGCTTGGCTATTTACTAGCAATCATGGCGCCTATGTTATGAAAGCCCTGACATGGTCAGGCAGATGGGACCTCCAAAAGGTTGCTCATGCCCTTGCCCATGTACCACGAGCTATGACATGAGCTCTATTTCCTCTCCATAAATTTTATTTTATTTTAATGTCATTGTTTGGTGTTAATAGCCCAATCGATTTCTTCATTTTCTTTATTCTATGATGCTTATTATTATTATAATGTACTATTATTATTATTATTAGGTTATTTTTCTTGAGTACTAGCTATGTCCTAGTCTCTTAGGTATTTGTATTTTTTTTAAAGTCTTGTCCTTTAACTGACATTTTATTATTTTAACAATATCCTACTAACAAGATTCTAAGTATATTTTTGTTGAATAAAATATTAGACTGTAATAGGCATCCATTATATTTCTCATTCCAATAAAAATTCCAGAGAGGTAATATGCATCTACAGCAAGTTTCACTAAGAGTTTTATTGCATTTCCTCCTATTCTCCATTTGATAAGATATGAGCGTGGGTTTGAATTTGGCTTAATTGGGCTATCATATTTTATAAGATTATCGGTTCTATTGATGCTACTTGGAATAGTAGTAAATAAAACTAGAATCTAAAGAACTTTCCATACTATTGGTTTGATATATTACATCAACTTTATAGCTTACATTTGACCATGTTCCATTGCAAGAATTTTACTGAAGTATTCATTATAATGATACCTTAATGAGAATTCTAGCTTCTTACATGAACAATCACAATCAAATGCATCTTAAATTTGTTATTCTAAGATATAATTGTGACTATTCCTTATCATGAAACTATATTTTCTAAATATAATTATGACTGGTTCTTAACATGAAACTATCTCATATATGACAAAGAGGATAGTCAACTCCTTCTATTCCAAGAGAACACATAAAGATAGTCTTACAATGCATTTAGTTAAGAGAACATCCAAATTATTTTCTCTGCCCATGAACCCATACATCACAGTGGTATATACAAATAGAGATTTTCTTTTATAGCTCAATGCACAAAACAAATAGAGCAAGAACTATACAAATACAACATTTGATGCCATGAAAAAAACAATATCTCTTTCCAAACAAGACATAACCCTTCTTCTCTACTAGGCAATCATTCATTGCAACCACATGAACAATATGGAGGGTTCTCCATTACAGTTACAAGAAAAATGACAAGTTTTATCTTCATGAAACGTCCATAAGATGATCATACCAAGCTTGCTTCCATTGCTCCCTTGAGCATGAAATCTGCATATGCAACACAAAAAAAGAAACAACAACGACCATGGGTGCTTTCCACCCAACCATAGGCCTCCAAAGAGACCACCCCCATGCTAGGGGAACAAGGCTCAAACCAGGTTTCACACATACATCACAAAATTTTGCATGAAGACACAACACAAAACACAATCAACACCCTTCCATGGCTTGCACAATGATTCACCATTGGAATCATAAAATGTTGGGTGAAGGTGGGCTCTTCAAGGAGGAGAAATTCTAACATCATAATATCATATTGCCAATGCATTTTTCCTCTCAAGGCCACCACAACATAAACAACATATTGCCACTGCATTGTGTCTCAAGGCCTTCAAAACAACCATCTTCTCCTCATCCACCAAACCTCTTTGTACCTCCCAAACAACAAGATCCATGGACATGATGGAGCCCATGCTCCATGATAATAACAACCTCATCATGAGGTAAACACACAATTTTCTTTCTCACCTGCAATGTCAAGCCCAACTTATGCCCTTCACCCAAGGCTTCTCTACCCTCCCAAGGGTGAGTGAAGCCTTCACACCCATAATCACAATCAGCACTCTCATTCAAACAAGAAACAACAAAAAAACAAATGAAGAACACCAAAATAAAACCAAGAAAAGATCTTCACGAGCACAAGACACATTCACTTCTCCACAACACAATGACAAAGATCATAATGCAACAAGAACACTACATATTCTCACAACAACACAATCTCCATCCAAGATGTAAGACTCCCACTATAATGCATATTCCATTGACACATTCCTCATACTTGCAAATCTACTTTGCAATACTCAAGAATGAGAATGAAGCATGGTTTGGAACACTAACCTTGGTCCAAGCTAGGGTAAGGATAGTTGTAGTAGAGCTCCCTTCATCTCCCTCCAAAACTTAATTGTCTCTAGAATTAGAGAGTGGGTAGACACCCCACTAGTTAGGCCAAAACTCTCTAATAAAATCTTCCCACTAACTTATTTTAGCAAAAACACTAAGCCACTACTTCTTACAAACTTCTCTCCTCTAACTTTTCTATTTTTGATTAAGTGGAAACATGGATATGACAACTCCAAATTCGAATTGATGGAAGAATGCATGGGTAAAGGGGCCCTCTAGGCTGTCTAGGCACTCACATGGTCAAAAATAGGTTCCTAACTTGATATACTATCACATGGCTATCTTATTCTTACATAAAAGACACTTTGGGACCACCTAATGGCCCCTAAAAACCCTAGCCAAGTCCAAATTCGAATTTCCTTTGATTGAGACTTCTCATGACATTTTTCTATGTGAGGTTAACTTGGGTTCTTCATCGGGTTAGGTTTAGGTTAGGTTACTTCTTGACAAACCCTGAATGATAGGGCATCTCCACATGGACAACACAAGTGTCAAGTGACACACATGAAATATCACATTACATTAAAAATGACTTGTTTTACAATAATACATGAACTAGGCTACTACACACACACATACAATTCCCATATACGACATAAAACACTTTACAATGAGGTTTGAATCTTTTCCATTTATTCAACCTTGGCTATGTCATGTTTGTAGTAGTTTGAGCCTTAATTCCCCTTTAAACCCATGGTCAAATTCCTGCACACTAAACTCAAGCATTAGTAGTCCAAGAAAATCATGTAAACAATAAGTACATAAGTGAAATAATCATTATCTCATTCAACATTAGACTTGCACATATTTCATCATTTTAAATTAACTTTCCCTTTCTTAATCATTTCAAATAAAGCATTCAAAATATTAAAATACCAAAACTTACATATCACATTCGACATTTGAGTTCCCTACTTCATTCTTTTTAATTAAATTACTTTTTTTTTCTAATAATTTCCATGTAAAATGCTCAAAATGCTATAACATCAAACTTTACTTATCAACATAACATGGTCAATTCAATATTCTAAATAACTTCATAAAGTATTTTTATCATTGAGACAAGATGTTGATTCCACAACTATTGAATCCCTAGGTATGCGGGTTAGGTCTCAATGCATAACAAAATTTATCTTTTAACTCTAATTTCAACTTTAAACATTACATTCTTACATTACAAGCATTTCTACCATTCAATTTCTATTAAAGCAATGTCAATAGCTTAAAACATGAATAGAATCATTAAATGCATCAATTAGGTCATAATATGCAGAGGTAATTGTGGATCATCAAAATGCAGATATCTAAATGACATAACCCTATAGTCTCAAAAGTGTATAAATACATAGGATTAAAATCACCATAATGCAATTATCTCATTGGTACTATGATGGATCGGGTGAGGCCTCACATTACCTCTTGTCTACTCACTAGTTCCAATTAGCTTACCATAAATATCATGTATCTTGACTTTCCTATTGTGAAATTCAACTCTGTAACCTAATTTTTTTCAGCTGTGAAACACTCAACAAATTTTAGTTAAGTCCTTCAACCCAATAAACATTTTTACATGTTATCTTGTCAATTGGTTGAATAGTGCCTTTACCTTTTATGACACATGGGATATGATTAAAAAATTTAACACATCCACCATTGTATGGACCAATATCTTCAAGGTTTTATTTATGACCAATCATATGATTGGAACATTCACTATTAATTATCCATTTATCACTTTTGTTCACATGAGAAATTAATGCAGTTTTCTCATCTTTATCAGACTCTTTTTTCATAGCAACATAGATAACGTCATCATCATTACTCTCAAAATCATTACTAGTCTTTTCTTTAGTAATATAACAAGATTTCTTACCTTTTTCATCCTTGTTTCTTCTATAGTCTTTGTCGTCTCTTCTTCCTTTGTACTTTCTTTCCTTCTTTTCATCCTTATCTTCTTTGTCAGGACATCTAGTAGCAATATGACCAACTTTGTTGTATGAAAAACAAATGATAGATATTTTACCTCTGTATTTACCTCTTCCTCTTCCAAACCTTTTTGCAATGAGGGCTTCAAGTTCATCAATCTTATCATAAGGACTATCACTTTCACTCTTCACATATTTTCCTTTCTTTTTAGTAAGAATTAATTGTGACTTGAAAGTAGATTCAATGGTAGCAAGTGTGTAGTTATCAAAATTAGACATCTCAAAATCATTAAGTCTACCAACTACACCTTCTAAGGTCAAAACTTTACCTAGTTTGCATATGAGTTTTTGAATTGCAGAGACTCTACTGACATAGATAGGAAGTATAGTCCTCAATACCTTGCTTATCATTATTTCATCTTCAATCATTCCATTCATCCCTCGAATAGCATTAACAACCTCTTTAAGTCTTTTTCAGTATTGCACTATGTTCTCACCTTCCATCATTCTCATATCATAAAATTTACCTCTCAAACTTTTTGCTTTGGCTCTTAGTACATTGTCATCACCTCCATTTTTGGTCTTCAATATGTCCCATAATTTCTTTGCAGTATTGCAGTCTTTTAGGTCATAAAACTTGGCATAGCTCAGGGTTGAGGTAATCTCCAACATTACTTGGTTGTGATCTAACTTATGTTTCAATTCTTTAGTAGTCAGAGGAGTAGTTGTTATCTCTACATATTCACCAGTTAGAAAATTGACATCAACATCACTAATATTGGATATGTGTAGCTTCATCAAGATCTGCCATGCAGGAAAGTTCTCCTTATTCAACTTGGGGAAATCTCTCTTGTTCATCATGATCTTTAGCTTTAAGTACCTTCAAACTTTTCTCTATAAGCACTTAGCTCTAATACTAGTTGTTAGAAATATTTAGAATAACTGAGAGCAGGGATGAACTAGTTACTCAATGTCTATATATACCACTTGAGCTATTAAACATTAAATACATCAATGTTCAACCAATCCTTCTTAACTTGATGTTGCTCATTATGTACTATAAAACTATCATAAACTTAACTTGCATTGTAGAATGAATAACATCATCACATGTGAAACATTCATAAGACATTCATCATAGTTTGACACTATCTAATTTTACGTGGAAACCCAATTTGGGATAAACCACCAGCAACAAGTCACTCTTTTTCACTCTTTCAAAGTGGGCTTTGTTAGGAGCCAACCTTGTTAAAGGTTTACAATACACACTATTAAATGTGACCTAATTAGAGGATTTAATCACACTATTAGGAGTGGCCTTGTAAGAGGACTTTGATCATTCCATTTAGATGTCACCTATTTAAAAGATTTACACAAATTGTTAAGTCTTCCAATGACTGTTAGATCAACCTCTATTAAAAGCATTTTAATGCAAACTATTGACAATGATAAGAAAGAAAATTGTAGGTTTTGACCTATGTGATTACAACTCACTTTTATTGGCTCATATCTTTGTTTAGTATTTATGTTGGTTCACAGATAAGCCTTTCATTGTCATATATGATCTTGATCTACTTGGAGACCCTTCAAGAAATCAGTCTACTCTTCTCATCAACACTTAAACCTTATGCTCAAAACCACTTATCAATGACAACATCACATCTGCAAGCTTTCTCCTTTAGCTTCACATTCACACTCTTGTGTTCTTTTGATCAACCTTGCTCTGTATTTGAACTCACTCATACACATTGGCTAGGCTCAACTAGACATGACTGGAAATAGCTCCAAAATTTTGGTTCAATATCCCTTTAAATAGGCAATTTGTGATTTACCATTTTCTACATCTATTGTAGATCTTAGGGTTTATAATCAACTTCAACTCAATTTAATGTATCTGTACAACTTCTTGATCATCCTCTAGAAACTTCTCTAGAATACTTATGTTAGGTCTTTACTTAATCATCATCTTGAATTTAATGATCCAACTCATTAATCTAATCTTAAACATGTTTTACATCTCCCAAGAAATCAACTTAGTTAGACTGATCTTACAATTCCTTTGAATTTGATCTTTTACTATCACTAGGCAATTACTGAATTCTAACACTCAGTCAACACTAAAATACTCGATCACTATTTAAGCTTGTTCACTCAACATCAACTAACTTGCTTGGTTCATGCTAATGCTCAGTCAACACTAGATTTTCTTGGCACTAACTGTGGCTCAATTGACACTAGCATTACTCGATGCTCCTTAGTAATTTTCTCTTTTGGTTGGCTTGGCTTAGCTTTCTTGACATAAATAATTATTTTGCTTTATCAAAGTCTATCTAATCAAATATCCATTGTAACTTCCTTTTCATAACTTCAACCTTTCCTCTAGGTGCTATAGTTATAAGTAACTCTCAAATCCTCTTCATCAATCAAATAGATATGACATTTATATTACATAGCAGTATGCCTCATCCATATATTTGACATCAATGACAAAACAACAATTATTTCAATTGTAAGTTTCCAACAGATATAATGTCCTCAAGGAGGTGCACTTAGTTCTATCATATACAAATTTCCTCCTCACAAAATACAACCACCATACAATGTACCTCATTCATGGCATAACAAATTTTGTAGAAAACAATCTACTCCCCTTGAATATAAAACAACACTAGACAAAAAATATTGAAGCCATAACATTGACATTGTGCTACCATACCATTCATCTTAACATTTCTTATGTTTACATACAACTGAATACTATGATTACAGAGATCATGACCATAATAACTAAAATAGTGACATACCTACCAATAAACGCTCCACTTTTCATTCTAGGTGACTTTAATTTTGGCGTGTCTACAAAAAACATAGTTATAATAAGTTTAAATCAACAAATGCAACAATATAACATGAGTTTTGTCATGACCAATGCAAATATTGTAAATATAATGCTAGTTGACCATGTATGGATAAACACACCCACATATATATGTTCTGCTTATAGAACAAGTGCATATTGGACAAACCACCTTACTACTTTTATAAACATTAATGACCCCCTTTGACCATATATCAAATCTTCTCATTAATAATTTATGGTTAAAATGCTAATAAATACAAAACTACACTTTACATGCTACAATTGTATCCTACTGTGACAATGGATTCAACAACAACACAAATGAAGGGGATCCAAAGGAATAAAACACACCAACAAGGTAATTAAGTTCAACATTTATATTCAAAACATATTTTTGCAAAGCAATAAATCTAACATCATGTTTATTTACTTCTACTAGGTCAAAATTAAATAGTCAAAACCCTACTATTAAGGATTTAAGTGCTAGAAAATTGGGGAAACTTTTGAAGGAAATGTGTTAGTTGCATACAAAGTTGTCCTTGATAGAGGCACATGAACATGTGAAGTTTTGTGGGTAGATTTGACAGATTATAAAGTTAAAATGTCTACAACACTTAATGTAGGAAGAATCCACTTGCACAAGTATGAGAATAAAATTATTGTAGGAAAAACTATAGAAATAACATGATTTAACATTATGCCAAAGATTGAATATGATCACGAAGATTCAAATTGTATATTAATCTTAAAGAAATCTAGCACAATAGAAATAATTTCACTACTTATAAATGAATATAAGCTCATTCTAGGCACAACTATAAATAACCTTCTTAACAGTACAAACAACTTCCAAAATGGATTAATGGGTGCAATAGTTGTGGGAAAGCATGAACATGGTGCAATAGTTCTCAATACAAACTAGACATCAAGGATGGACACATTGGTATGGATAAAGCATTGGTATTCTTGTGCACTATATTTCCATTTTTATTTACACTTGATTTTTTAATTCTTCCTATGAAAGCAAAAACCTAACATTTATACCTGATAACAACTATACATACATGCAAATATTTCCCACTTATACTTTCAAATGTAAGAGCAATTACCAAAAAATGATTTTGCTAGTTCTCCCATTTAGAAATATTTCAACAAAAATTGATCAAAAACATACTTTATGCACTATGTAATGTTCCCTTTTTGGGACATTAGAAATATTGAAGTCTTATTATGTATAATCTTAAAATTGAGTAGGAGAGCATAGACTCAAATTATTAAAAGGTCAATTTAATGTTATAAAGAGGGAAAAAGGTAAAGGAGGAATAAGACAAAATGCCAGAGGGAAGTTGAAGAGTCACAAGGGAATAGAATGAAAGCCAAAGGGGAGTCAAAGAGTCTTAGTTTGTGTATGAAAAAGGGAAAGAGGTTCATTCCTAGGCATGCTTGATTTATGATTTAGTTTCAGTTCTCTCTTGTGAGAGTATTTGGAAAGCTTTAGCTTTTAGCTAGTATGAGGACGTAGCCCCTCGTGCTGATAGACATTGGATGCAAACCCATTGTCCAAGGAGACATCAGTTTAGGTGTTTGATATGTACTTACAAGTTCTTATTCTAGTATTCCAATTTGACTGTTAATCTATATTTAAGATTGGGTTTGTTATTGCTAGTTATTGTATTATTGTTGTATAATGCAATAATATATTTTAAGGAGTTAAAGAGTTTTCTGGTTTTTATATTACTAGTTTGTAATGCATTGTTATATGCTCAAATCTTGAATGTTATTTTCAAAAGAATGAGTCATTATCTTATGGAGAATCTTATGGTTTAATTATTATTTTGTATTATGTTTGTCTATGTTGAGTTTGAATATTATATTTTAAGAAGAAGTTGGTTAAATATCTATTGGTATTTCTACTGGTTTCAATTGTGTCGTAATACATATGCAATGTTTAGTCCTAAATATACTGAAAAAAGGGAAATCAAGCAAATATCTGATTAGGGATATTTCAGTGATATCAGAACTAAAGGTCTTACTAGCCTATGAGGTTTAATAGCAGTGGAATTTATAACGACCTAGTTAGATTTCTAGAAAGGGTCACATTGAATTTCTTTTTAGAAGAGATAAAACTTTATCTTTAGAATATATTATACTCATTTGATGTGGAGACTAGGACAACTTCTTCCTTGGTTACATTAGGATTAATATAGGTAAACAAGAATATAAAAGATGTCGACCTTTATAGACATGCAATTTGGGTGCTTCTTCTAGTTTCAACTTCAGTAAAATATCAGTCGTCTTATTTAAATGTTTGGGCTACCATTATGTCTTCTTGTGTAACTAAGCTACAATATGGCTTAAAAGTGTGGGATCAAGCATCCAATGCAAGTGTTCACATACAACTACTATCACATCCTCAAGATAAGAGATATTTTGCTTCATTGAAAAATATTTTCAAAGTCAAAGATTTTTTGGGCCTCAACCAAACTTTTTCCCTAGATATGGGTTGGAAAAAAAGCCATCGAGTAGGCTTTTCATAGAGATGATAGCACTGACCTAATTAGCTCAACCACCTAGAAAGTTGTAGAGGAAATAGGCAACTGAAGGGAATCATCTCTAGCAGCAAACATGAGCTATTTGGTAGGGAGGAGAATGATCATTTCATAGCTGAGAACAAGGCTAAACTCAGTGTGAGTCTAGGTCTCCATTATCCTAGCATATGTGGCTCCTCCTAGCAATTTTCAAAAATAGGGATTAAAGCAAGGAGATTGGAAGTAGTGGTTTGCATCATATCATTGTTCCACAATAGACACATTGCACATGGTTCCTTCATAAAAGAGATAACAGGTCATAGATGGTATAAGAAGTAGACTACAGGTAGTGTAGGGCATAGAAGATGGGTGCTTGACGTTGGATGTGGAACCAAAACATGTAGTACATTTGGTTGCTATAGTCACATAAAAAATGTGAGCAACTTTAGAACAGGTGACCATTGGGGAAAATACTACAGATGAGCAGTCCAAAATATTAGTAGCTACAATATCCATTGGTATCAACAAAACAAAAATTGTATTACGACAATGGATTAAATTATTCTCTGGGATTGTCTAGTCAAGAATTTTATTGGGACCCAAAATTCTAATTGGGGGTTTCTATCTAAGCTCGGTATCATGAATCTTGATAATTTTCTTACAAATAATATACACACAGATGAAATAAATAAAGGTGATTTTAATCAAGGACTAAATAGTTAAGGAGTGGCATTTTTGTTTGTTGTGAATATAATCTGTGCAAAGAGATGGCAAAGGTTACAAAGATCCTTAAGTAACACAACGTCCTATTAGTTACAAAATTGTAGTGAGATTCAAGAATCTAATAAATTTTCTAGAGCCATGTCTCTTCATTGTGAACTACCACACATTACAATTACCTTGCAAAGCTTTGAACAGGGACTAGAGGGGTGCCAAAAATTAGTTGCTGACCTAAGTGTGTTGTTGAACTTGGAAGGAATTTAGCTCCATTCTAAGAGTTAATGGAAGGAAGACCCATGAATGAATTTGTCATCTATAGGATAGAGTTTGGGTTCATGAGCCTCCTAGTTTGATTGATTATTGTAATTAAAAGAGTGTTGGTTTGGGTTTGAGGTGGTGAGACTGTCATATAATTGACCCATGAGGTAATGACCACAACTTGTGTTGCAGTTCTAAATTATGATGTGTTACTCAAATGGTAAAGTGGATGTGTTACTCAGAAGGAAAAAGGGGGCAGCAAAATTATTGGAGAGAATAAATATTATTGACAGGAGCAGTTGTGTAGTTGAAAGCTATTTTAATATCTCATCATTGAAAGGTTGTGAAAAAATATTTGACAGATGGTCTGTATAATACAAAGGGATAATTAAGATCAGATATTTTTTCCAATTTGGGAAATTATCAGCAATAATATTTCTAGTGTTCCTTCACCAATAAAAGGCAGGAACAAATAATTCCTTTGGGTTGCCAAATGTTCTTGTGCCTTCAATACTTCACTACTTGGCATCATTGATCTCAATTTTGGGGCCAGATTTTTAGTGAAGGTTGTAAAAATACTATTATTGTCGAGAACAACAATAGTGTCATGCAATTGATAATGGAAGTCATAATCAATAATATAGACAATGATAGATTTTAGAGAAGCCTTTGTCATGACTATGATTCCAATAGAATTTTATTGAGCTATGTTGAGGTTTTATCTTAGCTAGACCAGTTTATTTTGAAGTACTCTGAGGCTCAAGAGTGTCTTTGTATCACATCAAAAAATACTTTAGAAGATGATGTGACTAGTGCAAAAGAAGATGATTTATTGGATTATGAAGATGATGTAATGACTAAGAAGAGGATTATTACTTAGATCATGAAGACTTTATAGTTGGTACAGAAGAAGCTGGTCACTTGGATTCTAAAGATTGACAATAATTAGCAAAGTTTGAGTAGTGAAGTTGATAATCAACTTGCAAATTGTATGAGCTGAGCAGGGCTATTCAACTAATTATCAAAAAGAAGACTAACAACAAAACAAGTGAAACTTTTTTAGAAACCAGATATAGTGAAAATGTGAAACTATGATGCAAAACTAGAAAAGAGAGCAGTTTCCATAAAATTGGAGAATATTTGGGAAAAGAATGAAGATGTTTCATTAGTCATGTCAAGTGTTCAACAAATTGAAAATCAGAAATGGTATCTCAAAATAAAGGTACTTGTTATGTATGATGAGTACAAAAAACTCCCTTCAAAGATTCAAAAATAATTAGCCTTCAGTGATTTCATGGATTTCCATCCAAAACTCCAAAATAAGACCAATTTGGCAAAAAATAAGTATTTTGAATTAGCTTAGGGTCTCCTTGCAAAAGACCAATGCAAAACTATGTATGAGGAATATATAGTAGATCAAAATCATCTAACAAAGGGCCTTGAAAAAGAAGAGCAGACAACCCCCATTAATTTGCAGCCTTCTAGTGACTATGCAGAAGAGGTGACACAAAGTGTAAGTTTCTACATTGGTGATTTGGATAATAGTTTTAAGAAAAAAATTTTAAAAATTAAAAATGTGCCTTGGTGAAAACCTGGTAATCAGGCACTTTGGTAGCAAAAGTAAACAGAAATAAATTCATCCTATGGTGAAAACCACTTCCTTGTGGCACCTTGGATAAGTACCACAATGAAAACCTAGCAATCAAGCATCATGCATAGTTCTTCTACATCTTTCATCCATTCTGGCTTCTCTCTTTGATCTTGACAATGTTGACCTATACACAAACATTTGGCTATATTGTGAGTTATCTTATGATCATCTTGTTTTCATTCCTTTCATGTTTAGTCTTCATATCTATTTTCCTCCATTCATTCTAGTCTTTTGTTACCCTTTTCCCATTTACCCCTTTGGTCTTGATCTAATAAAAAAGAGCAAAATAAGATGCTATGAAGCCCCTTGACATGTCTACTCCTTCGGATTGCATCTTTCCCACTTTTACATTATGCTTTCTTGAATTATCCTATATTGGCCTTTCATTTCTTGTCCAAATGCGCTTTACATGACAATTTTTCCCTAGCTTGGGTACTCCTGAGGAGTCAGTTCTTGAAGATCACTTTCACTTGCTTCATACACTCCTTCCTTATCCATCATATTTATCAGCTTGTTGCTCCATCATGTCCTCTACCTTGCTAAACATTGGGATTGCACGATGTGATCATGCTTGAGAGTTTGGTGCTTGTTTTTGTTTGGGGGCATTGTATATTATTTGTACATATTTATTGATCCTAAAAAAATACAAAAAAATGATATATTTTAAAAATTCAAAAAAAAATTAATATATTTCAAAAATCCAAAAAATGATATATTGGAAAAATTCTAAACATTGAAAAATGTCTTGAAAAAAATGATCATCTTAGTGACAAACTAGCAATAAGCGCTTTGATGTATCTCCAAAAAAAATTATATACTCCAAAAATACAAAAAAATCAAGAAAATTCAAAAAAAAAAAAAAAAAAATTTTAAAGAAAAAAAAGTGCCTTGGTGAAAACCTGGAAACAGGCGCCTTGGTAGCAAAAAAATACAAATTTTTTTTATTATAAAAAGTCTTGAAAAAAAAATTTAAATTAAAAAAAAAAAAAATCCAAGTGGTGAAAACCTAGAAACGGGCGCTACTTGAGGCCTTTGCACCCCTATTTCTTCACGCGTGTCCTCGACACTTAGCCTTTCTCCACCATGCCTTGTCCTTGTTGCCTTGGTTTGAAATTGGTCTTTGTTTAGGGGGCATAACTATGTTAGCTTTGGTCTCTTGGATGTGTTAGTCTTTAGGATACCTCACAAATGGTGTTTTTCAACACCACCCCAATTGTATTTTTTAATACAACCATTGACATCGAATGTTTTTCAACACTTATTGGTTTGGCCTTACCTAGTATCATCATGCGATCTTCCCTTCCTGCAAGCATTTGATCCTTATCCTTAGAACTCAATATCAGTTAACACACTTAAATTTTAAACGCAACACTTAATGCTTGACTTATGTCATGATTTTTTCTTTGTGTTCTGACTATTATTGGTTTTTGTTGAGTGTCCTTATCTGATAAGTCTCTCCATGATGCATCGCTAGAGGACTTGGGGCATGGGACATGTTTTAATTTGTTTTCTGCTTGTGGGTGTGGTCTTGAAACTCTAGAGTGTCTCTTGTTGTCCCCTTGAAACACTTAGGAGATTTGAGGTATCATCCTTGATTGTTTTTGCACAACTGTTCTTATGGTCATCTTGGCATTTATGCCTTGATGCGAGCATGGTGTTGATACATTAAATTGGGTAAGCTAACATCGAAGTCATCTTGACCTTTATGTCTTTGATGCTTATGTTAGAATCTTTCCACATTCCAATCCGATATCAATTACATTCATATCTTCATAGTTGCACTTGTGACTAGTGATGATTGTGTGATTTTTTGATGTCCGTTAATAATGGCCCGATGATGAAAATAAGTTCTTTTACATTCTCTAATGAATGATGAACACAAAAATCCTATGTTACAGTTGCTCTTTTGCAAGTACACCTTTGCATTTTCATGTAGCTTGCACTATTAGACTTCATGTTAGTTTGCATTTTTAGGCTGCATTATGAGTTTGAGAGGGTTCTTCCTTCATCTTTATTGTGGACTTTTAATCAACTATGGTCATGTTTTGATCTTCATTTCTTTATCTTCTTTTGTGATCTCAATCAAAATTTCTATCTTAAACAGTTGATTGATTTTGGGGCATTTTCTTTTCTTCTTTCTATTTCTTTCTATATCTTTCAAAATTCTATCTTCCATTTTCTTTTTCCCCACTTCTTTTCTTCTAAATCAACTTTGGGGCATAATATTTCATGCTTGATGATCTACCTTGGTTCTATGATTCTTATATCGTTCATCTTACATCAAGAACCTTATCTTTTATTCGATTTGATCAAATTTATCAGTTTGATGTTTCTCCTCTATCTCATTTCAATTTCGATCATGAGGGGGTAGTAATTATCAAATTCAATCTTTGATTCAGTTTTATCAATTTTATCCTTGACTTTCTCAAGTTAAAATTTATGTGTATTCTTTGTCCTGATGTGTTCCCGATTCGACCACACATCTGGATTGTTTTGTGATCCCAAATCGACCTCACACTTCAATTCCTTTCTTTGACTACATGTGTTCCCAAATTGATCACACATTAGTCAAAGAGGGGCAAATGTATGCACCCTAAAATGGTCACCTAGACTATGGGCCCCCATTATTCAATTTATCAATTTATCAAATTTCCTGAATCAATGGTGTGTAATATTTTATTAAATCAATTTAAATCAATTTCCTTGATCAAATTCAATTATTCTATTTTTCTAAGGTTGATCATTTTATCTTAAGTCTTATTTAATTAAAAGAAAATCTCCTCTTTTAATTAAATAAAATAAGTCCCCATTTAATTAAAAGAAAACCTCTCTTTTAATTAAATAATTCATCCACGTTTAATTAATTAAGAGAAAAACCCCTCTTTTAATTTAATTAAATATCTCCTATTTAATTTAAAAAAACTTGCTCCCTTTTAATTAAATGAAAATCCCACTTAAATACCTCTTTTTGATGAAAAAGGAAATAAAATAAATTCTTTTATTTAATTTCTCTATACTTAAATGCACATATTTCTAAGTGGGACTTATCTTTCCACTTTTTTCTCAACCACTCCTCTTTTCTCATTGGTGGATTCTTATTTCACGTGGATCATTATTTCTCCACTCTTGATTAAATCTTTTTCCTCTCAATCTAAATTGTCCAATCTTCTTTATAAGGGAGAGCCCTCTCCTCATTTTGGAGACCCATGATTATGCTATTGTTATGCTGTAGGATTCGAGAGCAAATTCTGAAGAAGGAGTTTTGAATGCTAAAGCTTTTGTGGAGAACTTATATCTTCTTGTCTCATTCTCTCTTGCACCCATGGCTTTCATCATGGGCTTTTATCATTGTATTTGCATATTAGTTTAGAGTCATATTTGCTTTCATAGATTAGATCTTGCTTTGTTTTGCATTGTTATGATTTATATTAGCTTGCATCTTCATTTTCATAAATATTTGATGATCATGGAGACTAGCACTCTTTCTTTTCCTCTTTGAATCTCTCATTTCATGGTGTACTTGCATGGGCATGAACTAGGTCAAACTGAGGGCCTCCATTGAAAACCCTTGCACTCCATGAATAGAGAGTTATGAGTCACCATTTGAGACCTCATTTTTGAGTAATCTTGGATATAATGACTCATAGAAGTGTGCCCACATTTTAGGCATACAGGTTGCACATGAGGTAATAGCAAGTTGGAGTTTTGTGTGATGAACCATATATTTCCTACACCCATGATAGGAATTCAAAGGAACAATCCAAGATGACACTACAAGATGATGAGTTGTATCAACATGATAATGAAATGCATGCATTTAGAAACTAGCTAAAGGTTAACAAATAAATGGTTATGGCATCTTTGTTATGTTATGACAGCACTCACAAGATGGTTGAGGATCTCTATAGGAAGGTTTAAAAGGGAGTGGAAGAAGAATGGCTTGTTTGTGATTTGCAAGTGACTAAAACAACTCTTGAAACTATGAAATTAGAATATTTGTATTTATTTTTTGATAGGGATAACATTCTTAAGCTTGTTGAAACACATGTTGATCAACTAAATAAAGAAAGGAATGAGATTAAGGAGCTCAATAGAGAGCTTAAGGAAACCCATGAGGCATTAAATGATGCTCGACTTTCCCTTCAGGAAGCAAAAAATTAGATTAGGATCATGAATCACTCTTAGGAACATGAGGATAAAGAGAGGCAAGAATTTTTCCTAGAGGTAATTGATGAAGTTGATAGCATTCAACAAACATATGCTTTGGATAGTTTCCCCAAAGTTCCAAAACTTTAGAACACATATAGTTTATAGAAAACCCTCTATTTGAGGTAGATGTTATTTGGATTTCTGATAACCCACTTTTAAAGGTAGAGAAGAGAGCTCCTCTTGAATTCCAAGAAGAGGATGATCTTGACTTAAGAGATTTGGATCAAGCTATAGTTCTTAATAGTGAAACCTAGTCATAGGATGGGAGTGGTGATTTGACTATGGTTGTGCATCATTGGATCAATCCACATAAGGTTCCTGATTTCACACCATACAGGAGTTGGTTGGATTATATACATCAACCTTTAGATAGTTTTTAGTGTAGTATTGAGGATAGTTATGTGTTGATCATAGAGAAGGCTCTTTTAACTTCATTCTTATTCATAGTACCTATGTACTCAAAGGTTCTCCAGATTAAAGATGATAGCATGGTATTTGTTGTGCCTAGGGTGTTACCCTCAATTTTTGAGCAGCTTGTTTATTATGTCATCTATGTAGGTCAGGTTGTCACCATCTATTGGGTTATTCATAGTTCATGGATACATTTCTACCTTATCATATTGATTGGTTATGACAACAGGGTTTGGGATCCAGGTGTTGATAGCATATATCTATGGCTTATTGAGGATTTGGTTACAACTCTACTCAATTTGAGATTGGATGTGAGGATGAGTATAGTTGTACAGTCTACAAGTGTAGTGATATTCCAAAGTTTTATGTGGGACCCAGGGATCGGGTTGATGGATGGGTTGTAGAGTGAAACCTTACTTTGCAATGTGTTTGGATTTGCTTTCAGTTTGGGCTATAGGTCTATTTGTCAATACATATGGGATCCTGGTACTAATTACTTGAGGACAAGCAATTTTAAGGAGGAGAGATTTGTAATGTCCCCTTTTTGGAACATTAGAAGCATTGAAGTCTTATTATATATAATGTTAAAATTGACTAGGAGAGCGTAGAGTCAAATTATTAAAAGGTTAATTTAATGTTATAAAGAGAGTAAAAGGTCAAGGAGGAATAAGACAAAATGCAAGAGGGAAGCTAAAGAGCCACAAGGGAATAAGACCAAAGCTAGAGGGGAATCGAAGAGTCTTAGTTTGTGTATTAAAAAGGGAAAGTGGCTCATTCATGGGAATGCTTGATTCGTGATTCAGTTTTAGTTCTCTCTTGTCAGAGTATTTGGAAAGCTTCAGCTTTTATCTAGTATGAGGACATAGCCCCTTGTGCCAGTAGACAATGGACACAAACCCATTGTCCAGGGAGACATCAATTTAGGCATTTCATATGCACTTATAGGTTCTTATTCTAGTATTCCAATTTGACTATTAATTTGTATTTAAGATTGGATTTGTTAGTGTTAGTTATTATATTGTTGTTGTATAATGCAATAACATATTTTAAGGAGTTAAAGAGTTTGTTGGTTTTTATATTATTGGTTTGTAACGCATTATTATATGCTTGAATCTTGAATGTTATTTTGGAAAGAACAAGTTATTATCTTGTGGAGAATCTTCTAGTTTAATTGGTATATTATATTACATTTTTCTATGTTGAGTTTGAATATTATATTTAAGAAGAAGATGGTTAAATATCTGTTGGGATTTCTACTAGTTTCGATTGTGCCATAATACATCTACAATATTCAATCTTGAATACACTAAAAAAAGGGAAATCAAGTAAATATCCAGTTAAGGATATTTCACACTACTCTCTCAACATATATTTTCATAATCAATGACAAAAGAATAATACAGAGACTCCATGAGTTGTTCCACACCACATTTGAGGTAACAATTTCAAATTTCTATTGCTCTTCCATTTTTATAATAACATCTTGTCATCTGTTACAAGTTACAAGAGTTTTAAAGCCCACAATTAAATTTTGAAATTTGTTCCATGCCTTATGTCCTAAATACAACTTCAGATTCAAGACATATGACACAGTGGATGACAAAAAAACTCACTACAGAAAAATTTAATAAAGAGGTCACCTATATATATTCTTTGCATACTAAACCAGTTATAACAAATGACAACAACCAAACAATCCACTACTTCACTGAAAAAAATCTAGTGGAACAAATTTGGCCTTCTTAAGAAACAAGACTTATGAGAAACACATTATTGACAAATTAGTAGTCACATTTACTTTAAGAGACTTCACAATGATTTAACATCTTGTCAAAGACTGAATATGATCATGGAGATTCAAATTGTATATTAATCTGGAATAAATCCAACACAATCAAGATAATTCCACTACTTTTAAATAAATTTAAGTTCATTCTAGGCACAACTATAATAAACTTTCTTAATAGTACAAGGAACTTCCAAAATGGATGAAAGAGTGCAATGGTTGTAGGAAAGCATGTACATGGTGTAATAGTTCTCAATACACACTAGACATCAAGGATGGACACATCGATATGGACAAAGCATTGGCATTCTTATGCGCTCTATTTCCATTTTCATTTGCAATTCATTTTTTTATTCTTCCTCTGCAAGGAAAAAATTAACATTGATAACTGATAACAACTATACATACATGCAAATCTTGCCCACTTATACTTTCAAATGCAAGAATAATTACAAAAAAATCATGTTCTAGTTCTTTTATTTAGAAATATTGCAAAAAAGATTGATCAAAAACATGCTTTTTAGACTACTCTCTCAACTGTATTTGCATACCCAATAAAAAAAGAACAATGTAGAGACTCTATGAGTTATTCCACACCACATTTGAGGTAACAATTTCAAAGGTCTATTGCTCTTCCATTACCATAATAACATCTTGTTATTTGTTACAGGTTCTAAGAGTTTTGAAGCTCACGAATGAATCTTGCAATCCATTTCATGCCTTATGTCTTAAGTACAACTTCAGATTCAAGACATATGGCAAGTTGGATAATAAAAAAGCTCACTACAGAAAATGTAATAAAGAGGTCACCTATATATACTCTTTTCATATTAAAATAATTACAACAAATGACAACAGCCAAACAATCCACTACTTTGCTAAAAATGATACAATGTAACAAATTTGACCTTCATCAAGAGACATGACTTATGAGAAACACATTACTGACAAATTAGTAGTCATATTTTCTTTAAGACACTTCACGATGAGAGGAAAATTCACTCTCAATCAAAACAACATGATTGTATGCACCACTGCACTTCAAGATTAGTCAATATAGCTCCTCAACAAAGGTAAGCATACTATTTGATTACATGCTTAGAATCTAATTTTGATAACTTGTTTCTATACAATATTACTTTTTTTACATGTAGTTTACTATGCAAGAAACACAATACAAATATGTAAGCCACATGCATACATATCACCTGACTCAACGTTGATCTATTTGCTTACATTTTGTTCAATATTCTCATACAAACTTTTGTTGTTCAATAGTAGTCAACAAATACTTCTATAGTTCACTAATATGTCAAAAACATATTAAACATATAATATGTGTGTAGCTTCATATTTGTTTCCATCGATACGTACAATGCATGTAGTCTATTAAATGCTCACAATCACCATTAGCATCTAGACTATATCTTTTTTTATCTTGAACATGTTGCTTAAGAACTAGGCTCCAAGAATTCCCAATATAATGCTACCTTTTGTATGATATCTACAACATATATAGTTACAACATCTTATGCTTTTATACATTCACTATAATAAATAATGCTTTTCTACAATGTAGAGACTCCAATTTCCTTTCAACATTTTGGGAGAATACATTTACAATGACTTATGCTTTTTTACATTCACTATAATTCATTTTTTTAATCTAAAGTATGTGATGCTCCAATTGTTGTTGTACATTCCATTTTCTCATATTAGTATGCAAACTATTTTATTCTATTCAATGCCAATATTTCCAAATGCCTAAATGTAATGTTCCTATTTGCACTCTACTCTTCAAGGATTTCAATTATCTTCCCTTGTTTAGATAGCATATGCTAGAAGATAACTACTATCTCTTATTTAAAAATCATGGTTGATGTCTTCCTTGCTTTTGAGCATCCAAGCAGACAATGGAAGCCTTCATACAAGTGAAGGATTCTATCAATTTCTTCGATATGATGGAATTCCAAGCTAGTTAGAACAAGCTCCAACTTTGGAATTTACAATATTGGAGGGGCCTCACAAAAATAGGTCTGAGCTACAACATAGTGCATGAAAGTGCTTAGGACCTCAAGGAGCTATTGCTTTCATTCTTGCATCTTACAAAATAAGAATGATTTTTCCAGTAAGTTGCAACATCTCTTATTAGCTAATAGGCTTTTACATAAGGGCAACATGCCACCATAAAAAGTTTCACACAGTTGAACTGAAAATAATTTTCTGACCCCTTCCTCCTATATGCACCCTAAAATGGTCGCCTAGACTATGGGCCCCCATTATTCAAATTTCCTGAATCAATGGTGTGTAATATTTTATTAAATCAATTCAAATCAATTTCCTTGATCAAATTCAATTTGTTTTATTTCTAAGGTTGATCATTTTATCCTAAGTCTTATTTAATTAAAAGAACTTGCTCTCTTTTAATTAAATAAAATAAGTCCTCGTTTAATTAAAAGAAAACCTCTCTTTTAATTTAATTAAATATTTTCTATTTAATTAAAAGAAATTGCTCTCTTTTAATTAAATAAAATAAGTCTCCATTTAATCAAAAGAAAACCTCTCTTTTAATTAAATAATTCATCTACATTTAATTAATTAAGAGAAAAACCCCTCTTTTAATTTGATTAAATATTTTCTATTTAATTAAAAGAACTTGCTCCCTTTTAATTAAATAAAATATCCCACTTAAATATCTTTTTGATGGAAAAGGAGTTAAAACAAATAAAAAATTTAATAAATCTTTTATCTACACTTAATATGGGACTTATCTTCATCCTTTCTCCACTTTCTTCTCAACCACTCCACTTTTCTCATTGGTGGATCTTTAGTTCACATGGATCATTATTTCTCCACCCTTGATTAAATCTTTTCTCTCTCAATCTAGATCATCCAATCTTCTTTATAAGGGAGAGTCCTCTCCTCATTTTTGAGACACCCATTATTATGCTATTGTTATGTTGCAGGTTTGGAGAGTGATTTTTGAAGAAGGAGTTTTGAATATTAAAGCTTTTGTGGAGAACTTCTATCTTCTTGTCTCATTCTCTTTTGCATGCATGGCTTCCATCATCATGATCCATACTTTGATTTTCATGTTAGCTTAGATCTTGCATTGGTAGATTAGATCTTGCTTTCATAGATTAGATCTGCATTGTTATTTCTTTTCATAGATTAGATTTCATTTCTTGCATTTTTTTGCATTGTTATCATTTAGATTAGTTCTTTTTCATTTCCATTTGCATGCATATTAGATCATTGAATCTCTTGTTTCGTGGTGTACTTGTATGGGCACAAACTAGGTTAGACTGAGGGCCTCCAGTACAAACCCCTACACTCCATGAATAGGGAGCTATGAGTCGCCATTCAAGACCTCATTTTAAAGAAATCTTGAATATAATGACTCATAGAAGTGTGCTCACATTTTAGGCATACATTTTTGGTGCCCACCGTGGGGCAACCCACATTTTCTTGCTGGATTTTATGCAGATCTATTTGCAAACTCGAGGAAAAAAGAAAAAAAAACTCTAGATATTAAATATTTGATCATATCTTTCAAATGGCTAAGTATTTTAATCTAAAATTTTTTTTGCAAGGTTCTAATATATCAAGGAAGCTTCGATCCAATTTTTAGATTTTTCTGAAATATTTTTGATTTTTTAATGATTTTTCATTAAAAAATCATTTTCAAGAGTACATTAGCATATTTTTTGAAAAAAATTACAGTTTCAGAAAGCTCTCTAAATTTTAAACAAAGTTGGTTCTTTCTGTTTCAATTTTAGAGGTCATATCAGGGGTCAATAATTCGAGACTCAAAGAAACCCTAGATTTGAAAGATTTGATCATATCTTTCAACCGGCTGGGTATTTTGATCTGAAATGTTTTTTTTAAGGTTTTGATGCATCAAAGAAGCTTAGATCCAATTTTCAGATTTTTCTAAAATATTTGCGATATTTTATGATTTTTCATGAAAAATTATTTTCGGGAGTAAATTAAAATATTTTTCAAAAAAAATTATAGTTTTGGAAAGATCTCAGAATTTTAAACAAAGTTGGTTCTTTGTGTTTTGATTTTAGAGGTCATATTAGGGGTCAATAATTCAATTCGCAAAAATTATTAACAAAATGACTCCCTATGGCACAAATTAAAAGATCTTTTCAAAATTCTAACATTTTTGGAAAGCTCTCTAATTTTTGATAGGGGTCACTTTTCTGTATTTTGAGTTTTGGATCTGAGTTCATATCATATAGATCGATCTTTATGACTAGGTCAAAAATCAATTGAAAAAAATGGCATTTAATGAATAGCTTGCATTTAATTTTTATAATGAATCAATGCATGATGCGAGCTTTCATTTGGGTTACTTGCTAATTATTATCACTCTTAAAAATTAGATTTTTAGATCTAACTCTAGTTTTGCATGAGTTGACATATATTGCATATCTTGTGTTTGCTTTTTTTGTTTGTTGCTTTGTTCATTGCGAGTGAGCGTTCAAGCGTAAACAAAAAGTACAACAAAGAAAAGACACGTTGCAAGGATTACCAGGTATTTTGTTTGATCTCTAAAATATTTAGATTTGGAATTAAAATTAAACCTCTAATGTGTTTGGCTTGAGTGTTTTACATGCTTTCATAAAACACATTTCAATTGATGCTCTTAATGGGAAATGAACGAACATAGATTTGCTTTCATACAAGCTTGTGTAAGTGAATTCTTGTGTTTGAACCTTATGTAATTCTTGGTTCCACTATCAAATATCTCATTAAGTGATTGAGGGCATCGATTCATTCCTTATTTACATAGGGAGTTGAATGCACCACTTTGTGGACTCACTCTATGTTTACTTGGAAAGTTAAATATTCCATTGTTCAACCCTTTTTCATTTGTGAGTAGTATTGATTAGCAGTCTTAGATTACTTGTGATTGATCTAGATTGCTATCTTGGGTTATTGGACTCGCTAATCCGCTGACCCCTCATTTCCGCTCCATGGTTACAAGATCAGTGCCACATTAAGGGGGAGGGGTCTACAGGAAAGAAGCATTAATTGCTCAACTAGGCAACCCTTTTGTGCTTTTTGGAACTCACTTGTTTTCTAAAGTGTGGACTCACTTTGAGTTGGTGTGAAGAGTTAAATGTTCCACTTTTGGACTCACTTTGATTTGGTGTGAAGAGTTAAATGTTCCACTTTTGGACTCACTTTGAGTTTGTCTGAAGGGTTAAATGTTCCACTTTTGGACTCGCTTCACATTCTCTTGAAGGGTTAAATGTTCCACTTTTGGATTCACTTCACATTATCTTAAAGGGTTAAATGTTCCACTTTTGGACTCACTTCACATTTACTTGAAGAGTTAAATGTTCCACCGTTAGTGCTCTAAATACTTTTTATAGTGAATTACTTAGTTTTTAGGCCTGCTCAGGGATTTCATCACCCCTTGGGATGACCTCAACTCCTGTGTTTCGATGAAGTATAAATATCAGGAGGTGAATCCAAAGACACCTCTCTTGGGAATTGAGTTTGATATCACTCTTGGCTAAGCCTCAAAGAACTTTATACCTTTGAGAAGTGAAGGAGGAGATTTGGGTTACCATCTCCCCCCATCTGTGTGATTTTGGATTCTTCTCATCTATGGATTTGGGCCTCACGTACCTTGCATATATCGAGGACTCCTTTTAGAAAGCCACGAATATCCTTGTAGACAACTTGATAAGGTGTTGTTGTGTTCTAAGTGCCTGCTAAAACATTGTCAAGAACATACACAAGTAGAACCTTTAAGGAGTAGAAATACTAAGTCACTATACTTGTTCATGTGCAAGGTTGCTTTGCCCCTTGCTCATTGTTTGAAGACTGTTTGCTTGAAATCCTTGTTTGCTATCTTGTGTGCTTGGTTCATGATAAAGAATCTATTGATACATCTAGTTGGATATTTAAAATGAACAAAATTTGAGTTCTTGAGTTGAGACTTTATGATCGAATAACTTTGTTATTCCATTATTTCTAGTCTCCCTAGGTTGGTCCTATTTGGATTAGGCTACTTACCCCATTATTAGAAGCCTTTTTGAACCTTAGGTTATTTTTCTTTGACCTTTTGAATTAGTAGTCATTGATTTCACAAGAGATCTTATTTGGAGTTGGTGAGTTAGAAACCGTCTTGTTGAGAAAGATATACACTTGGATCCTTTGATATTACACTTGGAGAGTCTTAGTAATCTCTTGTCCATTCCCTTTCATAAAAAAATCAATTTTAATTATTTATAATTTGGGTAAATCATTCTCCTGGTCCATATGTGCTAGGGTATTCACCCAAATTTGTGAGCACCTCTATGGCAGTGTTGGTTTATGCCTATTGCAAAATTCTATCTTATCGCATCTCTTTTGGACAAGTTAGTGTTTTTAATATCCTAGTTTGGTACCAACATTTCTTAGGGTTATCCTATCAATTAGTACATTTTCTTTCATGCCGGTTACAACAAGATATCAAGTAGATCAAGGAAAGCAACCTCAAGTTGTCTTTAAACAATTACCTTTAGTTCAAACTCGTAGAAGACATAAGGGAAAGGAACCTGTGTCTATTCAGTCACCTGAGAGTATTCCAAAAGTTTTGTGTGATCCTAATGGTGATCTTATTGAGTTGAGTACACCCTTAGCATCACCTCATTCAACTATGGATATGAGTTTTACAAGAGCTCCATACAAGAAGAATCAAAGTAGTGAGTATAATGTTGACCTTTTGAGTGGTGATCCCACTCATGGAAGTAGACCAACTTCACTCCTTATTGAGGATAGGTATTTGGATGCGCATAAAAGGGAAGAGAAAAGTAAACATTATGCATATCAAGAAGAGGAAGCCCAACATGATGATCAAATTGGTGAGCCTTCTAGTGCTCGCGTGAATGCAACATTTACTGGTAACCAGTTTAGACAATCAAGACCATGTACACCACTCAGGACACCTTTAGGTTATGCAAGTGGAAGACTTAAAGCAATTGATCGTGAAAGAAAAGCCCATCTAGAAGAATAAGCTAAGAAGGAAGAACAATTTCAACACCTAGAGGAAGAAAGGCAAGTTATTATTGAGATGGAAAGAAAATCTCATCAAGAAGAACAAGACTTTTTCAAGACTTCACAACTTGAAAATCAATTCAACAATGTGCACATTGGTGGTGGAAAAAACTCTCCCCCATCTACCCCTCCCAGGACTCCACAAAGTGGGAGATATTCAAGAACATCTTTACAATCTCCTGCTCCTAGAGGAAGGCAAACTTTAAGACATGGTTATTATAGGAGACCAACATCTCTTAGAGTTTCAAGAAAACCTTCACAACAAGCTCATCATGGTTCACAATATGGAGGTGGTAGCTCCAAATTTGAATATAATTCTGATGATTTCATGGCTATACCACAAGATCCACATTTTCAGCAACGTATGGAAGCATATATGGACCAAAATAGAGATGCATGCTTTCAATGTTTAATCAACAAGGGTGCTAAGGTCCCTTACAACTTTGATGTGGATAAAAAGATTCAAAAGCATGATCCTTCCATGAAAGAAGAAATTTATGAATTGAAGAAACAAATGAAGCAAATATCGGCACCCAAGAGTTCCTTTTCATTTGATTCAATTTGTCCAAATCCTTTTGATAAGAGTGTTGACATGAAATATTTTCCTAGAAAAGTTGAGATCCCCCAATATGATAAATATGATGGAAATGGAGATCCAAATGATCATGTGCATCAGTTCCATACTATGAGTTTTGAGTTTCATCATGAGGACTCATATCTTATGAGATTATTTCCAAGGAGTCTTAAGGCTCAAGCTATGGAATGGTTTACCAATATAACTCCTCCTATTAAGACATTCCCTGAGTTAATTCAAAGATTTGTTCAACACTTTTCATACAATCTTTCACAATTTGTCTCACTATTGGACTTATGTCACACAAAGCAAAATCAAGGAGAACCCTTTGTTACTTTCTTGCAAAGATGGAGACGAAAATGCTTTCGTTATTCTAGGACTATTCTTGAGAAAGAAAAGATTGAAATCCTCATTAGTAATATGGTTCCTAAGATGAAGTATGAAGTTAAGAAGATGGTTTTTGAATCCTTTGATACCATGATTGAAGCTACATTTAGAATTGAGGATGTTTTGAGAGAACAAGGTATTTTGACAAAAAATGGAAACAACAACAATAATGGTCATAATAACAACAATAACAAGGATAAAGGAAAGAACATGAATTGGAATAAGAACAAACAAGTGGTCAATGATGGATTTGTGGATTCCTCAAACCCTAAAGACCAAGCTGTTCTCCATTTGGCTAGTGCTAATCAACAGAGTAACAAACCAAGATATCAAGAAAGGTGTAAAGGAGAGAAACGTAACTTTACACAATTAGGTGAGACATATGAAGAGATATTCACAAAGCTCCTTGCATGTGATCTTGGGCACCCTTATGATGCTGCAAAGTTATACATACCTAAAGTTAAGCCATGGTGGTGGGATGAGAAGGCTTATTGCAAGCTTCACAATGGCATTGGACACAATATTCAAAAATGTGGGAGATTCAAGCATATTGTTCAAGATCTTATTGAGAATGGAAAGCTTAAAATGGATGGACTAAATACCAATGCTGATCACACAACATTCAAAGAGCCTTTTCCCAAGTATGAGAAAGCGGAAGCTTCCCAACCTAAGAATGGCAGGGCTACAATCAATTATACTTATACAAATGCAGAAAATGTTGTCAATATGCTTGAGGTTGTAGAAGAAAGTGTCAACATGATGGAAGATAAAGATCCCGATGGTTATAATTTAAATTTGAACTCTCCTACCTTTGGCGAAAAACCTATTTTGGTACTAAGGGGTGCTCACTCTAGAGAGTCATCTCAAGGTCCCCTTGTCATTAGAGGACCCAATCCAAACCAGTCAAGTAAACCTAAGCAAGTGTCTTCCCAGAGTCTCAATGTTGTTATGTGAAGTGAAGGTCCCCTTGTTATCAAAGGACCTAGTTCAAACCAACCAAGTAAGCCAAAACAAGTGCAATACAAGAATGTTCCTCCAAAACCAGTGGTTAATCCAAAGTCAAATTATAATCTTGTTGATCAATTGCAAAGAACTCCTACTCAAATTTCAATCTTTGAGCTTTTAGAGTTGTCTCCGAGACACAAGCAGGTCCTTGAGGATGCTTTGCGCATGGAAAACATCCCCAATAATTTAGGGATTGATCAATTCTAGAACATGGTTAATCATATTACAAGCCCTCGTTATCTTTCCTTTTCGGAGGAAGATGATAAATCTTTGAGCCATCCACACAATCTTGCCCTTCATATTGAGGTTATGATACATAGGACCTATGTTAGGCATGTGTTGATAGATGTGGGTGTTGGGCTTAATATTTGTTCTTTGAGTCTTTTAAAGACATTGGGTTATTTTGAACATGTTTTAGATTACGGTAAAAGCAAGTTTTGAAGGGACCCTGAAACCCTTTAACAAAAAATAGAAAGATAAAGCAAGATAGCCCAACTAGGAAAAAACCTGCAACAAACTGAAGAATAGTATCAAAATCAAGTTTTACAAGGACCTGAAACCACTAGAAAAGTCCAAAAACAAACTAACCCAGGTTTTACAGGGACCTGGAACCACAAACAGTATAAACTATAAAAAAACCAAAAACCAAGACCAGAGTCCCCAACCAGCGACCAAAAATAGACAGGCGCCAAACCAGAGAACCCCCCCCAGTGCCACTATTGCAGCTCCAAGATCAATTTAGCTGCTTCCTTACCAATTGCAACAGTCTCTTGAATGGAAGCAGCATCCATAGTACCAGCGGCTTTCATAGCACTCTTCCTTGAGCTCTGCCTCGTTCTTTTGCTCGGACCCTCAGCCGAAATGATATCTTCATTCGCCCTTTTGCCCAGGCTAGCAACGGCTGCCCAAATACTTGAGGTGACCTGTTCCATCTGGGTGCTACTCTCCTTGATTAACATTGTGAGGTTCTGCTCATAGTTGTTAAGTTTGTTAGGGATGTCTCCCATCTGTCCTTGATAGCAAAAGAAAGATTACTATCAAAGCTTATGATGAGGTAGAGAGAAGTTCAAAGGGGTTGGTTGTCCTTCCTATTAGGATTTTCCCTATGGAAAAAGATGTTTTATTCCAAATAGTTGATGTTGGACCCCTTGCATATAACATTTTGCTTGGTAGACCATGGATTCATGATATGCAAGCAGTACCTCCACTAAAATAGAACCTGACCAAGTAGAGAAGACTATAATATGCATGAGTAATCTTAGAAGATACTACTTGAATCAAGAGGCACACAAAAGAAAACAACCGAACTTAAAGATACAGATGGCATAAAACACCATAGCTTGAAGAGATGATCAATCAAACATGGAAGGTTGCAACCAAAGTATGAACAAATAGAAGAATGACTATATGGTAGATGATCCATCACACCGAATGCATAGGTACCCAATCAGTGTATCCACCTAGTACATAGGAACAAATATTGAATACATAGATCACTCCATTGAACCCAGGAAGCATGAGAAAGAACAGAAGAACCCCCCTAATGAAAGCAAGGGTGAGGTCAAAGACAACTAGAAAAGTGGACCAAAAGAATTGTATGTCAAGGAACCATGATCAAGATGCATAAAAGAATACATATGTTTGTACCAAGGTGATCAATCTCTGACACATCATGGGACTAATGTCACAAAAGGGACACTCACTAGACAAAGGAAGATGGCAAACAAAGGTAAAACATCAACCCCACATGAACTTTAATTAGAGTAGTGCATGTATAATAAGGCACAAGATATGGTGAATTCCAAAAATACAATAATCTATACGAGTGTCCTTAGATGACATTGCTCAAATAAGAAGGCAAAGCAAGACACAACAACTAAAACAAAAATATAGATGGATTATGATACTTTATCTCAATCTATTTGCAATAATGCATATAAATGATGTCTACAAAGACCAGAAGAGATATAAGGCTAATATAAAAGATAGTACAACCCATGATGAATCATCTGAAGCAATGAAATTGATCCCCAAATATGAAACAACCAAGATATCCACCAGATTGAAAAAATACAAAAACTTGATAGAATGTGATAAGAGTAGAATCTAGAAACATAGCCACCATCAATGAAAAGTGTACAAAATGAGCTTTCTAATGACATAAAGAATTCCCAAATCAAAGTGTAAAATAAAACCCCTTATTTTGATAGAAGAATAAGCCATCAAAAAAAATCAAAACTAAAAATTACCTATACTATTGTGATGGGTTCAGAACTAGCTTTTTGACGATGTCTTGTTTGCAAAAAATGGAGTCTATATGCTTGAGATATGAGTAAAAATACAAAGGCAGGTCCAAACAAAGGCAGAAGGACAAACATGAACTTTGATGCAATGCTAAGATCAGTAAGTGATGAGCATAAATTTGATGGTCAAATGGTCGTCAAGGAAAAAAAAAGCCTAAAAAATGACCCCTAATGCTGGAAAAAGAACATCCAGTATGCTGAGAAAATATAGTCTACCCGAAAAATGAAGGGCTGGTGCTAGAAGAAAAAAATTTAATGGATAATTAGACATGTGATAAAAAGAATTTCCAAACCACCAATGTGTTGGAAAAACACCAAATCTACCAAGGAAAAAATCCAAACAATTGTCTTTAAACCAAACTGCCATGTAAATTCCACAAACTACATAAAGATGTGGTTTTCAAAGTGAAGTCAATCATAAAATTGTATTGGTAAAATAGCACTAACAAGAGCCAATCAAATCTTAACCTCAAAAGGTGAAATCTCCATGCACCCAAAAATGTCTTTCTAAAAAAGTATGTGATCCACAAAATGATTGGTGGTAGTGAAATGTTAGAAAAAGAGGCCAAACTTCTAAGTGTTATGTCCAAAAAGGGCACTTTTAATGGATAGATTGCTGAAAGGTCACTAGGTACGGACCCACCAAAACAAACTAACCACTTCAATGACCAAAAAAAACATTGAATCCAAAAATGCCAAAAATTAGAGATGACAGATTTTGGGCAGAGAGTACAAGAGACACAGAGCTCAGGAAGAGTGCCCTAATGATCAGACCAACATCCTCTCCAAAAATAGGCACATTTTCCAAAAATTTGGTGCGAACACCAAAAAATAATGGGCCACTAAGTAGTTGAAGGTGCCAAGGTGGAGGTGGATGCTCCATTCTCCCTCAAACCACCAAAATTGCATCTCAATAACACTATGATAACAATCTCAAAAAAAATATTACCATGCTAAAGTGGTGCACACATGGCCCAAGGTGCACATAGTAAGGGCTAACAAGGAAAAAAAGATGCCCAAAAAATACTGAAATAAGTGGAGTCCTATCCAAGGATGGGGTCCAACCATGCATTTCCCAAACTATTTGTGGCCTCCCATAAACCATAGTGAGTGGTTGAGAAAATTTGTGCCCTTACATGCATGGGTATGAGTAATTTCACCAATCTCCAAAGACCAAAAAATCCACCCAAACTCCAAAAATGCCACAAAGTCAAGAGGCTCCCAATAAAAACCATGTAGTATGCATTTAAGATAGGTACAATCAAACTTGGTAGGGGCCCACCTCAACACCAAAGAGAGATCATTAATTGCAGTTGGAGGAGATCCCAATGTTTATGCAAGGGGGCTCGTGGGTGGAGGTGCAGATCCCAAATAAAGGGAGGTGTTTGGCCTTGTGCCTCCAAAAATAAAAACACCAAGGAGTGCACGAAAAATTGTGCAAAGGAGTTTTGAGAAGGAAGCTTGTAGAAGTCAATGGCGGCGGTCCTAAAGCATAGAGTGCCATTAGTTTAGGGCCCATGGGGACCCAACAAAGGGCCCTAAAAAAATTGTGCCTCCTTTTTAAAAACAATGCATTCTTACTTTGTCTTTACTAATAAAGAGCATGTCAAAATGTTTTGTTAAAAATAAACAAAAAATCAACTCCAAATTATTTTTTGAGAATAAAAATAATTGTCGCCTCAATTTTTGAGCACATATCAATACAACTTGGGTGCAAAAAAATTTGCCTCAGATTTCAACAACATCCAACCTAGATGTATTTATTATGGAAATGGGGATTTTCGAGTGCTCTGAGCTCAACAGTGATGTCAATTTGGGCTCAAAGTGCTCCAAAAAATAGGTCCCCCATATCCAATACAAAAAACCTCTGAAAGCAATAGATCTGAAAACCAATGCCAAATCTCTCACAAATAGAACAAGGGCATGAAGATCTAGAGCTCTGATACCATGTTGAAGTTCATGAAAGCTCAACCCCACAACTCCCAAGAATTTCCTACATGCAAACACCTATCACAAAAAGAGAGAAGCAAAAGCTATGGAGGCTAGAAATTGTAGATCTATAGAGGAGAAATTCTTGATGAGAAAAAAGATAAATTATTATTATCAAAAGTGAATTAATATGAATTACAAAGAGATCAATCCTTATAAAGGAGATCAAAACGCTAATAGGAAAAACCTAGGTTGCATGATAATAATTAATAAAGAATTAATTATTATATGTCTAAAGTTTAGCTTAAGTAAACTAAAGATAATAAGTGACTTAATAATTAAATCAATATGATTTAATTAAAAAGAAAAAACTTTATTACTCTAACACTATGTTTCATTTTGACTCATCAATTCAAGATGGTATGGATCATTTGTAAGCCATCACATCTCCTCTATACAAACTTATCTATCCTGATATTGGGCATAACATACGAGTTCTCATTCTAATCTCTATGCAATCTTTTGGAACAAAAGGTATGTTTAAAATAATAAAGAACAAACCAATTCAACCTGCATATAGGTACTTATAGTTTATTAAACACAAAATAATAGTAGAACTAGTAATAAAATAATAAAGAACAAACCAATTCAACCTGCATATAGGTACTTATAGTTTATTAAACACAAAATAATAGTAGAACTATTAATCTTATAAGGTATTCTTTCAAAAAATATCTGATTTGAAGTATAAGACAGACTACACAATGATTTGAATTATCTTTATGTATCTCTTTATATATTTTCAAATCATGCATTTCCTTTATTTATCTCATTAAATATTCTTGAATTATGTATTATTTTCCACTTTTAAATAATTTCAAATAAAATGGGAAACTATTAAATACGTTTTTATATTGTAAAATATTTTTAAAATAAAAGTAAAGGAATTGTCTAGGTATTAAATTAACTTAGTCTACATGCACATTCTAAGATTTGAATCTCAATAAATAATTTTCAATATTTCATATCATCATTTTCACCAATAGTAAACAATTGATTGAGCTACAACGCTTTGATAATATAATTATCTATTTATATAATTATTAAAAAACTTAAATTATAAGTTTTTTTTTACTCAAATCATCTAAATATACAATTGAATTTCTCAAACTAATAAAGGTAATTTTGATCTAATTAGAATTAAAATAAATGTTGTGATGAAACAACATATTGTCATCCTCATGATTCAACTAGACCAGCTAAATTACAACCATTCAATGTTCTTCATAAATTATCACATGTTGAAAAAATATTGAAGAGGTGATTGACTCACTCCTACATACCAACTAGTGTAGTAAGAAATTCATGTCCAATCAAGGGAAAACCAATGGTAATTGGTTTTGGAAGTTGCAAATAGACTAAAATGTTCCTCTACTAAAAATGTAGTTACAAATTAATTATTTGTTAAGTTCCTCCAAAATTGTATGTTAAGTTTGAATGTATAAATTATACTTACTACCTACATAGTAGATTGCTAGACTACATAGAGTACTCTTAAGGCCTCTCTAGAGAAAGGGTTCAACCTATGATTGAAGGAAAAGTATTGGTGACTAATGTCATTTGGGAGAAAGGACTTTTTGAAGGAGCATTACACTGAAAAATTGAGCACAGCCAAAATTGTATTAAATTGTACTTTTATTCAATAGAGATGCCTTATAATGTGAATGTAAAATCTTATAAAACATTTCTTTCCCATGAGTAACACCCAAAGATTCCTTACTAGAAGAACTTGTAGCTACTATCCAAATTTCATGTGAGGTATTTTCAAACAATGAAGCATATCAAATTTCAATATTTGAGAGAAAGACATGCGATAAGAAAAGAAAATGATTCATCTAAGTTGTAGTGAACACCTCAATGTGAATAGCACACAAAAAAGGCAAAAAATAATGGTATAACACATGTAAGTGTTGTGTAATGTCTGAAACTGTAAATGTTCGCAAATTTGATATTTTAATTGTAGTTTGGAATCATTTTCTCTAAAAATATTCTCTATAGTTCAACAATGTCGAGCCTATATTTCACAAGGTATCTTTGAGCTCCAACTTAGAATTAAAGTTGAGGTCCTTTCACGAGTTGTCGAAGAAAACAATACTATTGACTATACCATTGCACCTTATCTAGTGCAAGTGCTAGGTAAGTTTATGTAAAACTTGATAATATTATGAAATATACTCTTATAGAGCTAAAAATGATGAGTGTCATAAGTTCATGTGAATGTACAGATCTTGTTCACTTAGAGATCATGCGTGATCTTCAAGTTTTACTTGTGTATAATTGAAAAATATATTTCACTTATTATTCATGATAGTTTATTAGGACGTGTCATATCCACTCTTTATGGAGATTTACATTATATTTGTGACCACTTCCATGGATTTTAAGTAAGAATTATCTATACTTTCAAGAATTATACTAACATATGTGTATAAAAAAAAATTCCCTCCTACTTTAACTTTATATAGAATAGATTTATGATTCTTTTCTTTGGAGGTTACTTTACAACTAAAAGTTACTATTGTTGAAACTATGGAATTCTACACTTGGGATATGTGCATCAATCTTCATAACCTTTTTCTTCCATTTGTTGGAAGAAACTTCAACAAAAACTAGTGTACTATTAGCTATATAAGATATATGATGTGAAATCTAAAAAGAAATAGAAGTAGATTATGGAAGGCATAAGACAATGGAAGAAAATGCAAATCTTCATGGCACCAATTTGAGAATATCTTGAATCTATTGATAAGTAGGAGATATTTTCCACAACGAGTGAAATTGTGATATTGTTATCAAGATTTAACTATGTAGCAATATCACATCTTCAATCTAGTTAATGCTTAGTTCTTATGCTACCTTAAAGGATGAAATTTTGGCTTCACTTAGGTAGAATAAATTGAAACATCAATTGGAGTTTTAGTTACAATTGGTGTGGTACTTGATGATGGTCATGTAGTCATTTAGCTCTTAGAAGAAAATTATAGTGTCGATTGAAGTTTCAGTTATAATTGACAAACAATGTAGGTAATAATAAGGCTTGAGCATTCTTCTATCATTACTTCTTTTTTGTTTATTGAGTTTTTTAGGCATTAGAAGGATGGTATGATGACATTATGCAATTCTTTTGTAACTCATATTTGTTTCTACCTCAAGTTATTGGGTGAGGAATAAATAATGACTTCATGGAATGAGGTTGTTCTAGTTTAATTTTATGAATTGGGCTAAAAAGAATAGGAACAAAAGTCTCCTCATAGAGTCTTTAGCATGACAATCATTACTTTCAAAATAGGAGCAATTGTTTTATAGCTTGAAGATTTGAGGTTGCGCAGAGGGATGTTCAAGTTTTGATGACACCTACTCACATGATATCATTTTTCAAGTTTTTACAACACCTCAGACACAATATAAATTTTCAAGTTTTCATAGCACATACATAGGTGATTTTTATAAACTTGGCTAGGCTAAGAAATTTATTGATCTCATAACATTAAGCAATCAATGGAGGTTACTTATGTTAGAGAAAAAACTATAAAAAATTGTCATATTATTTGTCAATTGTTTGATGTTGCATACATCCTATGTCAAATGATTTCTATCATACATGTTTGAAATATTGTTAGTATATTTTTTAACCTATTGGCAATACACTCTTAACAGTGCACACATTTAGAACCTTTTCTAAATTAAATTTATGTTATTCATTACTTTCCTACTACATGGTTTAAGAGTTTATAACTTTTGTAGAAAATGACAAAAACAACACATTGAAGAGTTTACACTATATATGTTATTGTGATAATTCTTTAAAGCAGATACAAACATCAAAATTTATAGTTTTTGCACTAACATTCAACCATCAACATTGTAAGAAATGAAATAATCAACTAAGGTTTACTATACAAAAGAGGCATATAATTGCCATGTATTTGAGAAAATTAGTTTTCAAGTCTCCATCCAAGGCCATAATTTGGTGCATGTACCGTAACCACATTAAAAATGTTAAGAAACTACAAGGATTGTCAAACTTACAACTGTAAGCTCTGCTTGTACGAATATGTCATATGGCTTTGTGATGGTTCCAAAATATATATGGTAATTTTGAAGAACAAAAATAGGTGAGTTGTTCTATCCACCAAAGAATTCACATTTTTCAAATTATGTTTGATTATCAACCATGCAAATGCTATAATGCATTGTTCAACAAAAAAACAATTAAGGCTCACTATCCAAAGCTACATTGGAAGAGACCTACATCGATTATGGTCACCATGAGCTGAAGAGTGTGAATGAGGAAACTAGGGTGAAGAATTTTAGTGGAAGGTTTTTATTATTGACGAAGCTAAAATGAAGGTGGATGTGACCCTGCAAGCTAATACATGGCTCTATAATGAAATCATTTAATCAAAGAAAAATGTTAAAGAGTTACAGAAGAATTTGGATATTGAAAGAAATAAAATAATTGAGCTTGAAGGGAAAATTGGGAAATTTCATGAGAAAATGATGGCCTATGAAGTTGGCCTTAGGCAAACAACAGATGGACATGATAACTACTAGTTTATGTGTGGCGGTGGCTAGTTTGGGCAGGAGGAGCAATGAGGAAATTATCTCTCCTATGCATACCAAAATGATTGGTGGACCTAGCAGAAGGACAAGGAAAAGTACTAAAAGGGCCATTGAAGTTTCCTCTATTTCCATTACTGAGGATCTCCTTCAAGGGATTGTTGATACCACCAAAGATTTGACTAAGGCTATGGAGGAGCTTCAATGACATGGTTTTCTTATTTTTCTTTTGTTGGTCATGATCTCTAGTCTAGATTTTTGGTTCTAGTTCTATACCTCTGTGTTGGTTGTCTTTTACTATGTTTTTACTTTCCAGTCAGTTTTTTGTTAGAATGTTACTTGTAGGTTTCAAGTCCTTGTAAAACCTAGTTTTTTGATGTTGTTACTATAGGTTTTTGGTCCTTGTTGATCTTTTGGTTTTTTGTATGGGGTTTTGGGTCCCCTCCAAACCTACTTTTACCTTAATCCAAAAAAAAACACCAATATGGCATCATTTCAGAGAGGAAAAGAAAGCAATACATCATTTAATGGCTAAAGAGAAAAAATGCAGAAATAAGAGGTAAAAAGGTAAGAGGAAGACTAAGTGTACCATCTTAAATTGGAAGTACTCCAATTTAATGAAGGTTTAGGGCCTATTTAATGCGAGTTCATAATATCCCCACCACCCCCGCCCTCTTTCATTTCTTTCCCCTTTCTTTGTCCTTTCTCTTAGGTGGAATTGGGGTAAAACCTAATAGATCTCCTTTAAAGCTCCTATTTTCATGGTGATGAGCTTGAGGTAGGATCTATTTTCCCTTAGATGCTTCCTTTCCATCCACCATTCCACTTGGAACCTAATCCTAGCACTAAAATAGGGTTTGATTAGAATCTAGGCATGATTTCTGAATTTCAAGACCTATTTTAGGGTCTCCAGACTACCCTTGAGGTTTGTGCATGTGGCAATTAGGAGTATACTAGACCCCTGATGGGCCAATCAGGCGTGATATGTTGGCCCTTTTTTCTCTAGGTCTCGTATTTTGACAATCATATACAAACTCCTATGGTAGTCTATCTACAAGAGTTATTTGATTATGATCTCTATTTAAAGTCTTCCATTTGCTTCATTTTTCATAAGAACATGATCATATTATGAAATTTTACTCTCAAGTGTTCTTGCATTCAAGTTAAATCCTTCAAGCATTCTATTTAAGATCAAGGATTTAAGCATTCAAGAAATTGAAGGAGTTTATCTAGCAAGATCTTCTTCAAATTCCTTTAGTACATCTTCCACACCCATTCATCTTCATCTTCTCAGTCCAACTCTGTTGGTGGAGATGAGTACATTACATTCGATTCAAGATATCTAGCTTTGTAAGGTGAATTCCTACATTTACTTTACATTCATGATATTTCAATTCAAGGCTAATTCCTAAATTGGGGTTTGACTAAGGAAAACGCCCCATTAACAACAAAAACTTTTTTTTTTATTGTAGGTTGCAAATTTTGAATCGATGAACAAGTTACAAATTGGAGCACCCTTTTGGACTTCTACATAATTACAAAAAAAAAATCAATGTCAGAGATATTTAATTAGGGTCACACTATACCCATGATCCACCAATTCGTCCTTGACAGATCACTGAAAGATTTCAAGGTTTTGTCTATCCAACACTTTTAGGCCCAGATCTGAAGCTTTTTTCTCATTCCGGTCATTACATCAAGCAAAAAACTATTTCAAAAGGCAAGTTCTTGTTCCTCCTTTTTCAATTCACTACATCTTTATTAAGCATATACAGATATTGTGGATTTTAAGGATTCTTGGTTATCTTTCCCCTATTCTCCTAGATCTAGTTTTATATTAATGCTCTTTGTTCAATTGGTTAGCATTAATATTGCTAGACCTAGTCCTAGGGGATTGGGACTGAAAGGTTCCTATTTCCTTATCTCCCTTTCTATATCACACACTCATAATGTCAAAATAAATAAATAAAAATGTATGCGTAGGACTATGTGATGAACTTAAGCTTTATGTCCTTGATTCATATTTCCTCCAGAACATTTATTGGTGAACCCGACTGTGTTAACTCTTTCTTTTGTGGTGTTAGATCATCCTTTACATTATTATCCATGATGATTTATAATCTATTAGTTTGGATTTCATATCATAAGGGTCTTTTTTCCCTATTTGGTATATAGAATTTATTGCTTTTAGTTGTACTTATAGCATTCCCTTTAGGAGAAGTCCTAGACTCATGGATCTTTGTGATCTGGACTATTCTTCTCCTCTTCTTAAAAACCTTAGTGACCTTATAGTTTCCCATGACCCTAAAACTTTTATGGAACATGCCTCTTCCCACTCATCTCATGACAAGGATGATACTTCAAGAGTTCCCATTGAACAAGTTAAAAAGCTTGCTAGTGAGATTGATAAAATGCATGATAGACTATTACAAGAAAATCATAAAATTGAAACTATTGTTGCTTTTGATGTCATTAAGAAAATGATCTATAATAATAAATATGGTGTTAATCTTTTGTGTGGTCTTACTCATCTTGACTATACTCATGTTAACCCTTTGACTCAAGCTACTTCTGAAGTTGGATTACCTCCTCTTGTTTCTACTATCAAGCATGCTTTTCCTGTCTCTATTCCTATCTCTAGAATTTCCACTTATGATCCTCCTACCATGACTATTGTTGTTTGGGTATATAATCCTCTTAGTGGTCTTTCTATCCATTCCTTACATGTGAGTGTTCTGTCTATTTCATTTCTAACCTCATAGCCTTCATATAACAATGTTTCTTTCACTTATCCTAATCCTTCTATTGTGGTTCCCAGTGTCCTACTTGTAGTTTCTTCCATTCAATCTAATTCATACACTTTTTTGAGTGTGTAAAATGTGCCTACTCCATGTGTCCCTTCTAATGATTCCACTATCCTTATCTTGGCTTAGACAATGTCTTCTTTGGAACAATAACTTGCTTCCTTCACTTAATCCAAACACAATGTTCCTACATGTGATATGTCTTTTTAAATTATCTGTATTGATGCTCCTTTACAAGCCAATGTGCCTCACCTTGATACTTATAGTGGTAAAGGTGATCCTGTAACACATTTTAAGACTTTCCAAGTTCTATGTAGTGACCATGCTCACGACCATAGGAATTTAGCTAAGTTTTTTGCTCAAACTTTCTATGCGAAAGCTTTGCAATGGTATTTCTCTTTGCCACCTTATTCTATTGATTCATTTCATACAATTGCTAATTCCTTCATACTACAATTTCATAATAATATTGGTTCTTTTGTTTCTTTGATTGATTTGATGCATTGTAAACAAGGTCTTAAAGAGAAAGAGACCAAATTTATTGGTGGATTTAAGCATTTGCATGCTCAAATTTCTTATCATGTGCCTGACATTGATATACATCATATGTTCATTTCAAATTTACAAACAAATATTAGAAATAATATTCTTCTTACCAAATAAATCTCTTTTTCACAACTTTGTTCAATGCTTCATCATTATCAGCTACAAGTGAGTCAACTTAAGAGCACCACTTTGATGGCTCTTGTACCTATTGATAAGAGTGATGTCGCACCTAATCCTAAGAAATTCAACAAATCTAACAACTATGTCAAGATCAACAAAACCATGAATATAGTAGATGGTCAAGTAGTTACTACTTCTTAGAGTGTCACTACTTCTTCCTTGATTGAACTATAAGTTTATTCCTCTTTCTGAGTCTTTGCATTCCATTATGACTAGGTTGGTTAATGCTAATATGATTACATTTCCACCTATTAAACCAATTTTTCCTTATACTACATCAAGTCCACATTTCAATTCAACTTTTTGTCAATACTATCGTCAGCCTAGACATGATACTAAAGCCTATTACTTTGTAAAACATAAGATTCAAGATTTGATTGATGCTAATGCTTTATTCGTCGAGGGTCAATATAATGGGAAAAATATTGGCACCTCCTAATCAAAATCTTCAAATTTATACTAATCCTTTACCTCAGCATACTACAAACACCATTGTTCAACATCCTTCTTCTTTTGTTCCTCCTAAAGTGTATGTTGCTTGTAATACTTTACAACAAGAGAATGATAATACTATTAATGTTGTGCAACATGTAGTTCAATCTCCACCTCCACCTAAGGAAGACATTCCCTTTGCATCTAATGATCAACTTAAACTAGAATGTAAGTGTACTAGAGCCCTTACAATCTCATTCACTGATGTTGATAAGTTTAAGGATCTAGATGGTCCTCTCTATATTGCTACTTGGATGACTAAACATCATCACTGAGAAACATCTTTATAATAAGAGGAAACATCATGACTTTTATGACTCAACTGATACTTGGATTCAAACTTGTAATCATTTCTTGTATCCTCCATAAGGTTCCATCTCTTTTCATGTTAATCTCTATGGTAAATTGGTGAATACTACCTTTGTGGTTGTTCTTACTTTTGATCAGTTTCAAGTGAATCTTGGCTTACCTTGGTTAACCACTATGAAAGCTATTGTTTCTCCTATTTATCAATACATTACATTTCCTTATGATGGTGAGATTAAGATGATCAACCGTAGTCTTTACTATCCTTTTAGACCTTGACATTGTGCTACTCTTGACTTCTTTTGGCCTTTTCTTCCTACTACGCCTCCTACTCGTCTAGACTATATGATCTATTTGTATCAAGAATATAAATGTTGAAAGATTTCCAAGTTAAGTGAGCCTTGTGGTCTTTTTCCTACAACTTCACCACATATTTCTTCAAATTCTTCTATTTACAATAGTCAAGCACCTCTTGTATTTCATGACACTCCTAGTATGGTTACTTCTTCAAGTTCAGTTCCTCCTAAGGTGGTTCCTTCTTCCACATCTCAACCTTTTTTTGTTCTACCTTTTATGTTATCAAAAGGAAATTAACATATGGTTGTTGATCTTCCTTCATCTTCACAACAAATTTCCAATAAAAATAAGTATAACCGACATGATCAAGAATGTTGAAATAATCGTCAAGCTTGTGCTAAAGCTTGTATGAATGCTTCTCACTAGTCTATGTCTCTTGAAGAAGATAATGATATGCATATTCTTGTTTTATATTTTCTCACTATTAATTTAAATGAGAAAGATACTATAGATGACAAGCATGAGATTATTGATATTGATGTTCATTTACATAACATGCTTTCTACACATCTTACACTTACATCTACACCTAAGCATAGTGACTCTCCTAAGAGTCTTTCTTTGGATTTACCTATTGTTTCAACCATGTTGGACACAACTCCTCTTGCAAGCTATCCACCTTCTCTTATTACTAATGACCAAGATAGGGAAGGAGAGCAACATGCTTGAAGTGAGTATTCTAGCATAGTACCTTTTTGTGTGTTTGCTTATTGTTTTGTGCTTCACTTGTATCTTGGTTGCTAAATGCATATTTAGATTTCTTTAAACAACCCTACTTTCTCTATTGGCACAAGGTGATAAAGAAATTGTTGTGTCATCACATTATTCTATTTCTATCTCACTTCTTTTATATATCATTCTATGTTATGTTGTACATGTGCTATTATTTGTACTTGTGTCCTTGTATAGTCTACTTGGATTTGCCATATGGTTGCACCAATTCATTTTGGTCTCCATGAGGGCGATCCAAAAATACTCTTCTTCGTAACTCTTACATGTATTTCTTCCATTGTGTTGTACTTCTACTTTCTATGTGGAATGATGACATGTCATACTTGATATAATACTTACATATTATCATATGATCATACCGATCCCAGAGTTAGTAGATCCCTTTCGTCCTCTTGCATGTTATGTTTTTTTCCCTTGATTTGTTCGTTGTTGGGGGCATCTCATAGTGGAATAATATTTCAATCATTGAATGTATACTTTGTTAAAGTCATTGCTCATGTTAAAGTGTTAGCAATGACTTTAATGTGGGGGCAAACACTTTGCTCATTATCACATTCCAATCATGGGATAGTAAATAGGGATTTTGAGACTAGCTTGGAATACTTTACCCTTAGTTGCTTAGTATGCTTCCTAAGTTAGCATCAAATCTATACAATACTGCTTCATCCTTTTCTTTCAATTGTCACATTTCATGAATCTCTTTATGGATTATGTACAATTCTAAAGAATAGATTCTTTATGCACATATTCAATCTAGGAGGCAAGCATCCTTGACATTGGGTCTCTCTTTCCTCTACATGCACACATGCTAAATCTCATCTATGGACTATGCATAACAATTTGCTAAAGTCATAAAATTTAGGTGAAGAAATGGGTGCTCTCTCAGTTTTTGAATTAGTTGGTTCACAAGAAGGCAGGAAACTGGTTGGGGAGAATCTGGCAAGAGGTACAGACCCTAAAGGAACTGTAGGGGGATTTGGGAAGAATGATGGGATAAAATCTTTGGCTAATGTGGACAATGGAAAGTCTTCGTGTGTATCAGACACAAGTTGTGGGGTCCGTGACCCTCCCTTGGATTCCCCTTTTGCTTTTCACGTGTTGGGGTAGGATCTCGAGAAGGAGAAAGATAATGTTGAATCTAATAATGTAAAGTCCTTAAAAGGGTTGAAGGTAGGGTTCTCAGAACAAAGGACTTGGTCTTCCCTGTTTGGCAAGAAACCTACTAGTAAATCATTTTTCCCATTGGTGACTGCTAAGTCTTGCTAGGAGAAAGGTGAGTTTCAAGTTTTTATCCCAGACCCTTTAGTTAATTTTTCTGTATCTTCCATGGACTTCACCCTAGTGGGTAAATTTCTAGGGGCAAGACTGGATGTAGATTCTCTAAGAAAAATGGTTAAATGGAAATGGGTTATTCAAGGAGAGGTTGATATTGCACCCATGTCGAATGGTTTCTTCTTGTTTATTTTTAACTGTAAGGAAGACATGAATCTGGTTCTTTGTGGAGGACCGTGGTCTTTTGGAAAATGTTCTCTCACTATTAAAAAATGGGATCCTAACATGAATTTATCAGATTATTTTTTCTTAACTACCCCGATTTGGGCTAGAATCCCTGGACTCCCTTTAGAATTTTGGCATGAGGACATTTTTAAAGGTATTGCCAATTCTTTTGGTGAATTTGTGGCACTGGATAATGCTACGGCTACTACAACCAAACTCCAAAGTGCTAGACTTTATGTTAAAGTGGCAGATCTAAACCATCTTCCAGAAAAGGTGGAATTAATTTCTAAGCTTGGTAAAAAAACTCAAGAAATTATTTTTGAAGATCTTCCAAACTCTTGCTATGCATGTAAGAAACAAGGTCATCTGGTTAAAAATTGTCCCTCCAAAAGTAAAAATCACCCTAGCAATGAAAAGGAAGTGAAAAAGGCTAAGGTTCAGCAAAAGAAAGTGTGGAAACCCAAAAAAGCTCATCTCAAAGAGCAGAAGAAGAATGTAGATTCAAAAGCTCCACATGCAGAGGCGGATAAAGTTATTGAGAATCTTCATGAGGAAGAGATTATTTTTGTGCCTGATATTGTCAAAGTAAACTCTGAAATTGAAGGGAATGGTTTGTAATTAGAAACCATAATGCTTGAACAAAGAATAGATGATCTAGCAGATTTATCAAAAAAAAAAATTATTTATCAAAGGATGGAAGATCAATGGGGAGATTTAGATGATAATTTCATGCTTGAGGAAGGAGAAATCTTGGCTGAATCAGGAAATCAATTAGAGGAGGGAGATTTTCATAATATTCAGTCCAGGGAGATTCAGGTGTTTAACCCTTTAAATTCTTAGGATGATAATGATTCTCCTATGAATGAGCCTCCTCTCCTAGAAGTTGTGAAAGAAAATGGAGAAAACTCAAAACATAAACCAAATCAAAGAAAAAGGGCTGAAAAAAAGAGCATCACTAAGGGGGTAGAGACTAGAAATAGTAAAATAGAACAACAAATCAAAGTGAAACCTCTTGCTTCTACCCCAGAAAAATATTGAAAAAGATCAGATCAACATTCCAAGGTGAAACCAGATGTTGGTTCCCTGGACAAACCTAGAAGAAGAACTTCTAAGAAAACCAGAGAGTTAGAAAGTATGCAGAATATTGCTGATGGTAGACAAGCAACTATTATGGATTTTACCCCTAAAAGATAGAAATGAAAATCATTACTTGGAATATTAGGAGGCTGAATAGCTTTCATAAACTTGACGTTGTTAGGAATCTTGTCAGAGAACAGAAGCCTGATTTTCTCCCGCTACAAGAAACTAAGATGAATAAAGAGAAAGCAAAATAGATAAAAGCTTTTAAAAATTATTCTATAAATGCTAGTAGTTCAGAAGGTGCATCAAGGGGAACTCTCATGTTATGGAAGAAGAATTGTTATTCTGGAACAATTCTAATTGCTAGTAAATATCTTATGATAGCCAAAATTACTAGTGTTGACCAAAAGGAGGGTTGGTATATTGTGAATATATATGCTCCCAACATTAACACCTAAGGAAAAAGGTCTGGGATTCTATTTCCAATTTTAAAAGTAAGGATTATTCTGGATGATGGATTATAATGGGAGACTTCAATGTTCCTCTCTATGATCATGAGAAAATGGGAGGTAATGCTACATAGCTTTAAGAGAGATTGGACTTAATGGAGTTTATAAACAAAGAGGGTTTAATGGATATGGATCTCCATGGAATTCAATTTACTTGAGGTAATAAGAGAGTTGGTAATGAGTGTATTCAGGCAAGGCTAGACTGTGCTCTTATCTCTCCTGATTGGACAAAAGATTTTATTTGTAAGTTGGAAGCCTGCCAGAAAATTGGCTCGGATCATTTTCCTCTCATTTTCACTACTGCAAAGATTACTTTTAAGAAGAATTTTTCTTTTAGATTTGAGAAGATGTGGATGCAACACCCACAATTTGAAATTAAAATGGAAGAATGGTGGAGTATTGATATTGAAGGTACAACCCTCTTTAGAGTTGCTTCTAAGCTTAAAAATGTCAAAAGGGAAGTAAAAATTTGGAATAAAAACTACTTTGGGAATATTTTTGAGAACAAATCAGCTATGAAGGAGGATATTCAAAAAACCCAAGATAAAATTCAGAAGGATGGATATACTCCTGACCTTCTTATAGAAGAAAATGAAAAGTTGGCCCAATATCATGACATCATTACTAAAGAAGAAATCTACTAGAGACAAAGATCAAGATTGTTATGGTTGAGTGAAGGAGATAAAAATACCAAATTTTCCATCTTTCCACTTTGAAGCATAGAGCCAAAAATCACATTTCACATCTAAAAAAGCGAGACTTGAAGATTGCTAAGGATAAGGACATCATGGAAGAAATGGTGACTTTTTTCTCTAATCTAATGATTGCTGATCCCAACATTATTTTGGATCATCAGGTTGATTTCCTTAGAGTGATTCCTCCACTAGTTTCAAAGGAACATAATAAAGTGTTAAGCTCAATTCCTAAGGATGATGAAATTTTCCAAGCTATTTGTTCTCTGGGAGGAGATAAAGCACGTAGTCCTGATGGCTTTCCCATGTTTTTCTTCTAGAAACTTTGGAAACTTGTTGGAGAAGATGTTTGTGATGCTGTGAAGGAATTATATGGAGCTAAATAGATGCTTAAGGAAGTCAATTCCACCTTTCTGTGCCTGATTCCTAAGAAAATTGGAGCTAACTCTCCTGATCAATTTATATCGATCAACCTTTGTAATTCTTTCTATAAAATTATATCCAAAGTTCTCACTTCCAAATTACTCCTTGTGATTCCTTTGATCATTTCTGATCAACAAAATGGCTTCATCCTAGGTAGACAAATCGTTAACTCTGTCATCTTTGCTCATGTGAATATCCATTCCTTGTCATGTTCTAACAATCAGGGATTCATTATGAAAGTAGACATTGCTAAGGCCTATGACAGAGTTGATTGGACTTTCCTCTCAAACATTTTACATGCTCTTGGCTTTGACCATAAGGTTGTTGGTCTTATTCATCAGTTGATTTCAACCTCTTCTATTGTTGTTCTGGGCAATGGAAGCTCTTCTCATTTTTTTAATCCTTCTCAAGGATTGAGACAAGGTGATCCTTTATCCCCCATCCTTTTTGTTATTATGGCTGATTGTTTGGGGAGATACATTGGGTACTTGGTCCAAAGAGGAGTTATTAAGGGCTTACAAACTTCTTCCCATCCTCTCATTTGTTCTCATGGTCAATTTGTTGATGATACCATCTTCATGGGAAACTCTGAAGTTAAGGAAGCCAAAAGTTTGAAGCAAGCTATCAATTTATATTCTTCTGCCTTAGGCCAATTGGTTAACTGGAATAAAAGTGTTGTGTTCTTTATCAACACCCCTATCCATAGACAAAATAAAATTGCTAATATCCTTGGATGTTCTATAGGAGCTTTCCCTTCAACTTATTTGGGTCTTCCTATAGGCTTGAAGGTCCCTAATTCCTTTTGGGAAGATCCTATAAATAAATTCAGCAAGAAGCTAGTAGGATGGAAAGGGAATCTATTAAATTAGGCAGGTAAATTAATTCTCCTCAAAGCTTGTCTTCAAAGCATACCAACTTACACTTTAAGTCTTTTTAGAATTCTAATAAAATTTGCTGAGTCTATTGATAAAATTCAAAGGAATTTTTTATGGACTGGCACTGAGGAAAAAAAGAGAATGCCTTTAATTTCTTGGGATCAAGTTTGCAAACCTATCAGTTAAGGGGGATTAGGAATCATGAAAATTAGAAGTATGAATAAAGCTCTCTTAGCCAAACAAGGATGGAGATTTTACCATGATAAAAAAGAGTGGAGCACCATATGGAAACATAAGTACCTCTTCAATGCTAAATCTCTCCCCGATTTCCTCTCTTCTCCTGATGTTATTCATCCTTCTTCCATATAGGGAGCTATTCAAGGGACTAAGAAAACTCTTGGAAAAGGGTGTTCCTGGATAATTGGAAATGGGATTAAGGTGAGATTTTGGGAAGATGTCTGGTTAAAGCATCATCCCTTGATTGAAGATTTTCAAGACAAGGCTCAAGTTGACTTATGCAAGCAGAGATATGGCATATTAGTTAGTCATTATTGGCAGAATGATTCCTGGGTGAATTTGACTGACCTTGATCAAGGTTTCAATAACATCCAATTATCTCTCAATGCTATCTCTCTTTATCCTTCTCTTGAGGATGAGATTATTTGGCATGCCAATCCTTGTGGCCAATTTAAAGTCTCCACTATCTTTGTCTCTAAGGAAAAGGGTAACTGACCTTTTTGGTCTTGTGCTTGGATTAAGGGTCTCATTCCCAAAATTAATATCTTCTATTGGATTCTGCTTCAAAATAAAATTCTGACCCTGGACAATTTGCAAAAAAGAGGTATTAATGTGGTTAATAGGTGTACTTTATGCAAAAATGGATTTGAAGATAGAGATCATTTGTTTTTGAATTGCTCTTATACCCAGCAAGTTTGGACTGAGATTCTTAATTTTTGGGGTATGACCTGGGTCCATCAAAACAATGTTGAATTCTCTTTTAAAAGTTGGAAATGCCCTTCTAAGGATCCTAATCTTCAATTTCTTTGGAAATTAACTCTTCCTCATCTTTTGTGGGGCATCTGGAAAGAAAGAAATAATAGAATATTTAGAAATAAAGAATTACCCAGATGGGTGCTTGGTTAGAATATTATTAGAGCCATTAAGAAGAATTTTAAAACTCAGAGGAAAACTAATCAAACCTTTCAAATTGATAATCCATTGTGATCTGAAGGTTCTAACTTGCAAACTGATAATCCAAGATCAATCATAAAATGGAACGTTCCTCCTAATGGATGGATTAAAGGGAACTTTGATGGAGCTGCTAAGGGCAATCCGAGAAGAGTGAGATGTGGAGGTGTCTTGAGAGATCATGTGGGAAATGTTATAGATGCTATCGTAGTTCCTATAGGTCATTCTAATAGCCATATTGCTGAAGCTACAACTTCCCTCTATACTATGAAGTTAGCTGTTGATTTGGGGTATCCTAAATTATGGTTGGAAGGTGACTCATTAAATATTATTAACACTCTAAATAATAAAAACTCAATTTCATGGTCGATAGAGGCTACGGTTAAGGAGATCAAATCTCTAATTCATAAATTTGAAAAAGTGGTCATATCTCATATATATCGAGAGGCCAATGGGGTTGTTGACTAGATAGCCAACCATGCTATTTAAATGGGGTATAAGGTGAGGTGGCTTGATGAATTAAATAAGTACGTTGATCTAAAAGCTATTATTAATTATGATGCCATTCATTCGAAAGTGGGAAAGATTTGCTAGGATTAGAAATTTAATGATTTTATGAAGTGGCCTTATGGCTGTCAGATTACCTTCCTCGAGGAAGTACATTCATGTGAATGTAATGTGGCTTTTGCACCTATCATCAAAAAAGTGAGCTCCATTTGAAGTGACAAAAACTTGGTTTCATTTTAACCTATTGGATCTCTGCGTTTGGTTGTTTCTGGTTTTAGGCTCTTTCTATTCTCTACAAATGGGGGATGAACTGCAGAAGCAAGAACCTAAAAAGTGTGATGATTGGAAGGCTTGGAAGGATATTTGGAAGATTTTACAAAAAGGGAAGGTGATTAGTTACTTGGAGCAACTACATGGTTTTAAACCTCATGTCACGACTACCTTTTTAAAAAATTGGTCTAATGATAGGGTCACTCTTCATGGAGTCACTATGAAATTAATGAAGCACTTCATAGTTGAGATCACGAGGCTCGCCACGGTTGGTATTAAGTTCACCAAACAAACCAGTATCTCTAATGTTGCCTATAAAAAATTTTTGAAGACAAATGCTGAGGAGAAACAACTGGAAAAGAATGGAGATTTCTTTGATGTGGAACAGATAAAAGAAATTTGGAGGGATGTGCTATGTTGTATCCATGAGTATTTCATCCTCGATGGTAGAAATAAAAGAGTCCATAAATTTCATTTTGTTTTTCTTGACCATTTCAGGCATAAGGATAGACTTTCTTTCCCTTTCTATCTGTGGTTTTCTTTGCTTCAAAGTCTGCATGCTCATAGGAGGAAGGAGTCTCATCCTATTTTGCACAAAGGTCTGATACTTCTCACAGAGGGTTACTGTAAAAATAAATCCATAGCCTCCACTCCTTCTATTGACAAACATAAGGGTTCTCACTCTAAAAAGAGTAAGAAGGAGGACAATGTAAAAGGAAAAGAGAAGGTTCTTAAACTTAAAACCTCTAATTCTCAAAAGCAAATTATGGAAGAGGATTCTGAGTCTAAGAATACTGAAAGCTCTGAGAATGATATCCCTAAGGAAGAGGAAGGTATGAATGTTGGGGATTTAAGTTCCAATTTGGAAGGGTATTCGGAGACCAAAGGAAAAAATGAGAAAGGGAATGAGGAAGACATAAGTGAAGGAAATTCAGAACAGAGTAACTCTGATAATGAGGACAATTAGATTGTTTCTAGTGGAGGTGATAAAGACAAAGAAAAATTAGTTGAAAATCTTGTTGATATGAGAGAGGAGGATCATATGGTTAAGCCTACTTCACCTGTTACGGAGATTGGGGGACAAGATAAGGAGGACCTTGTTCAGAATGAGGACCCTGTTGAGACTAGGGAGGATGAACATATGGAAAGGGAGGAACATATCCACAAGGTTGGTTCCCCTCCTCATGAGATTGCAGAAGACACCAGTGACTCTCTGTAGAGGGAAACCAAGCTTTCCTTCCTGCATTCTGCCAAGCTCAAATCTGACTCCATTCTACAAGTTGATTCATGGATTTATAATGAATTGATGGGGCTAAAGAAGAAAGTGGAAACTCTGCAACACAACCAGGATATTGACCATGCCAAAATTAGCCAATTGGAGGTGCAAATGGGAGATATCCCAAATAAACTTAAAGACTATGAGCAAAATCTCAGAATGCTTATCAAGGAAAGTGGAACAAAGATGGAACATGTTACATCTAGTATATGTGTTGTTGCTGCAAGCCTTGGCAAAAGAGCTAATGAAGAAATTATATCTTTTGAGGGTCCAAGCAAGAGAACAAGGTAGAGCTCGAGGAAGATAGCCCTAAAAGTTGTTGCTGCTTCGGTTGCTAACTCCATCCAGGATATTGTTGCGATTGTTAAGGAGGCTATTAAGATGATTATGGAGCTACAATAGCAACATTGGGTCTTGTTCTTTGGTTTTGTTCCTATTTTGGTCCTATTTGCTGGTTGTAGTAAATGGTTCTTGTTTTTGGTCCTATTTACTGGTTTTCAGTCTAAACTATATTTGAGGTTCTAGGTCCTTGTAATACCCAGGTACTTTTATTGGACTATGTTTGTGGTTTCAGGTCCCTGTAAAACCTAATTTTGATGTTGTTTTTCAGTAGGTTTCAAGATTGTTTTTCCTAGTGGTTATTATTGCTTTATCTTTTCTCTTGTTGTTAAAGGGTTTCGGGCCCCCTTCAAAACCTGCTTTTATCGTAATCTAAAACAATTTGCTAAAGTCCCATATGGGTAACATACCATTTGTAAACCTTACCATGGTGATATGTAGAATGTTGATCTATAGGTGGGTCTTCCAATGGGTTGACTAGCAGGTTACCAATTCGTTAGACTATTTCAATGCCATATTTTGCAATAGCTTCTTTGGTGATTCATAGTAAGTTGGGCACTCTACTAGGCAAGGTAATCACCCTGTTGTTGTTAGTCAATGATCTCTCTCATTATAATTTGGGAGTTAGCAAAGTCTCAAACCCTTGGGGGCTTGATTCTTTCTCTCCTAGATCTTAATAAGAGTATCTTATGCTTTGTGCTCTACTTTACCAATAGTTTAGATCGAATCCATTGTCTTGCTAAAGTGGGGGCTACATGTACCATCTTAAATTGGAAGCACTCCAATTTAATGAAGGTTTAATGCCTATTTAATGTGAGTTCATCATGTTCTCTCCCTCTTTCATTTCTTTCTCCCTCTTTCATTTCTTTCTCCCTTCTCCCTCCTTTCTCCTAGGTGGAATTGGGGTAAAACCTAATAGATCTCCTTTAAAGATCCTATTTTCATGGTGATGAAGTCAAGGTAGGATCTATTTCCCCCTAAGTTCTTCCTTCCCATCCACCTTTCCACTTAGAATCCAATCTTGGCATTGAAATAGGTTCCTTGAAATTTGGACATGATTTATGGATTTTGAGACCTATTTTGGGGCCCCTAGATTGCCCCTAGGGTCTGTGCACCTGACAGTCAGGGGCACATTATGCCCTTGATGTATAAGGGGTGAACTACACCCATGATTGGGCCCTATTTTGGCCCCTTTTTCTTTGGGTCCCTTATTTTGACAATCGAGTACAAATTTCGATGTTAGTTAACCTGTGGGAGTTATTTGATTCAAATCTCTATTTAAAGCCTTCCATTCACTCTATTTTTCATAAGAACATGATCAAATTATGACATTTCTCTCTCAAGTGCTATGGCATTCAAGTTCAAGCCTTGAAGCATCCATTGAAGATCAAGGATTCAAGCATTCAAGCAATTGAATGAGTTTATCTAGCAAGATATTCTTCAAGGTCCTTTAGTACATCTTCCACATCTACTCATCTTCATCCTCTTGGTTCAAATTCATTAGTGGAGACAAGCAAATTGCATTCGATTCAAGAGATTCATCTTTCAAAGGTGAATTCGTACATTTACTTTACATTCATGTTATTTCAATTATTTCAATTCAAGGTTAATTCCTAACTGGGGTTTGAATAAGGCAAAACCCTAATCAACAACATAAACCCCTTTTTATTGTAGGTTGTGGATCCTAACTCGATGACCATGTTACAAATTGAAGTAGCCTTTTTGGCCTTCTGCAAAATTTTGAAAACATAATCAACATCGAAGACAATCAATCAAGGTTGCATTGCACCCCTGATGCACCAGTTCACCCCTAATGCCCCAATTCGCCCCAAACAAATTATCAAAAGATTTATGGATTCTGTTTATCCCATACTTTCACTCCCGGATATGAAGGTTTTCTCTCATTCTGATCATTACAACAAGAAGAAAAAATATTTCAAAAGGTAAGTCCTTGCCCCTCCTTTGTCAATTCAGTACATCTTTATTTAGAATACACACATATTATGGATTTTAAGGATTTTTGGTTATCTTTCCCCTATTCTCATAGATCTAGTCTTGTATTGATGCCTCTTGTTCAATTGGTTAACATGAATCTTGCTAGACCTAGTCCTTAAGGATTGGGATTGAAAGGTTCCTATTTCCTTATCTCCCTTTCTATATCAAACACTCACAATACAAAAACAAATAAAACAAAATGTATGCATAGCACTATGTGATGAACTTAGGCTTCATGTCCTTGATTCACATTTGCTCCAAAACACTAAGCAAAGAGATTGCAAGGTTGCCCCAAAGATAGTGATGGTGTTGGGGAAGAAAACCTTCCAAACAAAATAAATTAAAATCAATAATATCATATGTGCTACCTAAGACAATATGCTTGTTGTCCAAAGTCGTTCTAGCATGATGCCAAATTGGGTGAAGAGATGAAATGCTGAAGAAAGCTAGTGTTAATCAAGCTTGGCCTATATAAAGTTTACTCAAGCATCATCTACTACCATGATAAAAATGAATCAACACCTTTATAGCATAATATTGGCCAAGTAAACCAAGGATACTTAAAAATAGATGTTTCCAAGCAAATAAAAAGACAAATTTACCAAAATAATGAAAGGTTGCTTGCAAATCACACCACTATGAGATAAGAAAATATGTTAAATGAATCAAGGAAACTCAAGAAGTTGAACACACTAGGAGTGTAATACTCCCTCCTCTTAAACATATAGAGTTTTTTTTTTTTTTTTTTTTTTCCTGTTATATGCTATTGTATATTCTTATCAGATAGACATGGTTACAAAATTAGAGTAAAATAATAACAATTATGTATATCAAGAAAAACTTATTTTAAAAAAGCTCACAAAATCTTAGCTATATACTTCTTTTCAATTAAGTGAACAATGAAAACTTTAAAATGCAAACTAAAGGATACAACAGAAAAAAATGATTATTCTTCAAGCGACACAACATGAGGCTTTGTAATTTTCTTTAACTTCACATTTTTTCCACACCCATTTAAGTCACCTTTACTTTCATGATGTTTTATCTTCTTCAGGATCATCTGCCTAGTTCCTAGACTTAGATTTGATAACTTAACATTGCAATAAAGAAAAAATAAAAAAACTCAATAAAAAATACAATTTAGCATATAATGAAAACATATAGAGCCCACACATATTTCTCAAATAGCTAAACAACTGCCTTAGCAGAGAATTTCATTTTATTTTAAACTCTCATGGATATAGAACTCAAATACAAAGCAACAAACCTTAAAATATTACTCATATTTGCCACAATAGTTGCCTTGCATAGAGATTTTTGCTCTTTAATTTAATGAGCTTCCTCTTGTACATGTTATTAGTCTCCCCAAATACAACACTAACACCATTAGCAATACTTAAAATTTGCTTTAAGAGCTGCATTCGGCACAAGATTCATGTTTAGCCTTTGGTCTACAACCTATTAGTACCTTGAAACAAATTGGTAAAAACATTGAAAAACTTTATAGAAGAGTTAAGGAACTGCTTTTCACATAGGTTTTTCTTTTCTCTTCTACCTTGTTTTAAATTATTTGTGTGTTTCTATAGAGGGAACATTCCATTTCAATATTTTTTTCCATATATTCAACATGCTTAAAGATTTTAAATATAAAAAATAGTACTTTCAAATTTCAATCATAGATGTGTCCTCAGCTGAAAACAAAACACGGGAAAACCTAAGATAGAAAAAGGTAATGTCCTAAGAATGGAAATGTTCAAATAAGCTCAGAAAATTTGGTGAACACTCAAAAAATAATAAATGTCAATGAGGTTCTATCAACAAAAACCTTATATTTCCTTATTCTTTTGTGTTTTTTACAACTATGCCGAAGAAATTTTGACATTTTGGTTTGCATTTCACAAGTGTTTCACTCAAATCCAAGGATACAAAAAAATTCCATAAACCCCTTTTTCGGTCATTTATTGAAATAGAAATTTTATGAAACATACTTCAAGCCAACAAAATCGGTCTATCAACTAACTCCTGATATTTCAGCCCTTTCCATGATGCTTTGAACCCTACTTTGAAGGGAAATAAGAAAAAGATTCATGTTCTAAAATAGAATCCAAAAATTGACCTTTGTGTTGATCAATTTCATTTCATCATTTACTAATATTTTCTCATCCTTGTGCTACATATTTTAACATTTTAAGCCTTATTTTCATTGAAGAGAATTTGAAAATTATTAGAAATCAACAAGGGGCATACTATTTATCAAAATTAAAAAATTATAATTTAAAAGGTGCATTGACACAATAATAAAATTCTTTACCATTTTAGAAAAATCCCACAACATTATTATTACAAATAAATCAATATATACTTATCCAAATTAAACATTGTTGACCATAATGAATTTATGTATCCTCATATATGTTGTTTTCTATTAGGTGTATGACCATTTCAATATTTTAGATGGTGTAGTGCAAGGCAAGAGAATCCCCAAAAGAGATGTCCTAGCCTCCAACAAATAATCACACAACGAAAACAATATAACAATGCAAGATTTGATACCAATTACAACACTTTATTCATAACATAACTGTTTACATGCAATGTGCCTGACTATAAGGTCTTCTGGGTTTTGGCTAAATACAATAGCTATTACAAAAACAGTTATGCAAGATCCCTTAAGATCCAACCCAAACCTTGGCTAGTCCAGATCCACACTTTGGTAGAAACCTCCAAGGAAGATCTAAACTTGTGCTTGCAAGCCCATCAAGCAATCTCCTTGTTTCACAAGCCTCAACTACTAGCCCTTCTTAAAGTTTGCTCGTCTACTTCATCCTCTTCTCCAAGGTGGATGATTCTTTGTAAGACTCCACAAGACCTCCTACTTATACCCAACTAAGTCACAGGTCGGCCTAATATGTTAAAAATTAAATAAACCCTCACATTAAATGCACATTTAAGACACAAGTTTGCTTACAACAAAAACTAAATACATACAACCGAATTATATGCCAAGGTCGGCTTACACTAGGAACCGAACAAACAACTCAGGCAAAGCCCGAACTAAGACATGACCGAGCATTAGAAAATCACTTCCGAGTATCAACAAATCCACCAAGCATAATTGAGCTCACATAAGCATTGTCGAGCTCTAGTATATGCCGAGTCCTCTAGCAACCAAGCCCCTTCATTGACCAAGCTACTCGGTCAATACTGCAACCAAGCATCACTGAGCTCCCAGTGTATGCTGAGTGCCTTCGACGACTGAGCACCTCTTCTTTAACCGAGTAACACTCCAAGTACTCTCCAAAGCAACTACCGAGCATTCCTCCGAGAACTCCAAAGTAGTCATTGAGCAAACCCACGATGCTCCAACATCATTAGATGACTTGTAGAAACATCAATCCCACAACCACATACATGAACCCTTTAATTTCAAAATTGAAATTCATAATTTGGTAGATTCCCACGTATTCTTGTTGTTGTGATTCAATTAAGCACATATTTGCATGATTTGTTGTCATGTGGTTGCATTTAAAGGAATTCATTTGCATCCATTTCACATCCTCTCACATTTAATCATCCTCTCTCATCATAACATTTAGAGTATTTCAAACTTAATGTACTAATTGGAATTTATGTATGTATAGTTATCTTTTGTCTAAGTTTTTAGGTGTTGATAAAGAGATTGTGTCCCAAAGTGACATATGGATAAATTCTTTAAAGATATTTATAAATCATGCAAACATAGAAATGTAATAAAGAAAGAAGCCACCCAAGAACGATATGCATGGATGAAGAATAATCTTTGAAAATGACCAAATCTTAGCATGATAGATATAATTGCAAATGTGAGAACAACCTCAATATCACACGTAAACCTAAGTTTACACTTTGAAACATTACACTAAGAAAAAAATAACATTCATAAATTCTAAATATTGTAAAATCAAACTTCAAAATTTCTATTATAAAATACAATAACTTTAATTTTTCCTATTTTTTACATTTAAAATTTGATTCCAAAATTATAAACATTTATATACCAATTTATGATTAAGATAATCATATGTACTTCAAAATTTGCAAAGTTCATATATACAAATGAATGATGAATTTAGTGCTGAAATATAAAACTATTTAGAATTTAAACGTTTTACAATGCAAGCCAAATTGATCTAAGACCACTGTAATGACATCTCGAGGCTCCTGGAAAGCAATTTCTAAAACATTGTGGTGTATTTCTCTAGAATTCATGATGTCAGATATAATATTATTTACAATTTATGATCTCAGATATAAAATTAGGGGCTTTAAGGGTTTTCAATGAAAGGCAAATTGATCTGAAACTACTGTACTATAAAACATATCCAGAGACTCCTGGAAAGGATTTTCGAAAACATTTAAGATACTTCTCTTTCTCGCTCTCCCGCTGAGAGCATTAGCAGAAGGTTACCATGGACGACAGCTTGTATGACGAATTCGGTAACTACATAGGTCCGGAGATCGACTCCGACGAAGAGTCCGATGGAGAAGAAGATGAGCGAATGCAGGAGCGCGAGGACGAGGAAGAGGGCGGCCACGAGGGCGATGGCGATGAGGCCTGGATTACTCGCGGCGGCGCTCACTCTCCCGAGCGCGAGAATGGGGAAGACTTTGATATGGATATGAAGACGGACATGGAAGGGCAAATCGTCCTTGCGGAGGACAAGAAGTACTACCCCACTGCAGAAGAAGTGTATGGCCAAGGCGTGGAAACCCTGGTGATGGACGAGGATGCACAGCCACTGGAGCAGCCCATCATCAAGCCCCCCAGAAACATTAAGTTCGAGGTGGGCGTGAAGGACTCATCCACTTACGTCTCCACCGATTTCTTGCTCGGCTTGATGTCGAACCCCAAGCTTGTGAGAAATGTTGCTCTAGTCGGACACATTCAGCACGGCAAGACCATGTTCATGGACATGCTGGTCGAGCAGACCCATCACATTTCTACTTTTGATGTCGATAGCGAGAAACATATGAGGTATACGGACACTCGGATTGACGAGCAGGAGCGTCAGATTTCTATCAAGGCGGTTCCCATGTCGCTTGTTTTGGAGGACAGCAATGCAAAATCCTACCTCTGTAATATCATGGATTCCCCCGGCCATGTTAACTTTTCCGACGAGATGACGGCCGCTCTCGCGCTTGCTGATGGCGCTGTGCTAGTTGTCGATGCCGCGGAAGGTGTCATGGTAATTACTTTTAAATCGCTATCACCCTTGGGTTGCCAGTTCTGTAAGGTTTAGCGTTCAGGGTTTTAATTTCTTCTTTCTTGAGCTCAATGTTAGATTTAATATCCCTAAATTTGGTTGAAGTTGATTTGACACAATCTTTAACAGTTGTATTTTACAATGGGAAAATGAAAATATGACCGGTTTTATTGTAGAGTAGCTCGCAAAACCTTACATTTCTGTTTAATTTGAGCTGGAATTATATAGCAGCACGATTCTAAAATATAGCTTCTCCCCACCTCAACCTACAGTAAAACTGAGCAATACACATAGGAACGAAAAAATATTAACTCTTTTACTACCAATAGTTTCCTTCCAAGTGGAATATTTCGTCTTTATTTATATGCTCTATTGCCCCTTTCACCATCAGAAGATTTCAAGATGGTCCTTGAATTTTTTTTTTTTTAACTTGTCCTCTTGGGACATTTTTTTCCCTTGGATCTCTACTATACAAATTTTGTTAGAATGCCATCAGCTCGAGCTTTTCCTCAATTAACTTTCCTTGGTAGTTAGTTGCCGCTTCATCTCTAACACATGCCACAAGGCAAGTTTCTCGTCACATACCACAGCAAATGTCGCTTCTTTCTCAAATGTTTTAAGAACCTGTTGTGCTTGTTGACAATCCCTATTTCTGTCATTACCTCCACATTGGTGATTCTTTGGCACATCTTCCTCTCATTGAAACTTGTACTTTGCAACTTCTTCATTGCTAATGTTTCATTTTTGGCTTCATTAGCTGGATTTGTTACTTTGATTAATTCTTCAATCCCCAGTGAAAGAATTGCTTTATCTTTGATTTCTAACTTCGGTGTTGGTGGTCGACCTCACCTTGTGCAATGCCAAGCCCATCTTTTTTTGCCATGTGCTTCATTGATTCCATTAAGTTTTTCCTTAGACTATGTTTGTGCTCCGTTGTTGTATTATGCCAAAAATCTCTGACTTATTTAGTCTAAACCACGCTGCTTATTTCTTATTGATTGGCATTATTCTCACATTCTTCCTAGTTCAATATATCATATATTGAGCTATTTCCATATTTGGCATCTTCAATGTTGGATTTAACATCCCTAAATTTGGTTGAAGGTGATTTGCCGCAATCTATATAACAGTTATATTTTACAATGGGAAAATGGTAAATATGACCGGTTTTACTGTAGAGCAGCTTGCAAAACTTTGATTCTTTCTGAAGTCTACCTTATATATCTTTTTAAAATTTGAGCTGGAATTATACAGCAGCATGATTCTAAAATACAGTTTCTCCCCACCTCAACCTACAGTAAAACTGAGCAATACACAGAGGGACGGAAAACTATTAACCCTTTTACTACCAATAGTTTCCTTTCAATTGGAATATTCCATCTTTATTTATATGCTTTAATGCCCCTTACACTGTCAGAAGATCTCAAGATGGTCCTTGGATTTTTTTTAGCTTGTCCTCGGGGCATTTTTTTTTCCTTGTATCTCTATACAAATTTTGTTAGAATTTCATCAACTCAAGTTTTACCTCAATTAACTTTCCTTGGCATTTAGTTGCTGCTTCATCTCTAACACATGCCGTAAGGCAAGTATCTTCTCACATACTACAGCAAATGTCGCTTCTTTCTCTAATGTTTTAAGACCTATTGTTCTTGTTGACAATCCCTATTTCTGTCATTGCCCCCACATTGGTGATTCTTTGGCACATCTTCCTCACTGAAATTTTTACTTTGCAACTTCTTTATTGCTGATGCTTCATTTTTGGCTTCATTAGCTGGATTTGTCACCTTGATTAATTCTTCAATTCCCAGTGACAGAATTGCTTTATCTTTGACTTCAAACTTCCATGTCGGTTGTTGACCTCACCCAGTGCAACACCAAGCCCATCATTTTTGTAATGGGCTTCATCGATTTCTTTAAGTTTTTCGTGAGACCCTATGTTTGTGCTCCGTTGTTGTTTTATGCCATACATCTCTGACTTATTTAGTCTAAACTACACTGCTTATTTCTTATTGATTGACATTCTTTTCACATTCTTCCTTGTTCAATATATCATTTATTGAGCTACTTGCATATTTGGCATCTTCAATATCTTAATTCTAATTGGCCTTGCTTGGTGTAAAGTCATTGTGGCTAATATTCCTGCCATCAGTATTTCAAGATTTAAATGAACAATGTCTTTTCCTTTAGATTCATACGATGTCGTTTTTGAATTTTCTTAATGGGTATTAGTGCAATCTGAGATATGCTCTGAACTTTTGCATGGCATTTGAGACACTTATGTTAGAAATAGGGAATACTGAGAGGTGGGGTGAATGAGTATTATACAAACTTTTGTCACCAACTGGATATTATTTATTACTTTGGACCATGCATAAGAAAGTAAACAAGTAATGCTGAACAGTAAGAGTAACCATGCACAAATAGAACTCATAACACCATATTTTGTTAACTAGAGAAACTTTGGCCAAGGGGAAACCCCGGTGGGAATGATGCCCACAAAGATATACTGATATATATATTCCTTGTTGGAGGATGGACCTTGTTAGGAGTTTACAAACACATTCAGTATATAAGAGTCCTTGTTAGGAGACTTTGAATCCTTGTTAGGAGATTCCAACCCTGTTAGGAGTTGTACAATGGATGCAAGAAGAGCTCACTGCCCAAACATGCACTCTCAATTACAAGAAGACCTCACTGCCCAAACAAGTAATTTATCCTCTAAGTTCCTCAAATACAGAAGTATAGATGCTGTGCCTTTTTTTAGCTGATCTCTGACCATAGCTCGATCTCGGATCACAAAATCAGGTTATCAGAAATTCGCTTCTGCATATGATACAAAACTTTGCATTCACAACTTTCGCATATATTTTCACAAATTGCTTCACAAAAATCTTACAAAATCGCTTTCAAAAACTTCCACATAATTTCGCAAGATGTCTTTGCATAAATACCATGCTTTTTCACAAATTGTTGCTAGGTCGGCTAAGAGCAAAATATACTTTTCCAACTTAGAGTAAACATCTAGTATGTCGTCCCTAATTGGTCAAGTAATTATTTTGTAAACAAAATAATTCCTTTACCTTTCATTCCACTGTAAATCTTACATATCTCTTTTCTGTATTGTTCGTACTGATGTCTGAGGTTATACACATCATCGTCAATATGTATATTTTTCCCATATATCTTCTCTTTCAAGAATAACATTGTATAAACAAGTTATACATAAAACAATACACTGCTGTAAACTATTTTCATACTCAGACAATTTTCTGAGTACCAAAAAGTTAAGTATCTTTATTTCTGAGGTTTACTATAAGCATGTACATCATGTGTTGTTATTAATGACAACATTTACATATCTACATATAGCCAATTGTCAACAACTTACACATGATGTAAAAATGTTCACTTCTTTGCTAAGCCTTGGAGAAAATCTCTTTATTTTCAAGTGGTACCTGTTCGATTGGCTCAATGAATATGATTTATGTAACTGGTAGTATTCCAGTTGGTGATATCTTTATGTTCAAACCCACTCATCTTTCTTTCATCAGTTACCTACAATGTTCATTACCTTTGGCAACCCCAACATGCACTTTTGTTGATTGTTGGCATCCTCCTTGCTTACATTCATGATGTTAATTTTGGTCTCTCCTTAGCTTATTCTTTCTTGTTGTGATTCTTCTCCACTAGTTCACTTTTTAGATTCACCATTGGCATTCCAATCTCTTCATTCAATTCCCTTTATGACAGTCAACAAAACAGCTAACCTTTTTCTTACGTTCCACAACCATTGGTCATCTGTGGGACAAGATAAAGATGGAAAGCATGCGGGGTTTAAACATAGTAACACAGGGAAGCGTCCCCCCACTTTTTGTCCCACGTCCTAGAGACTTTAACACAGCGAAGACTTGGGGACTCTGTCCCCTCGTCCCGAGCAGCACCATCAGATTCCGCCACCTTCACCAAGAATGGGGGACATCCGGGTGTTGACTATTTGCAGATTCGACTATTTATGTTTAATGTTTGATGTTCCAATTCAATGCAATTTTCAAGTATTTACTTTTTTACATCTTTATATCTTATATTGCAATACATATTTTCATAACTAGTATTTTAAGTACCATATATATCCCCTCTTCTGTTCCCCGCTGCTGTCCCCCCACCGTCCCCAAATTAAGGCCCCTCTTTCCCCCCGTCCCAAAAACTTATCCCCTCGTTCCACTGCCCCCCGTCCCCTAGGGCGGTGTAACTATGGGTTTAAATTACAAGGGAAGCTCCTTTCATTAGATTCTGTTCATTTGTATCTGACAATGTTTACCAGATTTCATTTGGGATTTTTATTATTTAACAGTCAATGAAGACAACTAACATGCAAAACAATAATTTGTTTTAGTGCACAAGACTTAGGCTAAAATAGCATCTAATCACTTCATGCAAAAGATATGATTTTGATGATACAAACATATATATACCAATTTCTGAATGGATCGCTAAATATAGAAACTATGTGCTCATAATAAAATGATAAATTCCCGAACCAAACCACAAAACTACAAAATTCAGAAAATTAGAGAACAAGTAGTGAAGTATTAATCAAATACCATTCACACAAGTAACATTCAAATAAAATCTGAACTCAGAACCTATGTTTCTCTTAACTTGCAATTTTTTTAAACACAAGATTGCAAAGGAGTTTGAACAATGAAATTGCACCTACTTTAACAAAAAATAGATGACATAATGCGCAAAGCAACTCATTTCTATGATTTGCAATTGTTTTTGAAACCTTGTGCGTTATCTTATCACTTTTCCTTTCTTATTTCCATCACGTATTCGAAATTAGAATGGCTTGCAAAATTGTATTAACATAGCTGTCACCGAGTTAAAAATTTGAAGTAATTAATTTGAAAAAAAATCTTTAGAAAATCCACAAATAAATTCTTCATTATCACCAAAATTAGGTCACTTTTGAGAAATGACCTTTTGAAAGCCTAGTTTGCTAGTCTGGTGTTGAGACCGCAGTAGCTTTATCTGCATTTTCTTGGTTCTGTACACCTGATACTATATCACACTTTTTTCATTTAGGTCTGGTAGATTTACATTTTGAATTCATTCCTCATGTGTTGATGGCACACTCATTTCCCACAAACATTTTATTGTAGTTTAGTTTGTTCTTCTTTGTATGCATATATTATTTTAGCCAATCCCATTAGGTTACTAACTCTGTCCATATTGAATCTACTCACATTGGCCAAAGATTTTTAGTTTATGTGAAGAATGATTTCTCCTCCTTGATAACACCCTTCAATGATGAGTCAAGACTATAAACAACATTACCTAACATTTTGTGCCTTAATTTAAAAAAAAAAAACCTTAGCTAAGGACCTTAGATAAGATGGTTACTCTCACCTTCAATATTTCTTCCTCAAACTTGCTGAGCTTCATTCCTCTCAATAGAGGAATCAGTTTGATGCTTAAAAATGCAGACTCTTATCAACGTTTTCATCTTAATCACTGCCATATCTTTCAAGTATAATTTATATATAATTTATATTTTGCATGTGTGTCAATATGTAAATGATTGAATATCCTTGAAATATGAGAGCATCAGATTTATTTTCTCATGTACAGTAAAAAACTACTATAGATATTTTAAATACAGATATCTATCTAAGAGACAGATGTTGAGAGAGATCAGTCTCGAGTCATCTATGTTTTAACTGTTATAGAGAACGAGTAGGTGCCAAATTGATATCTCTTGGCATCTATAGATAGTTTGTTGGCATCTTTAGATAGACATATTTAAGATATCTATGCTACTAGGAAATTAGACGTATTTAAGATATCTATGCTAGTAGGAAATTAAACTATAGGATAAAAATAACTTATACAACAAACCTTTTACCCAGCAAATCTTGATCAACAGAAGATTTCATCCATGTATCCATTTCTTATCTTTTTAAAGTAGTTTTTAAGTCAAATAAATGTTTAAGCAAAAAGCTATAGGATTGTGCACCCGTCAAATGCTTTGGAGACCCGGTCTATTTTGATTCATACATAACATGTCTATTTCTTTTATTGAAACAAGTGATGCATTAATTATTATTACAGAATTTGAATTGATCCACTATTAGAGTCTTGTTCAATAATGTTTATATAAAAGTTTGGAGAATGCTGCTGCTGTCATCTTGTACTCATAAACTATATGAACTCTAAAGTAAAATATTGGCCTTGTGTATTATGCTACTTATGCAGTCTTTTGAACTCAGTTTTTTGTGTTTAATGTTGGTTGTTACTGTTTATTGTTTTATATTAAGGCTTTTTGTTAATCTTTATTCTTATTTTCTGTTTCTGGCAAAACATCCTGACAGTCTGATTGCACTGTGATCTTAGACTCTTACCTGTGAATTGATTGTTTTGACGTTCTCTTGATTTTTCTGAACAGGTTAATACTGAAAGGGCTATTCGCCATGCTATACAAGAAAGGCTTCCAATAGTTGTCGTTATCAACAAGGTACATATTTGTTAGGGTCTTATTAACTGCATAGTGCTTTAGTATTCTAAACTTGCTTGTAATAAAAACTTTTGCATTGCACAGGTGGATCGATTGATCACAGAGCTAAAATTGCCACCAACAGATGCTTATCACAAGTTAAAGCACACTTTAGAAGATATCAATCACTTGATCACTACATTCTCATCTGGAGCAGGGGGCTCCCAATTAGTTGATCCAACAATTGGGAATGTTTGTTTTGCTAGTGCCACTGCAGGATGGTCTTTCACCTTACAATCATTTGCTAAGATTTATGTAAAACTCTATGGAGTTCCATTTGATGCAACCCGTTTTGCATCCCGTTTGTGGGGAGATATGTATTTTCATCCAGATATCAGAGCCTTCAAAAAGAAACCTCCTGCAACAGGAGGTGAGAGGTCATTTGTGCAGTTCATTCTTGAACCATTATATAAAATTTACAGTCAAGTGATTGGCGAACACAGAAAGAGTGTGGAGACTACTCTAGCTGAGCTAGGGGTGACACTTAGCAATGCAGCATACAAACGTAATGTAAGGCCATTATTGAGAATGGCTTGCAGTTCTATATTTGGGTCTGCAACTGGATTCACAGATATGCTAGTTCAACATATTCCTTCTGCAAAGGATGCTGCAGCCAAAAAGATAGAGCATATATACACAGGTCCGCAAGACACATCAATTGCTCAAGCTATGAAAAATTGTGACCCTGGAGGTCCTCTTATGGTCAATGTAACCAAGTTATATCCAAAAGCTGATTGCAGTGTTTTTGATTCTTTTGGTAGGGTGTATAGTGGTACCATCCAAACAGGTCAAACTGTACGAGTACTAGGAGAGGGATATTCTCCTGATGATGAGGAGGACATGGCTATCAAGGAAGTGACTAAATTATGGGTATATCAAGCTCGATATCGAATACCTATAAGCAAAGCACCTGCTGGGTCCTGGGTTTTGATAGAGGGTGTGGATGCTTCTATTATGAAGACAGCAACGCTCTGTCCTGAGTATCTTGATGAAGATGTTTTTATTTTCCATCCTTTACGGTTTAACACACTATCAGTTGTGAAAACAGCAACTGAACCTTTGAATCCAAGTGAATTGCCTAAGATGGTAGAAGGGCTTCGTAAAATCAGCAAGAGTTATCCCTTAGCCATAACAAAGGTGGAGGAGTCAGGTGAACATACTATTTTGGGTACTGGTGAGATCTATTTGGACTCTATTATGAAGGACCTAAGGGAACTTTATTCAGAAGTTGAAGTGAAGGTTTGTTGTCTTTTCATTTATAATTAAGTCGATTCCACAAAAATGTGTTAGCTGATTCTAGCAGAAAATGTGAAATCCAGACAACAAATGAAGTCTACAATTAACTTGAATACTATTCTTTTGTTTCCTAAAGCTAACATGCTTTAATGTTTGGTTTGTAGGTGGCTGATCCAGTGGTTTCCTTCTGTGAAACTGTGGTTGAATCATCTTCAATGAAATGTTTTGCAGAAACACCTAACAAGAAAAATAAGATTACCATGGTGAGATTTGCAGAGACTATAGTTGGATGTTATTGATTTAAACCAGAACTGTAAGTGTGGGTACTAGGTGGAATTTACTGATTTAAAACACAAAACTCTAACATGCAGTTTATATGCTTGTTTCAGCTTGCAGAACCACTTGAAAAAGGTTTGGCAGAGGATATAGAAAATGGTGTGGTAAGCATAGATTGGCCAAGGAAGAAGTTGGGTGATTTTTTCCAGAGTAAATATGATTGGGATTTGCTTGCAGCTCGTTCGATATGGGCATTTGGACCAGATAAGCAGGTAAGTGGTGGTTTCTTAAATTTTATTCAGATGAGGTGTATTGTGAGTACATACTAACTAGTACTGTGTATGTTCAGGGTCCAAACATACTTCTCGATGACACGCTTCCGAGTGAAGTCGACAAAAGCTTACTGAACTCTGTTAAGGACTCAATTGTGCAAGGGTGAGAATGCATTATTCAATTGTGTTTTCATGTGACATGTTTCATGATATTTGGTTCTTCATGTTAGTACTTCAATTTTCAATTTTTTGTATGGCAGATTTCAATGGGGTGCCCGAGAGGGTCCTCTCTGTGATGAACCCATTCGTAATGTCAAGTTCAAAATTCTGGATGCAACAATAGCACAAGAGCCTTTACATCGTGGTGGTGGTCAGATAATTCCTACTGCTAGACGAGTTGCTTATTCTGCTTTTCTAATGGCTAGCCCACGTTTAATGGAGCCAGTGTATTATGTAGAGGTTGGTCAAGGACAAGAACATTTTGTGTTCTGTTAATTTCCTAGCCTATGGCTCATTTGATGGTATCTTTTGGTTTTTGACTAGTTTATGTTTCTCTATATAATTTCAGATCCAAACTCCTGCTGACTGTATCTCTGCAATCTATACGGTGCTGTCCCGTAGGCGAGGGCATGTCACAGCTGATGAAGCAAAGCCTGGAACACCATCATATATTGTTAAGGTTAGAACTCTAACAGCAATGTATTTTATTCTTCACATTTTCATATTTAATATTTGCATGACTCCCTTGTTCACTGAGTTGAGTGGTAAAATGCATGAAAATAAGTTTTTATTTCTTTACTTTTTTTAATAAAAGATATGATGAACGCTATTCTTGTTTGGTCACTAGTTTTGTATTGTTCATTAACAATGTTGTCCTTTGTTGTATTTTGCAGGCTTTTTTACCAGTTATAGAGTCCTTTGGTTTTGAGACAGATTTAAGATACCATACACAGGGGCAAGCATTTTGTCTTTCCGTCTTTGATCACTGGTCCATAGTGCCTGGAGATCCACTAGACAAGTCTGTTGTGTTACGACCATTGGAACCTGCACCCGTTCAGCATCTTGCACGTGAGTTTATGGTGAAAACTAGGAGGAGAAAGGTAAATGTTTTTGCGCAAAAACAACACTTAAAAATAACAATTCTTAATGCTATTTATTTTTTAAGGGTATGCGTTATTTTAGGAGGCATGTGCTTATGCTGCTCGCTCTTTGTTTGCCAGGGTATGAGTGAGGATGTGAGTATTAACAAGTTTTTCGATGACCCTATGTTGCTCGAAATGGCAAGACAAGATGCTGATTTTCAGCAGATCTTGTAGGCAAATTGAACAATTGAGTTTTATTAAATTTGGGAATAGCTGCTTTATGGACTCTTGATAGAGGTCTGGTGCAGATGATCTGCTTCCATTGCCTATATGTAACATGTATGTGCCATTAAAATGGTGCTCATTCCGGTGAAATCCAAAGTATAATGCGGAGGAAAAATAACTGTATAATACAACTTATTAATGTGCATTACATTAACCATTGATGCAGTTGGCATTTGTTGATTTTTGATTTTCTTGGTAATGATGCTGGTTTTGCTGAAGGTCTCAAGGTCTGTGGATGTTCAACACATTTCTTGCCCACATGTTGAGCTGAATCCTCTAATAGCTTAACCAACAATAAATGTTTCAATTTTCCAATAATGAGGAGGTAAAGCTACAAGCAATGATGTATCTTATCAACGGTAACCATAACCAATAATTCATGAATGGATAATAGAATTGAACTACTAACTAATATTATCATTTTTTGTTTTTTGACGTGCATATAAAGAAGTGAAATTTGTCAACAATTAAGATAGAATTGTATATGCTTGACTGAATAACTAAAGACGTAGAGAGGTCATGTGATTTATTTTGCATAATGTACGGTCTCCAGGTCTAATGATTTTAAGCTATGCACATTTTTTTTGCCAATGTCTTACCGGATTGGAGATCATGTATGAACATCAATCAAATAATAGTTTTTAGATGCATTGTTCAATTTACATTAATGAGTGCCTTTGGAATCCCCAGGAATGATGATGAATAGGTTTTGAATATCGGCATGTGTTTTTCAATTTATGCATTTTGACATTAGAATAGTTTAAACATCTGTAACATATGGATCCAGAAGTGTCAAAAGATTACATCATATCAGAAAAGCCTCCAAAAGGTTTCTAAGAAAGACTTTGCCCTCCTCATAAATACAATTACAAAATGGGGGTGAAGATACAATAGTAACTTTCAGCAGATATATGCACTTTATATAATCTATGCAACCGTCCATTTGAGAGAGTTTACTAGAGAGTCTTCAACTAAGACATGAACACCAAAAAAAAGCGAGTTTATCAGGGGTCAATTGCCCCAACCATCATTAGAAGTGAAAGCATTGACCATTGCAACATCATTATCTGCTAATAGACCATCTGGTTTAATAGAGCTACCCATATTAGGATCAGTTTCCAAGCAAGCAGTACTTCTTCCATGATCTTCTTTGATGCTGAAATCTTATATCATCATATTTAAGTGTTAAAGTTCCTCAGGATCTAGCAGAGATTTGTGTTGGTTCAACCGTTCAAGTACTGGATGACCCTAACATCATCTTTAACCATAAGAACAGATCCTTCCCAGACAAGCATCATAAACAGGCTCATAGAGAGCTCCATAGCGAGAGAAACCTGAGACATAATAAAAAATGAGTGAGTTTAAGCTCTGGCCTTCTGTTGGAAAACCTCTCCATTCTTTTCCCTCCACAAAAACCAAAGTATTTCACCGGACAATATTGGCCAAAATTTATTAAGCTTAAGATCAAAGAGCTCAAAGTAACTAGCAAGAAGTTCACTCGAAGAGATACCAGGATGACTATTAGTATTCCATAAGACATGAGAACCCAAGAAAATGGACCAAAATTTTCGGGCAATTTTACATTAAAAAGACAAATGCCCAACGGATTCAATATTAGAACAATAACCACATTTAATAGGCTCTTGAACCAAGGACTAATCACAGACTTAACAGCCAATTTTTTAAAGCAAAAGGAGCAATATAAAACGTAACTTGTAAAGTGGCATTTTTGTAAGCAAAAGAAGCAATATAAAACGTAATTTGTAAAGTTCTGTGGGAGATTGTTTGAAAAATTTAAAGAAAAAAGGCCTATAAGAAAATGGACATTGAAACCCCAACCCTGGTTCACCCGATGAAAGACCGATGAATTTGACATTAGCATATTATATAATTTGCTTAGTGGAGATATTATCAAAATTTGAACCACCATTTCATTTCCTCTGCTTCAAAAAAGAAACTGAATTATAGATTTTATTCATAGTAGCATCACCAGTGGCCTTAAATAATATAATAAAGGTCTTGTTTTGAGTATAAGGAATATCAAACTAAACCCTAATCTCCTCCCAAGACCCCAACCAATTGTCCAAAACAAATCTTGATCAATGAAATGCCAATGTTATTCCAACTTTTAGTAGAGCAACTCTAAGTCAAATACCAAGACTTTATTAATCCCCACATAGATCTATCAACCACTACATAAGAGGGGAAGGATCTTATAGCACATTTCTTTGGAAGGAAGCACCCTATATGAGACTGTGCCTTCAATACTGTGACAAAAACATTAGACCTAAAGATTTTAATCTTAAAGTTAACCAACAAAATATCACACAAGGGGACCTCTTCCAATGTTTCCCCTTAGCAACAGTAGATTTTTCTATATTGTTTCTAGAAGAATATTCCATGGTTCATTCCCATCAACTATTTTAAGTATCCATTTTGTTGCAAGAGTAATACCATGTGCTTTGATATCTTTCAACCCCAAGCCTCCGAACTTTTAGCTTTGTAACACTAGTCCTAGCTGACACTATATCTTTTTTTACTTCCAACACCATACCATACAAAATCTCTCAATTTTTTTTTTCAATTTTATTTATTTGATATTTAGAAAAAAGCCAAGCTAAGATGAAATAAAAAATATGAGAGGCCAAAGCTTTTTGAATCACTTGAAATCTTCTAGCAAGAGATTATTGATGAGTTTGCTATTTTACATGTTTCTTTTGAATCTTTCCAAACAAACACAACCACATATCCTTGGTGGAAGGATCAATAGAAAATCAGATACCTAGATATTTGACAATAGATTTGGGGCCAACCCATTGCCACTCATGAGAGTGAAGCCAACTAGGAGCCATATTTGACTACACAAGCATTGAAGATTTATGAGGAGCAATTTTAGCACCATAAGCAAGGCAAAAGAACTAAAGCCTATCCGTTGCATTCACAAAGTTGGGTTCAAATAATTTTAGGAACAAGGAGGTATTGTTATCAAATTGAGCATTGATAAGATCATCTCCATTGGGAAGACACAAACCTTTGACGGGGGACCAAGAGCAATGGATCTAGGAATGTAAAAGATAGCATTGTCAGCTATAACAAACAAAGCATAAGCAATAGGGAAACTTTGTCTAATGAACCTCTCCAAGAGGATAAGCTCAGTCAAATTACCATTAATATGAATTACATTAGAGGAAATTTTAAAAAGAGTTTGAATCTAGTTACAAAAGTACAAGAAAACCAAAAGCTTGCATCATGCCAATTATGAAAGGCCATTCAATTCTATCATAAGCTTTTTCAAATTCAAGAAGGACCTTTGCAACATTCTGACCATCAACCTTATCCCAGTGCATAGCTTCCCAACTAGTTATAAGATTCTCCATAATATATCTTCCTTTTATGGAAGCAGTTTGGGTGATAGAGATAATTTTCCTTACCAAATCACCTATCCTCCGAGCCAAGACTTTTGCAATAATCTTATAAGATATGTTTAACAATGTAATGAGCCTCCAATTGTTTACCAAGGTTCTATTTCTTGATTTGGGTAAAAGTTTAATAACTCCCATGTTTATATTAGCCCCCAAGGATCCTTGTTCAAAGATATTCTCATAAAGAGCCAATATATCAACTCCAATCCACTCAATATTATGTTTATAGTATTCAGAAGGAGGGCCATTTAGACTTGGGGACTTATCATTGGCCAAAGATTTAATGTCACAAATGATTTCTTCTAGAGAAATGTGTTTCTCAAGCATAGCAATTTCATTATTAGACAACTTCGTGGGAGTCAATTTCAGGCAATTGTTAAGCACCTTTTGATTCTTTGAACCATGTTTAGAAGAAAATAACTAACAATAATAATTAAAAAGGCATTATTGACAACACTTGAATTATTAGTCTTCCCATCTTCAATTTGAATAGATCCAATAAGTTCTCTTTTATTCTTATAGCTCTAAGTAGGTTGAAGAAATATATAGACCCTTAGTCACCCTCATGCAACTAGTTCATTTTTGCTCTAATTATCTGACCTTGGGTCTTTTAATTTTGAATATTCCTAAGGTGGTTTTTGATCTTAATAAATCCAGTTTCTAGCCGAAGATCATCTACCTTAACTTGTAATTCTTTTTCAATGTGATTAAGCTTTAACTGAGTATCAGTTTCCTCCAAATTAGTCCATGCACTTTTTCTTACCGACAATTTGAAAAATACCTCCAAGAGCATACAAGATCATCCCAATGCTCCCTCAGTCTAAGATGGCTGATAGGAGACCATCCTAATAGCATTTGTTGTGTCAACATCTTGGAGCAAGGTTGCATTAAGCTTAAAAGACCTTTTTAGAGAGTCTCCTAGTTGGGGGGGGGGGGGCGTGTATGGTGCATCCTTCTTGAAGCCAATGGAGGTAGAAATTGGAGAATGGTTAGAAATAAAAGCAGTAGAGACTTCAATAGGAGAATGACCAACTTGAGTAGTGGAGGAAAAAATAGTAGTATCAACATAGAATTTATCAAGTCTACAATACAGTCTTTGAGAACCCTTTTGATTGTTACACCAAGTGAACCAAATGTCAGAAATCTCAATTTTCCTTTTCTCGAAGGGGCCAAGAAGATTAAAGCTTCTTTATAATTTGTTACAAAAGAAAAGTTCATTACCTTTCTATTTAAACTTTAAACCTCCTAACTTATCTTCACCATGTTCAATAATGTTAAAGTTACCAACAAAAATCCAATGTGCATTAGGTAAGGATGTGATGGCCCAATGCCACAAAGTAATCCTATTCCTATAATCATTAGCAACATAAATATTTCAAATGCCCAACTTACAACCATCCTTAATAGACACGATCCATAATGCTCTTTAGCAAGGTGAAACACCTTTATCAATGATTTTATTAGTCCAATTGGCCCCAACAAGAATATCAATTCCTCCCTTACCTCTATAGTGGTTAGAATGAAAACCAATGACATGGTCCCAAAGAAATTTTTGCAAAGCACTGTGTGAGCTTGAAATCCCACAACTTTTATTTCGTGGAGGCATATAAAATCTTTGAGTTTTAACTTATTACATCATCTTCTAACAATATATTATCTATCAGACATTTCCAAACCCCTCACAATCTAGCTATGCAAGTTAATCATTAAGATTATTCGGAGGGGGGTTTATTATTTTGATAAAGTTTGTTAAAACAATTAGGAATATCATCATTTTTATTCTTATTACCACCACTATTAGATAGAGACTTCTTGTCTTGAGCTTTCATTTTTTTCTTCACATGCTTATTCACACAAAGGCTTCTTGGCATTCTTATGGCCTCGACCCTCTTAGCAATGGTTGCAAGAGCTAGTTGTTGGGCATTAGGCTTGGAAGGAGTTTCAGAGTTTACAACTATATAATTATCAACACTATTGCAAACAATTGACAAAAGACCAACTGAGATAGAGGGAGGAGCCTTAGAGACAATAGAGGTACCATTATTGGTAGAAATAACATCAAAATCTTCTTCAAAAAGAGGATTAACTAGGGTAACATATTTAGATTCGTAGAAAAGAAGGACATTATCATTTGAATGACTAAGTACCCCCACCTCAAGTGATTAATCAACAATTCTAATCTCCTCAACGTCCTTTGTAGGAGGGGAGAAATTTTGATTGTTTACATCTCCATCTTTGTTCGAAGAGACAACAAAGTTTTCTTTTTGAGACTTGACCAAGGCAAGACAATCCTTCCTAGAATGCCCATTAAGTTTGTAGTGAAAACAAGCTCCAAGGTTTCCCAACAAACCAATTTCCCATGAGAAAGATTCATTTACATCTAGAAAAATCACATTGACATTCAGAGTAATTATTAACCTCACATTAAGATGAGGAAGAGTTATCTTAGATTCTTCAACCTGTAAAAATGAGCCAAGTGACTTAAGAATTTGATGCAAAAAGGGCCAAAACAAAGGATGTAAATTTTTATCTTGACCTAGTTAGCGGAGGGTTTTGCTAAAATTTCCTCAAAATTTCCTTTAGGAGACCATGAGCAAGCCCTACACATCGACTTGTCCACATTCCAAAACCTTTTCCTTAGGATTCGTTTCTGCATAATATGCAATTTCACAAAAATAACAAATCAACCCCTTTGAATCATTTTGCAAAAATTCACACACATGCCCAATTTCTTAGCCCAAACGTTATCAACCCATTCACCAAAGAATTTTCAAGAGGATAAGGCTTCATTATCCATACATATAAAAAAGATAGGAATATTTTGAAGCCGCGACTGTTCAGAATGAATAGCTTTTACCATATCCTCATTGGGCGAAAGAAAGAGGGTCTTCCATTGGAACAAGTCGAAGCAAGACACACCATGGTTGAGTTCTCTACAACAATGATCTTGTACAAGGGATTTGGGTTGAAAGGAAGTTGAAGGGTCTAACCCCTTAAAAACTGCACAACCATTCTTCTTAGAATGATTTCTCCATTACCATTCCTCTTAATAATATTTAGAGCATCCACCTGGAAACTCTCACACGAGTGAATGATGAGGGAAATCATAAGCATAACACAATGGGGTAGGAAAGATAAACTTGGCACCACAAACACACCCATGAAAAATAATCAAAGGAAATACCAAACAAGAAAATAACTGCATTAAATGCATAAGGACAATTAGACCCATGACGAAGATTCAATGGAAGCCAACAAACCAAGCACTAGTGCCAAGGCAGTCTAGGTGTCCCACAACCATTATTTTAAGTTTTGATGCCTATGAGTTATGGCGCTATCTACCATGCAACTTATATGCACCTTTTTTGCAATGGAGATATAATAGACTTAGACTATTTAACACTATTTGGATTGACATTTTCTAGCATCGTGAAAATTCTCTTGTTTTGTGAATTACAAAATAAAATATTAGATTTAGCATTTTTTCCACAGTTTAGTTTTCTTTTTAATTTTTAGTGTTAAAAAAGTCATCGTTGAGCTTTAAGAAAAGGACAAATTCGGAAAAATATTATATTTACATATTGTTCAGGTCAGATCTTTATTTTCTTTAATATTTTACTTTTATTGAATATCAAAACTGACATAAAGTCAAAGTACAAAGTGAAGATTAGTTAGGGTTGAGGCTACAATATATTATTTTTGACACTAGACCCCAACTTGCTAGCTAAAGGGCTATTTTGCATGGGTTTTTCATGTATACTTGTCTCATGTCGAAAACGTAGTTTTGAGGTGGTTTCAAAATTGACCTAGCAACTTTTAGAAAGAAAATCATAGGGAATAGTTGCCGTCAAACAAGTTTCAGTTGTCATTTACTGTTTCAAGTTGGTTTGCTTGAAAAGAAGTCTGACTTGCATCTCCTTGGACTTGTTTCTCAATGGGCATATTCCCCCACACGTTGGAAATGCAACCTATCTTCATATTCTAAACTTATCTACCATCACTCTGATGATGAGAATTGCCTTTGAACATTAGTAGACTCTCCAAACTACAGGTGTTGGATCTCTCAGGAAACTTTTTTACTTGAAGTCTGCTTCTAAATGTAAAGAATTGTGGAATTCTCCATACTTAATGTAACCAAAGAGAATTTATTAGAAAAGTTACCTGAGGATATATTGAGAGTGTTAATGTCATGATGTGCTAGAGATCAAGTGCGAAGAAGAACAATCCATAATGAATGAAGATAAATGGCGTAGGAAAAGGAAAACATGTATAGCTTAACTCAGATGGTCACATGATTGACTTTTAGCTAAGTTACTAGTAGTTGACGAGAGTAAAAAAAATAGTATGTGGATACCTGATTTTGTTTATGGGGGGTACATTTGGGTGTATGCGTGCTTGTATACAAAAATTAAACAAATATATAACAAGATGACAATGACACATATGAATGCCTTACTAACACTAAAACCTTTATATGTGGGGCTTGAATCTATCAAAATCTTTAGAAAAGTGGAAATGATGCATAGTAGAAAATTACATGTACATAAAATTAATAAGCTAATTACATACATACATAAAATTAATCACCTATTGATGATCTCATCTTTCTTTTCTGTTTCAACTTTTGTTACATGCAGAGATAGTTCTACAATTTATTGCTTGTATATAGGTAGACTACCATCTACCAAGAGCTTGGCTCTTGTAAGGTTTAGCCTTATGGACATTTGCAATCAATTTGCTAAACTAGTGCATGATTGAACAATTGATATAAGCCATTGGACTTACGATCAAAGTTATTATCCCACACAAAAATGCATGTTTTTGAAGAATGTACGTGGGCCTAAATTAGGACTACTATCTTCATATTTACCATGAAAACTATGATTAATTGACACAGTCTAGCAATGTTGCCTAATTTAATAAATCTTTGTTTACAACATCTAAAATGTCTCTCATTACGTATAACATAATCTTTTGCCATATGGTCCACTTATTAAGCATTAATTGTTAAGTTTTATGCCCATAAATTAGATAAACAACATAATAAAAGTAAATAAGATGTTGAGATTTATGCCTAGAAATTAGATAAATAGTATAAGAAAAGTAAGATGCACATAAAACACAAGATTTATCCTGGGAAAACCCTTTCACTTGAAGGGAAAAACTCAGCCACACCAACAAAATATCTATTTTATTGATGATAAAATGTTTTAGTACAAGGCTTTTCATTTTTTTCAATTACAATATACTAAGCAATCACATAAATAGATTGCATTTGACTCTTCAACTTACCCATGAAGGTCTCTTCAAATCCCAAATGTAAGACCATTCATATTTTCAAATATACAACACTTAATAAATGCATGCCTCTTTGCATGACGTATGACACATGTCCTTTTTATATAATATTGACTTAATATTCTCACAAATATCTCTTTCAGCTAAAGATGACTATAACAGTCATTACAAACATATTTCTATTTTATAAGAGCAAAGATAAAGATCTCTATCGTAGCTACAAACTTCAACACTCCCTCTTAGAAAGAGAGAGATATTTAGTCACACACACATAGTTGCAACCAAAGATGATAAGTTCACATAACATATGTTATCATAGCATAACATAATCCACCATAGTTTCTCTATAAGCACATAGAATGGAGTCACACACATGAATTTCACCATGCCTTTTCATAGAGGGTAGAACGAGGTCTTTCACCTTAGACTTCTCCTAGAGAAGAATACATTACCACCATGCCTAATTGTAGAGGGTGGTCCACCATACCTACTTGTAGAGGGTGGAACAAGGGCTTTCACCTTAGACTTCTCTTATAGAGAAGAACTCATTCTCAAGAGACTGTTTGAATGCTGAGACCCCCTTTGTTTGATTGGCCTAATAAATCAGAGTTGATTCCTATGTTTGACCAAACAAGGAGTATTAGCAGTCACACTACTACACGAGCTAGTTGATTCTCAATAAAAGGATTGGCATTCTCCGTTTGCTGGTCAAGCTCCCTCTCAATCTTAATTCCTCTTCTTAGAATAAATTGATCATAGTGATTAAGCAGTGATAGCTTGCATGATCTTTCATGTAAAATGCTCCAATATGTACTCCTATAGTGCATTCTGGGGATTTTGCAACAAGCACGGAATAAAAAGTCACCTTACACCACTTTTAGGTAGCTAATTTAAAAATCACTTGTAAGTGCACAAAGAATTTTGTATCCATCACCAATCGAGATGTGCACAAGACTACTCATGTGCCAGCACAAAGAATCTACCTTGAAATTCATGACACGAACAAAGATTGTCAAGATTGATATTAACACCAAATTTAAACATGCTTTCGCTTAACACTAAACATACCATCACATGATAGGATAGCCCACCAAATAGACTAAATTACTCCACATCTAGACATATAACTCAACATGAAGCTTAATTTCAGACTTTTACCAAGATTTCACATGATCCCAAATAAAGACTATCCTCTTCTTTCATGACTGATCCAACTTCAAGATTCCATACTAGATATTGCTCCATACATATGGGTTTGACTCTTTTTCAAGAATCTCCCAGGCTACAATCCCTTTGTAAATATAATAACAAGCAAAGAAATTTAATCAAAGAAGACGAAACAAACAATAACAGAGATTTATCGTGGTTCGAAAAAACTTGCCTACGTCCACACTCTAGCAGGGAATTACTTGTATTAATTAACCGATATATTACATGGGCTGCAAATAGCCATTATATAGAACTGTATGAATATGAAGAGTCAATAGGGAGAATGAACAGTCAGTAACCGTTGGGCTTCATATCCCAACAATCTCCCCTGTGAAGTCCAATCGGTACACCCATGTGTATTAGCATCCCTGCTTCCCAATTCAAATCTCATAGAACAACCAAACCTTGAGAAGATCTTAACTTTGCCAGAATTTGTTCCAGCACACTTCGAATGAGTCTTCTCCAAGTCAAATCGGAGTCAAAAATATCTCCTCTACCATAATTTGCATCAATTTTATGGTTGTTCTTATTTAAGACAACATTATTTCCATTATTATTATGCCTTGAGCCACCTAAATCACCACATAACTGTAGCTTGTTTTGAAATTGATAGGAAACAACCTGTGGTGAGTTTATTTTAACAGAAATTTCCATTCCTTTTTCCCTAAGCAACCTTAGTGCTGCTTCACCTATATTATCTGAGATTTTAGACAAAAATAGATTTGAACTTCTAGTTGAAAACCCATCATTGGAGTTCATAAAGTTACCAAATGTCTCCTAGCAATTAGGCGCACTAACATTCACGCTAAGCGTTTCAGGGTCCTTTAAAATCCCTAATTTTGAAATCACGTCTCCCTTTGTCTTATTGCATGAAGCTACAAATCTAGAGAAGCTGTCCTCAGTAATCTTACTTGACTTTGGGAAGATCAACAGCAGGGGAGAGTGGTGAATAAACATATTCACTTTAGCAACCAGAGAGCAATCTGCATGCTCCATCCTCTACTCCTCAATCATAGCCTTTTTATTCTGCTCCTCTTCTCTAGATGGAGAAATAACTTGGACCTGTTTACTGTCTTCTTGGCCAATACATAAGCTTGCTTTCTCAACTGTGTCTTCCATCCTGCAAATCATGTCTTCTACTACTTCATCTTCTTTTACAATAGACGCTTTATCTTCTTTTACAGTACCTTTCACAGAGAAGACTGCAGTTAATGCATTCCATTCTTCTTCTATTGCTGCAATCTGCAACAATAAATCATCAGAATTCTTATTCTTTGACATGTCAAAGGCTTCTGGATCATGTGTAGCCTTGAGCTCCTGGCTCTCACTAGCTTCCTCTTCTCCAGGATGAGCAGCAGTTTGCACCTCTTGACCTTCTTGGTCAATATACAGGCCTCTCCTTGGGGCCTCTACTAGCAACCTATGCCTGGCCACATGTTTGCAAGCTTCATCCTCCTCAACTTGAGAGGCAAACTTCACATTAATTTTGACCTGGGACTCTAATGACAAATCTTTTGAACCTTCATTGTTCATAAAACCAGAATCTATCTCCACCTTCAACATATGGAAAAGAAGTTGGAAACTTGTCTTACCGAGGCCAGCTATTGTTCTAAATAAATATCATAGCTGCATCAACATTGCAAAAGGAAATAATTCCATCTTTCGTCTTGTCTTCAAGTGAATTCTCCTCTTTTTTCCAACCATCCCACCAGCGTACACGACGTTCCTTTCTTACTTTTACATACACAACATCTCTTTCTAAATTATCAATAAACTCATTGATAATAAAATCAACTTCACCGTCTTCCATCTCTGCTCTAGCCTCACCTCGGCTCTGATACCAATTGTAAATATAATAACAAGCAAAAAAATTTAATCAAAGAAGACAAAACAAACAATAACACAAATTTATTGTGGTTCGGCAAAACTTGCCTATGTCCACACTCCAATAGGGAATTACTTGTATTAATTAACTGATATATTTCATGGGCTGCACACAGCCATTATATAGAACTGTATGAATATGAAGAGTCAATAGAGAGAATGAACAGTCAGTAACCGTTGGGCTTCATATCCCAACACCCTTATCAACCTGTTGCTTCTTAATTGATCCTGGAAGCCTTTTAGGAGAGATTAGTAGAAGTTCATGGAATCATACTACCATGAAGAGAAAAATATAGATCAATGCTGAAAGCAAACACTATTTCCAGCGTAATTCAAAATTCAATCATAGGATACTAATTATCTCTATTATTGACCATCATGAACAGATGGCACTCCTGACTCATCTCCATCCAAAATGCGACTATGTTCAATCTCCCAGATTTGGCCTAGCCAGTGAGTATGGAAAAATAACAACATATCTGTCGAATATGTCCAACCCGACGATGCAGAAGACAAGCACCATAAAAGATAAGTGTTGTTTCTAAGAACTGCTCAACAATCTCAACGCGACAGGTAACAAAAACCACCAAATTAATAACTCCCACTTTCTCCTTCATAGCTGCTCACCATTAATAATACAATGATCAAACGATCATAGCTCCAACAAAATTTAAAAAAATGATCATTCGATCATGAAGAGGCACTGCTAAAGACTTGAGGACAGCGATCAAAAGGATGAGATGAAGAGTCGCTCAGAGGGCATCTTATTCGTGATAACCTGCGACACCACCTTGTGCTGATGGAAGACAAAATGTGCACAACAAGGTCGAGGCTCAGGCGCTAGAAAGAGTTTGACAGGGCTTCCACATCCAAAATTTGCAAAACACAAACGGAGTCTTCATCCATACTGTGAGACCTGTTCAACCTCCGCTTCCGTAAATTTGACTACGGCTAATTTCCGTCCAACATCATTGAAACTTCTGATACACTTCCTAGAAATTAACGTTACAATTTATTCTCTTCTGAAAATTGGACGTTGAGTTTTATCATCACAAAAACATCCAGAGATGATCGGAAGATGAAACCACTCCAAAATCAAAGAATGAACACGGACCCCAAGCAACCTTTTGATAACATATATAAAAGCCCGACCCCAAACTATAATGACCATTGCAGCCATACAGGTTAATCATGGTTGGATAGATATAAAATAAAGAATAAGAGAAACTTCCTTCATGCTGATATCTAACCCGGCTCTGATACTATGTTAATCTTCTATATAGAGAAATTAGATAAACAACATAATAAAATTATATAAGATGTTAAGTTTTATGTCTAGAAATTAGATAAACACTATAAGAAAAGTAAGTAAGATGCATTGGAAAAAAAAAAAAGATTTATCGTAGAAAACCCTTCAACTTGAAGGGAAAAACCCAACCACACCAACAAAATATCTATTTTATTGATGATAAAATGTTTTAGTACAAGGTTTTTTACTCTTTTCGATTACAAATAGATTGTAGTTGACTCTTCAACTTACACACGAAGGTCTCTTCAAATCTCAAATGTAAGACCATTCAAATTTCTAAATATACAACATTTAATATACGCATGCCTTTGCGCATGACATATGACACATGTCCTCCTTATATAATATTGACTTAAATATTCTGGCAAATATCACTTTCAATTAAAGATGACTATAACGGTCATAGAAAACATATTTCCATTTTATAAGAGCAGAGATAAAGATCTTTATCACAGCTACAAACTTCAACATTAATGTCATAAAATTATCTTTAGAAACATACAAACATACATTGAACAAGAAAAAATGCCTCAAAATAAAAAAGGATAAAGAAAAGGAGCATTGATACCTCTGGCTCAAAACCATTAGTGAGAAAAATAGACGATGTATGGAACATAACTATAATTTGAACTGAGACTTTCTTTGAATTTCTTGAAAATTGCCATTCTTTCAACAAATTCCATCAACAACAACAAGAATCAAACATGTGACAATTTGGGCTTAGTTGGTCTTCAAATATGCTCAAACCAATGTTTCCACTAGACCATGTTACAACCCCAAAAATTGTAGCCATATGTGCATGTTGTGAATTCCACCTAAAAATCAAAAGGAGTACAAAATTGTCCACCTAGTGCACTAAAACCATTACCATCCCGGACAAAACATTTTCTACCATTACCACACCAATAAGCTAGTCACCATTTACTCAGAAAGTTGAAACAGATGAAAGTACTATAGATTCATACTTTTTCCTCTAGAATTTCTATTATCCATGCTACCTAAAACTTGGCCTCAAAACTAATCAATTCTAACAACTCCCCTTAAAATGGCCACATTCCAACAAAATCACTTAACCCTCCACTCCACCAGAGACCAAGAGAATAATTGTGTGAAAAAGGACAAACAAAAACACATTATCCACAACCCCACCAAAAGTCACCACAAACAAAGAAAAGGGGAATGACCAAGATGACCTTTCTTCACCGTAGAGCTTGTGGAATGAAGCCCTCAATCCTAGCTTGCAACATTGCATTGATAATGGCTTCAGTACAATCTTTCTTTGCCTGTTTGATCCCTCTTGAGTTCTTTGCAACTCTCTAAGGTGAGCCTCATCTATGATTGTGCATCCTACGCTAGCTTTCATCTAAGAGATGTCTTGATCAATGATGTGTTGCATAACCAACAACTTCAGGGCAAACCAAGCCTTCCTTTATTTTTAAGATCGCTTGTCCATAGATTTTCCACAAACCTTTACACGAAAGGTGTGTATTTTGTGCCTAAGATCTTCTCAATGCCAGTAGCACTTTCCCCCAAATTAATTCCAATCTAGGAACAAAGGTGGTTAAAATATGCTCCATCCCTATCAATGCTTCCATTGGGATCAATTGATGCATCATGAACCATATAATGTCCTTCCTTTTGCCCAATTGTAGCACCCAAGCTAAACTCATTAATTAGAAGTCTATGTTTGTTGGGTAATGTTTCTCTAATTGATAAAACACTTTACCCAAAAGTCAGTCAACCACATCCGCCAATCCGAGATGGATGAATTTAAACATCTTGTCCACTCTAATCCTTTTGCTATGGCCATGGAAGAAATTATGTTGCTTTGAACATTGCAGGGTGAAGGAACACTCCATTTTCACTTCACCAAATAGTAAAAAAGAGTAATTATTCTACAACTAGAGAAGCATGTGAGCATAAAAGGAAAGCTCACATAACTAAAAATAAGGGTGGCGAATGATGGCTTTTAATAAATGCCATTTATATCCAAGGTAGTACTATATGGGAATTGTAGAATTTACGCGATCCCTGATTGCATGCTATGTTAAAGAGGTTATAGATGTGTCTGAATGAGGTGGAAAGAATAAACGGTATGGATGTTTAACCATTCCACCTGACATTAGTAAAATCTTCCGTAACAATCTTAGACAAGTCGAGAGTTAGAGTCTAGTTTGACATTCTGTCCACTTCCTTATTTCCACCTCCTTTTATGTGTGTGATTCTAAAGTCCTTCAGGGTGGCCAACTCAAATTTTATATTGTGGATGTAGTTTTGTAAATGCCATTCATCTATGTCCCCTTCTATGATGGTGTTGATAATGGTTGATGAGTCCCCTTCAACATGTAGTTTTGGAACCTCCAATATTTTGATGGCAATATCTAAATCTCAAACTAAAATGTATGGGGATGTATGTCCTATTCCATCCCCATACATGTTGCATGCCCCTCCTTTATGAGATGTTTGTACTTATATGTCAGAGCCCTTGTTTTTGGAAAGGAGTGCCTAAAAAAGTGGGAGCGTTCCCCTCACTTTGAAAAAAAAAATCAAAGTGGTTCGGAGGTGAAAAAAATGTCTTCGTTCAATAGTTTTCATTTCATTCTTGTTCATTTTTTTAATATATACTATGGATGGCACTGTTTTTTTCTTTTTATATGTTTTTGATATACTATTTCTAATCAATTTTTATCTTAGTTTATTTTATTAATTTATTTCTATTATTTTCAAGTTTATATATTTAAAATAAATTATAATTTTTTTTATATTTTATTTATAACTTGAATAACATGATAAATATTTATTATGGGTGTTTAAGTGTGTTTATTTAATGTTGTTCTAATCGTAATAAAATGGATTGAATTATATATATATATATATATATATATATATATATATATATATATATATATATATATATATATATATATATATATATATATATATATATATATATATATATATATATATATATATATATATATATATATATAGTACATTTTTTATAAGTATTATCATTAATAATAAATAGTATCATTATCAGGCCCATTCATGGGTGTACTAGGGTCAATCCAATCTTGAAAAGGGAGAAGGCATTATGGATACCTCCAGAAGAGGGATGGATCAAAATTAATTTTGACGGGCAACAAGGGGTAACCTAGGTGTATTAGGGTGTGGATGTGCGGCAAGAGATCTTAAAGGCAACATAATTGTGTTTATAGCCAAACGATTGCCGGATGGTACAAATAATATTGTAGAATGTTTCACTACCAAGGAAGTTTTGGGGTTAGGAGTAAAAAAAATTAGATGTCAACGTATACATTTGGAAGGAGACTCGAAAATTATTATCAATGTCATTAAGAAAGGAAAGATGGAGGCATGGCATATGGATCAAAGTATATGAAAAATCAAGGATTTGCTTCTGGACTTCGACAATTTAAAAGTTTCACACTGCTTCAGGGAAGGGAATAGAGTGGCAGATCGGCTAGCCAATTTAGGTGCCAATTCAACATTGGGTCCTCAATATGAAAAATTTGAGGACTTGCGTCACCTTGGAGAGTAAATAAAGAGAGGAAATTTGATGGCCATTAGATTTAATAATCCACTCATGGTACCTCAATGTGAAGTCAGAAGCATTATGATTTCGACTCTCAAGGACATTAATCATCCTAGGATAAGCAAAGATTTCCATGATACCAAGGTATCCGTCGCACGTATTAAAGGAGTGTTTGGTTTGCTTCGGTACCTTATTCCACAGAGTCTCAAGGATGTTAAATTCATGCAGAAGGTAGGGAAAGGTCATTGCTTTTCTCTAAGATAGAAATGGAGGCAAATTTTTCTCTTGGTTCGGATTCACAAATACATACTTATGAAGGCCGGATATCTACGTGGCACCTAAAACACATTTTAATTATCGAGGACTCAAGCTTTTTGAAAGGCGTTTAGCAGTTATTTGGGCCAAAGTATTTGGATGTTTTCCAGAAGAGGAGGTCAAATTTGGATGTGGCATTGTTGTTTGTGGCACTTGCTTTGATGGTGGGGGGATCAAAAGATGAGGTTCGATGGGTTGTGGTTGCAAGCATCGACAGGTAATGGCTTTTGGGACTGGATGAAATTATTGAGTGAGCTGTTCTGGGTGTGGGAATTGAAATGGGTACTGAACCCTGGCAGCTATTTGGTGGTGGGGACTCCTCCATTCAACCATTGGTGGTGTGGTCATCTTCAAATCCACAAGGTGTTCATATCCCTAAAGAAGAATAAGGATGGAAAATGATCATGGAATACTTGGTTGAGAACATTTGGGTGATGAAGGAGGAGGGATGAGGTTTTATGAAGGCCACACCAAGGAAGAGCACTTTGGCCCCTAGACAACAAACCTCAACTGAATAAGGGGGCGTCCACAACAGAGGGAATGTGGGTCAATGCTTCTCTACTTCTAGAGGAGGGAAAAGGCAATGGAAAGTGCCATAGGATGGGTCACTGATTATCAGTCGAGGATGATCACACAACCCCAACTTTTACTCGCGAGGAAGTGACATACTTGTTCAAGGAGTAGCTAATAATTGAGGTGGTGGCGCTTCTTTTTGTTATAAAGATTGGATAATGTATGGGTGGGTGTTAGTACTTTCAGATTGTTAATACTTTGTTTTTTATTTTGTTTATCTAATGGTATATTTAAGGGCAAGGGTAGCTTAAAATGTAAGGCTTGAAGCCATATTGCCATAATGTATTGTCTTCATCATTATCAATACAAACAAATATTATAAATCAAAAAAATAATTGTACCATTATCTTTTAAAAACATATAAATTTATATTTAAATTTGAAATAAAATTAAAATTCTTTTGAGTTTTGGCTTGTTAAATTTTAAAAATAATAGTTTATATTTAAATTTGAAATAAAATTAAAATTATTTTGAGTTTTAGCTTGTTAAATTTAAAAAATAATAGTAGCTAGTTTTATTATCAAATAAACATATAACATATAGTGCATTTTTTTAGTTATTATTATTAAAAATAATAGTAGCTAGTTTTATTATCAAATAAACATATAACATATTGTGCATTTCTTTAGTTATTATTATTTACCAATAAATGTACCAATATCTTGTATGTTATCAATTATGAGATAATTGTTAATTAAATAGACTATAATAAAAGATTTGCATAAATATTCACGATCCATCTATATAGAGCTCTCTTGTTTCAAAGGTAAGTATTTAGAAATTAAAAATAAAACTGACCATTAAAATTTCATTTTTTTCAATATTACATTTTAATTATTTTATAACTGAAACTTGGATAAGCAATAAAAACTAATTTAGTAATAGAGAGAAAAATTATTAAAAATAAAAAATAAAATTCACCGAATTCAATTTTTGATAAAATTTCATTTTTCAAATACTACATTTTAGCTATTCTATAACTAAAACTTAGCTAAAAGTAAAAACTAATTTGATAATAAAACAAGAGCTACTTTGCTGCAGTTGAAGTCCCACCTATAATGAAAATAAATAAATATTGTGATTAGTATTTCTATGTAGAGAGAGTAAGATATTTAGGGCTAGTCTTTCACTTGTTGGATGAATTGTACTACAAAATATGGAGTTAAGTTTCAAAAAGTTATCCTTTCCAATGACATATATTTTAGATTCATAAGACCTAGTAGAGATTGCTAGTGATGTAAACTAGTAATCAATATGATAAATTTATAAATTTTTGGTCATTCTTCTCTATTTTTCCAAATAACAGGAAATATTAGAAGGAAAATGATACAAAATGACAATGACAACCTTTTGGACAAGTATCTCTAAAAGAAGTTATTTGGTACAACAAAATTCAAAATTCACAAGGTTTGGATCTCAGTTTTTTCTAGCTATTTGTATTCTTGTATATATGTTTATGTTTATTTACTTCAGAATTGAATGCTTAAAGATTTTCATCATAGTTGGTAGTGAATTAAACGTTTTGTATTTGAATATTTGTCTATTTAATTCTTCACCATTATTATGCAACACATCATTGCTCTTGCCCAAATCTATATATTTATACTTAATTGTTCCTCAAATTGACAGAACATAGGAAATTTTTAACATGTTCACATATAAATACATAGCTTAATCATTCTAAGGAAGAAAAATGTCAGTCCGAAAATCATGAGAGAATTAAACTATCTTCAACTAAAAATTAATACTCATATTTCCAAATAGAGTTTGCAAATTGCTATACATTGTGGCTCTAATAAATCCTGATCTCATGTATTATGAAGCCAAAAAAAAAATGTTTCAAATATAACATAGAAATGATGCCGCCAAATGTTTACAGTAGGAAAAAAATAGAAATCATTGGAATAAAAATCCACTTGTTTGGAAACCAATTCATCATTGAAAGAAAAATTGATACTATAAGTTACAACCATTAGTTGTCGGCTATGGTCATGTATACATGGTTTGGTCATTCTCAGAAGAGGAAATATAGAAACATGGCATTTGGATACCTTTGTATTCTAATTTAGGTTGTACATGACTATCCCTCTAGGCTCCATAACTAGTTTAAAGAGCCCTTGGTTGGCGACCCCAACCTTGCAATACAGGTTTTGATTCTCATTGCATTCATTAAAGTTCCACTTAATTTAAACTAGTTTAATTTAAATAATATTTAGTTTCATAAGATAACAAAGACACATCTGATGGTGGTAGAGAAGTCCAAAAATTCCATAATGATGAAGCATAGAAAATTTAATAAGTCTTTAAGTCTACTAATGTACTAAAAATGGAAGCATTGTGTGTACATGGAAATCCATATCAAGTTGCACAGGATATAGATGTGGAATCATTAACAATGGTGAAAGAAAAATAATGCAGGAAATTTCATCAATAATTTGAATAAGTTTTATCTCAGCAAGAGTAAAACTAGTAGTACATGTTATTGAAGGCCAAGATTTGAGTGAATTAAAATAAAGGGGGAGATAAATGAAAGAACATGACCTCTTCTAGTATATTCTCAGACAGGGCTTGATGAATATATTTCAGAAACTTCTAAATCTGTAGATTTAAAAGTTATTTTTTTAATTGTGACGAATATTACCTGTGATTCAAAGAGCAAAAGAACATTATATGAAGATGGATTAAACACCATCACAAGGGATTTTTGATCATCCTTCATGAATGTATATGTTGGAGTGTTTGTATTGGATCTAAATAGTTTTGTAGAATGCTCTATGAGTGTTCTCACATTGAATGTGATAACCACAAGAGATGTTTGAAAGAGATTTCTAAAACAAAAGAGAACAATGCCAATGCAAAATTGGAAAAATATATAGAATAGAAAATTAATCAAGAGAATATTAAATTTAGAATATTAGGGGTTGAAAATGTATACTATCAATCACAACCAGAGATTGTAGTGGTCAAGAATAAAAAGTTGAATGCATTTGGTGCTTTGTTGATTGACTAAAATAAAAGTTTTTTGTAATGAACTCAATATGTCAATTCCCTCAATGTGAGGATTATATATGTCTTTCTAAGTTTAAGCATTTTTCACCACTTGGCATGTGTACTACAACTACCACCAGTTTCCATGAATTGGTAAATGAGTTTTGTCCCAAACTTTCAAATGGGAAATTAAAGAAGAAATTTTAGATTAATCGATGATAATTTCTCCACCTTAGTATATACACACTATTTTAATGTCTATACAAAAGTTGAGACAAATATTAATTCAAAATAAAGCATCAAAAACATCGTTGGCAGGGACTAAAAGCTATTTTCAACAGAACTTGACACAAATGATTATGTCCATTTAATCAATACCCAATACCATCATACTAACCACATGAATCAATTTAAACAAATTTAGTTGAAATAAATCTTTTTAATTAAAATGGAGAGCTATCATTCTAAACCATTAAAAAACTACTTTTTTAAATCATGAATCGGCCCATACAACTGAGGATTGACTTTCTCCTATAGAATAATAAAAACACATTGAATTGCTTCCAAAACCTGATACATAGGAATCCAGCCATGATTTCCATTAATAAGATCGAACAAGTGCATATTAAATATATTTGAATTGTTACCATATTGTTAAGTAATCTAGGAATGATTTATTTTAACCATAACAAATTTTGAAATTTCTATCTTCCAAACCCAACATTGCTATTGATCTCAAATGCAGAAAAAAAAAAAAAAAAGAAACTAAAATCTCATGGAAACAGGAAAACTTCAATGAAAAAATACTAAACTATTACAAAATAGTTTGTGTCAAAACTACTCATATTACACTCCTTCCAATAATTTGTGGGAAATGGGGGTCTTTGTTCTTATTCCAAATCCATCTCCACACTATTCCAATTTCAATCATCACGTGGACTGTTGATCCAAATGTCTTAAGGAAGTATTTTTCATTTCATGCAAAATATCAAAACTGCCACCTAATTCCAGTACATGTAGTGTTCAATAAATTCCATATGTTTACAAAAAAAAATTCTTATTTTTTCTTATAGGAAAACAAAAATACTGTTGGGGAATCAGCCCTGACCGATTAGAAAATAGAATTAAATTACTAAATCTCACTTTAATAAAATATTTTGTGCAAAACATAGGATAAAATTACTATGCATAGTTTCCAAAGAATGAATTAATAAGTTAAAGTGATATGAAAACTTTAGCCTCCGTCTATTTATAGGTGGGACTAATAAAACTTTGAATATACTTAAACACATGGGCTAATATGGAGTGTGGTGGGGAAGCAAGAGATGTTAAAAGGTAAGGAAATGCATTTATTTTTAAGCAACCCTCCATTCATTGTTCCTTGCACCCAAATGTGGGTAAGAGGGGATGTGAGGTGGGGGTGGGACCACGTGGTATCCCATCCCCCCAAACCCAAGTTTCTTGTTTTATAAACACATTTTCTTAAAAAGTATTCCCCTTCACTTTGAAAGCGATGATGGGGTGATTAAATATTTGCTTTAAAAGAACCCTTTTGGTATATTAATCTTATCTCAAGATTTCCAACAAAATAGATTTTAACATTTTAAATATATTGGAGAACATTTTATGAGAATATTCTATGTACTTCATAGAAAGGTTTAATTCTATCTCTATACATTTTCTAGCATCTTGTAGGTGCTCATTTTAGGTTTTTGTCAACATATATTTTTCTCCCTTCCTCACTTTAGTGTTTGCGCATGGGGGTTTAATTACATGGGTATTTTATATTTTCCTATAGTTTGAGGGGGTGATTAAAGGTGATTTTCCATATATATCAATTAGGACTTTAATCTATTGTTTAACCCTTAGATTTACTAGGTAAAATTAAAGTGCAATATAGGATGAATATATAAATTGAATATAAACTCTTGACATGAACTTTAGAAAGAATTCATCCACACTTAAGTTTAATTATCTCATTCAAAACCAATATCTTATTAATACCAACCTCTTTCTAATATTTTTTTAATTCCAAGATTTCAATGAGTAAACTATGGAGAAATAAACTCTAAATTTTATTAAAACAATGTATCAAAGAACATGAATGAATTAAAATCAATTGAAGCATTGTCACATAATCTACACCTTTTCATACAATAACTTAATTTCTATTATCAATAATGAAACTGAAAACATTGGATCCATTTCATAGATCTTCATCCAGTTACAACTCTATCTTCATTACATAAATGCAAGATATGATAAGGAGGTATTACAATGGAGAAGTCTCCAACACAAATGACTGAAGAACACCATCAAGGCTCCAAAGCCATTTTTTCTCCATCATAAGAACCTATCTAAATCTTCAAATACATGTAAAATTGACTATGGAGATCTCACCTCCCAACCCAGGTCTCAAGGAGACCACCTACCGAGATAGGAGAGCAATAACGTAGATTTGAGTGTACATAAAAGTAACCATGACACTAAATCAAAGAATTAGGGCTAAACCTATGTGCAATATGTGAAAGCCAAGGTTTAATCTAGTGAAGATATTAAACCTTGTTATGATGTATTTACTTTGTAAACATAATTCAGATGTATGTATTAGATTAAATTCATTTTATGAGTTAGATATGTCAGTTGTAATGTGTAATATAATTTTATGGTGTCACTTGACACTTGTGATGTCTATGTATAAGTGATATGTCAATTAGGGTTTGGCAAGAGAAACCTAACATAAAAGTAAATGTAATAGAGTTCCTAAGTTAATCGCACTTGCCAAGAGATGTTATGTGAGGTCCCATCAAGTTGAAATTTGATATCAAACTTCATGGAGATTTTTGGGGCTAAAAAGTGGTCATAATTAAGGGTTCATTTTAGTGAAAATAATCCACCCATATATTAGTACTATGAGTTAGGGGCTTATATTTGACCATTAGAAGGCCTAGATGACTTTAGTGACCCTCCAAATAAGCCACTTTTCAAAAGCAGCGAAAATGGAGAAGTCACATGCTCTTTCTCTTCCCCACACTTTTGATGAAGCTTACATTTATGAGGGGGGTCAATAGTGAAAGAAAAAGTTACTTGTGTCTCTCCTATTCTTGGTTAGTGGGTGGGTAGTGTATTTGGAGGCCTTTTTAGAGGGCTTTGTGGGACTTAGTTACTGTTCACCCATTTTCAAGTTTTAGAGACAGTTAGAGTTTTGGAGATTGGAAAAGTTAAGGAAGGGAAATGGGCTCTTCTCAAACCTCATTTCCATTTGCTTGGAGCAAGTTTGGTGCTCTTTCCATGGAAGATACTTTTATATTATTTTGTTTCATGCTACTAGTGTATAAATGAATATGGCATCTTTCTTGCATTCCTTTTTACACAATTGTTCATGTTTTGTAGTATTGGGTATGAATGAATTTTTATTGTAGTTCTCTTTTTGTGATTTTTGAATGTATGTTGGTTAATAGGTGCAAAATACATTAATCACCCTTGGGAGGGAAGAAGTGGCCTTGAGTTAAGGGGTTATTTGGGTGAACCCTTAAGTGTAGAGTCTCTTCACTTTGCAAAAAGAGGGATGAAACGTGGAGAATGGGCTCCATGTGCTAAAAAAATGGTTTTACAACTAGGGGTGATCAGGGGATAAATTGCGAGTTTTGAAGCCCTTGTGAGGCATGGTATTGTTATATGATTTTTGAAGCCTTGTGAAGGAATGATACTATTCATTTGTAAAGATTCCCCTCTTGGGTTTTGCACACCTTCATCCTATTTCATGGGTTCTTAGGTGACCCATTGTGATGCTCAAAGTTTGGGAATTCAATGTTGTTTTGTGATATTTTATTTTTAAATTTTTTTGTGTGTATCCTTGTAGCCTTGATTCTCCAAGCTCGAGGGTGCTCTCATAGAGACCTAGGTTGGGAGGTGATCTCTCCATGGTAATGCCCAAGTTAATTGCAGGTTTTGTGGATAAAAGCCCATGTTGGAAAAGTTTTGGACTTTGTTCTCATGTTGGTGTCACGTGGAGAGAGAAAATTTGTTGTAAATTTTTGTCATGTTGAAATGCGTAAGATCCATCCTTCTTGTCTTTGTAATGCATGGAAACCTTATTGTAATATCAATTGTGTGATGGACATATCATCCCATTTATGCATCCTTAGTATATTGATTGGAATCAAGAAATTAGAGAAAGAAAACATTTGAAGTTAGTAGAAATTTAACATTGCATTATATGAAATTGTATTCAATATATTCCTTGTGTTAGTGAAAGAGACATAGCTTTGATTTGACATAAATAATTTGGTTATGTTATAAGCCATAGATTTGAAATTTGGAGCATTATCTAGTAAGTAGTATGTTTATTTAAAAAAAATTTAAGTTCAATGGATTGTAGTAAATTTAAATAGACTTAGTAGTGAATTTCATAGTTATATTAGAAGATTAGTATATGTATCCCTTATAAAGAATAGGGCTTGAATTGTAAACTCAAAGGAGTGAGAAAAAAGGAAATACAATTAGCAACCAAGTAGAGATGATGAAAAAAGGAGTTGAAGGTAAAACGTAAATGTGCATCTACATGATGCTGGAAAATGAATGGGAACTCAATTTAATTCCCACAACAAAAAAGATAAATTATACAAACATTAATATAATATAGTGAATAGGTCCCTTTGCTTCCATAAAGAAAATTTTAAATAAAATATAATATAACACCTTCAACCATATACATTTCATAACTCTTAGATTTCCAACTATACCAAATTAATTCTTACGAAAGTCACTATCCATAAACTTATGAGGTATTATTGTCCACACATAAAATGACCTATCTCTAGGTCATAATCATTACCTTATCATCTTGTCCTTTTTCATTAGGTCATCAACTCCTTGCGACATGTCCTGGTAATTTTCCACAGTCCTTTTCCTTTCAACATTCATTGATTGGGGTACCATGCTTTAGTCCTCCTCCAGATGGTTGGTTCCCATTAACTTAGTTCATAAGTTTATTCAAACTTACAACAATAAGTAAGCACTCCTCATAGGGTATATTGTTCATAATGATAATGCAATAAATATTACTCATAGTCCATTGTAGATTGAATTATACCATACTATACTATGTCAGAGGTTCAATCTATTGTTTAACATACCTTCCCAATTGTACATAACATCTTTTTGCATTTAAATCATGACAAGCAATGCCATATTTAATGCATATGCTATTGCTATCACAAAGACTATTACAACCATTTTAGTTTATACCTATTTACAATAGACATGAAAACATTTGTCTCCAAACTATGACATGGTAGGATCACTGACCTTGCATATGATCCTATCAATGGCTTCTCTCTTCCATTGATCATTACCATCACACCCATACCATTGTAATTCAAAAGAACTTTTAATTGCTAAACCCATTAGATAGACTAAACCTTGGGCTGAATTCGTTGCACTTATAAGAGATCTCCATGAAAATGTTGTTCACAATATTTACAAAGACATTTAGATACTGTCTTACCTTTTACAAATCCTCTGTGATCTTCTATAGAAATTTTGAGCTCTGTTGATAATCAAATAGTTTATAACTTGTACAATGATCCAAGAATAAATAGCTCCATTGATAACCATATGTATGCAAATTGCACATTACCAACATGCACTAGATGAATCTTTAGGCTTAAGTCTTCTTAATAATTAGAAATAAATTATAGTGAATGATCATTTCTAAGGGATGAAATATCACAATATGATCTTAAATGTCATGAGCCATGCTCAACATATATATAATACAAAATATAACACATATGAATTGTTCCAACTTATACATTCCTTTGAATTGATAACTAAATTCTTGATATGAATTTATATATTAACAAATAGTGTTTGTTATTAAATAAATTATACAAATAAATAATATTAATAATAATCATATGTTAAGTAATTAAATATTAAAAAAAATTCTAAAATATAAATATATAAATAATAAATACAATAAAATATTAAAGTCTCTAAAGGAATAAAGTTATAAATATTCATTTCTAATATTATATAAATCTATATGTAATTTCAAAAAATAACAACTTGGATAATCTAATATTTAATCAATAGAAATTATTTAATTAATTATGTTAAGACCTTTATTCCAATACAAAGTTAGTGGAATTTTAATCTTGAAATGTCATTGTAAAACAAAATACATTATTTATAAGAGAATAACAATTACACGTAAAACAACTACAAATTACTACACAAGGACCCTAAATTACTTAAAAAACTAAAAAACCAAGATTATTGTCAATCCTAATATAAAAACCATCAAATTATTCAACTAGAAATAAAGAAGAGAAATACAAGAGAAACTAAAGGAAAAAATAAGGATGAAATATAGGAGGAAATCAAGGAGAAAAAATAGAGGAAACATAATATAAATTACATTCTCCCTAAACATATGGAAAAAAGGATTTACAAAGAAAGAGACACTTAGCATAAAAAGTAAAACCATTGGGTAAGAAAAGGCAATGTGGAAAATTAGCAAAGGTAAATACATTAAAGAACTTCCCTTCCTAAAAGGTATGTAAAGTTGATAGTTTTTTTAATATATTAATGTTTTTAAAATATAAAACTTTTATGAATATGATTAATAGAAAATAACATAGTTATTTAGAATTAATTTGGTCATATGAGATATTTTAATACAAGTAATCAATAAACTCATTATATATAATATGAAATTATTTGTATAATAGATATATTATAGTTGTAAAAATACTTATTTAATTTGATTATCTAATCCCTTACTAAAATGACTAAAAGGATAGGGATGTAATGCCCTGCCAGATAACCCAAAAGAAATTAACCTAAAGTTTCACTAAGTTTGTCAAACATTTAAAAAAAGAAGATAATAACATCAACAGATAACATAGTGGAAGCAATAACAACAAGAGATAAAGTAGCGGAAGCAATAACTCACACATAACAACCATCATAAACTGATTACATCTCTTAGGGTTCCGTGACTTTGAATCACATTTAAGATTTATTAATATTAACTCTAACACATAACCAAAATCCACATCATGGAATAATCACAAGAACAAATCCATTTAAATAACCTACGATTACATAAGCTGCCACTTGGCAATAATCAGAAATGCGTAATCATTTCTTGTACAAGTCATAGGATATGATATGCTCAAAGAATATACATCATCAATAATATACAACATCTCATAAGATCTCTAATAAAAAAATATAGAACAAGAAAATAAAACCATCCAATAGAAATATAAGGTCAGATAGAAAGGAACATCTGTACAAGCACATCCAACAACAACATCCAATGGTAAGATCTCAATGGTATAAGAAAAGTGCACTACCACCTAACCTCGTGGAACCTAAATGTCTCACTCCCACTGTGCTGAGGAGATAAACTCAAGTCCCAAACAGGATATCAAAACACAAGTCAAAACCAACATCTAGGTCAAGGAAACACTTGAAAGCAAACTATCTCAAAGGGTACCAAGACACAAGTATCAACTAAACCTAGAGGCAACAAAGACACATAGGAAATTTACTATGTAAGTGGGCAAGTGTCATCGCATGAGCCAACTCTAAGGTTACCTTGATAGCTTCGCTGGACTCCAGCCCCCTAGTGTGTCTATGCGGCATCGGTATCCTTTCGTACAAACAAGGCATACAAACGAGTCAACTCTAAGGTTACCATATCATTGATCAAAATCACAGATTTCACCAATACAATAATCCTAACAAATCTGATCCAATATCAAGTACACATATACCAACCCGTGAGATCACAAAAAACCAAACACAATAACCACCCTAGTCCTAGATAAGCAACTAGAAAGCAATCCAAAGATAATTGATCGAAGACTCAAAGGTTATATTAGAAAAGTCACACCATTCACTTCAGTTCTACACTAGAAAAACTAGAAAACAATCTTGGAGATTGTTTCAACACCTCAATCATGGCAATTCTACCATTTTTTTTAGGGTTAGGGATTAGGAGAAGAGTAAGTAATTAAGACTTAAGTATGAATTATGAGTTAATTATTATTTACTCTATAAATGATGTTGATAAAGAGTTAAAGTTCTAGTTGAATGAAATAAATGTAATGTAAACCCTAATTGAGAATTTTGAGAGAAATTAAGTAGCACCCTATTAGGGATCATTACATTAAACCTCTTCTCCATGAAAACCATTGTATAAAGATCGTTGATTGTGATTAGATATGTTCAATTGTAATCTAAGTGAGTAAAAATATGATTTGATATTAATATGATGCCTTGTACTATTCACATTAAGAATTGGGCCAAATAACTCTCCTACTCATAGCTTGATCTTACAATTTTGTTGCACTATCCATTGCCAAATTGGCTAGTTGATCTACTCTTTATTACATTCTCTAAAAATGTGATTGATTGTGATTTTTGGATATGATCTACTGAGGAGAAGACCTTGAGATAGAATATCATTCATCCTCTAGCTTGGCATGGATCCCTTTCACATAACATTAATTATGATCATTAAATATCCCTTAATTTCTAACTTTTCTATCCCAAGTTCTTCATTTCTTTAGTCCTTACACCAGTGCCATGAGTTCTATCTAGTTATTCATTTCTATGCCTATCTAGGTCTAGCCACACTAGCTACTTCTTCACCTTTTGAATTGTGAATACCACAACCAATACCAACATGACTTGGGTTCCCCCTAGAGGCACCATTTAAATTTAATTTGAACCACCCTTCCTTGGGTGGAATTCATCTAAAATCTATTCTCTTCTACTCATTATTCATCAGTCTTGATGCAATATATGGTGGGATAAGGAGCCCTACCCAATGTCCTCTCATTTTTTCATCCTAGTAGGTCATCTCCAAGTTTTTTTTAGGAAGGTTCATGATCTTGTTGTTCATGGTTTCTAAAGTGTCTCTTATTTTATTTACAATTTGTTTCTAGTTCATCTTATAATCCTAAAAATGCATCAATTTCTCTCCTTCCATAACTCCCATAGTACCATAAATGGGGTTGTTACCCAAAGTCTTTCATAAAGGCTTTTTCTTTTTATAATAGGTCATCCTTGGAACATTCCTAAGATACTCTTGGGAAAAGTTGAGACCCACCCAAGTTCCTCCCTCAACCAATTCCATCATTGTTGAGAGAATTCACGATTTCGAAATAAGTGATTAACACCCTCTTCCTATTTTCCACACATGGGGCACCCATTAGGGCCTTTAAAACATATTTTCTTAAATTTGTTCACTGTAAGGATTTTATTATGCATGGCTTACCATGAAAATGTTCTTGCTTTTAGGAGACAACATTTATCCCAACATATTTTAAGTGGGGCCCCTAATTTTGGTCTCCCCTTCCTACTAAGTATATAGTCATATCCATCCTTTGTATTATATTCTCCAGTCTGTGAACCATCCCAAACTAGAGTATCACGAACTAGGTTGAAAGTGAACTTTCTTTGCCTAAGGGTCTCTGCTAGTGTATTGTTTTCATTACTTGGGATCTACATCACCTTAAAATATTTCTATTTCCATTTTGGTTCCTCCTCAATAGCTTCTCTATAATATTTAACATAAATACCCCACCTTGATTCTAGATTTTCTTTTGAAATACTAAGGTTAGACATCTTTTCAATTGCCTCATAACCTCCCCAAGAATTTGACCAAACAAAGAAATTTTCTCAATTGCCTAAGTTCCATGTTAGTTTTTCCATTATAATACTTCTATAATCTAGCATGAAGTTATATATTATTGATCCCTGTGGTGGGGATTTTTCCCTAAAAATGTTAGTGGTATCCTCACCATTCATGAATTTATGTTGTAGAATCTTGGCCCATTTAAGGTTTGGGTTCCTAAACATTCTCCATACTAGCTTAGCTCTAAGGGCCTTGCCCTATTCCTATATATTTTTACTACCAAATCCCCCTTCTCCCTATGGAATGCACACTTTATCACATGATATTAATGGGAATTTCTTCTTATCAGCCCTGCCTTTCCAAAAGAAGGTTCTTAGATGTTTACTCAATTCTTTCCCTTTTGCTATTGGTGGGGCAATGTGTGATAGCTAATAAGTGGGCATTGTTGAAAGAACCCTCTTCACTAGTGGTGCCTTACTAGCAGAGGATAGCCACTTACCCTTCCATGAATCTATTATCTTTCTAATATTTTGAATCACACTATCCCTAAGTTTAGAAGATCTCTTGCCTTTATCTAGGGGGAGTCCTAGGTACTTACACGAGGAGATTACCTACTTTAAAGTTTAAAATTATGCAAATTTAATGTTCCGTCTTCTTATCCATGTTGAAAGAGAGGATTTTTATTTTTCGGAGCTGATTTCTCGTCCTAAAACATTCGTATAGGTGTCTAGAACTTCCTTGAAAGATTTTGCCTGCTTTAATTTCCCCTCTTCTATACAACATAGTACCATCAACAAGCTGTTGATGTGCAATAGAGTTTGTTCCTCTTGTGATTTTGATACCTATAATATTCTTAGTTTCCTTGACCTTGGAGATCAATCTTCCAAGTACTTCTACCATAATGATGAATGAAAAAGGTGAGATACCCCCCGCTCCCCTCGATCTCAATCCCCTTGAGATATTAAAGAAATCCATTGGGGTAGCATTGACTAGTGTTGACATTTTTGGAGTTAAAACACACTTGAATATAAGGTTGAACCATGTCTTTGCAAAGCCAAAGGCTTCTAGGCATTTGACCAAGAATCTCTAGTCCACCTTAACATATTCTTTCTTGAAATCTAATTTGATTAGCATACTTGGTTCCCCATTATTTTGGATTGAGTGAATTGCCTCTTGGGTGATAATTATCCCATCAAAGATGGAGCTTCCTAGGACAAAGCCTATTTGTTCTTCACTAATGAAAAGAGGAAGAAGCTTTTGAAGTATGTTAGCCATGCATTTTGTTAGCCACGAACTAAACTAAAGTGTAAAAGGGAAATAATACTGAAAGTGCATTGATCAAATGAGGTTTAGCAAAGGATTAATGAGATTTATTTTATAGATGTATTTTTTATATTGAGCATTTTGATATAAAATTATCCCAAAGTAATGGGTCCTACCATTTATCTCCAAAAGAATCGTCGATGATATGTTTGGTTCCATGAAGTTAAAAATGACCTCATCCAAAGAGAAGGTTTTACTAATAAACTGAAGGTCATGAGAGGAAATTCTTCGGCCACCCTTAAACATCACACACTAAGGGACAAATTAAGCTTGGTGAAAAAAAGTCAACTTCGACTACTGAACACTTTTGGTCTACAAATTAAGCTTAGTGTCTGATGTTTAAACCGTCCAAAAATGACTTCACATTATTGGAAATCCCAATTGTGCCATTATTAACAAATTTAAATTGGTTTGATTAAGAGAATCAAATTGGATGGACCTTTGTTTCATTCCGGATGATATGGAATTCGATCACCTTCCTGGAGATGTGGCAACTAAATTTCCAATTGGTTATCAAACTCCACACTCCCACACTCATGGATTACAGCATAGCATAGTGAATAATTCTTGGGATGATGACAAGCCACTTCAAGTTAAAAACATCGAATCTTAAGTATGATCCAAAATAGCTAAAACAAAATGGACTTTCATGAATGATTAGTACTAGATTTGGACGATTCAAAGAAGATTGTCTCCAAAGTATGGTTAGAGAAAATCTTAAGATTGTTGGGTGATGCGACGCGCTCCCCTGCCCACAGGTGGTTAATTATGTGGTGTTCCATGTTCACTAACAGTCATGGCTTTTGGTGCAATGACAAATGGGCCTCACAATTGGTATCAGAGCCTGGTTTTGGCTTGGTCATGGGTTCAAATCTCCCCGGTGCCTTCCCGACCCACGTAAGCACCTGGTATGTGCGTCGAGGGAGAGATTGTTGGGTGATGCGACGTGCTCCCCTGCTCACAGGTGGTTAATTATGTGGTGTTCCATGTTCACTAACAATCATGGCTTTTGATGCAATGGCAAATGGGCCTTACAAAGATTTCTGTCATGAAAGGAAAAAAACAAACATATAACAGTCATACTGGTTACGATTTTAACATAAGAATCAAACCTAAGCCTCCAAATTGATCACCTGTGGGTGTGATTCATTCCAACACATATGCCAATCAAGCGAAGGCCTAAACAACAAATGAAGCTACAGCAGCATTGATTTATGAATTGAATTGGGGGATGTGGGGTGCGCCAGGCTTCTGCTGTAGTGCAATACAGAAGTGACGCGCGAAGGCTCTGGCAGCAAGCTACCAGTGTGAGCCTTCCCCCTCGAAAAATTAATTTAATATCGTGTGGCTCATTGAGCCACGTATCAGATATTAAACTGATAAGAACAGATACTACACTTGATCTTAGCCAAAAGGCCGAGAAAGGTATGATTGGATCACTCCCTTCCTTCCACATTTATACCTGTCTTTGCGTCCCTTCACTCCTCCCGCTGCTGCATTTGAGATATGGGATACATAAATACACCTCTCCCTAACTCCATTGGACACATCTCGGCAATACACCTAATTCAAGTACAATATTACAATACACGAACATCTCTAAAATTAGGATAAGAAATGTTCAAATAAGAAAAAATATACAAGTGTTAACAGAGCTCAGAAACTTTGTTATCTCAGAAAATACTTAACCCTTTGATCATAAGGAAAAATGTTCCATTGCAAACGCTGTCTGCCTCTAATAGAAAAAGCATCAAATCTTGCTTGGAAATACTTTCGTTTACCTTTGCAACTCTATCAAAATAATATGTAAAGAAAAACATAAATTCAAGTGTATGGGCACGCTAGTAAAAGATTGCCATTGGCTGCTAAAAATGACATGCCTTTTGTATTCCATTTATCTATCATTTGTCAATTCTTCCTCTTTTTCATTCACTAAATTCAGTTGGGTTCCGTTTGGTTGGGGAAGATGAATTTTTGACATAATCAGGTTTTCTTATAACCAGGTTTTCGAAAACCTGGTTTTGTGGTTTGGAAAGCCAATGGTCCGTTTGGTTGACACGGAAGATGAATATACTGTGGACCCCACAATATTATTAAAAAAACTGTCATAAAATTCAAACCCTGGTTTTAATTTCGAATTCCACCTTTTTACTGAAAGAAACTTCTTCCAATTTTTGACCAAAATTGGAAGATGAAATTGAAAACCGGGTTTTAATTTTAACCAACCAAACAACAATTTTTTTTTGCAAAACCTGGTTTTGCCCCTGATAACCCGCTTTTGGCCCTCATCTTCCAGCGACCAAACGGGGCCTTGTTGATGGACGTCCAATTTGTCTAGAAAAATCCAGATATTTACGCAAGACAGAAAAACAAAGATTTTTAAATTTTTTTTTTTGGCAAATTAACAATCCAGAAATTAACATAATGGTATTTCAAAGTAATTTATAATAATATCATTTATTAATGTTCTAAAACTTACATACACTTAGAATCTTTACAAGTAGTAGATAGTTTTTTGATCAAAAGAAAAAATATTAAAAAATGATTATTATAATAAGAAATTCAAATATTCAACAGATTATAAAATATTCTCAATTGAATAATAATCAATCAATCAAAAACAAATAATCTTATTACAAATTATTTCAAAGGCATTCCTCAAGAATTAGAGCATTATTTAATGCAAACTATATTAGTGAAGTTGTTATTTTTAGATTCTACAAACCACAAAGCTGAGTCCTGTGATTAGACACTCTCTCCTATAATATAATAATCATAATCATAATCATAATCATAATAATATCAAGGGTGGGAGTTGAAAGGTCAAGCATACGCTTTTGAGAAATAGATAGCCATAGCAAGCAAGCAATGATATAATATTTCTGCCCCCTTGGGATCGAAATCAAAAATGAGGTAAAGGGAATGCATAAATGAGTAAGATATGATCAAACCAAGATAGAACAAGGTCCATGATGACAGATATGTGATTAAAACTAAAAAGTGACCATAAGGAAGTGATAGAATGCCCAATTTTGACTAGAGTTGACCAAGAAAGAGAGTTGACCCCAAAAATAGATCGAGGATGTTGAAATTAGCTAGGGGTGCAATTTTCACGGAATCCTAAGGAGTTTGAAAAATGGGTCAAACTTAGGTTGGAGGACTATATAAGGGGTCTAAGGGTCATTTTGAATTTATTTGTCTTTTGTGATTCAGAGAGCTTTTGAGTAATTTTGAGAGAGATCGATGTCTCTAGTGGGTATTCCAACTCACATGCACTATTTCGAGCATAATTGGTTACACAATCGACCTGCTGACTATGAGGCCTTGGCAAGTCTTCAAAATTTTTATGCTTTTTGAGTCATTAAATATCTTTTAACATATTTTTAATGCATTAATAATATTTTTTGACATCAAAATATTGTGCGATACTTTAAAAGTATCGCACAACTATGCTGAGAAGTATTGCATGATACTTCTGTGAACAAGATTGTATCACATGGCTCTAACAAATGTATCATATTGGGGATACCCAAATCTTGCACAACGACATGCAAACTATCACATGACCAAAAAGTATCACATGCTAGTTGTAAAAAGTATTGCATGACGCTTCATCAACAAAATGCATCACATGCTTATAAGAAAACGTATCGCACGATTATATTTTTAGCATTTTTGAATGTTTAGGAGCAAATTTTTCATGTGAGAACACTGTTCATTGTCATACTTGGTTATTTATGATGTCATTTGATCTATTACAACTGATACTGATGTTTTGATGTTTTCTTGACTTGGTTATGTAGATTATTTTCCCAACACTACTGATCAAAGCCCCCAATGTAGTGGGGTTGCATGTCCTTCGTCATCTAGAGGATGACCAGAAGGCCACTATAGATAGCATGGGTTTAGGTGGTTGCTGCATGTGCCCCATATTTGGTCAAACCATGGATTTCTAATAGTGTTAGTTGAGTGGTGGCATAGTGAACATAACACTTTCCATTTTCCCACTGGTGAGGCCACCATCACTCTTGAGGATGTGCATTGCATCCTTAGTGTACTGTGCCATGGTGATCTTATGAGTATGATCCATATGTCTTGATGTTTGTTTATTTTTAAGTTTCTGATTTCCATATGAGGTGTGTTGACATGAATTTTTGCATGTCACAGGTTTATTATGATCAAACCCCAATAGAGGGGAGATTGCAAACCTTGATAGAGGGGAGATTGACAGTGCAACAACTCTTTGAGGATGTGACCATCCTAGACAAACACCTCAGCTAGGAGAGACTCATAGACAAGTACGTGAATCAATATCTCTTTCCTTGCCTTATTTTCTCATTAGTTTCCCAGGCTCTTGTCACTGGTAGGGGCAAGAAGGGCTTCCATCTAGGTTGGGGTAGGTTAGTTGTATTTGATTGGGCAGCCTAGGAGGATGGCATGGGGACCCACCATCCTTGCATACATGTACAATGAGTTTCATGAGATAGTGTACTAAGATGACAAGACTTGGGAATGTGGTGTGGTTCTAGTGTAGATATGGGCTTGAGAGCACATAGTGGTGATACAACCATGGGTGCAGCCACGAGAGCATAGCCACCCCTTCATCTATAGATACACAAGGTTCATCCACCAATCACATAGCAAGGATATGACATACTACCAGTAATTATTTGATGAGTTGAAATCCTTTGTCTAGAAGCCATATTAATAGTGTGCTAGATTGTCAAATGCTTGGGAGCTCGAGTACATGCAATATAGCAGGCCACTGGTTAGGAGGTACTCAGACTTAGTTGAGATTTTTGTTATCAACCAAGTCTGGAGGTAGTTTGGTCAGAGGCAGGTGATTTCCATGGAGACCACCACATATGCCCTCTTTCATAGAGAGGAGGACTAAGGATGGCTATCGATGTTAGTCTACTAGATAACGGTGAGAGATACATCAACCCTGTTACAAGAGCCTTGGGATTACTAGCTAGATTTGGCAGATGTAGGGGCTGATCTGTAATGAACCCTTTTTGGCTATACCTTAGGTTGCTCTTACTTCCAATTTAAGGACTTTAAATATTTATTTTATATTTAAAATTATATGGAATTTGTAATTAGCTTCAAGAAATTTCAATCCTTTTAAATAATCAATATAATTATTGATGATTTGGAGATAAATTATATTTATAATCTCTCCTTATTGTATGTCAACTTAATTCCAATCTTTTGAAATTAATAATATAATTATAAATGATATTAACTTAATATAATAGTTGGGTCGACCTTGATTTTTCTCCTCTATCGACTAGATTGAAACAGTAATGATGAACTTGATTGATGTATTAAATGTAATTGTGAACTCCAACGAATATTTAGTCTGACGCCGTTTGGTACCCACGTACTATCCGACGTGGATGGAATAGTGCATAGTTGACTGTGGATTGTTGATGCTTTATATTCCTTTGATGTGTTGTGCTTTATGTCCACCTCCTCCCAAGCCGCTGCTTTTCTTACTTTGATCAGTGTGCAATGGGTTTAATACACATATAATATTTTATTGTGTTTGTTGGTAAACTATTACAACTGATGCTATATTTCCATCATTCTTTACTGTTCGTTCTGGTGGTTCTGCGCAGTGTATTGGCTGACTGGGTGCCTTTGCATTATTGCTTTTTTTTTTGCCTTTTTCCCCCCGTCCATCTACAGCACTGGCTACGGTGCAACTTATTTGCACCGGGCCGTTCCTCCCCTGCCCAAATGCCATCCCTTCTTGACAGTACCGTTTGACAGTACTTGCCCATTCATACATGCTCATATAACACTCAAATCAAATCAAGCTTTTCGAAAGGTGAATTGTTGATGTGCAGACTTTTAAAAGATAATTTAAAAATTCTTATTTTTTATTTTTACATTTGTATTATCTTTTAATTCTAACTTTTAAAAGCTTACATCAAATTTATATTAGATATTTTTTCATCTAGAAATTACTTTTCAATTTAAAAAAATAATTTATTTGAACTTCATTTCTAGATATTGTTTTTATTTATTATAGTAATATGATTAATTAATTACACCTTAACTTTTTTCTAATATTATTTTTTTAATTTTAAGAATAATTATATATTTAATAATGTATTCATTAATCATAAATTAAATTATTTATGATTTATATCATAACAAAAGTTTAAAAATTTAAGTTAATAATTTTGTTTTTTCTTTCTAATTTATATTTTATATACTATACTATAATAATTTTTAATATAAAAATGATATAAATTAAAAATTAGATATATAATCACAATTCATGTGCTAAAAAAAGCTATTTTAGTTGTAGTAACAATCATGTCAACTATTTACAAAGAAAAAAAATTCAAATTAACATAACAAAAACTTAAGGGCACTATTTTGATAACATAAAGACATTGTTTTGGTAGTTGACTTCTTTGATTTTTTCGTATATTTCTTGCTAATCTTAGGCAATTTAGATTTTTTCATATTTGACTCATTTGTGTGAGATTTATTTTGATTAGATTTTGTAGCTTAAAAAGAACGCGAGATGAATTTATTCTTGATAGGAGAAATAAAATTGTTGAATTAATTTTTAACATAAGACATGTTTTGTAAGAAATTTAATACTATTTAATATTTGATTGTTCATGCTAATGAATAATGATAAAATTTATACATCTTAAGACTTTTTCCTTTAGTTTAATTTCCTTTTGATTGAGTCTAATTAAATTCTCATATAATTTATAATTTATATAAGACAAATTACAAGCAACAAATACATATTTATCAATGAAATACAAAATAATACAAAAAAAATAAGAAAACTTAAATTAATTCTCTCCTTAGGACTTGTAAAAAGTTATTGTAAGTTCACAAGTCTCACTTAATTTGTATTCTTAAATGATTTTTTAGATTAAATTACAAAATCTTTTATCATATTATAGATATATAAAAAGTAGAGGATATATAATTTTAAAATTAGTTATATTTTTAAAAATTACTATGCAATAGGTTAAGTTAAATGAAAATATTTTTATTTAATATACTCTAAAATAAATAAATTATATATCGTAGTTAAAATTAAATAAATAAATAAATAATAAAATATTAAATATATAACAGTAATTAAAAATTTAACACATTTTTTAACAAGAAGGATAGTTATCAAAATGTAATATATATAATTAGTAATTGTACCAATAATAAGTTTGGTTTTAATAGTTTTTTAAAGAAGTGAACCAATAATTATTATGAAAATATGATTTTTACTTTTTTTTTTTTTAAATATGAATTTTTTTTTAATACTTTATCATTATAATTGTCTTGATTAACCAAATTTTATTTATAGATAATTAGTAATTGAACCAATAATAAGTTTGGTTTAATAAAAAAATTATGAAAATGTTTTTAATACTTTGTCATTATAATTGTTTGATTAACAAAAATTTATCTGCCTCTACCCAGCCAAGAGGCAACTGACAATTGATAACTATCTCACTTCTTTAAAAAATGTGTTAAAATTTTAATTACTGTTATATGTTTAATATTTTATTATTTATTTATTTATATAATTTTAACATATGATATATAATTTATTGATTTTAGAATATATTAAATAATAATATTATCATTTAACTTAACATAATGCATCGTAATTAGAAAGAAAAATATATATAATTTATTAACTTCAATTTTTAAACCTTTGATATGATATAAACCATAAATAATTTAATTTATGATTAATATATACATTATTAAATATTTAATTATTCTTAAAATTAAAAAATAATATTAGAAAAAAGCTAAGGTGTAATTAATTAATCATATTACTATAATAAATAAAAATAATATATAGAAATGAAATTCAAATAAATTATTTTTAAAATTGAAAAGTAATTTTAGATGCAAAAATTTGATGTAAGCCTAAAAGGTTCGAATTAAAAGATAATGAAAATGTAAAGATAAAAAATAAGAAATTTTAAATTATCTTTTAAAATTCTGCACATCAACAATCCGCCTTTCGAAAAGCTTGATTTGATTTGAGTGTTGTATGAGCATGTATGGATGGGGCAACTACTGTTAGGCGGTACTGTCAGGAAGGGACGACATTCGGGTAGGGCAGGAACGACCCGGTGCAAATAAGTTGCACCGTAGCCCGTGCCGTCCATTTGCTACGCCCGCATTCTTAAATAAGTGTATGGGCTAACGTGACCCTTGATGATGTTACCCCTTCGTGACCTTAATGTATTTGATTAAAATATAATGTGGGTTTGGGTTTAGACTTGTGCATTGATCATGAGTTATTATTATTATTTTTATTATGATTCGATTTGTCATTAGCCTATGTGTGTTAAACGGTATAAGAGTTATATTTAATTAAGAGTATGTGATAGTTTGTTTAGTTCATTTTGTATTTTATTAAATTTATATTTAAATTGTCTCTATGTAAATCTCATCGGTTAGATATATATTGTTATGAATGATAATAAGTAAATTCATATATATATATATATATACACATAATGAATTCATATATATAATAATAAATTCATAATAATAAATTTATATATATTATTATGAATGATAATTTATGTTATTATAAATAACTTATTATGAATGGTAGTTTATACTATTATGAACAATTAAGTAGAGTTATTATAATAATAATAATTTATATTATTAAAATTAGATCATAGATATTTATCTATATCAATATTATTTCTCTGGGAAATAATCAATAATAGTATATTAATTAGTATTAATCTTATCCAATTATAATTATAGGATTCTCTTTATGAGGGGTCATGACATGATCTTGCTTATCTATATGAGATGCAGAATCATCCCTTTCCTAATTCACTAGACCAGATGCACCACCTATGGCAATAGGACAAGGAGGAGACGGTAGATATGATGAAAAAGGTGGAGGCAAAGGTGGGAGAGAGATGGAGGTTGGCAATAGCTCTCATGGACTTGGGGTGAGATAGATGCTAGCCCATGTCATGAGAGAGGAGGAGAGTGAGGAGGAGGAGCACAAGGAGCATCCATTGAGACATAGGAGGGTGGAGAGGGCAGAGTGAAAACAAGAGTATCTTGGAGGAGGGGATGGAGAGAATGCCCAAGATTCTTGGATTTAGGCTTTAGAGGCAAATATATAGGGAACACGGATCACCATAGTCACGTGGGATCAATAACTCATAAATGAGAAAGCACATAGTGAGGAGCTCTGTAGGGAGTGAGATGGAATGAGGTGAGAGTCAGAGCATCATGGAGCATGGACAACTTACTACTATACTACATATAGGGGCATGATACTACCAGGATAGAGACTTCCTAACAACTCAGAGTAGGTAGGGAGATTAAAGGGTGTAGTACAATTGCTAAATAGGAGACATGCTCCACCACTATAACTACCACCAGCCCAGGAGGGTGGGAGTTAGTCTTACATCTAGGAGTAGATTTAGGTTGATGTCCTTGTGACACTCTTGTTGTATCATATGTATTTGAGACAATTATCCAAATTTTGGATCTCACGTGTACATGTACTTTGGTTCACTTCATATGTGTGTGTGTGTGTGTGTGTGTGTGATATTGGATTCAATCAATCTTCCTTATGTACTTGTCTCATTTTTATTCTCATGTGATGGATGTTTGATATATATGTTTCATGACTTGTGCTTATGTTTCCATATGATGTTTCAACTTCTACTCATGTTTATGTGTGTGTGTGTGTCTATAAAATTGGATTCGATCGATCTTCCATATGTACTTGTCTCATTTTTATGCTCATGTGATGGATGTTTGATATATATGTTTCATGACTTGTGCTTATGTTTCCATTTGATGTTTCAACTTCTGCTCATGTTTATGTATGCTCAGTTTTATATGTTCATGTTTATATGCTCATGGATCTCTCTCACAAATAGTTTTAGCTCTCATGTATATGATGTAGACTCGTGTTTTGAAAATGTGATACTTGGATATATTATATGTGATCAATGGATTAACCCTTTGTGATGACAGGTATAGAAGAAGCAAGAAGGTGGACATGATTGACAAAGAATGAAAGATATGATCTAGAGAAATATTTAAGAAGAGATGAATGTAGTTAATTGACGTGTCTATGAAAGATGAAGAGAGAGCTCTCTCTTTATGAAAAATGCAATACTAAGCTAGAATGAACCTATAATGAAAACTAGTTATGCAAAATGGTTTACTTACAAGGGGTGCAAAATATTTAGACTCTAATTTCATCATTGGGCATTTTAGGGACATTAGAAGATCATACAATTCTCACTAGTATAACTATGAGGATAAGAATATGATCTATATCAAATAGGTATGTGAGAATCCAACCAAAGCATCAAAGACATATAATTCAAAATGACTAAGGTAGTTAGGCTTCCTAAGTTTAGTATAGCAAGATTACACCTATATCAAGATATGTGACAGGATAACCCCCAAGTGCAGTCATGTAAAAACAAACAAGAATCATACATTGTATACCCAAAGTGTCAAGTAGGACAAGCATGAATGCTCAAAACACTTTAGACTAACAAAGTATACCCACAAACATAAAATGGGAAAAACATGCCACATGCCCCCACTTTTCTAGTCCATGACATCCTTGAAAGAGTATTAGGGATAAAACACTCAACAAACAAGTCATCATAGACAACACATAAAGAAGATAAAGTTCATCATAGCTCAACACTTTTAATGTTTAAGTACTTGTGTGTATGTCACATGGCTATTTTATTTAGTACTCGTATCTGATAGTGAGAAATATCATAGCATCCTAGATTGTGAGTAAGGTATCTGAGAAGTATATGAGGGGGAGTGTTAAGAAACATAGTTTTATATGAATTTCCAGAGAAACTCTAATGCACAAGAAGACCCCAATAAGCTAAGTAGTTGTTCCCCCTAGACAAGGACAAGAGACAATTCCAATCTAGGAAATGTGTTGTAAAATGAGTGAGACTGATAGACATAGGTGCAAAGGTCTCAACTAGTGCATGTTTCTAGGTTTTCACCACTTCGTAGATTTTTTTCAATTTTTTTGTATTTTTGTATTTTTATTTTTTTGGTGATACATCAAAGTTCCTATTGCTAGGTTTTCACTAAGATGATCACTTTTTCAAGACATTTTCCATTTTAAAGGTTTTTTTAAAGATCATAAGATATATACAGATAGCTATTCCATAAGAGCCTTAGACATAGAATTTCTTCAGATGTAAAATGATGATAGGCTCAGAAAGTTGTTCCCCTTTAGGAGTAGAAGATTGATATGCACCAAATCCAAATTTTGTTGTAACAATGTAGGGACCCAACCAGTTTGGCTCAAATTTTCATTTCTGTTCCCTAATTTTCTAATTCTTAAGGTTCTCTTGAAGAAAAAGTTCACCCACTTGGAACTCACATGGATGGACCTTCTTGTTGTAGATAGTAAACATTTTTTTTTGATAAGCCCTCATGTCATCTTTTGAGCTGTCATTTTGCATGATGCTTAATGATAGGAATCCTATCAAACTCCTCTCTTGAAAAGCTAATCTGGGATCAACTCCAAGGTTTCAGGCAATCTTGTGACCTACTAGAATTAGGTCAGTAGAAGATAAATGTGACTTTTCACAATGAGGCCTTTGCTGGTTCAACCAATTTTGAATAAGATGTTGAATCTACTTGCTATCTCAAAAGAGTAACCACACACACACACACACACACACACACACACTATATATATATATATATATATATATATATATATGTATGTATGTATGTATGTATGTATGTATGTATGTATGTATGTATGTATACATACATATATATATACATACATATATATACATATATATATATATATATATATATATATATATACATATATATACACACACACACACATATATATATATATATATACATATATATATACATACATACATATACATATATATGTATATATATGTATATATATATATATATGTATATATATATATGTATATGTATGTATATATATGTATGTATATATATATATATATGTATATATGTGTATATATGTATATGTATATATATATGTATATGTATATATATATATATATGTATATATATTTGAATTTTTCTATTTATAATGAATGCAATTTTAACCATGCAACTATATAAATTCTTAAATTAACCAAGTGTTTATAAAAGAAAATAATAAAGGTAAGGTAACAATAATTTTAAGTAAAAGACTTGAAAAAAAAAATCCCTAATGGACATAAGCCACAGAAACAACATGTTTGTGAGTTAAGCCCTTTAAAAGATCGATAGGTAACAATGAAAATAGGAGCAATGCTTCCTTAATTCCACTGATGCAATCATTGATGGGAATTCAGTAACTGTAAGATGTTTTACTTCTCATGAAATCACAAGGCCATGGAAAGTATGCTCATGCGAGACAAAAAGCTATATAGAAACTATAGAAACCCAAAAATTGGCAAAGACCTAAACTACACAATTTTGATCAATCAACACAAATTAAGGAGGAAATCAGAGGAACACAATAGACTTTCAAATCAAGGATAAAATCAGGTCATTAATCATCTATCAATTCAGTAAGACCTAAATCAACTTCAAAAAGAGGAGAAAAATAATTCAAAATCATAAAATGATATTAAAAAAGGGAGAAGGAAAAAGACAAACTTTTGAAAATAAATAGAACATTTATTAAATCAATAAAATTATTTATCCTCACAAAAGTGAAAATCCCCCTTTAACATTTAAAAGAATTGGAAAAATCCTCATTTATCCTCCAAAATAAGTTTTTTGGACTCTTCCTCCTGGTCTCTTATGAGATATTTTTGATTTCAACTCCATCCTCCAGTCAAAAGTAAAATCTTGATTCTTATCCCAACTCCTTCTGAAATCCTATAAATAGGAGGGAAATTCAAGAGCTAAGGGACCCAAGTTTTAGGCATCTATGCTATAGGCACATTCTAAGTTATCATCTTTTAACATTGTCATTATAGCAAGTTAATGCCATTTTGATAGCATTTTAGCTTTATTTTCATGTTATTTAGTATCATTTTAGCACATGTTTAGCTCATTGCATACCCATTTAATAGCATTCTAGAGTTGTTACACCATATAATTGGCATTAGTTATAGATCTTGTATACATTCTTGTAGATTTGCATTTTTAGCATACTCTTGTTCTAGAACTATTACTAAGATACTGGTCTGAGAGCATTCTTAGTGGTTGTAGTTAGGAAAACATGGGACACTTGTAGAGTTTATATTTTGACAATGATTTCTTGGGTTTAGTTTAGTTCATTGTCATCTTATCTGCACTTTGCATTAAAGTCACATGAATATGCAAATATACCGTGTACAAATTGGCACCCACCATGGGGCTTGAACTTAAAGCCTCTCTATTATTCGATCTTTCTTTCTAATCTTCTATTTTTAATGTAGATCTATTTTCTTGTTGATTTCTCATGCAGATCTGACTGGTTGAAGGTTCTACAACATCTTAGAAGCTTCATAGCAGTGACAACAAACCCTCAAAGGCTTCCTTGAATGTACAAAGGCCAAATTGCAATCTTTTGATGCTAAAACACTTTTGAACTCTATTTTAATGCTTTTGAGCAATATTTTAACGCATTTAAATCTTTCTATAGTGCTTTTAAAGATTTCTACAGAACATTTAAACATTTTTGTAGCAATTTAAAGTTTCCCATAGTGCATTTGCCACTTTCTATAGCACATTTACTATTTTAAATAGTGCATATGACATATTCTATAATGCAAATGCTTATTCCTATAGTGCATCTAATAAAAGTTATCAATTTGTAAATCTGACTTCTAGATTTGATTATCAGTTGCTTACAGGTCTCTTCCAAGCTAACAGAAACTCCCAGACTACTAACAACACGCGACAGTAATGAAGACCCTAAAAAATGTGCCTAGCCTTTGCTAGCACCAAATCAGGTAAGTGGACCTCAATCCTTTTCAATTCAAAGTGTGACATGTCTAAGTTCAAAATCTAGTTTAATAGAAAAATTTGATCTCATTGACCTAAATGGGAGTAGGCCTATGCTCTCAACTCTTTTGAGTTGATCAGAATGCCCAACCTTTTATAAATATCAATTACAATTGAATGAGGAAAGAACCCACACATACTTTAACTAGGAGCCCCTTATCTTCTATAGTATAAGGGCTTGTAAGTGAACAAATGTGTCTACTGTTTTTGGGAGACTAGAATAGTAGGGATATGCTCTCACTCTCCTAGACTGATCAAATTACTAAACCTATTTTTGATTTCCATTTTCTTGCTTCTACTAGGTAGGATTACTCAGCCATAGAAAGGCTACCTCCTGAGTTGCGTTAGTAGGGCCGATGAGAGGGAACATCTTCTAATATTGCATTTCCAATTGAATGCAAGCCATTTGTGTTTGGAACATAGCCTTTCTTTAGTAGTCCCATAAAGGATTGTGCCAAACCTCCTTAGCATTGGTGGGAAGCTCTTTGTTACAAGAGAGGTAAATCTGAACATTGTTGGTTAAAAACTAAAACTCACTAGTCACTAGCTCTTGACAACCTTGTCAGGAAGCCCTTTTCTTCTATTTTCTGGGTGTGTGCAGTTTTATATTTATTGTGGTTTCTACTATTGTGCTTGGATGTTCTTTAAAGATTAATAATGAACTCTAGTTCAGATCAAAGTCCTCCCAAAAAGTTGCCACTACAAACTAATATGAGAAACGAAGCTCAGACAAGAACGCTACTAAAAGGCCCTAAAATAGGGCATTTACTACTTTAAACAACACATTTGGTCCATTCTGTGACATATTTGAACTCTGTTATAATACATCTGACTGCACAAAAATGCATTTGAAGATTTAAATAACACATTTTCCTTGCACACCAATGCATTTAAACCCTTAAACATTGCATATGATTAATAAAATAATGTATTTGAACATCTAAAAAGTGCATATGATCAATGAAATAGTGCATTTGATCAATCTTGTAGTGCATTTGAGAAAAGACCTAAGACAAAAGCTATTTGCATATATGATCCTTGCAAAAAAAAGATTTAGATACCCTTTTTTCTCATTGATATTTTCCAAGACTGAGAGATCCTTGACATTGACCATAATTATTTTGAAACAAGAAAAGTCCCAAGTTCTGTTTATAGATTCTTAATCCAACAATCATTATTGCTTCACTTTGCATATCAAGTCAGAACATCCAGAGACACACATCTATTCCGTACCTAACTTCACAAAGGTGAACTTATCTTGTGAACATTACCAAACATCTTCTCCAACTTAGCTTGTTACTACAAACGAATCATGGTCAATATAAACCCTCATATTGTGAAAATGCATAAGAGTTAGAGGAATCCTGTTCAAATCTCATGCCACTGCATAAAACTAGTGCAACCACAAAACTAAATGATCACTTATACATGTGAGTGCTAGAATAACTTACAGAATCATCAATGCATGAAATCTTCAGATCTTATTAAACCTATCACACCAATAGATTCTTCACCAAATATGGTTACCCACAAGTCACCCTTGTTCAACCAAAATTCAAAACCTTATGCCAAAATGGGTTCATCCAACATGTAGGATGAAAAGAGCATCATAACTAAAATTGAAGACTTTCAACAAAATCTTGAACTTGTCAATATCATGGACAAGATACTTGAAAAACACAAAGAACATTATATACTAGCATTAGCACAAAAAGGTGCAAAAATGCCACTTGACTTTGACATAACCAACCTTAAAGGGGATGAAGAAGAGTCACCTTTAGATATTGTCAGACAAAAACTACAAGATCTACAATGGGAAATGACAAGAATGAAGCAAGGAAACATACAACCTATAGAATTTAGCATTGAAAAGGTGTGCCCTCTTCCATTTGATAAAAGTATTACCTTCACACCTTTTCCTTAGAATGCGTAGATATCAAAATATGATAAATATTTTTGGTACATAAGATCCCCAAGATCATCTTAGACAGTTCTATACTTTGAGTATGGATTTTGTTCATGATACAACATAACTCATGTGTCTATTTCCTAGGAGCCTTGGAGGGTAGGCCATGCAGTGGTTCTCCAAGCTATCTTTTAACATTAAGACCTTTGATCAATTGGCTTTTGTATTCATCACCCAATAATCATATAATATTGAAAGGGAAGATACAATGATTGATTTGTGTAACATGAAACAACTTCCTAGAGAATCATTTAAAGTCTTCCTACAAAGGTGGAGACACACATTTTCTAAATATCACAAAGACATTATGAACAAAGAGAAGATTAACATCTTTATCAATAGTCTCTCAAAACCCATGAACTACTAGCTCCAACTACAAGGGCCTAAAGACTTTAAGACTACTCTAGAGAATGCCACCAAAGTAGAAAAACCCTAATAAATTTTGATATCATCAAGTTGTCAAAAGATGGTAAGGGTTTCTCAAACAACTTCACATAGACTCACCATTCCTCTAATAGAAATTGTGGTGGAGAAACAACAACAAAAACACTGTTAATGTTGGAGTTGTTGAAGCTAACCATGTCAAACCTCAAACTCAACCTCATCCAAATTAGTAGTATCCTATCATCAATAACACCAATCCAAACACAACTCAATAAGATAATACCCATCCATTTTACTGATGTAACAATGCAACTCCCTCAACATCTAACCAACAAGTTGCTTATAATCAAGCTCCTCCTCCAAGAAGATATCAATCTTTTGACACACCCAAGTAGTATACATCTATTGGGGTGTCTTATGAGAGTACTGAAAAAACCCTCTTGGCCAATGAACTCATTGTACTACTTGAAGCCAAACCCTATGAACCTCAAGTTAAACCAAAGTGGTGGAATGAAAAGTACATTTGTGCCTACCATTGAAATAGGGGACACTTAACAAATAATTGTTTCACCCTTAAGAGGGCCATACAAAAATTAATCAATGATGGAACTATCAAAATGAATAATCTTAACAACAATGAAGACCATACAACCTTCAATAACCCTTTCATGAGCCATGAAAAGGGTGAATCCTCTAGAGCTAATCATAGTTTACCTCCTCATGATAAGGTTAATTACACTCATCACTATGATAACACCATCAACATGATCTCTAGATTTGATGATGCAATAAATGTCATGATAATTAAGGATAAAAACAAGAAATAATCATCCAGTGCTGTTACTTGAGGCTAGGCCTCTAAAGTCATTTTACTAGGGCCCGTGACAAATTCTAATCATGCAACTATGAGTTTCTCCCTACCCAAATATAACTTAGTTAACTAGTTACTCAAGACTCCCACCCATATCTCCATTTTCAAGTTGTTGCAAATTTCCCTTGAGCATAAAGAAATCCTCACCAAAGCCTTAGTACCAAATGACCTTGATGTTAGTAGATTTCAAAATATGGTCAACAATCTTGTTGCCCCTCATTGTGTATCCTTTTCCACTCAAGACAACATGTCAGCCATTCATCCCCAAAACTCCTCATTGCACATTGAAGTGTTCATTCATATAAATAGAGTTAAAAGAGCTTTGGTTGATAGCATAGCATTACTAAATATTTATACTCTGATTTTGGTAAAAGCCTTAGGGTATACTTAGGATGTTATTGATCCAAAGAAGAAAATCACCATTAAGGCTTATTATGATGAGGAGAGATCTTCTAAGGGCATGGTCATTTTTCCAATTAGTGTAGGTCTAGTGATAAAAGAAACTATTTGTCAAGTCTTAGACTTGAATTTAACTTACAATATCTTGATAGGAAGGCCATGGATTCATGACATGCAAGTTGTTCCCTCCACTTCCCATCAATGTCTCAAATTTCATACATGGGTCAAGAGGTAACCATACCCAGGGATCAAAACCCTGCCTAATATTGTAACTCCTTTATCCCTCATAACATGGAAGAAGTTAACACCCTGATAGATGACATTAGCTAGTCCACATCAATAGATAGTTCATGTTCTACCAGCTGAAATGACAACCACTCATCTACATCGACTAAGGGTAAAGAGAAAGTTGGTTCAAATTCTTCCCTTCCTTCACCATCATGATCAAAGGACCCCAAATAGTCACACTACAAAGAAATGGATAGATTAATGAAGGAATTTGATAGGAAGTGTAAACTACAACACAAAGGGGTAGGTGAGTACTCTGTCTCCTTATTTGATCCCCCCACTTTCTCCAAAATCTCACAGCAAACCATCATCTACCAATAGATCTTACCATGTACATTTTGTCAAAGCAAATGGTGTACCTCCAACCTCTATAGGAGAAATCAGTGAACAAAATGTTGACATGTCCCCTCATCTACATGGAAAAAGGTTTTGATTTAATGAAAAATATGGGATATATGGGAGATGGTCCCTTAGGGAAAGAGGAAGGCATCGTCGAACCCCTAGTAGCACAGTTCAAGTCCAATAGATTCAAAATAGGAGTGGGGTACAATGAACAAGACAATGCATAGATCACTCCTAATTCTCATCTCAAGCATAGTGGTTCCTCCTCTTCCACCTTGGTGTGGGTGCCTAAAGAAAGGGATGGTAGTAACCAAAAAATAGCTAACATTAAAATGTAAATCTATCCCTCCTAGATTCACATCACACAAGAGAACCACTAATAGACACCTATAGTAATGAAGAAAATGATAATTTTACTAAGTGGGAATTCAAATCATTATCTAAAGAGTCCCTTCATGACAAAGAATGTGATCTTGTTCACACTCCCACATCTAATGGTTTCACTGCACAAGGATTAACCTCTCATCTGAGTTTTACTTCACTAAGAGTTAGAGTACAATAGAACAACTTAGAGGCTACTACAAAACATACATGTCACATCACATAATATGAGGATGATGAACCTATTGAAAGGTTTCAGTTTCAAACCCTATTTTCTGACTTCTTTCTAGCAAAAGTCAAGGATGATTACTATGAGTCACTCATGAGCTCTGCTTTTCTTGACACTTTAGAGGAAGCACATGTCATAAACCTAATTGATACAACATATGATCCATCTAATGATATCATGTCTTTAAACCCCATGGAACCCTTTCCATATTATGAATCACTCTCCCTAGTCCATCCTAAACTCATTAGCTGGGATACAACCAAGCCTCACTATATTCTCCATTTTGACATTGGCCACGATGTCTTTATCTACCTTAATGTGGTTAAACCATCTCATCCAAAAAGAATAGAAGAAATGAACATAGTCAGGTCTGATATCAATCATCTCAATCATACTAGAATAGGCAGAGAATTTCATAGCCTTAATGATCACTACCAGATTGTAGCTGATCTTGAGAAAAAAATACAAAATAATAGAAGTGATGCATCCAAAGGTGAAAATCCCACTGTGGCACCCATAGATGAGATGATTGATACCTTATCCAAGCACTCTGAGGAAAAATCATCTATCTTAATTAAACCAACCAAAAAAGTCAACATTGGTATAGAGTAGGAACCAAGGATCATCTATTTGGCATAATCTTTAAGCATAGAGGAAAGAAGTTCATTCATTCACTTTTTCAAACAGAGGAAAATAAACTTTGCATGGTCTTATGCAAACATTCTAGGATTAGACCCAAATTTAATCCTCCACCACCTCAATAGTTCTCTAGAGGTCAAGCCAGTTAAGCAAAAGCTTAGGAAAATGCATCCCCACATAACTCTACTAGTCAAAGCAGAGTTAGAGAAATTGATTAGCACCAACTTCATCTGGCTCTTAGCGTATGCATCATGGATATCAAAAATTGTGCCTATATCAAAGAAATATGGTAGCATACACATCTACATTATTTTCAAGATGTAAACAAAGCATGTCCTAAAGATGATTCCTCATTCCCAACATTGACAATATTGTAGATTTGACAGCAGGCCATTCCATGTTTCCACTCATGGATGGATTTTTAGGGTATAATTAGATTAGGATAACACCAAAGGACCAAGAGAAAATAACCTTTACTAGTGCCTAGGGCATGTTTTATTGGAATGTGATGCCCTTTGGGCTAAAGAACATAGGGGCCACCTATCAGTGATCCACGACCACTATCTTTCTTGACATGAGGCACATCTTTATAGAAGATTATGTAGATGATATCCTTGCCAAATATCATACTCAAGAAGAGAATCTCCCTATCTTGGACAAGATATTTACTCACCTAGAAGCATTCAAAGTTAGGCTAAATCTAAAGAAATGTTCTTTTGCTGTCAAATATGGAAAGCTTCTAGGATACATTGTCTTGGCCAAAGGGATAGAAGTTGATACTGAAAAGGTACAGGCCATAGTCAACATGAAACCTCTAAAGAATTTGAGTCAACTACATTCTCTCCAAGGAAGACTTCAATTAGTCCACTATTTCATTTCCTAGTTAGTAGAGAAGTGTGTGCCTTTCACCCACTTATTACACAAAGACATAATTTTTTAATAGGATGCTTAGTGTCAAAAGGCTTTTGGTTTACTCAAAAACTACTTGATGAATCCACTCATGTTGGTACCTCCAGTATTAAAAATACCATTGTTTCTATATATTTACCTAATAGATAAATCAATCAGAGCCCTCTTAGCACAAGAAAATGACCAAGGAAAAGAAAGGGCCATTTATTACATTAGTCATACCTTGGTCAACTATGAGCCTAATTACACCTTTATTGAAAAGGCTTGTTTAGCCATGGTTTTTGCTTCGCAAAAGCTACACCATTATCTTTTGACACATAAAGTTAAGCTCATATCCAAGATTAATCCCCTCAAATATTTTCTCAGAAAAATAGCGTTAACATGTAGATTGGCCAAGAGGGTGATGATCCTAAGTGAGTTCGATATTGACTATGTTGATAGGAAAGCAATAAAAGGATAGGCAATTGCCAATCAATTGGAAGATGCACCTATATAAAGCTCAAATTCTATCTTAGATGATTTTCTAGATATGCACATTCTTCAAATAGAGTTGGTAACTTGGAAGTTCTATTTTGATGGTTCTTATACACACCATGGTTTAGGCACCAATATTTACTTGGTTATGCCACTAGGTGTTACTATCCCCAAATCCTATAAAATATCTTTCCCTTACACCACCAACATGGCAGAATACAAAGCCTTGGTCTTAGGCCTCAAACTAGCTTTAGAATGGAAACTAACAATGCTAGAAGTTTATGGAGATTTCCAATTGATCATCAATCAAGTCACCAACACATATCAGACCAAGGATGAAAAGTTATTGCCTTAAAAACATATGTTTGACACACTTAAGGCATGTTTTGTTCATATTACTTTTGAAAAAATTATTAGAGATAAGAATAGAGCAGTAGATGCCATGGCCACCTTGGCCTCCTTGTAGCATGAACAGTATGAGTTCTTAGTGGAAGAGGTGGTTCAACCTGCATTTACTCAAATTGATTCCCTTATTGTTCATCATTTGGATGCTCCTTATTCCCTCTGATATAACTCCATCATACCCTACCTCTATGGTAATACCATCCCCTCCAATCTCTCATGCAACTAAAGATGTAATTCAATTCAATAGACCTTGTCCTACACTTTGGTGACTAATACATTGTATAGGAAGGGCCTTAATGGTACTTTTTTTAGATGTCTTGAAAAGGATGAGTCAAGAGTTGCTCTGTAAGAAGATCATTCATGGATCAGTGGATCACACTCTAGTGGGTTTACATTAGCAAAGAAAATTCTTAGGATGGATTATTTTTGGCCAACCATGGAAAAGGATTCTATTGACTATGTTAAAAGTTGCAAAAAATGTCAAATCCATGGTAACCTTATTCATGCACCAAACCAAGAGCTCAACCCTTTGGCCACACCATGGCCTTTTTATCAATGGGGCTTTGATTTGATTAGAGCCATCCACCCACCTTCCTCTGGTAGACATAAATGGATTATCACCACAATAGAATACTTTACCAAGTGGGTTGAAGCAATGCCAGTTGTGAATTCTACGAGAAAAAGAAATCTCTTCCTTCATCCTAAACCACATCATTTATTGGTTTGACATACCTCATTTCATTCTCACGGACAACAACTTGTACTTTAAAAATCAAATAATTGATGAATTATGTGAAAAATTCCACATTATACATCATTCCACATCTATTTATTATCCCAAAGGTAATGGTCAAGCAGAGGCCAAAAACAAGACCATTAGCAACATTCTCAAAAGAACCATCAATGACATTGGTTAAGATTGGCATTTACAATTGAATTTTTCCCTCTGGGCCTACAGGATGAGTGTTAGGACACCTATAGGCACAAAAACCTTCTCCTTGGTTTGTGGTTGTGAAGCCATTATCCCTTTAGAGGTTGAAATCCCATCCTTGAGCATTCTTCTTTGTGACATCCTATCAGATTAGGACTACCGAGTGGCCTATCTAGAGCAGCTAGAATTATTAGAAGAACATCAACATGTGGCACATGAACACCTCAAAGTGTATTAGAATAGGCTATCCAAACATTACAACAAAAAGGTAAAACCCCATTTTTTTAGATTGTAGACCTAGTCCTCCACAAAAACCCCTAGAACAAGGCTGCTAGGGAAAAGAAAGGAAAATGGGAGGCCAATTGGATTGGTACTTACATTATCATAGAGTCTTTTGGGACTAGTACTTATAGACTTTAAGATTGTGATGGAAAAGACTTAGCAGAACCCATCAACAACATTCATCTCAAAAAGTTCTATGTCTAAGGCTTCGAGGAAACACCTCATCACTAAAAATACCAAATAAATCAAAAAACACCAGAAAGTACCAAAAAAAATGGTACAAAAGAGATGAGAAATGCCACCTTTGGTTTTAAAAGGAGCAAGAGATAGTACCTATGGAATTCCCTAAATAATACGAGTCCTTCAATGTAGAAAGACAATCTAGACAGAACTCAAGCAACTTCCTCAGAGACATATTTTGCTTGTTTGTGGCTTACCTAACATAGTTGAGTTAATTTCACACATACCCAATTGAGAAACACTTATGGGTTATAGTTTAGTGGTTTCTTGGCATCAGACATAGTTCATAGTAGCATAGACAATCAATATAATAGCAACAAAGGGAAGAACAACAAGTAAGGAGAAACATAGAGTCAGATTATGTATTGAGATACCACAAACATGAATTGTAGGAAAATCAATGCACATCTCAGCCATCTGCCATGACCAATGATTCCCAATGTCCATTTTAGCCCATATTCACATTTATTTGACATCCCACATTTCCTCTTTTGCTTCCATTGCCTCAAATGTAGCTATCGAAGCCCACTTTTTTCCTTTTGGTCCACTTTTGGTCTCCTTGACTTTTTAGGTGCCTCTGCATGGTCTCGGTTATCTCCATATTCCAACAAATCTCACTCACATCCTTGTTTCATTCCCACCAATTTCAAAACTTGTCAAAAATTATCAAAAAAATTCAAAAATTGTCAAAATTTATCAAAAACATTAAAAAACTATCCAAAATTACCAAAACGTTCAATAAAGGATAATAATTACCAAAATTAGCAAAACACTCTGATGAAAATTAACAACACCCCAAAATTCCAGTCAAACATGGATCACTTCAACTCAAATAAGCTACCTAACTATGCATAAATCATTGATTTATTTTTCAAATTGATGATCCATTGATTTTATGTCAAATTGGTGTCTGTCTATAATTGCTACTCCTTTGGGATAGGTTTGTGTACCTCAACCAATTTTATATGAAATCAATGGTGAGGCCCATTATATTGAAAAATATTTGAATATTTTATGACATGTTTTATGGCTCTATTACCTCTAGCAAAACAATAAAGAGTGCCCCAACAATATTAAGAAGCAATGTAGTTATATCTTGAAACATCTTGCTAGGCTTTGGAAAATCTAGCACAACATGAATAGTGCAAGAGGCTCTAGTAGAGTCCCCTCTTCCTTCCTCTTGTCAAGGACAACAATTATTGATAGATTATTCATGATTGATCTAGAACTTCAAAAAATATAATAATGCTATCCCAAAAAGCCTAGATTTTCATTAGACTCTTTCATCATCACCTAACAGGGGGCACATAATAAGTAAGCATAAGTTTGAGAGATCGTTGTGGTGTTCTTTCCTTAAAATCCCTTCAAGCACCTTTTTAGGCCCTCAAGTGCCTTTTTTAGACCCAAGCACCTTTTTCAAGCCCTTGTTTCACCTTTCTCAAGGCCTCAGTGTCCTTTTTAGGCCCAAGCACCTATTTCAAGGTCCTATTTCACCTTTTTCAAGGCCCAAGTGTTCTTTTTGGTCCCCCAAACCCCTTTTAGGCCAAAACACCCTTTTCAAGGCCCAATTTTGCATTTTTCAAGGTGCCTAAACACCTTTTTAGGCCAAAACACCTTTTTCAAGGCTTTGTAGCACCTTTTCAGGCCAAAATGCCTTTTCAAGGCCCCGTAGCGCCTTTTTAGGCCCCTAGATGCATTTTAAAACCCAAACACCTTTTCTAAGGTCCTATTTTACCTCTCATAGGCCCTAATGCCTTTTCACAGGCCTCATGAGCATCCATCTTGTCACACACCTAGAGAAAATCTCCAACTTTGGTCTTAAGCTTGTCTGTAAAGGCTATCAATAAACACAGAATTATGCCTTAAAATTCATGGTTTAGCACTTCCTGCTTTTTCCACCTCAAACACCATGACTCTCTAAATATTACACAAGTTTGTACTCATCTTTCATTAAGAGCCCACATCAACATTTAGTACCCCACACATATGTAAAGGTCTTTCTTCCTTTGCAGATCGTATTGTTCCCACTTTTATAGAGATTGACACCTTTTCCAAAAAATTCCTAAAATCCCAAAAACATTCAGATATCTATCAAAAATTCCAAGAACATTCAAATATCTATCAAAAATCCTATAAACATTCAAACATCTATTAGAAATTCCAAAAACATCCACATATTCCTCAAAATGCTAAAAACATCAAAATACATTCCAAAAATACCAAAAACAAACACGACAATGTTTATCTGACACATTAACATCAACACCAGTTGTCCTTTTTCTTGCCACAAAAACAAACATAACTTTTATTCTATTACGATGGCAATGACAACATTACATTCCAATAACATCTGGTGGATTATTTATTCTAGCCTCCTTGGGGAGGTGGTAGGACATGGTGTCCAATCAATGGCATTTCTTTAGACCTAGCTCTAGAAGATGAAGCACCTAGCATCAATCCTCTACATACCCACACCACATCCATGGGAATTAGAAACCTACCACCATGTACTTGCACATTCAATAGTTGTGTAAATTCCCTATCCACAAACTGTGTCTCTAACAGGTTCTCATTATGGAACGCCTGATGATAAATTCCCATATAATAAGCAACTTCTTGGTGTACCTTCACCATTCACTGCATATCCATGAATACATTCTCTACCAATAGTTTTTGTTCTTGGTATAGTGATTTCTCATTGGGCCACATCTCACTCATACTACATTTGATTAGTTTCCATTCGCCAATGCTCCACGTCTACTTTTGTTTCACCTAACTATTGCTGCAACTATCTTACCTTTGACTCACTCAATTCTAATTGCTCCTACAACTTCAATGATAGGACATTTTATTTTCCAATCATCTCCCTAAATGACTTAGACTATGACTGCAATAACACTAGCTCATTTTGCATGCTCTCCAAACCCACTTTCACCATCTTTAGAGATTCTTGCAACCTTTGAGCTTGCAACTACTTGACCACATCCCTCTATCATTTCCCTCCATTCACAATTGCTCCACTTGTAGTTCCACTTCTAATGATTGCACTTGCACCCGCTCTATATTCACCACCTCTTGGAGCCATCTTGCCTCCATTTTCACTCCATCTTCCCATGCCTTCTCTATCGATCCCAACAAAAATGTGACTTTCTATTCTACATTTTTCGCCTAGACTCTCTTTGCAACCAAAATTTTTCATAATTCTTCCATGTCACTTGATGATTGATCTCCACCCCATGTTTCTAGCCATGGCTCCTCTACATTCACACCACTTGCTTCTCCTTCTATTGACCCTTGGATTGGCATCTTGAGACTAATCAACTGATGTGCTCCACTCATTACCTCACCCACACTAATGTCTTCCACCTCCCTTGGATATTTTCTTGCCAATGTTTTAGGAAATTTTATCTCCCACACCTCCTCTGCCACTCCTAAAATGCTCTTCATCATCCCATGTGAACTATTCTCTGCTTGCATCATCAACTCATCATCTAATATGACCTGTAATGCCTATTGAATTATAGTCGTTCACAACACCATTAACGCTAACAAGGGTGTTTCTTTTGCCTTGACCCCCACACTTTAGGTTGTGTTGACCCCTATCCTACATGAATTGATTCACCTTGCTCCTAAACTAACGCTTGATGTTTGGATTGATACACCAATTCCCTAGAGGTCCATCAACTATGCTTTTCCCTTCACCCTTGCCTAATCCACCTTCCCTAGCTAGCATCACCCTCCTACTATGACTAATCTGGTGAGCCTGACATGCTTTCACTTACACACTTCCTCAAACTTCTCAATAAACCCAACAACCATGATATACTCTTTACCTTACTTTGTTCCATCTCCATGTTGTTTGCCTATTTATGGCTATTGCTTGTCTGGACTCATTCTTTACTAGCCTTACCACGCGTTCCTTCTCTGCATCCCGTCACACCAGTAGCAAGTACACTTAACACTCAGCTCTCAAACTTAGACACTGTAATTCATGCTGACACATATAACCAGATAGAATCTACTACTAAATCACCAATAACATATCTCACACTTTGTTATCAAACTTGTACAATAGTTGCTTCCAAGAAGAATTGAACAAACTTGACACTATTGCACACCACTGTCAACATTCCTAGTCTGCAAATAATGGATTTTTCTACCGTTATAAACTTCTAGTGCCTCAATGATGTACTTGACTAGAGGTACAAGGATGAAGTCATGATCTTTTATTTGCCTTTAATTTTTCACTATTCAACTCTAGTGATCCTCTAATTTCATGCATTATTGGTGTCCACTTGTAAGTGCCTCCTCTCATTTTGAAGGCCATGTGTACCTTGACCAATTTTGTACAATATCTTAGGTGAGGTCTTTTATTTGACATGTGACTGTTGGCATGCCTGTTTTTATTTACTGTGAATATAACATTTATTTTTCAATAGTTGTCATATTTTCATGTACATTGTTGCAGTCTCCAATGCATCCAGGTGATAAATTAACATACCAATTAAAGGTAACTTCTCCCAATGAGTATGGGAATAAGTGAAGAGAAACATTCTTATTAGCAATCTACTTTTGGTTGTAAATTTCCTTGAATACCTTGATGTGATCTTCAGCTATTCTTGTCTCTCCATAAATGAACCTTGGGAAAAACTTCTTAGGATTCTTAGGAAAGTCATTGAGTACACTCGTTAAGTTGATTGGTGAGTCTACAACATTTGTGAAAAATGCCATTGTTGGAGGATTTGGTATAACAATAGGTGGTTGATGTGGAGGCAAAACTGAAGAAGATAATGAAATGTTGAATTGAAGTGGTAAAATTCGAGGGAATCCTTTGTCACTTTGAGGTTTGTAGAAGTGACTAAGTTTGAGGAACTCATGTGTACCATGGGAAGATCTTAAAGCTCACTAAAATGAAGATGATGGATCAAGATTTTCTAGTTTGTGTCAAATTCTAAAAAAGTACACCTCTACAGAAGCACACCTCTTCAAAAATTGCACCTTGCGCACCTTACACACACCTTGGAATAGTGACAGTTCAAAATTTTTTTTGAACTTGTAAAAAATGCAAAATTTTGAAATTTCAAGTTTTTTTCTTCTATTCCAAATGGTTAGGGGCCCTCCTTGTAGTGCCACTTCTGTTGAGCTATCATTTTTTATGATGCTTGATGATAGGAATCCTTTTGAACTCCTCTCTTGAAAAGCTAATCTGGGATCAACTCTAAGGTTCTAGATGATCTTGTGACCTATTGGAGTCCACTTAGTAGAAGATAAATGTGACTGTTCATGAGGAGGCCTTTTCTAGTTCGACCAATTTTGAATAAGATGTTGAATCTTCTTGCTATCTCAAAAGAGTAATAACACAAAAAAAGAAATATATTTTTGTATTTTTCTATTTGTAATGAATGTAATTTTAAGTATGCAACTATATGAATTCCTTAATTAACCAAGTGTTTATAAAAGAAACTAATGAAGGTAAGGTAACAAGAATTTTAAGTAAATGACTTGAAAAATAAATCCCTAATGGACATAAGCCACGGAAACAACATGTCTACAAGTTAAGCCTTTGAAAAGATCAGTACATAACCAACGAAAATAGGAGCAATGCTTCCTTAATTCCACTGATGCAATCATTGATGGGAATTTAGTAACCATAAGATGTTTCACTTATCATCAAATTGCAAGGCAAAAAAAAGTATGCTCATGTGAGACATAAATCTATGCAGGAACAATAGGTGATCTCTTCTCCAACTAAGTACATCAACAAAATTTGTAAACACACAAAAAATACTAGAATTAAAAGATCGCCCAATCAAAATAACACAACAAAACCATTGGCTGCATTACATTCCATGAACATACATTCACAAAATATAACATAATTTAGCAAGAATAACTACACTAAAAAAGAGAGCACCAATAACATATATTATTGCATCAAAATTATAGCCTAGAATACATATTTAGTTCCTCAATTTATAGGCAATCGTCTCCTCAATTTGTGTTGAGAGTGAGAGATTCCTTTATGTAGATATATGCTTAAAACTAATGAATAATCTAAATATATACAAATTGATTCTCTAGGAGGTGCTAAGTAAGACTGCACCCTTGTTTATATCATGTAATGGGTGCATGACCCTTTACATATCTTAAAACAAAGAAAGCACAAGAAAATAAGAAGGAAGCCAAAATATGATTTAGGAGTCTCAGGAGATGCCAAAAATAGAAGCTCAACCATCTCTAGATGTTTGTAGGAATTGAACTATCATTAGAATGCGTTTCCACTGCATGAAAAGCTCTAAATTTGGAACTAGAAGTTAACTGTGGGTGCACCTCTAACTTCTTCAAAAATATTCGGTGCACCTTTGGAGGAATGCACCTTTGGAGTGGTGTACCTTTCAAACCTTGCACACCTTAGTGACAGGGCTAATTTTTTTATATACTTTTCCTAAGTGTCAAAACTGAAATTCTAGCTTCTAGGTTTTGTTCCCCTTTATACTAGAGCTATGTCTAGATGTTTTCTCTTGAATTTCTCTATGATCTCCATCACTTGGGTTGCATCTAGAATATCCAAAGCATCATACTTATCCTTCACTATATTCCTATTGTTGCCCACTTCTATGCAAGTCTCTGCAAAATCTTCTAGTTTTACATCTAGTTCTAATAATGCCTCCTTCGTCTTAAATGCTTGTTTGATGCTTCATTAGTCAAAGCTTCATCAAAGATCTTTTGAAATTGTGCGATGACTATTTGCACCAGTAGGAGTTTATATCTTGACTCATCTTCAAAAATTTCAAGGTGCAAATCACTATAATACTTCTCTGCTTCCAAAATTTTCTCTTGGGTTTAATTTTTGAGCTTATGAATATCCACATATAATGTCTCCATTACTTTATTATCAGCTACAATCTTCTCAATCCAATCATCTATCTTATCTAACTCATCCCCCATATATACATCCATCAACATACGATACCTTTGACCTTTTATTGACTACAACACTTGAAGGTCTTCTCCCTAGGTATGTATCTCATCTATTAACCCAAAACCATAGTTCAAAATAGCAACCAATTTTTCTACATTATTCTACATATGGTGCAATAATTTAAGCTTCCCATATATTATCTACACACCCTTTTCCTCAAAACTTTCTCACCATAACTGACAAGCCTTAAAAAATGGATCCACTTGTATAACTACCACTTCTTTATCTTTCTTCTCTAAAGATGCTTCAAGGGTGGCCTCTGGATTATTTGGGTCAATTGGACCAACTAACTCATGCACAAATCCCCTCATGATTTCATTCTACTTTCTCAACTTGACAAATTCAACCTCATCTTTATCTAAGTTCTTAAACACTTCTTTGATTCTAGTTGTAATCAAAACTTTGGTAGTGTCCACTGTTGGTTTTCCTAGCAAGACCTCCTTAATTTGATAGTCTTTTGGCATCAGATCTTTAATATCTACATGTAATGGAAGATGGCAATATGAGCCAACAAGTCCTAATTTTGGTTCTTCATAATGAAGGCCAATGTTTGCACATCATCCATAGGTGGCTTAGGTGTCTTGAGGGCTTCAACCAATTCTTTTGTTGCGTCATCCTCAGTACAATGCAATTGCCTCTTCTTTCTAATCATCACCTCCCATTTCAACCGGCTTGGAGAAGTTCCCATCAGAGACATATACTAAGTTGAAGAGGTGGTCTATATGGCTTGCCCCTTTCTCTTATCGCTCCTTTTTAGAGTGTTATCTTTTTGTGAGAGATCAACATTAGGCATCATCATTTCAGTTGAGTCCATAGTCCTTGCCTCTATATCTTGGGAAGTTTTCTAAGGTTCTTCATATATCTACCCCTCTTTTGATACTTCATTAGTGGGTCTCTATTGTGGCTCTTCTTCTTACACTAGTTGCACCTATTCTTCATTGACCAAAGGGAGAGGAGTGGCTAAACCTTTATCCAAGAATGATAAATCTTGACTTGGTGATGGCTGAGAACCTTGAAGTCCTTGTGGTTGAAGTGATAATTGACTCCAATCCCCTTCCAAAGGTTGATTTGTTGGTGTATCCCTTATCTTATTGCCAATAAGTTTAGTGCCCATAGGCATGAAGTCAAAATTTGACATATTAAATTCATCATTTCCTTGATTCTCATGTTCTTCAATCCACTTCTATAGCTCATCCTCCAAAGTAGTAACTTGAATAGGTTGTGTAGGAACATATGGCAAAATTATAGTGGAGATCCTTCTCTATCTTCTTTTGGGGCCCTACCAAGATAAGTCCTTTGACTCAAGGGAAGATCATCCTCCTCATCTTCTTCATCCTCTTTAGTGATGGTTTTTGGAACTAAGAGAATATAAATAACCCTTCTTATCACCTTTTGTCTCCTAGTTCTTCTTATTGGAATCTTTTTCTTCTTACCTTTCTTAGCTGTTGATGGGGAAGCCTCTTGACTAGGTAGAGACACTTCTTACGCTTCTTCTTGGTCAACTGGAGACACTTCTTGTGCTCTTTCTTCCAATCCTTGCCCTTGTTCTAACGATGTTACTTGAAAATTATCCTAGACTTGAGTAGCTTCTACATTTCCTAGCTCTTGATTCTTAGGGGCTTGAGTCCCTTCAACTTTGGGCTTAGTCTATGGAGGAGAATCCCTCTTCCTCTTATTCTTGCTATTGTTCACTTTGAAGTACCTAACTTCCCTATCATGCTAATATTTTGTCTCTAACCTGGTTGGATATTGGGTTATGTGTCGTCCCCTTTTCAAATAATTAAAAAACAATAATCTTTGCTAAGGCAGGCATGCCCAAGAAAGTGAAGTTTCGGAAAAAGGGAGTTAATCTTTGGAAACTGTTGGACTAATAAATGAAAATTATTATTAAAATATGTTTCATTAACCTCTCTTGGATTTGAGTTACGGTTATGCCCTCTTTTAAAGGGTTTGGAGGCATTTTGGGCTGATTCCATAACTTGATTTTTGCTCATTCTTTGTTATTCTTCAGAGGTTGCCAAACCTGTGGAGAAGGAGACCCAAGAACGGGAGTTTGTAGGTTTCTAGGGAGACCCAAGAATGGGATTTTTTAGGTTTCCAAGAAGGCTAAGGATGGGAGTTTGAAGCCATTCCATGTGCATGCTCATATAGAGTTTGCCTTTGTGCTGAACAGTGCAGATTTGTGGGTTTTCGGGTGTGTTTTTTGTATGAGTTTGGTGTTTACAGTTGAGTATTTCATATTATTTTGGGTTGCTACTGTATTTCAGACTTTAAGGTGTTAAAATAGAGCTGAATATATGTATTGGGACGTGATTAAACTTTTGAGATAGATTATTAGTGTTTTTGTGGTGTTTCTGGGCATTTTTGTGTTAATTTCGGGAGCTCGATGAGCATAGTTTTTGTCCTACATTTGTGAACTGTTGTGTAAAGGCTATAAGGATCTAGAAATGTCATTTTGTAGGCTTTTATGCTGCTGAAATTTCTTTAAAAATTTCCATTTTCAGATTTATTAATAATTTGTGAAGTTGTGAAGCTTTTGGCACTATTTTCAGCATACCCGATTTGGGGTTTCTTTAGAAATTTGGTGGATCTTTGTGATATTAGTTGTTTGATCTTAAAGATCTGATTAAAGGTTGGAAATATCATAAAAAATCAGAAAAGGGACATTTCAGTGGTATCAAAGCCATGATCTTGCCAGCCTGAGGGTTTGTAGAAGCTTGCATGTCAGTTTTGACAACTACCCAGATCTTGCATGTCAGTTTTGACAACTACCCAGATCTTGCATGTCATAATTTATGATTGCATGTTGCTTCTAATCAGCTGCATGTAAAAATTTATGGTTGCATGCTACTTCTAATCATTTTCATGTTAGTTCTTGGTGAATTTGGTGGTTTTAGAAGCTTGCATGCTAGTTTTGACAACTACCCAGATCTTGCATGTCAGTTTTAACAACTACCCAGATCTTGCATGTCAGTTTTGACAACTACCCAGATCTTGCATGTCATAATTTATGATTGAATGTTGCTTCTAATCAGCTGCATGTCAAAATTTATGGTTGCATGCTACTTCTAATCATTTGCATGTTAGTTCTTGGTGAATTTGGTGGTTGCATGTTGCTTCTAATCAGTTGCATGTCAAAATCTATGGTTGCGTGCTACTTATAATCATTTGCATGTTAGTTCTTGGTGTTTGAAGAAGTTATATCCTATTGGGGTTACACTCTACTTTATCTAGAATGGACAGGTATAGTACAAAGTCTCAGAGGACACGATCTTGGACAATTGATATCCAAAGTCAAAATAGTAGAAAGGATGGTTATTTAGACATTCAAGATAAACTTATGAAAATAAGCCATGACATCTCTGAACAATTGATTGAGCACCATCGTATAATGAATGAAATGTTGTCCGACCCAACTAAGGTGGATAAGTTGACTGGATTTCTATTTGGCAAATTTTCTCATAGGACATATGACACAATTCCCAAGAACTTGCATGAGGAGTTTGAGAAACTAGTTGATAGCCAGGTAGAGGTCTCAGATTCTACTCTACCATAGGAGGTGGTGGGAAAGGATATTACACATATTGATAGTAACGGTCAACTTGATACTCAAATTGAGACAATTTTTTACAGGTCGTCAAAGGGTGATGCCACAGGTATTCAGGATGGTATAGTTACAACAGGCAGTGACTACAATGTAGTGGGTTCAGATGATGATTATGAGGATGTTGTTGTGCAAGATGGTGAGATACCTGGTAGAGATGAGTAGACATTGAGCATTCATGAATTTGCTGAGAAAGAGTACCAAGCACAGTTAGATGCTTCATCACATGAGGTTGAGGCTAGTAGTACTTCACATGATTTGTCCAGCCAGTTGAAGGTGAACAAAGATAATATTGTGACTTCAGTATCTCATCATGACAGGTATGTGGAGTTAGTTGGTATTGGTCATATTACTCAGGTGAGGAGTTTGCTTGAGTTACCAGTTGATTCTAGTTTACGGATATTGGACTCGAGATTGTTATATTGGCGTTTGGGATTCAGTTGACTGGAGATCTTTAACACTTTTTGTTAGTAGTGTTTGTTTGGGTGCTATCATGGATTTGATTAGTAGATTACACGGTGTTGTCTTTTCTTGTGCCAGTATCTTGTCTGATGTTGGTATTAGTTTTTATACACCGATGTTGGGCTTTGTTCATATATCCAGTCGACCATACTTGCTAGAATGTGTTCATGATATTTCATATTTGGCAGTGTGTATAGATGAGTCCCAGGATCATATTGGCATTGATGACATCCAGGAGGATGCAGTGGGCAGTTTTGAAGACTTAGTTTCCTTGGTTATAGAGGAGGTGGACAGCAATGCTAATGTTTTTGATACTCCATATGTTGATATGAGCTTTAGATTTAATTCACAGGATATGGATGGTAATACTCTAGAGACTAGTAACTTTGAGGATACTCCTTTAGATAGTGCATCAGAGGAGGTTTGTAGGAGATAGTCAAGTCAGTGCCATCATGTGTCTAATCAGTTGAGAGTTAGTGACCGAGACATTGCTATCACTTGCCAACATTTCGATGCTGCTCGTCAATTGTTAGCAGTTTATGGATGGGGTTCTCCTACTAGTGATGAGCAGGAAGGTAGTTATCTTTCCTTGACAGAGATCCACTCTTTATGGGAGGCTATTCAAATTTTGAGACAGAATTATATGTAGTTGGTAGCCGATAGAGATTATCTTATGGAGTGGGGCAGTACAACATATGATGCATTGTTGGCCAAGGAAGATGAGGTGAGTGAGCTTACTCAACAGTTTGAGGTGACTTCTGAGATTCTTGAGAGTACATAGTTGGCTTTCAAGGAGTCACAATTTCATTTGGCTAAGGTGACCATGGAGTTAGAGCGACTACAGTCTTTACCTGATTCTATACAGTCACAAGCTATGGTGTTTGGTGATCCGAGGATGTCCATGGCTGAGATTGTCAGAGAAAGTGGATATGGGGATGCATCCATCCTTGATACTTACATTGGCATATTAGGTTCATTCCCGCTAGAGTCAGGTTCAGTTGAGTTGGGTGTTGTAGCAGATTGTTGTATGCCTAACATGGTGGTGGCCTCTAGTACTGATGGCACAGAGACTAGAGATGTATCAAAGATCATGTGTGATGTTGGTGAGTCGACAGTTGGCATGGTTCCTACTAGTAATACTACTCCCTTGGTGATATCTTCGGAGGTAGTAGTCAGTTCCAACATGGTTAATGATCAATTTCAGTTAGTTTCATCTAGATTATAGTCTGAGCCACTGACTGAGATTGGCGAATTCTATCGGCATTACACTGTGAGGTACGCTCATCAATTTACCTTTGATGACCATGTTGATGAGATGATGATACAGAGATGTACTTTGGTTCCTAGTGCTTATCATCAGTTATGAGATAGTTTGATGCCTCAAGATGAGAGTTGTGATGGGCATGACATGGTGATAGGTTCTGCAGTTGACAGCTTGATAATATGTGACTTAGAGTAGGAGTTTGGGAGTGATGCTTCAGTGGGTGTTGTTATTGATTCTACTCCTTTGGCTATGACATCTCCTGACTTAGCTAGTGATCAGTCACAGTGAGTTGTATCACTTGTTCATGGTGAGCTGTTGATTGAGGTTGGTTTTTTTAATCAACATTATACTGCAGGGTATGTACATCAGTTAGCATTTGATCCTTGTTTTGAGGAGTTGATGGTAGGAAAATTTGGTTTGGATTCCATTTCTTACTCTTTATCTTGTAATATCTTTTCACCATCAACAGTGCATGGGAGTTATGGTTATGAGATAGTGTTCGGTGATTTGCAGAGTTGTGTTGACTGTAGGAGTTGTACAGTGTGTGGATTCTCCATACTTGGTATAGTTTCATTCGAGAGCGTTCACCATTGTTGCAGAGTTGGATTGTACATTCCGTATAGGCCAGTGGGATGCGTTGATGGTATTTACTGTGTTGGTAGTTTGATTTGTCCACTTTACTTGGGTTTTGATGTTCTAAGAGTTTGTGTCTCATGGGTTTTTGACTATGGTAGTGGTGATTTTGGAGTTTGGTTGAGCTATAATTTTCAGTTTGATTATGGATTCCTCTTGGTCATATTGCAGAGGATATTGCAGGAGCCTGTGTTAATTGGTAGTAGTATAGTTCATGACTACATTTGGGATCCAGGTGGATTGATTGGTTTATTGTTCAGCCATTGCTTGAGGACAAGCAATGTTTGGGAGGGGAGGACTTGTCATGTCCCCTTTTCAAATAATTAAAAAATAATAATCTTTGCTAAGGCAGGCAGGCCCAAGAAAGTGAAGTTTCAAAAAAAGGGCTTTAATCTTTGGAAACCGTTGGACTAATAACTGAAAATTATTATTAAAATATGTTTCATTAACCTCTCTTGGATGTGAGTTATGGTTATGCCCTCTTTAAAGGGTTTTGGAGGCATTTTGGGCTGATTCCAGAACTTGATTTTTGCTCATTCTTTGTTATTCTTCAGAGGCTGCCAAACCTGTGGAGAAGGAGACCCAAGAACGGGAGTTTGCAGGTTTCCAGGGAGACCCAATAATGGGATTTTTTAGGTTTCCAAGAAGGCTAAGGATGGGAGTTTGAAGCCATTCCATGTGCATGCTCATACAGAGTTTGCCTTTGTGCTGAACAGTGCAGATTTGTGAGTTTTCGGGTGTCTTTTTTGTATGAGTTTGGTGTTTACAGTTGAGTATTTCATATTAGTTTGGGTTGCTGCTATATTTCATACTTTAAGGTGTTAAAATAGATCTGAATATATTTATTGGGATGTGATTAAACTTCTGAGATAGATTATTAGTGTTTTTGTGGTGTTTTCGGGCATTTTTGTGTTAATTTCGGGAGCCCGATGAGCATAGTTTTTGTCCTACATTTGTGAACTGTTGTGTAAAGGCTATATGGATCTGGAAATGTCATTTTGTAGGCTGTTATGCTGCTGAAATTTCTGTAAAAATTTCCATTTTCAGATTTATTAATAATTTGTGAAGTTGTGAAGCTTTTGGCACTATTTTCAGCATACCCGATTTGGGGTTTCTTGAGAAATTTGGTGGATCTTTGTGATATTAGTTGTTTGATCTTAAAGATCTGATTAAAGGTTGGAAATATCATACAAAATCAGAAAAGGGACATTTCATTATGAATGTTGGTAATGTAACCTTTGCCCCTCTACCTTTTACTGGGTGGGCTGTAGCTTGGAAAACCACCACTTTCAAAACTAGGTCTAGCTTGAAGGGATTCCTAATCCAATCTTTGGTTAATTGAATAATATATCTTTCCTTATAACTGATATTTCCTTTATCCTCCCTGTTAATCTCTGCGTTCATGATTGTTCATTCAAATATCTTATCTTGATTATATAAGGGATCCAAAAACTCTTCTGTGTCTTGTTGAATCAATTTTAGTGGGACCTTAACCTTCAAGACCTTTTCTGCCAAATAAAGAGTCATCCTATAATAGTCCCTAATTTAGATATCATAGTTGTCTACCACATTCATCAAGTGATCCTCTATAGCATCCTAATCCTCAAATTGCTTTCCTACCAAATATTGGACTTTACCAATATTGTCAAAACACGGGTGAGGGGAGTTAAAATTCTCTAAGGGATATTGATCCCATTTTGAATCAAAAGTCATTATGTCCTACTTTTTCTTAACTCCAAAAGGTCCTGTAGTAATGGGCCATACCTAGGTTTTCTTATGATATTTTCTCACTCTTTCATACATAGATATGAGTTGTCTTGCTATCTCTGGAAAAATGAGTCTATCAAATGAATATCTAGGGAGCTTCTTAGGATTTAGGATTGTGCCTACTACCCTTAGGTAAGTAAATGTCTTAAATTGGATGTAGTAGGCACTTGTTTCTACAATTCTTATTTTTTCCTCTATTGACATCTTTTTTGCATAATCACCTTCAATGAATTTGATTATTACAAAAATGAAAGTGACATTGAAAATTTGATACTCTTTGCTTTGATCTAAGAATTCTTCTTCACTAGCTAGGGGTATACCAGATATGGCCAAGCATTAGCATTTTGCATGCTTCCCCTCTTAAAAAACCCTAGTTAATTAGTAGTCCTTGCTACTAATAGATATACCAAGTATAAGTTCATTTAGAATCTTGGATTAGTTTTGATGGCCACCCATTGTTCATCTAAATCTTCACTTAGTATTGTAGCCTAGTCAATATGCATCTTTTTCATTCTAATGGTTTTGATGAAGTGTACCATCCATATGTTTAAATGTCTTGCTATTGGTAATCCCATCATTTGGCTTAGGAGCACTATGGAATGTCCAATATCATCCTTCATGTAACCTCTTGTGATGTCTACCTTTCCCACTCTTTGCCCCATAGGTGTTCTATCAATGAGAAATGAGGATTGAATGATTTTAGTTGCTTTCTATTCATTGTCTCTATACCACCTTTCTAGTTGATGGTATATCAATCTTATATACTTGTTTGCCTTCAGAAGATGAAATACTTTCTTAATGTTCTTAGGTCTTAGACTGAGAATGATCTCTCCTATTATTCTTTTGACCACCCTCCCTTCTGAAACATAATTCTTGGTCAAAGCCATGATCAACTGGAAAGATTGTACTAAAAAGTAGTATGAAGTTGCATTTACTAATCCTGATCTTATGAGTGTAGAAACCATTGGAGACCTCTAATTTGGTTTGTTGTAGAGAACTAGGAATTCATTCCCATCAATATGACCTATTTCTATATCTCATATCTCTAAATGTACATCTTAGAAATGGGATTTGGATGGCACACCCTAAAAATTGGAAACCACTAGCTTAGGAGTAATCTTTTCTATGAGGGAGGATGAAGAAGAAGCCATTTTATCTACACAAAATAGAAGAAAATTAGTTTGAAAGGTGGAAAAAATTAATCATAAACAAACCCTAGTTAGAGAATAATCAAACCTAGAACCTTAAAGCATCCCAAAACATTGAACAAACCTTATTTTATACTCTGTTACACAATTTTTTGGTGCATCTCACACACCTTGAAGGTGTGCTAGGTGTGCACTTAACACTTAACAAGCTTTTATTTTAAATTAAGAGTGTGCACCTACACACCTTATGGGGTGTGCATGTGCACACTCTTACATTTCAAAAAGCACTAAGTGTACGAATAATAAGGTAGACATGTTGCACACCTTGCAGGGTGTGTAATGTGTGCACCCTAATATTGCTTAAGTGGGTTCGTACAAAATGGTGTGAAAGTGCACACTTTGGAAAGGTGTGCACTTGTACACCATTCTCTTTTATTCAGGGTTTTGCATCATGAAAGGTGTGCATATGTGCATGTTTCAACCTTAGGTGAATATTTTTTATTAGTTAAGTTTTTTCCTTTTTTGTGAATAAAGGTGCGCACCTTGCATATGTGCACAAGGTGTACACCTTTATTGTTTTTAACTTGGTGTATTTTGTGTAAGGTAGGTATGAAGGTAACACACCTCTTTATGTATAGAGGTGCACTAGTAGACTATTTGAAGAAGAAAATATTTGTGGCATGCAGGAAGAGCTCGTGTAGCTGCAGTAGGATTTGAGAAAGGAATTGATCATGATTTTGAACCTATTCTTTCCATGACCCTTCTTAACTAAACCAGAGATAAAACTATAAATATCTAATTTATTTTTAGATATTAGAAGGATAGTTATATCCTTTTCCATTATTCTTCCAATTGAATCCTTGTTGCTTGGCTATATACCCTGAGCTTTTATAGGCTCGGGATGGAGCACACCTCTTGGAGGTGTGCACCTACACATGTGTGCAGGTGTACACTTCCAAGAGAATGTGCTTTGCACTAGAGTACTCAACACACTAGTGCACCTTGAGGGGTGCACTAGGTGTGCTAGTGGGCCCCTTAACACATTCTAATCACATTTTCATCCAAATTCTTCAATTTTTGGCAACTGGGTTTTTCAAGCAGAGGGATAGGATAGACAAAGTCATGAAAAAAGACCCTAAAAATAATTAGACCTTGGACTTAGGGGTTTGGAAAAGAAAAAAATTACTAGGGGGTCCCCATTTATTAGGAGAAATAGGGTGTGCATTGTGAAACCATAACATGAGCAAAAGTGGCTTTGCAGTGCTCATAAAAGGTTTCTAGCTCATGTATCCTCATAGCCATATGGTATTCATCAGTTATTAACCCATGTAGGGAGACTCATAGTGAGGGAATCTCAACTTCTAAGGGTAGGATAACCTTAGAACCATAGACTAGTGAAAAAGGTGTAGCCCCTATAGGAGTACATATAGTGGTCCTATAAGCCTAGAGTGTTGGATTGATCTATAGGTGCCAATCTCTACCTCATTTATGGATAGTCTTGTGCAAGATCTTTTGCAGTGTCTTATTAGAGGCCTCAACTTGTTCATTCCCTTGAGGGTAGTATATAGAGGACCAATGTTGTTTTATCTTGAATTTCTTGTAGAGTTTCTTGAGGTCCTTATATTTGAGCGTCCTCCATTATCAAGGACAATGGAAGATGGGATACCATAGTGAAAAATAATGTGGTTGAGAATAAACAAGGCAACATGCTTTCCTATAGTAGTAGATAAAGATACAACTTCAACCCATTTTGTGAAGTATTCAATCCCTTTAATGATGAACTTGTATCCACTGGATGATCTTGGATGAATTTTCCCCACCAAATCAAAGGCCCATTGCTTGAAAGGCCAATATGTGATAGAAGGGATAAGCTTGTATCCATGAGCATGAATCAAATTACCATGTAATAGACACTTTTTGCAATATTTATCATATCTGAAAACATCAACTTGCATAGTTGGCCAATAGTACCTACCCTAAGCAGTTTTCAAGCAAGTGCAAGGCCATTAAAGTGTGCTCCATAAATTTCATCAATGCCTTTTTGGACTCATCTAGTTCTAGACACCTAAGAAGAGTTTCATCGAGGTGCTTCCTATACAAATCATCAGAGACAAGAGTATAGTGTGAGGCATTATAGAGAAGTTGGTGTTTTTAGTTGTGTGTGATATTCTTAGGAATTATTTGGTCATATAGTTAGGATAAAATGGTGGAGTAGTGAGAGGAGTCATGACCAACAATAGTGTAGATCACATGATTATCAAGGGAGTCATATGTAGGATGACATAATTCTTCCACCAAGAATTGAGAGCATGATTCATGCTTTTGTAGTTGAAGAATAGATGCTAAGGTGACCATAGCATCTAAAACCTTATTTTCTACTCAAGGAATTTTCTAGAATGTCACAAATGTGAAGTAGTTGCTTAAGGCGTCAACCAATTTCTTGTAAGGTACAAGTTTGTCATCTTTAGTTCGATAATCATTATTAATTTGATTAATGAAAAGCTAAGAGTCCCCATAGATGTGTAGCTTTGTGATTGTCCATTCTAAAGCCATTTTAATACCATTGGTTAAAGCCTCACACTCTACTATATTGTTGGTGCATGGAAATAAGATTTTGTAGGACTTTGTTGTTAGGGTTTGATAGATCTAGAATAATATGAGAATAAATGGTTATTTACAAAAACAAAAGAAGAATACACAAAGAACATAAATAACACATAGGATTTAATGTGGTTCACCCAAAACCTTAGCTACATCCACGTACACAACCTTCAACCTTTCTATTATCTAGCAAAAACATACATCAAAATTATAATGCATTATGCCTTTCATCCACTTATAACAATGTTTTTAGGGTAACCTCTAAAATTGACCATTTTAAGGTTTGACAATATCAATTTTATTTTCCCAAAACCTCCAATAACTACATGAGAAGTTTCCACAAAATCAACCCTCACTACTTGATCATTCACCACAATATCAATAATCTCCCATTTGGAGACTAATCAGGCTCAACACCAAACAATTTCCCACTTGGACACTAAAACCAGATGATAATGTAGTATGTGTAACTCACATTGGATAAAAGATTTTGTTGTGTATTATCTCCATGATCATCAGTAAAGAAGCCCAATAGAAGCTAAGCAAGAAACTGGCTTCTCCTTGGGGACTACCTCCATGAACATCTCTACAAGATTTTCACTTCTGTGAATCTTTGCAAGCTACAATTATCCATCCTCCAAAATAGACCTTATAAAATGGTACTTAAGATGTATGTGTTTTGTCCTTGAGTGAAAAAACAATTCTTTGCAAGATGAATGACACTTTGGCTATCACTATAAAATGGGTGATCTTCCTACTTCTAACCCAATTCCTCCAAAAAATTATTGTAAACAAATCATCTCCTTGCTAGCTTTTGTAGTAGCTACATACTCAACTTTAGTGGTTGAAAGTGCTTTAATCTTCTACAATCTAGAAATCCAATTGACTACAATACCCCCTACAGTGGAACATACCCTATAATACTCCTCCTTGTATCAATATCTCTTGCCAAACCATAGAAAATAAGTCCACTTAGAGTAGAATTGGATCCTATGAAACATAACTCCTTTGTAGTAGTACCTTTCAAATATCAAAGAATCCATTTGACAGGATTCCAATGTTCCATACCTAGATTGCTCATATACCTATTGACGTCTCCCACTGCATGACCAATATCTGGCCATGTGCATACCATTGCATGCATTAGATTGGTAATAGCTATTGAATATGGGATGTTAGCCATTTTATCTACCTCTTCCCATGCCTTTGGGCACATTTCCTTAGTCAATTTGAAATGACTTGACAAAGCTGTACTAATTACTTTTGCATTTTGCATATTAAATCTTTTCAACACCTTCTTTATATACTCACTTTGGGAAAAATTCAAGGTTCTATTTTTCTTGTCTCGTGTAATCCTCATACCAAGGATTTGCTTAGCAGCACCGAAATCCTTCCTAGAAAATGACCTTGCTAATTTCTATTTAAGTTCATTTATTTGTTACATATTAACCCAATAACAAGCATGCCATCAGCATAAAGTAACAAGATAATGTAACTCCCATTATCCAATATCTTAAAATATACATAGTGATAAGAATAACATCTATGGTAACCTTCTTCAACCATGAAATTATCAAATTTTAAATACCATTGTCAAGGTGCCTACTTTAGACCATACAAACTTTTCCTTAACTTGGACACCAAATTCTCCTTACCCATGACCTCATATCCCTCTAGTTGCTGCATGTAAATTGCTTCCTCCAAATCTCCATGGAGAAAATTTGTCTTGACATCTAGTTGTTCAAGATGCAAGTCATCTACAGCCACAAGACTTAGTACAATTCTAATTGAATAGGGGAGAATATTTCATCAAAATTGATACACTTTTTCTATGCAAAACCATTTACCAAAAGTTTGGCCTTATACCTTTTCTTTCGTCCATCTTCCTCCTTTAGCCTATAAACCCTTTTGCTAGGAAAGGATCTTTTTTCTTTAGGTAGAAGGACTAAGTACCACATCTTATTTTTCAACAAGGAGTCCATCTCCTCTTTTATGCCTAGCTTCCATTGTTGTTTGACATGCACCTGCATTGTGTCGTCATATTCTTCTGGTTCTCCAGAATTAGTTAATAAAATATAATATAAAGAAGGAGATAGCATTTTAGGAGGTCTACTTGACCTTATAGAACATCTAAAACTTACAAGAGTTTGTGGGATAACCTATTCTTGCTGAGCATTAGGTATTGGTGGCTTTTCATTTTTAGGAGTCTCATCCAACACCACATATTCTTGTTTGACCTATTCATTCTTCTTTTCCTACCACTGTTCTTTATACATAACCTTCTCATTAAATATAACATCTCTACTTATGATTATTTTAAGATTTTCAAAATCCCATAATCAATAACCATAGTTATCTACTCCATATCCAATGAAGGTACATTTTAGAGATTTAGCATCAAGCTTGGTTCTATTTTCTTTATCAACATGGATAAAAGATTCACAACCAAAAGTTTTCATAAATGAATAATTTTCCTTTTTTCTAGTCCATGCTTCCTCTAGAATACCACCATCCAAAGGGGCTAAAGGTCCTCTATTTATCAAATAGACAATAGTTTTTACAAAATTTTCCTAGAAATGAAGAGGTAGATCAATATATAATCTCATGCTCCTTCCACATTCTATGATTATCCCATTCATTTTTTTTGACACCCCATTTTCATATGGGGTTCCTGGAACTATCTTCTAACTTTAAATTCCATTAATAGAATAATACTCTTGAAAGGTTGTGTTGTAGTAGTCACTCCATTATCAAATCTAAGACACCTTGGAACTATCTTCTAACTTTGAATTCCATTAATATAATAGTAATCTTGAAAAGTTATTTTGTAGTACTCACCTCCATTATCAAATCTAAGACACCTCAACTTGTTTCCTATTTGATTCTCAACCAAAGCTTTCCATTTCTTAAATGTTTCAAAAAAATCAGAATTTTGTTTTAGGAAATATACCCATGGTTTCTTGGTTGAATGATCAATAAAAATAACATGATAATGAGTGACACCAAGAGATGATACTTGAGATGGTCCCCATACATCTAAATGCACTAGCTCTAACTTCTCACTCTTCTTTTCTTTCCCAACCCTAAGAAATCTAACTCTTTTCTATTTTCCATAAACACAATTATCACAAAACTCTAAATAAATATCTTTCAGTCTTGGAAATAGAATATTAGAGTGAAGGATTTTCATCCCTTTCTCACTCATGTGCCCAAGCCTATGGTGTCACATTTTGAATATGTTCTTGGAATATGTATAGTATCTTTCCTTGCATTAACATCATTGATAGTAGCTAAGGTAGAATAAGTGTTACCAGTACATAGATATAATGTGACTACCTTTGCACCTTTAGCTACTATTAATGAACCTTTAGTGACCTTCCAAATATTGTATGTGTGTGCTAGAAAATGTGACCTGTTGGGAGCACGAATCAACAAAAAAACATTAGTTAAAAACCCCAAATATGCATCAAAGACTCATCAACATGAAAGAAAATTAACTAACTAATGCTTGCTTGAGTTTTGCAACTCTAAGAAGCCAACAAATCAAATCCTCTAGTCACCTCTATAGCTCAACAAGGGACCCATGAGAGGCCTTGTTGGTGTGTTAACAATATAGTGAATCTCTTGATGTGGATGTGCAAATGTGAGTGATGATGAAATATGAACCTAAGCTACATGAGATGAAGAACACCTCAAGAAATGGCTATGGTGAAAGCCATACTTGAAGGCATTCAAGGATGAAAATGAAATGCAACCAAGAAGGCTAACTAAGTATGCAAGCTACACTAACATGTAAATGCACAAGTAAACTAGACTAATAATGCAAATGAAAAGCTGAACCAACTACCAAATGGTTAGTATGCATCTAGAAATCACCATTAAAACTACCATGAAAGGTACTATGAAAGCTCAAACTAGCATGCAAGCTTAACTATAATGAAAGCTCAAATCTCAAACCAACATGATAACAATGCAATAATGAGAGATGCAAATGCTTGAGACAAGGCCTCTATTTATAAGGTTGAGGGAGGGCTTGGTGAGGTCTCATCCATGTAGGTGATACATAAGGTAACATGCAATCCATGCAAATAGTCAAAAATTCAAAGTTTTCTCACACATGTGTGAGAAAACTTGAGAAGAAGAGTAGACGACAAGAGTGTAAAGGGGAGTGTGTAGGCATGCCATCTCACACATGTGTGAGCACACACTTAGGCTAATGAGGGGATTAGGAAAGAGATTAATATGATTAAGTGGGATTAGAGAAGAAGTATGCTTAAGAGGATGAAAATGATGGGTATAGGCTAGGTTTTAGGCCAGGCTTAAGATTAAATTAAATAGGATTTAATTTAATCATAGGTTTAGAAAAATTAATGGGATGTGGGGATTTAAATAAACAAAATTTATTTAAAAAGGGGAAACATGGAGGATCATGTGTTAAATTAATTTAACACATTAGGACTAGGAGTATTTAAATTAAATTTAAATACTTAGGAGAATGAACTTATTTAATTAAATAAGTAGAAGAATGTGACCAATATAATTAATTACAATGTCACATGCAATATTAAATAAATTAATATAGTCTTTAGGGATGATTTTAAGCATCTACAATATAAAAACATGACTATGCAACCTTTACTACCCAATTGTCCTACATAAATTAAATTTCTTCTTAAATTAGGGACATGCCTTATTACCTGTAGTATCTAGTCATTTCTATTTGATAACTTGATCTTTATTTTTCCTTTCCCAACAATAGGAAAGGGCTCATCATCATCCAAATATACTTGTCCAAAATCACCTTGAACATAATCTTAAAAATATTTTATGGGGTGTAGCATGGAATGAAGTCCCAAAATATATTACCCAGGAATCATTAATGTTATCCAAACATAACATTAAAGCATCTTGTAAAGTATCACTTGTAGCATTAACTTCCTTACTATCATCTTCATTTTTGTCTCCTTGTTTTTATTTTTTTGAGACCAACAATCATTCTTTAGGTGATCAGGATTTCCATAGTACCAAAGATCTTTCTTTCCTTTAGATTGAGAATGTCCTTTTTGTAACTTCCCTTGTGACTTGTCATGCAAAGTCCCTTTTCCTTTTTCCCTTATTCTTCCTCTGTTGTTTGCATTTAAAGCAGAACCTCATGAGGTCAAAGTTTCACCTATTCTATTCTATTACATTTCCTCTCTTAGGAGAACACCAACAACTTCATCAAATTTCAAAGTATTTGAACCAGAGATGTAGTTACTTGCAACCATAACCAAGCTATTCCAACTTTTTGGCAAAGAACACAAGATTAAGAGAGCCCTAACTTCTTCATCAAATGAAATTTATATAGATGAAAACTGACTGATGACTATGTTAAATTCATTTAAATGATTCACTAAAGATCCTCCCTCCCCCATTTTCATATTAAACATACTCTTCATAAGAAATACCTTATTTGAAGCTAAGGGTTTCTCGTATAACATAGCTAATGTCTCCATTAGCTCTACTATCATTTATGATTTTGATATGTTGATAGTTATAGATGGTGCAAGGCATAGTCAAATAGATCCTAGTGCCTTCCTACCCAAGATCTCCCAATCCTCATCTACTATAGTTCCTTATTTCTTTGCTTTTCCTTCTAATGGCTTCCATAAATCCCTTTAGTATAGGTAATCTTCCATCTACATTTTCCATAACTAGAAATTCTAGCCATTGAATCTTTTAATCTTGAATCTGGAATCCTCCATTGCTCCCACTCATATATGAAGGTCCCGTCAATATACAAAAATAAAACTTTCTTTGATACCAATTATTAGGGTTTGACAAACCCATAACAATATGAGAATAAATAGTTATTTCAAAAACTAAAGAAGAATACAAAAAAAACATAGAGAACACACAAATTTAACATGATTCACCTAAAACTTGGGCTATGTCCACATGCATAGCCTTCAACCTTTCTATTATCCAACAAAAACATACACCAACATTACAATGCATTATGCATCTCAACTGCTTATAACAACATTTTTTGGGAAACCTCTAAAATCAACTATTTTAGGGTTTTACCATTTTAGAGACACAACATCAGCCCCCACTACATGATTAGTCACCACAATATCAACAATTGGGATTATATAACCATGAGGTGTAACAAATAGGATTCCTACACCAGCCCCATTCTTGGGTGTGAGAATCATCAAAGAACATCTTCCATGTTCTTTCAGTGACATACATGATGGAAGCATCAAGAAATTCAATTTGTATTGAAGCATTATCTTGTAAAGGAAATTCAACAAGTTGATTAGATATAGCTTGTCCCTTAATCGATTTGTGTTTGACATACTGAATGTCAAATTTGGAGAGAATCATCATCCATTTAACAAGATCTCTGGTAAGTGTGGCTTTACTTAATAGATGTTTGAGGGGATCAATTTTTGCAATGAGATGCATCGTGTGGGCAAGCATATAGTGTCTAAGTTTCTGGGAGACAAATGCCACTGTAAGGAAATCCTTTTTAATGTTGTTGTAATTCATTTCATAAGCCACCAAAGTGTGACTAATGTAGTATATACCACATTCCTTTCCATTTTCATCACTTTATGCTAGTAATGCTCCTAAGGAAGAATATGTAGCTAAGATGTATAAGATCAAATGTTTTCCTAGTATAGGTAGCATCACTATTGAAGGTTTAGATAAATATCCTTTGATTTGATGTAAACTATGTTGACATTCCTCATTCCAAATACATGTGGAGCCTTTGTGCAAGTTTTTATTGAAGGATTATGCTCTATCATCTAAGTGAGAGATAACCCTCCTAATAGATTGAAAACATCCTTGAAGACTTCTTAATTGATTGATGTTCTTAGGAGGAAGCAATTCCATAATGAATTTCACCTCTTATGGATCAACTTCTATGCCTTTTGTAGATATGATGTAGCCTAGTAACTTTCCTAATGTGATACCAAAGGCACACTTTTTGGAGTTTAGCCTAAGTTGAAACTATTCCATGTGGTCCAATATGAAAATCAAGTCCTTAAGGTGTGTATCTTTTTTTTCGATATAGCTAAGGTATCATCAACATAATCTTCCATATTCTTGTGCATCATGTCATAGAAGATAGTAGTCATGGCTCTTTGGTAAGTGGCTTCTACATTCTTTAACTCAAAGGGCATGACATTCCAATAGAAAGTACCCAATGAACATGTAAAGGTTATTTTCTCTTGATCTCTAGGGGCAATTTTTGATTTGATTGTATCTAGAAAATCCATCCACTAAAGAGTACATTTCATAACCCCCTATCATGTCTGCTATCATGTCTATGTTAGGAAGTGAAAAATCATCCTTAGAGTATGCTTTGTTCAAGTCACTAAAATCTATGCACACAAAGATGGACTTATCATGTTTGGACCCAAGTATAATGTTGGAGATACACTCTGCATAGTCAATAGCTCAGATGATGTTTTCACTTAAGAGATTTTCTAGTTCTGCTTTAACCAAGAGAGAAACATGTGGGTCCATCTTTCTCAATTTTTGCTTGAAAATTTTGACACCAAAAGAAATAGATAAGTGATGCATGCTATGATCTATGTCAAGGCTAGGCATATCCAAATAGGCCCATGCAAACTTGATTTTCTTTTCTTGGAAGAATTTAGTGAAGCTTTCCTTTTCCTTGGATGATACTAATCAAGAAACATGAATGATTTTAGGAGACTCTTCTATACCAAGATTGATAGGCTATGTAGGTTTAATGAGAACCAATGATCTATCCTAGAAATAGCTTTGTAGACTAGCAAGAACCTTATCCTTGAGTGCCTCAAAGAGGTTTTCACCCTTGGATACATCTTTATTTTAAATTTTTTGAGGTTCAAACACCACCACAAAGTGGTTTTCACCATTTGAATGCTTATTCTTTATTTTTCTCTTGATTTTTTGACTAAGGTACTTGATATCTATTTCCATCATCTTAATTGCAAGTTCATTGGTAGAAGATATCATAGGTTCAATGAAATTTAGGTAGCAAGAAATCTCATATTCATTTTGAAAACATAGTACTTTTAGTCTTTAGTGTTGAGAAGACCAGCCTATGAGATCAAGGTGGATCTCTAAGAGCAAACTGGAGGTTTCAGGTTGTTGATGTGGAAGGAGTCATCTCTAGTGATATGAGAGGTTGATCCCATAGGGAAAGTTCCAAAGGAATCTAAATAAGGAATAGAATTAGAGGGGTTGGTGTGATCCACTAGAGTAGATTGCAAACCAAACTCATTAGATCCTAGACTAGAATCATCAACTACATTTAGTTGGGTAGCATAGGCATGGATGACATCCACTCCTAACTCATAAGATGCATCTAAGAGAGATTCCCATTTATTTTCACTAGAATCTGTACTCTGGTTTTGAGCTAGTAATCAAGAAATGTTTTCTCTTATCCTTCCTTTGTTAGGGTCTTCATTATTAGATTCAATAGATTCATGTTGTCCAGAAGTGGAAGCTTCAACATCATTATGGGTGACCATATTTTCTTCTCCCTAAAAGAGGGAAGTGAGTGGAATGAATTTCTCTTCTTGTGTAGCAAAGATAGTAACAGGTGGATCATCATCCTTTGATTTGCTAAACATGGGTGCCCTTCTATTAAACCTTGGTAATTCATCCTCTAGCCCAAATCCTAATCTAGTGATATCTCTATTTTTGTGTCCCTTAGTATGAATTAATGGTTCTACTAGAGCTTTCTTATTACCATTTAGTGACCCTTGTTCCATGATAACCCATGTTTTTCAAGAATTTATAGCCTTTTCCATAGCACTTGGGTGATATAGGAGCAGTGATAGTGAGCTCCTCAACATCTTCCTCTTCCCTATAAATCCAATCTCTTTTAGCTTGGTCTTCTTTTTCTTCTTCTAAAGGATTAGAGGAATGGACAAAGGTTCTAAAGATAGTTATAGCAGAAGCTGAGGGCTTGATTTTCTTAGAAGATTTCCTATAAGATATAGAAGAAACTAAAAAAGTAGTAATAGAAGTGTATTCACCCATACCAAGGCTCATCATTTTCAATTTATTTCACACTCCTTAAGGGTTTGTGTGAGCTCATAGAAAGAGTGATAATGGGGGACTAACTTTTCAAAAATAGAGAGTGCATTGACAAATAATCTATTAGCCCCTAGAATAACTATTTTAGTACCATTGAAGGGGAATTTTATCCATTGGTGGTATGTTGATGACACTGCTTGCATGTCATGGATCTAGGGTCTTTTGAGAAACATATTATATGCCAATAGGATATCTAGGATATTAAGCCTTTGGAAGGCCGTTCAACCTCATCATATGATGATTCAGAGGATATTTTCACTAAAATTTGAAATATCTCCAAAACTCCAATAATTAATACTAGATTGTAGTCCTAAAAATTCTAAGTCCAATGCAACTTGAATGGGAAAAAAAGGAGCCCGTATGCTCAAGTTATGGCTAGTCAAAATTGGGTCAAACCCTGGACTAGAGGCCATTAGGAAGGAAAAATTTGGAACTCTCCAAAATTGGTTGAAGTTGGTGCCAAGTCAAAGATCTCCTTGAGAGCTTTTCAACGAGGTTTGTTTTGTTAAAATTAGAGCTTGTACGTGAAAGGTATACTTAGTCAAAGCTCAATTGACCAATATGCCCTAGTTGACTATATGATGATGTCAACATGATGAAGTGGCAAAAAATATGTACACTAGCCAATCAATGATTGACATGTGGCATTGTACGAGGCAAAAAATTTGGTGCCACGTGTATGGCAGGGAAGCCAACAAGGCACCCCACCTTGGAGTTGAATTGGCAGCTGATGTGGCATTCAATTGGTAAACAAGTGGTAGGTACACATCAGCACACATGGCAATTCAACATGGACACATTAGGTTTGTTCCAACAAAATTAGTTATGGGTTTTGAACTCCTGACCTCTGGGTTCAAAGTCCGTGGCCAGTGGCCATTAGGCTACTAGCTTCCTACAAAAAAGGAGTCCGTATGCTCAAGTTATGGCCAGTCAAAATTGAGTCAAACCTTGGAATAGAGGCCATTAAAAAGGAAAAATTTGGAACTTTTCAAAATTGGTTGAAGTTGGTTCCAAGTCAAAGATCTCCTTGAGAGCTTTTCGATGAGGTTTGTTTTGTTAAAATCGGAGCTCGTATGCAAAAGTTATGCTCAGTCAAAGCTCAGTTGGCCAATATGCCCTAGTTAATTGTATGATGATGTTAGCATGATGAAGTGGAAAAAAATATGTTCACCAACCAATCAATGATTGACATGTGGCATTGTATGAGGCAAAAAAATTGGTGCCACGTGTATGATAGGGAAGCCCATGTGGCACCACACCTTGGAGTTGAATTGGAAGCTGACGTGGCATTCAATCAGTGAACAGGTGGTACATACATGTCATCACACATGGAAATTCAGCATGGACACATTAGGTTTGTTCCAACAAAATTAGTTATGGGTTTTGAACTCCTGACCTTCGGGTTCAAAGCTTGTGGCTGGTGGCTATTGGGCTGTTGGCTTCCTTCAAAAATACTCTAACAAAGTTTCTATATAAAGATTATCGGCTGCCAATTCCCTTTGAAAAGACCACAGGTGGGGGTTGAACCCTCGACCCGACGGTCGGATAAAATTTATATAGCCATTGCGTCACAGTTGTGTTTTGACATGGATAGGGCTTAACTTATATTTAAGTTATAACCATCTGCCACTTCCTACTATAAAATAGGCATATTGTTAATTTTGTTAAGTTTTAACCTCCCCAAATTTTCATAAATGCAAAAGTTGAAAAATGGCAAGGGGGGTTATCTCAAAATTGCATTTTTTATAGGCCTATTATTAAAATAATTAGTTTTGGCCTAATTTAGGCAAATTTTATGTATAAAAAGAGGGGGGTAAGTTCATTTTGAACATAAGAGATTCAATTGATCCAGTTGATGGAGCTAAGGCAATTGATGTAAAACTGATAGGGGAATTGATGTGAGCATTATGTTGATGGAATATTGAAGATTTTTGTGCAATTAAATCCTTGAGGAGAGAGAAAATTTGAAGGACATGTTTTTAGTCCCAAAAAATGGTGTAGTGTGATGTTGTTGTTCTACAAGGGGTTGAATTTGTAATCCATTGTACTTGATTTGGAGTTAATCAGATTGGTCCACTAGTTGGAGCCGGACTTGGAGACATAGTCTTGACAGGGTGAACTCTAAGATCAAATTGTGTTGTGCCTCTTATCTCTTATTTCTTTCTGTCAGTTGAATTATTTTGCTCTTTTTTGCATTTTTTAGTTACATTAATTTGCTTTAGTTAAAGCATTAATTAAATGCACGTAATTGGTTAGAATTCCTCTATATCAGTTCTTTAATCTTCTTCTTTGTAATTTCAATAGTTTAAGGAACATAGCCACACATTTACTACCTGGATTGGGACATTATATCTAATTGTTAGGATTAAGTCATAATCTTATCAGCACTAAATCAGATCAAGTTTGGTATCAGAGCCTATTTTTCAGTGAAATTGCAAGTGGTGAATGTTAACCAGGTTGAAGTTGAAACAAGGAGAAGGTGAACTTGCAAAGTTCAATCCAGATATTGGGAAAAGAACTTTTTTATGATTCATGGAATCTGAACAAAATATTTTTGAATTTGATGTAGAAGCCTTCCAGAGAGCTTTTGTGGAGTTAAAATCTTTGGTGGACATTCTTCTTCAAGAGAGGCATGAACGACAATTGAAAAAGGCGAACAAGGCTAAGAAGAAAGAAGAAGCTCAATCTTCATCAAAAGATGACAAACACAAAGGAGTAGGAGGTGGTAGTGACCCTCCTAAACCTCCATCCCCATCTTCTTCATCTTCTTCATCATCTTCTTCTTCTCTATCTACTTCTAAAAATAAACATTTTGTCCCTTGTTAAAGCTTGATGTGAAGTTTGATTTGCCTATATATAATGGTGAATTGGATGCTGAAAAATTGGATAATTGGCTTAAGGAAATTGAAGTGTATTGTAGGGTTCAAAAGATTTTGGATGATTCTTCCAAAATCTAGCTAGCTACTCTTAGAATGGGAGGCACTACATTAGTCTGGTGGGAAATGAAGATCTAGGATGATCTTGATACACATGCTAAAATCATTTTATCTTGGTTTGAATTTACTTCTACTTTGAAGAAACAATTTTATCCTTTAGGTTATTTATAGCAAGCCATTATGGACTAGAAAAATCTTAGGCAAGGTAAAGGGTAGTCTGTGCAAGAGTTTACATAGGTGTTTAGAAAGATGACATTAACTCTTGGAATTCCTCTTTATACTCAAGATACTTTGTTGAAGTATATAGGTGGAATGCATTCCTATTTAAATCATACAATATTGATGTTTAGTCCCTCTAACCTTGATGAAGTATGTGTTCAAGCAACCCATATTGAAGCAGGTGGAGGAAACACAAGTTTTAGTTCAAAGAAGGAATTTGTTCCTCTTGAAGGACACAAGAAGGACAAGAAAGTAGCCATGATGAAGAAAGAGGAAGGTGAAAAGCCTACTTGTTCACATTGTTAGAAGAAAGGACATGCAGAAGAAAAGTGCTTGAAATTGCATCCAGAGTTGAAACCAAAGTGGTTTAAGAAGGATAAAAAAGGAAAGAAAAAGTCTACAGTTGTTGTTTAGGATCTTGGATCAGATTCTAGTGATGAGACAACAATATCAGTTGTGGGTTTGAAAGGTAAAGCTTTTGTTGATTCTACCACTGATGTTTCATGTACTTCCACTTCTAAAAGTCATGTTGTTTTTGAAGATAGTAAAAGGAGTGAACTTTTTCATATAAGGATTATTTCTAAGAACACTAAAATCAATACATTGATAGATAGTGGTTCCCAAGTTAGTCTAATTTCAGAAGAAGTTGTTAAATAGTTGGGATTGAAAATTAATCCACATAAGAAACCTTATCCATTAGGCTAGGTGAGCAATGATAATAGATTGTGAGTCACTAAGCAATGTAAGTTAAGATTTGCAATAATATCTAAGTTTTTAGATGAGGTGGAGTTTGATGTGGTTCCACTTGACATTTGTGGGATTGTGTTGGGTAGCCTGTACTTATATGATAGGAAAGCTATCTTCTACAGGGAACATAACAAGTGTCATTTGTTTAAAGATGGAATTGAATATATGATAAGAGCTTATCACATGAAGAATGCAGGATCGATTGTAAACACATGACATTTGAAAATGATTGTAAATGCAAGTAGTAAACTGACCCTAATGTCTGCAATAGCTAGTGACGATCAAGTGCAAGAAGAATCAAGTCTTCAGCTAGTGACAATAAAAGAAGATTTGATAGGTTTATTTTCTAGTGGTATTTTTGTATGAGAGGTCCAAAAAGTTGATACTTTTTCCATTTCATCAGTTATTTCAGTTTTGTTGCTTCTATTTCTACTAGTTGGTACTATGTGGGAGATGGATGTAACAATGAACAATGGTAGATATATGGTCAATTGTATTAGTAGTGTTATGTCATTCTCCATAATGTGTCTGATGGTTTAGATATTTAGAATTGTAGCAATTTGTACAGATGATACTGGACAAGTGAGGTGAACATGTCCTCATTTTCATTCTATGTAAAAATAAACTTTTGAAGGTTTGAAAGCTTCTTTTGAGTGGGGATGCTTAATTTGAAGGATATTTTCACTGAAATCTAAAGTATCTCCAAAACTCCAATAATCAATACCAAATTATAGTCCTTAAAATTTTGAGTCCAACATAACTCGAACAGGCAAAAAAGGAGTTTTTATGCTCGAGTTATGGCTAGTTAAAGTTGGGTCAAACCATAGACTAGAAGCTATCAATAAGGCAAAACTTGGAATTCTCCAAAATTGGTCAAAGTTGGTGCTAAGTCAAAGATCTCATCAAGAGCTTTTCCATGAAATTCATTTCGTTAAAATCAGAGCTTGTACATCAAAGTTATGCTCAGTCAAAGCTTAGTTGACCAATATGCCCTAGTTGACCATATGATGATGTCAACATGATGAAGTGGCAAAAAAGATGTACACTAGCCAATCAATGATTGACACATGGCACTATACAAGGCAAAAAAATTGGTGCCATGTGTATGGTAGGGAAGCCCACGTGGCACCCCACCTTGGAGTTGAATTTGTAGTTGACATGGCATTCAATCAGCAAACAAGTGGTAGGTACACATCAACACACATGGCAATTTGGCATGGACATGTTGGGTTTGTTCTAAAAAAATTAGTTATGGGTTTTGAACTCTCGACCTCTAGGTTCAAAGCTCGTGGCCAATGGCCATTGGGCTATTGGCTTCCTTCAAAACTACTCTAACAAACTTTCTATATAAAGATTATCGACCACCAATTCCCTTTGAAATGGTTGTCAGCGGTGGTTGAACCCCTGACCTGGTGGCTGGGTAAAATTTATATAGCCATTGCACCATAGTTGCATTTTGACATGGATAGGGCTTAACTTATATTTAAGTTATAACTATCTGTTGCTTCCTACCTTAAAATAGGCATATTGTTAATTTTATTAAGTTTTAACCTCCCCAAATTTGCATAGATGCCAAAGTTGAAAAATGGAAAGGGGGGTTATCTCGAAATTGCATTTGTTATAGGCCTATTATTAAAATAATTAGTTTTGGCCTAATTTAGGAAAATTTTATTTATAAAAAGAGGGGGGTAAGTTCATTTTGAACATAAGAGATTCAATTGATCCAGCTGATGGAGATAAGGCAATTGATGCAAAACTGATATGAGAATTGATGTGAGCATTATGCTAATGGAATATTGAGGATTTTTGTGCAATTAAATCCTTGAGGAGAGAGAAAATCTAAAGGACATGTTTTCAGTCTCAAACAATAAAGTAGTGTAATGCTGTTGTTCTATAAGGGGTTGAATTTGTAACACATTGTACTTGATTTGGAGTTAATCAAATCAGTCCACTAGTTGGAGCTGGACCTAGAGACGTAGTCCTAACAGGGCAAACTCTGAGATCAAATCATGTTGTGCCTCTTATCTTTCATTTCTTTTTATCAATTGAGTTATGTTGCTCTTTTCTACATTTTTTAGTTACGTTAATTTGCTTTAGTTAAAGCATTAATTAAATGCACGTAATTGGTTAGAATTCCTCTGTATTAGTTGTTTAATCTTCTTCTCTACAATTTCAAAAGTTTAAGGAACATATCCACACATTTACTACTTGGATTAGGACATTATATCAAATTGTTAGGATTAAGTCATAATCTTATAGGCACTAAATCATATCATATGATTTGATGGTTATTTTCTATTGAGGATCGATATCAAATTTAGACATGCCTAGATTTTGGATGACATTGAATGAAATGATGTTAAACCTAACACCATTGTCTATAATGGCTTGACAAATGCAAATACAAAATATTTGGACTTCTATATGGAGGGATATGTTATGGGGATGACTAAGTGACTTGTCATCTTCTTTAGGGAATGTGAGGTAGTGAGGTGAAGAAATATGATTGACCAAGGCTTGGAATCACTCAACATTAATATCTATGGGAATATTGGCTGTGCATAAAGCTTTTTTAAGAATGTCCTTGGGAAAAGGAGATAATTGTAGCAACTCATAGATGGATCTTTGCACAGGGGTTCATTCCAACTGGCTGATAAGATCATAGTTGGATATGGCTAGGGTAGCAACCTATTTGGATGATGATGCATTCTTAGGACCATTTGCAACTTTAGGGAAAACCTTGGATTTCCCCCTAGTGATAGTGTTGAGTGCCTCATCATGTAGAGAGGATGGTTCTGCCACCTTAAGAAATACCTTAGGTCTAGTGTCTCTAGAATTTTTTTGGAAATTTTGTGTTCTTAAGAATACATTTTTTTTTCATTTCCAATGTCACATTTGGGTTCTTGGTCAAGTTTGGGATCCATCATATAGATATGTTCAATAGGTTCCAACATGTTTATGACATTGTCTACATTAGTGTAGGTGTAATTGATCTTTGCATCATGATTTTTCTTATTAGCATGAGATGATTCCCCCTTTTCATATTTAGGTAACAGTTTCTTGAAGGATTTATGATCATAATTTTTAACCAAGCCATCCATTACAACTTTTCCTCCATAAATGAAGTTTTCAATAAAATCTTTAAGATTGAAACAATTTTTAGTGTTATCTCCCTTACTCCTATGGTAGTTGCTATAATCACCCAAAGATGGTCATCTAGACTATGAGCCTGTTAGAAACAATAGTCCACCAAGATAACTGAGAGGGGGGCTAAATCAATTATCTAAAAAATAATTAAAACATTTATCTTCTTTAGAGAAAATTAACCATTCAAGTAAAGCAACCATACAACAATGCACATAGGTAATTACACCATATATGTTGACTAGGGAAACCCTTGATCAAAGGGAAAACCTCATTGGGAATGATGCCCACAAGAGGATGTACTAATATAAATATTACTTGTTAGAGGATGGACTCTATTAGGAGTCTATTACAACATTTAGTACAATGAGTCCATATTAGGAGATTCCAACCCTGTTAGGAGTTGTGGTACAATGTATGCAAGAAGAGCCCACTACCCAAATATGCAATTTCAACTACAAGAAGAGCTCACTACTCAAACAAATAGTTTACTGTTATTCTCTTCTTTCTTTGATCTTTCCTCTATCTTTTCAACTAGACCAATCACTATTAGACCTTTTAGAATAGGTCATGAACCTCATATCCAAATACCAAACCTTGGATCACTCAACAAATCCTTGGCAATGAAGTTCCCTTCACTTCCGCACTGCTCTGCTCAACTTTGCATTCCACACTCTCTACTACTTTTAGAATATTTACAATTCATATGTACCCATACCATGATAAATTTGAATATCCTCCCTTTATACCAAGTCCATAAAATCAATTTATTGAGTTGGCTATTAGTTTTTCTCAATTAATTATTATAGGACCACATTAAGAACACATTACACTTAGCGATAACACAAATCTTCCACCTTGCAACTTGAATGACTTGATGTACACACAATATTATGATGAGCAAGATTGGCCATGTCATCCTCAACATGTCTTCTCCATGTTCTTAACCTTAATTCTCAATATATCAACTCTACTAGGAGATATAGTAAGTTTACTAGAACATGCCTTTCTAAACTCTATCTCAGAACAAACATCACCAAAACTTACATAACTTCTTCTAGACTTATCCTATCTACTTCTGACATTGACTAAATATGCCAAATACTCAGAAGTGTCTCCCATAACCTTGGGTGGTTATCATGCTCAACTAGCCATCTGTACCAACTTGATCTTTCCACCGTTCTTCTGTTATATACCACAAAAGACATCAAACATGCTATGTTGACATCAATGAAAAACCCAGTCATGAATGTAACATATCATCATCAAACCAATCTTCCAACAATATACCCCTTTAGCATTGATGGAAACATAGATGAAAAACATCTAGTTCCATGAACACCAACAAAAGAATGTCCATCTTCAAATACTCTTCATCAATTATACTCCCCCATTGATATACCTGAATGTGCTTTATACCAAACTATTATTCCACATACTATGCTTATGCCAAACATCTTCTTCAGCGTACTTCCAAAATTTTCTTCTTAGCATAATATTTTCCTGCAATATTTCTCCCTATTTAGCATAATGCTTTTCATGCCAAACTTCTCCCCAATTTACATCAATGTCAAACATTTTTGCAACCAATATCTTTGCATCAAACTCTGCAACAACTGATACTTATTCAACTCAAGTGTCAAAAGACACTGTTCACAATAATATCAATTAAGAGTCCTAGATGACTCCGTCCATCATAGATACTCCCCCATATAGGAAGCATCAACATCCAGTCCAAACACACAATGGTGCTCTGTTACCCTAGACTGATGCATTCTTGCATCTTCTACTCTAATGTAGGAAGGGGCATAACCCCAAGCATACCTCATAAATACTCAAAAGTCTCTTTGGGAAGAGGCTTAGTGAATATATCTACAATCTACTCTTTTGTGCTTACTTACTCCAATTTGAATTCTTTTTTTTGCAATTTTTTCTCTCAACATATGATACTTAATAGAAATGTGCTTAGTCTTCGAATGCAACACTAGATTCTTAGACATATTTATTGTGCTTGTGTTGTCACAATGTATAACAACAGGTTCATTGATTTCTATCCTTATATCCTTCAACATTTGCTTCATCCAAATAAATTGATTGTAATTATTTGTTGCTACAACATACTCTACTTCTCTTGTACATTGAGATGTATAATCCTACTTCTTTCTTAACCAGGAAACCAATCTTCCTCTAAGAAAGAAGGCTCCTCCATTGGTGCTCTTTTTGTTGTCCATACTTCCTACCCAATCTGCATCAGTATAAGCACTTAGAGTAAAATCATTAGATCTGTCATACCATAATCTAAATTCTAAGGTTCCTTTCGACTATCTAAATATCCTTTACACTGTTGCATAGTGTGCTTCTCTAGGATCAATGTATAATCTTGCAACAATTCCAACTACATTTGCTAAATCCAGTCTTGTGTGAGGTAGATATTGCAATCCTCCGATCATAGATCTATACTTCTTCTGCTCAATAGTAGATGTCTCATCCTTTGTAGATAACTTGTGTCTAGTAACCATAGGTATTCCAATAGGTTTACATGTTTGCAAACCAAACCTTTTCAGTAAATCCTTTAAGTACTTATTCCAAGAAATAAAGATTCCTTCTTTATTCTATTTTATCTACAATCCTAGGAAATATTTCATTTCTCCTATCATACTCATTTCAAATTATTTCTTCATTTCTTCTACAAAATTCTTTCTTTCTTCATCATTACCTCCAAATATAATATCATCAACAAATATTATCAAAATCATCTAACCATCATCAATTTCTTTCCAATATAGATTGCTATCTGCCATACCTTTTCTATATATGAGCTTTTTCAAATGCTTGTCTAACCCTTCATACCAAGTTTTGGGTGCTTGCTTCAATCCATACAATGCTTTCCTTAGTCTGCATACTGTGTCCTTGTCATTTGGAAAAGGGCATCCTTTAGGCCACTCAATGTATACCTCTTCTTCAACTTCTCCATTCAAAATTTTTGACTTGACATCTATTTGATATACTTTGAATCTCTTCTGTGCTGCATAGGCTAAAAATAGTCTTACTACTTCTATTCTAGCCATTGGAACATAAGGCTCCTCATAATCTATTCCTTCTTGCTGTGAATAAACTTTACATACCAATCTTGCTTTGTTTCTTACAACTCTCCTTGCTCACTCATCTTGTTCCTAAATACCCATTTGGTTCCTATCATATTCTTGTCTATTGGTCTAGGGACCAATTCTTATGTTCCATTCTTTTCTATCTGATCCAATTCCTCTTTCATAGCTTGTTTCTAGTAGTCATCTTTACATGCTTTGTTTGCATTCTTTGATTCAACTTGAGATATCAAGAATTTTTCTTCATTCATTATTCTCCCTGTCATTACAACTTAGTCTTTACTTTTGATGATCTATTTAGATGGGTGATTTTTTATCATGTTCTTTCCTGAAGTAGGAGTTGCTATCTCAACTCTTGGTTCTATTGAAGGTTCTGAGATTTGTCCCTGCCTTCTCTCTCCTTCATTCTAAAAACCATTGTCAGTCTGAAGAAATATCTCATCATTCCTTGACTTAGTAACAACATCATCATCTGAATTGTTATCAACTATTCTCTCTTGTATTCCAAACTTCTCATCAATTCTCACATTTGCACTTTCTATAATAGTCTTAGTTCTCTGATTATAACATCTATAAGAATTTCTTTTAATGAATAACCAAGAGACACACCTTCATCACTTCTAGCATCAAACTTACCAATATCATCATCTCTCATTATGTAACACTTCCAAATATTTTGAAATACTTAACTATAGGTGAGTGACCAAACCATAGTTCATAAGGTGTCTTCTTTGTGTCCTTCCTAACTTGCACTCTATTCATAGTGTAGACTATTGTATTCACAATTTCTCTCCAAAATATCCTAGATACATAATTTTCTACTAACATAGTTTTTGCAACTTCTATAATAGACTTGCTCCTTCTTTCTGCAGTGCCATTATGTTTAGGGGTTCTTGGAGCTGATAGCTATCTTTTAATTACATTTTATTCACAAAACATGTTAAACTCATTTGAAGTAAATTCTCCTCCTATGTCTGATCTTAAACATTTAATCTTCATACAAGATTCATTGTCAAAACTATTCTTGAATATCTTGAAAATGTCAAATGCCATAGATTTCTCTTTAAGAAATGCGACACACATCATTCTAGAAAAATCATCAATTAGAATCATAAAATACCTTTCACCATAGAATCCTCTAGTCTTTGTAGGACTGTTGAGATCTATGTGTACAATTTCTAGCTTTGCTGTACTGGTAAACTTCTTATTGGGAAAAGAAGTTCTGTTATGCTTTGCCAAAACACACTCCTTGCAAATTGTGTTAGTAAGTTTTACAATCTTCAAAAAATCTCTAACAGCAAACATTCTACTTGTCCTCACTATAATATCAAAGTTCATATGATAGAATCTCTTATGCCATAACCAACTATCATCTATCTTTGCAATGAAACATGTCATTTTAGTAAGATTCAACTAAAATATATTACCTCTAGATTTGGTTCCTATTCCAATTACCTTTCCATCTTTATCTTTGATCATGTATGCATTTTTTGTGAATTGCAACTAATAACCTTTGTCTACTAGTTGTAAAAAACTCAAAGATTGTGCTTTAAACCACCAACAAAGTATACATCATCAGTATTAGTTTTACCATCAAGAGTTATAGATCCAATACCTTTTACTTGACATGCTACATTGTTTATAACTCTGATAATTCTTCCATCCCGACTTTTGAAGTCAACAAACTTGTTCATGTCACCAGTCATATGATGTGAACAACCACTATTAATTATTTCTCAACCTATGATACCAAAGCTACCTTCTCTGGAATTTCTTCTTTAAGTGCCACAAATCCAATTTCATCATCACTAGCACTTAATGCTTGTTCATCATAATCATAATCTTCATTTCCATACAAACAATCTCTATCTTTTCTAGGCTTATGATTTCCCTTATACTTTTTCTCCCTTTTAGGACACTTAGATGCATAATGACCATATTCATCACAAGTCCAACATTTAAAGATTTTTACCTCCTTTTTCTCTTCTTACCAGAAGGGCTATTGCTTCATCAATCTTTCTATCTTCTTCGGATCTATTGCTACTAGAAAAATATCCTCTAGCACTTGTGCTCCTTGATAAGTTAGGTCGAATACTTAAGGTACTAAAAGTTGTCTCTATTCTGGTTAACTCTCTAGACTATCTAAGTTCATTCTCAACTGCTTCAAGTCTTCTAGTCAATGTCTCCATTATGAAATCTTTGGTACATGATATCAACAATTGTATCATCTAAATTGTTGAATTGAATAGTTGTGTTAGAGTCTTCAATATCTTCCATATAACTTCATCATCATATTTGGTTCCTCCTCAAGCTTTGATACCTACAACAATTCTTGATATCCTACCTATATATGTTCTTACAGATTCATCTTTCAACATCTTAGCATTTTGAAATGCAGAAATCCAAATTTATAGCCTCATCTTCTTAGAGTGTTCATCACCTTCAAAACTATTTTCCAAAGCTTTCCAAATTAAATGTGAAGTAGCAAGTGATTTTACCTAATTGTACTCAATTTTAGGAAGTGCAGTCAATAGTGCATCTCTAGCTCTCATGTCACACATGGAAAGATCTCTTTCTACCTCAGCGAAAGTTTCCAAATCTTTTTCTTCAATAATTGTCTTAGCTAATTTTGTCAAGATCCAATATCCTAGACCCATACACAACAAATGTGTCTTCATGTTTTCTTTCTAGCTATCATAGTTTGTTCCATCAAACTTTAGACTATCTTTCCTAAACATGTTTGCCATGGATCTCCCAAAGTGTTAAAATATTTCTTCAAGGACATGATGCTTTGATACCAATTGTTAGAAAAAATAGTCCACTAAGATAACTGAGAGGGGGGGTGAATCAGTTATCCAAAAATAATTAAAACATTTATCTTCTTTAGATAAACTTGACCATTCAAATAAAGAAACCATACAAAGATGTGCATAGACAATTACACTAGATATGTTGACTAGGGAAACCCTTGATTAGATGGAAAACCCCAGTGGGAATGATGCCCACAAGATGCTGTACTAATATAAACATTCCTTGTTAGAGGATTGACCCTATTAGGAGTCTATTACAACATTTAGTATAATGAGTCCCTACTATGATACCTTGAATCCTTGTTAGGAGATTCCAACCTTGTTAGGAGTCATGGTACAATGTATGTAAGAAGAGCCCACTACCCAAACATGCAATTTCAAGTACAAGAAGAGCTCAATGCTCAAACAAATAGTTTTCTATTATTCTCTTCTTTCCTTGATCTTTCCTCTATCCTGTTAACTATTCCAATCATTATTAGATCTTGTAGACTAGGTTAGAAATCTTGGATCCAAATACTAAACCTTGGATCACTCAGCAAAACCTTAGCTATGAAGTTCCCTTCACTTCTACACTACTCTTGTCAACTTTGCATTCTGCACTCTCTACTACTTTTAGAATATTCACAATTCACATATATCCATACCATGAAAAAGGAAAATATCCTCCCTTTATACCAAGTCCATAAAACAATTTCTTGAGTCGACTATTAGTCTTTCTCAATTAATTATTATAGGACCACATTAAGAACATGTTACACGTAGCGATAACACAAATCTTTCACCTTGTAGCTTGAATAAATTTTCATACATGCAATATTATGACAAAAAAGCTTAGCCACAACATCCTCAACATGTCTTCTCCATGTCCTCAACCTCAATTCTCAATATATCAACTCTACTAGGAGATATAGAAAGTTTACTAGAACATGCCTCTGTAAACTCTATCTTAGAATATACATCACCAAAAATTACATAACTTATTCTAGACTTATCCTTTCTGCTTCTAACATTAACTAAATACATTAGATGGTTATAAGTATCTCCCATAACCTCGGGTGGTTATGCTTAACTAACCATCTATACCAACTTGATCTTTCCACTATTCTTCTATCAGATACCATAGAAGACATCAAACATGCTATGTTGACATCAATGATAAACTCAGTCATGAATGTAACATATCATCATCAAACCAATCTTCCAAGAGAGCCCCTTTCTAGCATTGTTTCTTAATTTATCCATTGGTTATCTTTGATCAAATCCTCAAAAATTGATTTATTCAATTATAACTTATGGTGTGACCACTTTATCCCAAATCTCTTATTTAATTAAAAAAATGCTCCATTTTAATTAAATAAAAATCCTCACTTCCCACTTATCCTAAGTGTGCACACACAAAGCATTATTATTATTTTAAAAATAAAATAAAAGGCATATTTGTCCCGCATGGGGGACAAAAGTCAACTCTTCATCACGATTAGTGGAAATGCTTGTGCACATGGATCACTCCCACTTTTAAACTCCACCCTTGATCACATGCATCTTGCCTCATGATCTCTACCACACATTTCTCTTTAAAAGGGAGGGGTCTCTCTTCATTCAAAAGTCTTCATATCTCATGCTATTGTTATGCTGTAGGTTTTCTTGGTGATTTTGAAAACTTGGAGCATTCTTGCATTTTTGCATTTTAGCTTGGCTCTCATTCTACTTGCATTATGCCACTCTTTTCTTAGTTTTCTTTTATGCTCTATCTTAGATCACATAGCTTAAATTGAAGCTTTTGTAACTCTCATTTCTAGCTTGCATTTTATTTAGAATATCTTGCATTTGTATTGCATTTCATTCTAGATTCTTGGATGCTAGCATTCTTGCTCCCATATTTGAATCTCTCATTCTATGATGCACCTTGCAAGGGTTGCATAGTTTGGTTCATTTGAGAGCCACCATCTCATAGCCTTTACACATCATAGATAGAGAGCAATAAGCTACCTCTCGAGATTTCCTCTTCCATGGGTTCTCTCAAGAATAATGGTTTATAGAAGTGTGACACTTTTTGTACACATATTTTTGGTGCCTGCCACTTAAATGACTGAGCTATGATAAACTTTATCTACTTTGTATGCTATCTATGATGATTTCTTTGCTATGTGTTCTCTCCCTAATAGTCTTTCAAGGATGTCATGGACTAGAAGACTGGGGGTACAAGAAATTTTATTTTGATTTCTGCTTGTGGGTATGCTTTGTTTATCTACGATGTTTTTGAGCATTCATGCTTGTCCTACTTGAAACTTTGACTTACAACATATTATCCTTGACTATTTTTTCAAGACTACACTCGAGAGTTATCTTGGCACTTATGCGTTGATACAGGTGTAATCTTTCTATATCAAACTTAGGAAATCTAATTATGTAGCCATCGTGACTTACATGACTTTGATGCTTAGATTGGATTTCCACATACCTATCTGATATCAATCATATTCATATCTTCATAGTTATATTAGTAATGATTGTATGATCTCATGATATCCTTAATAAATGCTCAATGATGAAATTAGAGTTTAAATGTTATGTGCTTCTTGCTGTTGAACCACTTTGCATATTAGCTTGCATTATAGGTTCATTCTCTCACATAGTTTTGCATTCTTGCATATGGGGAGAGCTCTCTCTTCATCTTTTCTTGAACATATTGGCTAACTACTTTCATATCTTTCTTTTCTTTCTTCTGTATCATGTATTTTCATCTTTTTGATATTTTTCTTCACCTTTTTTCTATCCTATCGTCACAAGGGGTTAATCTTAAAATCAAATTCAATCTATCCAAGTGTTACATGTTTTAAAAACATATTTCTATATCATACACATGAGAGATAAACATCATACATGAGAGAGATACATGAGCATATACACATAAGTATAAAAGCAATGCATACATGAGCCAAAAATTGAAACATCACATGAAAACTTAAAATACTGAAACATTCATCAAAATGAGACAAGTACACAAATTTGTTAATCAAATCCAATATCTCATATCTATCAACTATGTCACAATATATATACAAATGTGAGATCCAAAATCTAGATATCCATCTCAAAATACATGGAGTACACTCAAAATTGTCAAAATTGCTAGCCTAGACCTAAGACTAACTTGCACCCTCTATATTTGGTGGTGGCCCTAGTGGTAGAGCCTATCTCCTATTTGGTGGTTGTACCACACCCTCTAATCTGCCAACCTACTTTGAATAATTACAAAGTCCTTTCCTTGGTGGCACCACATCCTTGTAGGTGGCATAATAGTATGTGACACATGCAACATGATGCCATGCCTCTCACCTAGTAGCATCTCACTCCCTATAGAGATCCTCTCCTTGCACTCACTCATCTATGAGCTACTGATCCTATATTACAATGGTGACCTAGGCTACCTATAGCTCTACCTCTAAGGTCCAAATCCTTGAATCATGGTCATCACCCTTGGCTGGCTACTTTGCCTACACCTCCACTCACACTACTCTCTCCCACCTCAGTGGAACCTCTGCCTCTTGCTCCTCCACCTACCTCATAGCCTGCACCTACATCTATCTCCTCCCATATCAAGAACTATCCCAAACCTCCATCTGTCTCCCACCTTTGCCTTTGCCTCTTCCTCCACCATCACCTCCTCCATGTCCCCTTGATGCAGGTAAGGCATCTAGCTCCATAAATCATAGAAAAGGATGTCTTTGCATCTCATATAGATATGCTAGATCTTCCCTTGCATTAGCTACATCTAGGAAATAATCCCAAGGATTTTACACTAAGGCTATTGTCTCTTAGATAGCCATCCGATAGTCTAGAATGGGTAGCCATCTTCATGCCTCATCCAAGTGGAAGTAAGAATAGGTAGTAGTCTCCAATGAGATCACCTATGTCTCTAAAAACTATTGCCATACTTGGCTGATCATAAATCTCTCCACAATCTCTAAGTGTTTGCCTACTAATGGTTTGCTATATTGCATATACTCTAGCTCCTAGGTATCCAACTATATATGGAACTCTTGATAGGCCCGCCATGTGAAAGCTATCAACTCATAAAAATATGACAATAATAGGTTGCTTCCCCACTATAGGTTTGTGGGACAAAACCTATGTATCCAAAAATATAGGGTTGCCTCCATTCTCATGGTCGCACCCATGATCGGATCACATCAATGTGCTCCCATGCCCAAGAGTGACCCTTATAGTACACTATCTCATGTAGCTTATGATACATGTCTATAGGAATAGCTAGACCCCATGCCATCCTACAAGGTTGCACAATCAAATTTGCTACCAGTCAACCCCATCCAAGTGGGAAGTCCTTCTGGCTCCTATATGTCACCAACACCTAGGCAACTAAAGAGCATAATAAACATGGTAGTTGGAAATCACCCCCATACTCATCAATGAGTCACTCCCAACTCAAATTATGGTCTAAGATGGTGACATCATAAAATATCTACTACATCACTGCACGCCCCTTTGTCAGGGTCTGATCATAATACACCTATGACATATAACCAAACTTGGTATCAGTATACCTCACATTATAATAGAACTTGAGAGAATGATAGAGAAATCAAACATACAACTCACTAGATCACCATGGTAAGGTACTTGGAGGATGTGATACACATCCTCTAAGGTGATTGAGGCCTCTCTAGTTGGCAAGTAAAAAGTGTTATGCTCACTGTGCCACTGCTCAACAGGCACAGTAAACAATCTATGATTTGCTTGTATATGGGGCATTTGTGTAACCATCTCAAGCCAATGCTCACTAAGACAATAGTCTCATTATCCATTAGATAATCTACAACTCACAACCTCACCACTTTGGGGGATTTGATAAGAAGTGTAGGAAATACTAACTGCAACACAAGACTTGCAAACATTAGTAACACATCAAAAAAAGTTCAACACGCAAAATTCAACGTAAAATTTACTTCTAAACAAGATGTGCGATATTTCCTGCTATATCCAAGAAATATAAAATGCTGATCACATATCATGTGATAGTTCCTAATATACTAGTGTGATACATTTTTGTCATGTGACATTTCACACTGGTTCATGCGACAAATGGGTATCCTCCATACGACATAGTTTTGACTACACACGCGATACGTTTTTCAATGCAAAGTATTGGAAGATATTTTCTAAAGTAGCCATGCAATGATTTTTAAAATATCACATAATATTCCATATTTTACTTCTAAAACATGTGAAAAAAGGTCAAATAAGCTGAAAAAAGTGGTAAAAAGTTAAAAAGTTACTAGCGCCTCGTAGTGGGCTGGCCAGTTGTAGAACTAGTTACACTTGAAATGGTGTTGGTGGGTCAAAATGCTTGCTAATGCAATTTTATCTCTCCAAATCACTCTAAGCTCTCCAAATCCACAAAAGACAAAATGAATTTGAAAATGAAACTTGGACCCCTTTTATAACCTTTTGACCTCATTTTGACCTAATTTTCAAACTCCTCAAAATCCTGCAAAAATTGCACCCTTGGCTAATTTTGATGTCTTGGACCCATTTTTGGGATCAAAATTAAAATCCAAGTTCATCTTGATATTCAAAATTTCATTTTAAAACTCTACCTTCTTTTGAGTAGTTATTTGACCTTTTTAGGTCTAATCTTCGAATCTTCACTGGGGCATCTTCATTGCTTCATGTTTTCATCACTTCTATACTTCATATCTACTTAAATTCACCTTTTCATGTCTAAAATCACTTTTCTACTTGATTAGACCTAATTTTCATGCTTTATCCTTTGTGGTCAACTTTGGTCAAACTAGGGCATTTTATCATTCCTTAATAGTCACTCTTTGGTTTTAATCATCTATCTATCATCTTGGACAATGATATATCTTGATTTGTTCATATCTCTCTTGATTCTACATTTCCCTTACCTCATTTTGATTTTGATCTTGAGGGGGCAGAAATACTCTATCATCGCTTGCATAGTAATCTATTTCTCAAGAGCATATAATTGATCTTTTCATTTTGTCTCGATCTATCTACTTTTCTAGGTGTTAACATTCTTCTTGAGTGCTTACATCATCTCTTTCCTAAGTGTTTAGTACTATCAATATTAGATTGTACATTCATGATTTACTATCTCTTTCTACATTTTGTTCTTCAGAATCAAATATTTCTATCTATTGCTACCTACTTGGATTCTTTTTTCTTTGGCATAATGTGTTCCCAGATTGATCACACATTAGTCAAAGAGGGGAAAATGTAATCACCTAAAAATGGTCATCTAGACAATTAGCCCCCTTCTTAGCATTTTTGCTAAATTATTTAATGATTTACCTAGGTCAAATTGCTAATAATTGATTAATTTGATTATAACCTATAGTTTGACTATGCTAAACCTAAGATCTTATTTAATTAAAATAACATGTCCCCTTTTAATTAAATAAAAGACCCCATTCTTCTACTCCACTTAAGTGCACACATAAAGTCCTTTTTCTAATTTACAAATGAAAAGAAAAGGCTTTGTGACTTTTGTCTTATATGGGAAGTCAACTTCACGTTTATTGGTTGACTTGTGTGCACATGGATCACTCCTATTTTCAAACTCCACTATTGATCACTCTTAAAGAGAGAGAGCTTTCCCCCTCAAAGGATCCATTTGCCTTTTTAATATTGTTATATTGCAAGTTTTCTAATAGGTTTCTTTGGAGCTTTGTGGAGAACTTCTCATTCATTTTCTCATTCTATCATCACAATTGCATGCTAGTTTAGAAGCATCTTGCATGGTAGATTAGTTCTTTTGTTACAATATTCTATCTCACATAGCATAATTAGTTTGGATATTTTAATGCTCTCATTTTTTTAACATAGCTACACTTTGCATTTCATCTTAGCTTACTTCACATTCACATTGCATTATTGAAGCATCTTTTGCAGACATTTTCACTCTTGCATCTCATCTCTAGTAGAACCTCCCATTGCATGGTTTACTAGCAAGAAGAGCATTCCTAAGGCTCATCTAAGAGCCCTTGTATTTGAATCACACTCTCTTACACTCTGTGGATAGGGATCTCTAAGGTGACATCCAAGTATTCCAAAATCATGGAATTTGTAATGAGATAAATTGCACAATAGAAGAAATACTATGAAATATTATATAAATACTTGATAATAACTAAGCATAATAGGCCACTTTGAGTGGGAAACCTCCAAATATCTCCAATGAGAATATACTTCACAGTATGATGTTGAAATAAGACTCACAACCTCCTTTATATACCTAATTATGCTTAGGTTGAATAGGCACAACCCTACATAACACCTAGGCCAATCTACTTACCTAAATAATAATATAATAATGACAACATGACTTAATTAAGGATTAAGATAACCACAAGTTGACTATTCATAACCCTATCTGCACCAATATTAAGGACATAGCATGCCCCATCTCTTGAAAGAAGCATTGTCCTCAATGCTAACCAAGTGTGGATTCTTTCAAATGAACTCCTCACTCTCCCATGTGGCCTCTTCAACTAGTAAGTTCTTCCATTGGATGAGATATTGAGTCAAGGTTCTATTCCTTAGCTTCTTCATACATTTTTGAAGAATTCACTCTGGTTCCAAAATTATTCTTCCTTCTTCATTAAATTTTGGTAGTGCTATTTGAGTAGGAATATTCTACCCAATTACCTTCTTCAAACAAGAAACATGAAAAACTAGATGTATCTTTGTTGTCAGTGGCAACTCAAGCCTGTAGGCAACACTACCAATCTTTTGCATGATATGGTATGGTCCATAATATCTTGGAGACAACTTATTATTCTTTATTTTTGTTGCTTCATTGAGATTTTTTTATAAGGATACAATCTCAAGAAGACCTAGTCCCCAACTTCAAATTTCTTTCATTACGATGTTGGTCCACTTGTTGTTTCATTTGATTTTGTGCCATAGATAAATTCTCCTTGAGTCTTGAAAGTACCTGCCATTGATAAAGCAAGTGGTCATCTACTACCTAAACTCTTGGTGACACCTTTAATGATGATGTGATTGAAGGAGGATGATATCCATAAAATGCCAAAAATGGAGACATTTTTATGAGCTATCTAAAGAAGTATTGTACCACCATTCTGCAAGAGGTAACCAATCTAACCATTGAGATTGTTTTTCTAAAGTGAAACAACATAGATATCCTTCCAAACAATTATTAACAACCTCAACTTGCCCATCTGATTGAGGATGGTATCAAAAACTATGAGCCATTTGAGTACTCAAACATGAGAATAAATCTTTCCGAAAGTGACTAGTAAAGATAGGATCATGATCACTAATAATAACCTTAGGTGTACCATGTAGCTTTTGATATTCTCCAAGAAAAATTTTGCCACTATACTTGCTATAAAAGAATGTGATAATGCAGTGAAATATGCATATTTAGTGACATGATCAACTTCTACCAAGATGACATTATGACCTTTAGATTTGGGAAGCCTTGTGATGAAGTCCATGGATACCTCTTCCCAACATTGGCTAGGAATATATAGAGGCTGCAAGAGATTTGGTGTCTTAATTGTTTGCCCCTTATTTCTTTGACAAACCAAACATTCAACCACAAATTTTGAACATCACCGTTTAGCCCTTCTCAAAAAAAATCTTGCTTAACCCGATGATATGTCTTCAAAAATCTTGAATGACCACCAATTGGGGACTCATGTAGTTCTTTGAGAATCTTGTGTTTGAGAGTGGAGTTCTTGCAAAGATACAAGTGCTTTTTATACCAAATAATATTCCCCTTTAAATAAAACTTATCTAAACTACTAGGGTCACTTTTTATTTATTGGATGAGATTAGTTGTTGCAATATCATTTTACCACTCTTCTTTGGCTTCTACCACCCAATTTTCTTGTAATATTGAAAGGGCACACAATAAGGCTTCATATTTTTCATCCTTCTTGGAAAATGCATTGGCTGTAATATTTTCCTTCCCTTTCTTGTATACATTTTTAAAGTCATATCCCAATATCTTAGTGACCTATTTTTGTTGCTCTTCTGATGATAGTCTTTGTTCCAAAAAATATTTTAGGCTATCATGATCTATATTAACCTTGAAGTGTCAACCCATTAAATAAGGCCTCCATTTTTTAACTGCATGAAGGATCACTAGCATTTCCTTCTCATAAATAGGTTTGAGTTGATTTTTACCTTTTAATTGATGACTCTCAAAAGATATTAACCAACCACTAGTAACAATAGATGCAATGTATACTAGTAAAGATAAAAAAGTTATTGAATTATTTTTCTTATGATTTTGAAACAAAAATTTATAGATTTTTTTATAACCAAAGTATGTTGTGTGTAGGTTTTAATGACATTAGGATGGAGAATTTTGATCAACACTATTGCAAGTAATTAGTATAGTTTACTACAATTCCAATTTTTTTATAGTTTATAATACAACTATAATGCTACACTAACACAAATCTTCTATAGTATCCTATCAATCCCAAGAAACCCCTCAACTTCTTAATAGTTTTTAGAATAGGCCATTCCATGATATCCTTAATTTTTAGAATAGGCCATTCCATGATAAGACCAAATAAAATTACCAAAAATTCATAATGATCCTCATGAGTTCAAAATATTGTCTTACAAATATCTTCCTCCTTAATTTGAATTTGGTGATAACTTGATCTAAGATCTAACTTGGTAAAATACATAGCTATATTTAATTCATCTAGAAGATCATAGCTCTATTTAATTCATCTAGAAGATCATAAATGACTGGAATACGAAACTTATCTTTATTGGTGTACTTGTTGAACACTCAATAATTTGGACACATGCACAAAGTTTCATCCTTCTTACGCACCATCACAACAGGTGAGGAGTAAGCACTTTGGCTATGCTTGATAATTCATGCCTCTAGCATTTCCTCAATAATTTTTCTATCTCACTTTTTTGTATGTGTAGGTACCTATAAGACATGATGTTTGGTGGTTGGCTCCTTGGAACTAGTTGTATGGCATGGTCATGATCCCTCTTAGGAGGAAGTCCTTTAGGAATATCTCCAAGAATCACTGAGTGATGATCAATTATTGCTTGTAAATCTGGATGAGTAAGAGCGTTAGATTGAGAGACTTCTAATGAACATAGCTAGGCCACAAATCCATCCACACCTTTCTTTGGAAACTTTTGCATTTGATGATAGCTTACCATCTATGGGGATTTTTCCTTCAATCCCCTTAGCTCCACTACCTTGGAATTTCATCTCAATTATTCCCAATGTAGTAAGCCATTATACTCCCAAAATAATATCCACCACACCCATGGATATGACATACATTGGGGTATCAAGTTGATAATCTCCCATGGATAATTTGATGCTATGACACTTCAAAAACTAACTATACCCCCATCTACAATCAAAACTTGAAACTTCTGGGTTGGATATATAAAACAATTTAGAAGAGTTACCTACTTTTTTTTGATGAAATTATGAGTACTACTTGAGTTGATCAACACTATTACTTTCTGCTTCTTTAAAAAACCCACTACCTTGAGAGTTTGTGGTGTACTAAAACTTGAAAGTGCATGACAAGAAATGAATGGTTGAGAATAATGTGATTCCTCACTTGACTTCCTATCCTTCTCTAATATGGACTCATCCTCTTCTTTCTCACTTGGACCTTCAATATAGAACTATTTATTTTCACTACATTTATGTCCTTAACTATATTTTCTATCACAATTGAAACACAAGCCTTTTTCTCTTTTCTCCTCAATTTATTGTGGAGTCAACCTAGTAGGTTGAGGAAAAGAAGGTGTTGAATATCCTTTTTCTCTTGTCACATTAGCCCCTTGCTTTCTAGGAATCAAGATCTTCTCCTCTACCTTGCATGCCAATATAGAAGACTCATTTACTGAGCTGGAACAAAACATGCATACAACATGTTGAATGTGATCCTTGAGACCATCCAAGGATAAATCATTCAAGTTCTCCTCTATAATTGTATCCATTCTTAAGGATAGATTTTGAAAATTTTGAATATAATTCTTAACTAATCCTATTTTTTGAAGCTTAGCAAGTTGGCTAAAGAAGTTTTCTATCACACTATTGCTATATTGTGATTGGAGTTCTTCTGTAAAAATTGACCATGATACAATGAGACCATTTTTCCTCCTATAATTACAAAGCCAATGATACCAAATGGATTGATTTGGTTCTAAATATAGGGAAGCCATAGTGACCTTTTGTCCATATGGGATTTGATGTACTTCAAAAAAATTCTCCAATTGATTTATCCACATTAGAGGATCCTTGCCATCAAATTTTTTCATATCCACCATTAGAAAAAATTTCCTAGATCTTGTAGGATTATTAAAATTTGTGTCATTATTAGTTGACTTGAAGGTTTCACCTTGATTTCTTGAGAGCTCCTTTCTTGTTTCATTTATATAGGTGCTTAACATGCTCCTCATAGGTTACACATATCCTTCTTAACCTCTTCCTTGAAGTTAGTAAGTTCCTCATTGGGATTACTATCCTCTGTTCCTTCCCAATCTTGATTAGAGGATTTCCCCAGTGTGGTAGCATTCTTTTTGCCTCTTGTTCAATGCTCCATAATAATGGAAACCAATATTTTTGAAATAAATCACACAAATGAAATGTAAATTCTCTGATTTTTTTTTTACTATAACTTACTAGGGCCAAGATACCCTTACGCATAAAAAATCCCAAAAAAATTAGAGAATTTGCTACCTTGAGAGAGAATTTTCCTAATTTTTCAATATATTGGTTTTTTTTCAATTTCTCCAAGCTTTGAAATTTAGGCTCCTCTACTATGTATTCAAAAATCCAATACAAGTTATACTCCAATTTGACAGGATGTGAGAGATATGCAGATCTTAATAAATTGTGTGGAAATAGTAATTTTGCAATAATTTTCTCAAATTTTTTCCAATTCCTCTAAAATTTGGGCTATAGCTTCTTTAATATGTTCTTCAAAAACTCTTCAAAAATCTTTGAAAAATTCTCTAAAATCTAAAAGTTATTCTCTTCCCAAAATTGCTCCAATTTTGAGAATTTTTTTTGCCTCTATGGTGCCAAGATCATGCTCTAATATCACTTGTAATGAAATAACTTACACAATTGTAGAAATAATATGAAAGATTATATAAATACTTGATAGTAAGTAATAGTATACTTTGAGGGGGAAACGTCCAAATATCTCAAATATCTTGAATCGGAACACACTTCACAATATGATGTTGAAGTAAGACTCACAACCTCCTATATATACCTAATTATGCTTAGGTTGAATAGATACAACCCTACATAACACCTAGGCTGACCTACCTACCTAAATAATAATATAATAATGATAACATGACTTAATTAAGGATTAAGATAGCCATAAGTTGACTATTCATAACTCTATATACACCAATATTAAGGGCATAGTAGAATCACTTGGATAGAAGGGTGTAGTGTGTGATACAAATTGAGTGTACAGTTGCAAAAATGATCATCTCTCCACCAATCAGGTTTGATGGGTGGATTATAGAGTCAAGATTTTTTTGGAATGTGACAAGCTTATTTGTGAGCAAGGTCTTTAGGGTCACATCATAGGATTCTACCATGGATGTATAAACACAATTTGGCTTAGAATTTTTTTAATATTTTTTGTCAAAATTTTGAGACTTTGAAGTCTCTTGTCATTTTGTAGCATAGATAAAATTAGAAAGGTTTAAGGTTGATTACTTGGTCTTAGGAGAATGCACTACTCCATGAATGATGATGTACTTGTTTTTTTTTTCCAAGGTTTGTTTTTATCTTTGCCATTCCCATTACCATTTTTGTCTTTGTTCAACACAAACTCACCTTTCCTAATCCCAACATCTTCAATTTAGTAAGCACTTATGAACATGTCATTGAAGGATGTGAATAGTTGTTTTCTAAGGTATAAGTAGAGTTCAAGTACAAGTGTGTTGATGAAAATTTTAATATCCTTAGTCTTAGGGATCTACCAAGGTACCTTGAGTTTAAAGATCTCAAACATTGGAGATACGTAACAAAGGATTCACCTTGTTTTTGTTTGATGTTGCACAAGTCCAACATAGTGATAGGATGTTGAATGCTATAAGAATATTTTTGAATGAATATTCATGTAGGTTCATCAAATGACTTGAGAGGAGTTGAAAACTTTGTGAATCATTCGATAGCTTGGCCTCTCGAGCTCCTAGGAATCAATCTCATAAGATAAGTGTCTTCATGCATAAAGTCCATGCTAAGAGTGTATAAGTATCTTACATGATCATGAGGATTTCCATTTTGATCATATTTATCATATTTAGGGACCTCTATATCCCTAGGAAATGGGATCATGTATATAATTATATCAAATGGAAGAGCACATATTAATTCTACAAAAGAAGTGTTGGGTTGTTCCTTGACAACTTGTAATTGAGCAAGTTGATTTTTAAGTTTTTGCATCTCTTCTCTCAAAATTTCAGCTTTAGTAGGTTCTCATGTTTGTATGATCCTTTATACATCAAAATCATGAGGAAGTTTCCATCCCTTAGCTGACATGTATTGAAAATATTGGTCACCTTTTTATTCTAAGCCTTTTAGCAGTAGCCTTTGCAAAATCTCATCTTTTTGAAATCTCATAAGATCTTCACTAGTGATTTCATCATAGATTTCACTTTCGCGATGTGACTATGAGTGCTTAAATGACAATGGACACCCTCTCATGCTTGTTCTAGGAGTTCTTGCAGAAGTGTTGTTTCCATCAATACCACCAAGAGGAATGTTGTCAAAAGGATTGCTATGGTAACCTTGTCTATTTTCAGCATTACATGCATGAGCATCAACCTCATCTTGATGATAGGATCTCTCCTTAGTGGCCATACATATAGCCTCTTGTTGTTTTTCTTTATCTTGGTATGATTGTTCTTCTAGGAAGTGTTTTCTCTCTTTGGGATGCATGATGAGTGACATGTTGTCTTCTACCCTAGGTGTATCAAAGGGCGTATCAAACAAGTTCTCTAAGCTATAGAGTGTATTATGCCAAGTGTTAGCCTCTTGCATCTTATCAAAGATAGGTTACTCTACACAAGTTGGAGTTACTAATTATTCAAAAGTGAAAAAAGGATGACTTCCTTGATTGACTTGGAACCTAGTTGCAACTAACATATAAGGATATGTCTTCATCTAATAAGATGAAATAGAGATTTTTAGATTTGGAGCTTGTATGGTCAAGAACAATCAATTGTAAAAGGTAAAATAAGTGATTGGCTTGTCGAGATTGCTCAAGAGCTTATAAAATTAATGAATCAATCCAAGAAGATGAGAAAGAATCTTGATAGCAAGTAGCTAGCATAGAGAGGTAACAAGATTTTGAAAAGTGACCATTAGCGACATTTTTAGCTCACATATAATAAAATAGACCCATATTTTCAACTTAGAATAGTACCAAACATGAAGATTTTAGACCATATTTAGGTAGGACGAAGTGATGAAACCCTTAAATCAACTATGACATAATTTTGACTCTATTTTATAAGTAGCAGAGACTGGGTGATATTTCTTAGAAGATTAGGCAATACAAGATCAACAACAATTGTTGTATGATAGAATTTTCAATAGTTGGGAAATACTTTACACTCATGCAATAGTTTCTCTTAACCAATATGATAGACTTGACAAAGAGCAGGAGATAGAGTTTGTAACAATTGTGCGATAGTTTGATAGGTGTAAAATATTACACAATATTTATTATAAGGTCATGTGATAAATGGCTAGTGAACTATGAAAAATAAAGTTTAAGACTTGAAAATCGTATGATTTGGATCGGTTTCGCTAAAGTTTTCGACTAGAATGTAGTGTAGATAGTATACAACTTTAGTTTGCAGCAGAAAACAACATGGTTTGAAAATAGTAAGGGAAAATTCATATGTCTCAAATAGTTGGACAAGAGACAAAGCAACCTTGCCAACACAAGTGATTGGGATATCCAAAAGAAGAAGAAAAATTCCTACAAATGTTTAATGAGATGTTTGATATTCAAAAAAATTTACACAATTTTGTTCACATTTAAAGACACATTCAAAGTAACACTACTTAAGGTCATGGTTCATTACTCAACAACTTGGACCATACTTAATGCCCCTTTGCCTCAAACCAAGTGGTTTTCGATGAGATATATTAGATTTGTCATGGAGATTCCATTAGAATAACCAAGGGGACACAAATGACAAGTGTAAAATCTTGGGATGATATAAATAATCCATTAGGATTGGTCCTTGCACCAAGATGTTGAGGGGCAAAATAAGGTAGCTTCTAACCTATGGTGTTTAGAAAGGGTTTCCATTCATAGCACTCCCATTGTTCCCAATATTGGAAACCTTACCTTGTGGCAAGTAATAGGCCTCGTAGCCACAAGAGTACCTTAAGAATTATTTCCTAGCATTCTCCTCATGGTCCCAATCCCATAAGTACTCACACAAAGCAAAGACAAGCACTATATCTACCACGGTTTTGTGTCCTTGATAGCTTTGAGTTTAGAGCTCTCAGTTGAGCCTTAGAGACACAACCCTTTCTAGTAAACCATGCAATGAGAGATTCCTTAGATAAGAGAAAGATTGCAAATGTCTAAAGAGCTCTCAAACACACAATGCAAGAAATGAACTAGGCTAGAACGAAATGCAAGAATGTAACTAAGCAAAGAAAAATGAGAATGTTAAAACCATTTTAATTAAACTATGTAGTGCCTCTTGTGTTTGTAGTCTGTACCTTGTCTATTTTGATTGAAGAGATACTTTATACTCTTATTTTGTACCTTATGTTGACCTGAGGGTTGGATGTTATCTTGGATTCAATACCATAGATGCTTTATTGCTATGCTGTTTAGTTTATCATTTTGCATGTTGATGCTATTTTGAGATGATAGTAGATCTATGATGATATCTAGTTATGTGGCTTATTGGATATATTTGTTGATTATTTCATGAGATGAATTTTATGGTATGGTTATTTACTTCATTCTTGTATCTTTATGCTTTTTGCAAATGTGAGTGATGTAAATAGATTAAATAGGTATTTTAATATATGTTACTTCAGCTATGATATTATATGCAATTACACTTGATCATGTGTTTTAGTGTGTAGGAATTATATCCCTAGCAGTGACACATGGAGTTAGTGATTCAACTATTCATAATTACCAATGTCGTCCCTATATGGTCGACATACCCTTATTTAATTATTTAAACTAAAACCTTTTGGTGATTAGTAAATCTGAACTCATCTGCATTATGTGATTAGACCAGTGAGCGTGTTTGTGCATTTAAAAGTTTTCTTTTGTCACGAAAGTGTTAAGTGATTTTCTGTGATTTTGGGTTCTCGAGTTTTAAATCTTTTAGGATTTAATTTCTAGTAGCTTTTCCTTAGGTGAATTTTTTTTACGGATAATAACCTATTTTCATTTGGGTCAATTCAGAGTTTAGCTACAATAGTTGGCTACTTTCCATAATCGACTATTCACACAAAAAGTGAATAAGTGTTGGAAAAGTGAATTCATTATTCACTTCTCACATTTTAGAAATATAATTTGGAGAGCAAATTTGGAAATCCTCTTCTAAAGGATTCTTGTTTTGTTCATTCTAGGAGTTGTGAGCATGGGATGTGCGAGAGGTTGGTCTCATTGGATTCGGCTTAGGGAGGTTATGCTTTGCCATCATTTTTAACATATTTGATGGGTGATTTATTTTATTGTGCGGGTTTCAGTTTTTGGCCTTTTTGCTGTCAGGTAGGGCCTTCCTATTTTATTATTTTTGCTCCATTTCAGCTTCTACTTCTTGTAGCTGTATGTTAGGAGGTTGAGAACTAGTGTTCCCCTCTGTTTCTGTTTGCTAGTTCTACCCAGTTGGTCAGGTATGAACATTTTCCTCATTTTCGGGATGGGGGTTTGAGATTTTGAGCCGTTATGTTGGCCATTTTTGCATACGGTTTCTAATTTCATTTATTTTTGGATTTTTGGGGTTTTTGAACCCAAAGGCCAAATGGGTTTTAATTTCAAATTTTTTCTAAAATTTGGGGTTTTTACCTCATTTTGCATGCCACCTTATTTTCTTGGGTTTTCCTGGCAGTATGTGGTTCATGGACCTAGATGATCCATTTGGATATCAGATAGACCACTTTTGCATCTTTTATTGCATTGGGATGCATGTTGCATCCATCCTCTCAATTCTATTTTTGGTTGAGGGACTTGTTTCTTTGTGTTCTCTTCTAGTCCTTTTGTTATGATCTTCATAATGGTGGTGTGCCACACACAAGTACATGCGCATACATTGTTAGATGACTTGCAAGTCCCAATCTTCCATGGTACTTTCAAAAGTTATGATCTTTGGGGTTGGGTTGGGAATTTGCATGCCTATGAGCACTCATCATTGGATGAGCATGGATAGGGTAGGGTAGCATATGGAGGGGGCTTCTATTTTGTAGCTTGATGATCATGGCATCATGGGTTGGCAGAGGAAGCTTTATATAAGTGATAACTAAATGAAATACTAGGTGGTAATAAAACTTAAGATAATAAAATGTGTGAGCACCTGATTAAGTTTGAGGACACAATGTGTGAGCACCCAATTAAGTTTAAGGACACATGATCTGAGCTTGGGCTTGTCGATGCCAAGTGACTCTCCATGATGTCAGCCCCTACATAGTAATCCATTGAGGTGTCTAACCAGGACCTGTAGTTTATGCATTATCTTTTTCTTGGATTCAATCATCATATTGCTTGGCGTGTGTGTTAGCCATGGTTGTTTTGTGTGTGTGGTTGGATCATTATCTCCATCAGCACAGTGGGTGTGGACCTACGGGTGCCACATGGTTGGGAGGCATAGCTACCTTCACCACTACTAGGGACCAGTGTATAGAGATCGTCTTGAATCTTAGTGCAACCATTGTTGGATGTGGACTTGGTACTTCAGTTTACAGAGTGTGCTTTCTTGTGATTTATGCTTTTCTTGGGATGCTTTTTATCATGTTTAGATGATGTTAGTTTTACCGCATTCCTTATTATGATGATTAGCATGTGGTAAGTGATGATATCTACTTATAAGATTATCTTATGCTTTACTACTAGCATGTTAGATTTCCTTTTCTTATATTGTAGCATGTTTAGTAGTGATGTCCCTATCATGACAACACTGATGATCTGATCGGTGGCTTGGGATGTTACGCATGGGGGATGGATAGGGCCCACGATGGTCTTATGATGCCATTGATGGTTAGGAGGAACCACGTACTTAGTGGTTATTTTGCACATTGTGATGTTAATTAAGTTTAATTGCGATGTTACTTTCAGTCCTTTGTGATGTTTTCCCTTTTCGTAGTCTCCCTTCACTATTGGATAGATGGTTAGATTTCACCTTTCCATCTTTTAATTATTCAGTTATAATTCAAGTGTTCATGCCTTGAGATGTGGATTCGATACTCCTCGGTGTGGAGGTTTTATACTCTATTTTTCCCTTTTTGTGGTCTCTTTAGGTGTTCTTATGTTTCTTTGGACAATATTTTATTAGCATGGTGTGACATAAAAAATGTATTGCATGCCCATAGAAACTGTGTTGTACAATGCTGGAAAGTATTGCATGCCTCTTGGAGAAATATCGTGCGATACTGGAAAGTATCGCACCTCCTTTGGAGAAATCTCATACAATACCCTGAAAGTATTGCACACCTTTGAGAAAAGTATCACTCAAACTCTAAAAGTGTCACCCTCCTTTGTAAGAAATGTCGCACTCCACTTTTTATTGCTGTATTAAAGTATCACACGAGTTTTGTAAAAACTTGCACAGGCCGGTAGTAGGCACTTTTCGACTTGATCCAAACTTTTTGAGAGTTGTTTTGGATACCCTTTTTGGTGTTCTTTAACCCGATATTGTTGCATTTTGGATCCAGGTTGTTTTTGCTATTTCTCAGTTTTGCATCTTTCGTTGTTATTCTTCGAGGTTTAAAATATATTGTTTAAGTATTCCTTATACTTAAGACATATTTTAATATATGTGACAAATCATTTGAGATGGGTTTTAGACCTCTACAAGCTAAGGTAAAGATTCTAAGAAATTTTAGGACTTCAAAATTCAGACTTAGCCAATTTTCAAGGTTTGCTTTGGTCTTTGAGCTTGGTCGATCTCTTATGATTTCGTGTTTGTGGTTTTGGTAGTAGTGGCTTTTGGAGATCCATTGATGTTGGATGGTGTGACAGTCTTCCGTTGCTATATTTATGATTTATGTAGGTTGCTATCATGTGCACTTACAGTTGGTTTAAAAAATAAATAAATTTTGGCTTGTTTTCATCCTTGTTTCCAAGGATCTCCGGGTGAGGCATTACAAACTAGGTGATCTAATCTATTGCAAAAAAATGTAAACTATTAAAAATGCATCTAAACTAGAATGAGGATGATAATGCAATAATGAGACAAGAAGCAATAAGTTCTCGACAAGTGCTCCAAGCAAACCTATCAAGAATCTTGCAAATTAACAATAGCTCAAAATTAGGATCCTTAGAGGAGGATAGAGCTCTCCCTTTTAAAGGTGCACAAATGATTGAGATCAAGATCAAGAAATGGATGATCAAGGGTGAAAGTTAACTTTTGGCATGATCCATGTGCAAGATCATGTCAACCAATGAGAAAGAGTTGACTTTTCATGTGAGACAAATTCTTTTCTTATAATTTACAAATGGGAAAATGACTTTATGTGTGCACATTATAGTGGGTTAGAATGATGGGGTCTTTTATTTAGTTAAAAGAGGACATGTTCTTTTAATCAAATATGGACTTAGGATATTATAGTCAAACTATAGGTTAAAATTAAATAAATTGATTTCTAGTAATTTGGCCTAGAAAAATGATTAAATAATTTAGCCAAAACACTAAGAAGGAGGCTAATAGTCTAGATGACCATTTTTAGGTGATTATAGTTTTTACTCTCACACTGAGGTTTCCATATAAAAATATTTGTGTCATTGATGTATGCATCTTTTTGTAATCTTGTATGGTTTTATTGCATACATTTTGTCATTACCTTAACAGTAAAGGCGTTAGTAACTATAATCACCCAAAAATGGTCATCTAGACTATGAGCCCCCTTTCTAGCAATTTTGTATAATTTATCTAATGCTTATCCTTGATCAAATCTCTAAAAATATATTTATTTGATTCTATCCTATAGTTTGACCACTTTATCCTAAGTTCATATTTAATTAAAAGAACATGTCTCCCTTTTAATTATATAAAATTCCTTGTTCATCTTTTATCCTAAGTTGTACACACAAAAGTATTTCCCTTCTTTAAAAATAAAAGAAAGGACACCTTTGTCCCACATGGGGGACAAAAGTCAACTCTTCATCATGATTGGTGGATCACTTCAACTTTCAAACTCCACCCTTGATTACATGCATCTTGCCTCACAATCTCTATCACCCATTTCTCTTTAAAAGGGAGAGCTCTCTCCTCACTTTACAACTCGACTCTTTTACTAATGTTATGTTGTAGGATTGAAGATCTCATACTTGTGGAGCTCCTCTTCTTCTATCTTCTATTCTTCATTCTTCATGCTTCTCATTCATTCTAGTTTATCTTCATGATTATAGCTTAAATCATCTTGTCTAAATATGGGTTGTAATACTTATTTTCTAGTTTAGATTGCATTCTAATTTCTCTCATTTAGCTTTAATTTTCATTACATTCCTTCTACATTATTGAATATTAGTACTCATTCCCTCTACTCTTTATATCTTCTATTCTATGGTGCACCTTGCAAGGGTTCGTAGCTAGTTTCACTTGAGAGGCACCATCTCATAGCTCTTGCACATCATAGATAGGAAGCTATAAGCTACCTCTTGAGATGCTCTTTTTCATGGATATCATCAAGAATAATTATTTATAGAAATGTGACACTTTTTGTACATACAGTAACCAAGTCTGTATTTAAACTAGCTCCATTAACCAATAGTATTTGTAGAGTAGGAGGTATAGATGAAACTATTATTATAATGATATGGGACAAGTGAAAGAAGAGATTTAAAAGGGAAAATATATTCAATAGTGTACACTCGAAAGTGTCCCACTCTAATCCCTTCTATCCAAACGATTCCATGAGTTTGGAATGCTTGGATGCCGGCTTAGAGCTCCCTATCCATGGAGTGCAAGAGAGTATATTTCAAGAATAAGAAGGCTCTCAGATGAGCCTTAGAGATACTCTTCTTGCTAGTAAACCATGCAATGGGAGGTTCCAAAGACAAGATGCAAGAATGCAAATGTCTCAAGGAGTTCCTCAAGAATGCAATGCAAATGAAGATTAAGCTAGAATGAGAATGCAAAATGCAGCTATGCTAGAATATGAATGAGAGTGTTACAATCCAAATATTAAGCTATGTGAGATTAAGCTACATGTAAAAATGAAAGCTAAGCTAAGCTAGAATGCCATGGATGAGAGAATGTAGACAAGAAATAGAAGTTCTCCACAAAGCTCCAAAGAAACTTGTTAGAAAACCTGCAGCATAACAATATTCAAAATATGGATTGATTGAGGGGGAAAGCTCTCTCCCTTTTAAATATGTATGGATGGTGGAGATCAAGATGAAGATGGTGGATGATCAACGGTGGAATTTGAAAAGAGGAGTGATCCATGTGCACACACAAATCAACCAATAGAATATAAGTTGACTTGTAATATAAGACAAAAGTCACAAAGCCTTTTCTTTTAATTGCAAAATAGAAAAAAGACTTTATGTGTGCACTTTAAGTGGGTTAGAAGAATGGGGTCTTTTATTTAATTAAAAGGGGACATGTTCTTTTAATCAAATAATGAACTTAGGATAGCATAGTCAAACTATAGGTTATAATCAAATAAATTGATTATTAGCAATTTGGCTTAGGTAAGTGATTAAATTAATTTAGCCAAAACGTTGAAAAGGGGGCTAATAGTCTAGATGACCATTTTTAGGTGATTACATTTGCCCCTCTTTGACTAATGCGTGATCGATCTAGGAAAACATTATGTCAAAGAAAATCGAAGCCAAGTAGGCGATGATAGATATAGACGTCTGATTCCAAAGAATGAAATGCAGAAATAGATAGCAAGCCCTGAATGCACAGCCTGATAGCAATAGTACTGAACACTAGGAAGAGATGATGTCAGAATTCAAGAAGAATACTAACACTTAGAAAAGCAGATAGAGTGAGAGCAAGTGAGAAGATCAAACAAATGCTCCTAAGAAGTGATAGAGTATTTTTGCCCCCTCGGGATCGAAATTGAAATGAGGTAAGGGGATGCAAAAACTGGCTAGAAATGAGAAAATTAGAATATAGCAATGTCCAAGATGATAGATAGATGATTAGAACCCAAGAATGACTATATAAAAAAAATTGATAAAATGCCCCAGTTTGACTAGAGTTGACCTTGAAGGATATAGCATAAAAATAAGGTCGAAATGAGTAGAAAGGTGATTTTAGACATGAAATAGTGAATTGAAGTAGATATGAAGTATGGAAATGATGAAGACATGAAGAAACGAAGATGCCCCAGTGATGATTCAGAGATTAGACCTCAAAAGGTCAGCTAACTGCTCAGAAGAAAGTAGAATTTTAAAAGACAATTTTGACCATCAAGATGAACTCGAATTTAGATTTTGATCCCGAAAATGAATCTAGGACGTCAAAATTATTTAAGAGGTCAAAACTTTATAATATGTGATGACAAGATAGAAAAGAGATGAAGCGAAAGACTAAGAAGGTGAAAATACATGAACAAGAAGAAAGTAAAGAAATATATGAAAGGAGTTAGCTGATATGTCCACAAAAAGATGAAGAAAGAGAGCTCTCCCCATATGCAAGAATGCAAGACTAAGCTAGAAAATGAACCTAAAATGCAAGCTAATATGCAAAGTGGTTTACCAGCAAGAAGCGCATAACATTTAGACTCTTAATTTCATCATTGAGCATTTATTAGGGACATCATGAGATCATACAACCATCACTAGTATAACTATGAGGATATGAATATGATCGATATCAGATATGTATGTGGAAATCCAATCTAAGCATCAGAGACATGTAAGTCAAGATAACTACGTGATTAGATTCCCTAAGTTTAATTTAGCAAGACTACACCTATATCAAGGCATAAGTGCCAGGATAAACCCCAAGTGCGATCTTGCGAAACAGTCAAGGATGATACATTTATAAGTCAAAGTGTTGAATAGGACAATCACAAATGTTTACAATACTATAGATAAACAAAGTATACCCACAAGCAGAAACCAAGAAAATATGTCCCATGCCCCCAGTCTTCTAGTCAATGACATCCTCGAAAGACTATTAGGGAGGGAACATATGGCAAAGAAATCATCATAGACAGCACACAAAGTAGATAAAGATCAGCATAGCTCAGTTGTTTAAGTGTTAAAGTCTGTGTGTGTAAGTCACTTGGCCATTTCTTCAAGACTTGATTCTGATAGTGAGAAATATCATGACATCGGAGACCATAAGTAAACTATCTGTAAAGTGTTGAAAAACACTTGATATCAAAGTGGGGGAAGTGTTGAGAAACACTATTTTGTGAGTTGTCAAAGAAACCCTAATGCACAAGAATACCTCAATAGGCTAAGCAGTTGTGCCCCCAAGATGAGGACAAGAAACAATTCCAAGCTAGGAAATGTGTAGCGAAGTAGATGATTGAGATTGATAGACATAGGTGCCAGGGTTTGAAGTAGCGCCTATTTCCAGGATTTCACCACTTTGACAGATTTTTTTCAGGACTTTTTTCAAATTTTTTTTTTTTTTGGGTGATACATCAAAGTGAGGTTTTCACTAAGATGATATGAAGAGAACTTTTCTCATAATTTTCAGTAAGCTCAAGGGAGATAATGGAAGTGCTATCTTCATCATACTTAGGAGGTGGACAAGTTATAAGATATGGAGGGGAAAAATCATGAAAGAGATGAAAGGGTGCTTGATCTTGATCTTTCTTGACATTTATAGCTTTTTCTTTTTGAGAGTCCTCTTGACATGGAGCCACTTCTAAGGACAAGGGAGAATGAAAAGTGAATGGAGTAGTGTTTGGATTAAGCATAGTAGTGCATGAAGGTTGAGGATGTTTAGGATTAGTAGCATGGAAAAGGTTTTCAGCCAAGTGAAGGTTAGCTTGAGTTTCTTTTAGAGGTAGCCCTTGAGGGTACACATATTGCATATGGAAAGCACTAGGTTCTTTATTTGATGGAGGCATGTTGGAAAGCTTTGAAGTGTTGGGAGATGCATGAGTGTTGGAAGAAGTGGAAGATGTAATGAAGCCACTACTAGACATAGGTTCATCAATGTAATCTTGCTCAAGAGAAGTATCTTCACCACATGAGTCACTAGAGGTTCCAAGATCAACAATCTCATCATCAATGAGATCTTGAATTTTATATTTCAGCTCTATAGAATTAGAAGTAGCATGGTCATTAGATTGATGATAGGCACAATAGGTATCTAAGAATGGATTTCGATAGGAGCTAGACTTAGGCAACATGATGAGCTTGGTGCCAAGAAGTGTTCTCAAAATGTCATCATAAGAATTCCCCAAGGGAGTAATATTTCTCTCAAAAGTATGTCTAGAGTCCTTTGGTTGTTTCTCAAGTGAATAGAATGCATCCATGTCTTCATTATTATCTTGGTCAAAGATAGGTCCATCATGAAATTTTGGCATAGGCTCAAAGGAGGTATCACTTGCTTGTTCTCTAAAGAGGTCTTTAGATCTAGAAGATGAAGACATTTGATGTCTTGAAGTAGAGTATGTAGACCTAGAAGAAGAGGATGACCTCAAAGAAGGTGACTCACATGCATGTAAAGACCTCAAGGAAGATTCATGTAATGATGCAATCTTCTCCTCCAACCTTTTCTCAAGTTTAGACTTCATTTCTATCATGCGCTTAGAGAGATGAAGGTAAGAAAGATCATTTGTCTCTTCTAGTTCTTTGTATTGTGCATATAGATCTTGAAACTCTTTAGTGACATGTTGGATATCATGATCATCTAGATTCAGTTGAAGTTTTGTAGCACAAGGTTTAGATCCCATAGTTTTAGATGCAAAGCCAAGCATAAAATAGTCTAGAAGATAACTTGATGTTGAAACTATAGGAGGTAGAGTGTTCACTTGTCAAGATAGTAGAGAGATATTAAAGCGACTTGTCAAACAATATGTCCAAGAAACTTACGACATGAATGACTCAAGCCAATAGCTAGGCAAGATGCCCAAATAGCCAAATAGATAGAGCAAGCAGGGTGACAAGTGAACAACTTTCCCAACCCAAGAGTGTAGTCAAGAAATCAAGGTAACCATTTTAGTAAAAGGATAACTAGCAAGCATGCATAGACCATGAAGATAGAAAGACCAAGAGAACCAAGACCAAAGAGTCACTTTAAGCATGTTCAAGAACTAGAGACATAGCAAATCAAAGTCAAATGATGAGACTCCCCTTAGCAAGCAACACAAGAAAAATATTAAGACTTGATGCTTTGACTTGGTTGACAAAGTTTGACAATAGTTGATAGCATAGCAAGTTTGATGTTCAAAAGCAATTTCTTTTCAAGCAAGACAATGATACATGGAGTATTCTTCAAACAATCAAGCAAGGGACAAAGCAACCTTGCATGATACAAGCATATGTGAGGTCTTAAAAGAAATTTCTAGAACTATCGTCATGTGTATGTTCAAAACATTTTCACTGGTCTACCACATTTGAGAACACATAAAACAATATCTACCTAAAGGACATGGTTCATTACTCAACAACTTGGCCCACGCTTGATGCTCCTTTGCCTCACACCAAGTGGTTGCCCACAAGAGATATTGTCTTTGTCATGGAAGTGCCATAAGCACAACCAAGGGAACACATATGGTGAGTGTAGAATCTTGGGGTGATCCGGGTAGTCCACTAGGATCGATCCTTGCACCAAGAAGTTGAGCGGCTAAAAAAGGGTAGTTACTAACTTAGAGTGTTTAGATAGGGCTTCCGTTCATAGTGTTCCTCTTGCTCCCAATTACGGGACACCTCACCTTGCGATGAGTAACCGATCTCGCGATCACAAGAGTACCTTAAGCATTCTTGCCTAGTGATCTCCCTATGGTCGAAATCCCATAAGCAATCACACTAGGCGAAGACAAAAACTACGTCTACCAAAGTTTTGTGTCCTTGGTAGCCTTGAGTTTATAGTGGGTTGGAAGAGCTGGGTAATCTGCTTGTCCCCACTTGGGTCGTTCCTCTCAGGTTGTCCGAGAGCAGGCCCTCTAAAGGATTCTAACTACACAAAGAGTGGATCAACTTTAGAAAGTCAAGATTTTTGATTCACCACAAGGGTGAAGAGCATACTCTCCTATTCTAATCATTTTCTCCCAAACACACCAAGAAGATTTAGTTACCCATTGCTTTTGAAACCAAATGGCAAGTCAAGATTTCTGATTCACCACAAGGGTGAAGAGCATACTCTCCTATTACCAAAAGACTCCAATCACAAGTTTTATATGCATATGAAAAATGAACAATTAGTCAATGCCACACATGAAAACAAAAAAGCAAGAAATTTTGGGTTTTTATGCTTTGGGCAGCCCTACAAACAATGTTAGTAGCCCTTGCGCATTTGAAGCTTTGACATGCGTTCTTTTTATGCAATGTTTCAAATTTTTTTCATAAGGATGGCAACTTGTAATCACAAATTGTTAGCACCACAAGTTAGTGTGAAATAACATAAAAATCTGCAATAAAAAGTGGTTATTTGCCTCAAAAATCCAATTTATCTTCCAACCAAGTACATGCAAAGAAAGTGCAAGTTAATCACAAATGCTCTCATTTTTACTCTTTGGTTTTGACCTAGTCAACAAGATTGGACTTGTTTGCTATGATTTCTTATCCAAAAATAAAAATGAAAAGAAGAGACCCCTGTTAAAAATCAGAGAGCTTTCCAAAAATGCAAGAAATTTAAAAAAAATCTCTTCATTTGTGCTCTAGCGATCAATTTTGTCAAAACAGGTCAAATTTATCAAATCGAGTTTTTGATCTTTAATAAGACTTCAAAATTCAAAACACAAAGAAAGAACCCCCATTAGAATTGAAAACCCTTTCTGAAAATGTAAGTTTTTTAAAAAAATTTGCTAATTTGCGATCAAAAATGGATTTTTATGAAAAAAAAAGAAAAATTCATAACTCCCGAATTTCAACTCAAAATGCTCTGCAAATCTGACTAAGACATTTTGAGCATATAACCAACCTGTAAAATAAATTTCAAAACCAAACTCTAGGCGGTTTAAAAGATATGATCAAATCTTTAAACCAACTAAGTTTTTGGTCTTCAAACCAATTTACTTATGGGTTGGCCTTAAAACCAAAGTGATAATTCTACAAAAGTATTTGATTAGATCCAATATGATGCTGTAAAAAATCAAAGATGAAAAATAAAAGCAAATGGAGCTAAAAACTTGATTCAAGCCCCACGGTGGGCGCAAAAAATGTACACTCGAAAGTGTCCCACTCTAAACCCTTCTATCCAAATGATTTCATGAGTTTGGAATGCTTGGATGCCGGCTTAGAGCTCCCTATCCATGGAGTGCAAGAGAGTATATTTCAAGAATAAGAAGGTTCTCAGATGAGCCTTAGAGATACTCTTCTTGCTAGTAAACCATGCAATGGGAGGTTCCAAAGACAAGATGCACGAATGCAAATGTCTCAAGGAGTTCCTCAAGAATGCAATGCAAATGAAGATTAAGCTAGAATGAGAATGCAAAATGTAGCTATGCTAGAATATGAATGAGAGTGTTACAATCCAAATATTAAGCTATGTGAGATTAAGCTACATGTAAAAATGAAAGCTAAGCTAAGCTAGAATGCCATGGATGAGAGAATGTAGACAAGAAATAGAAGTTCTCCACAAAGCTCCAAAGAAACCTGTTAGAAAACCTGCAGCATAACAATATTCAAAATATGGATTGATTGAGGGGGAAAGCTCTCTCCCTTTTAAATATGTATGGACGGTGGAGATTAAGATGAATATGGTGGATGATCAACGGTGGAATTTGAAAAGAGGAGTGATCCATGTGCACACACAAATCAACCAATAGAATATAAGTTGACTTGTCAAATAAGACAAAAGTCACAAAGCCTTTTCTTTTAATTGCAAAATAGAAAAAAGACTTTATGTGTGCACTTTAAGTGGGTTAGAAGAATGGGGTCTTTTATTTAATTAAAAGGGGACATGTTCTTTTAATCAAATAATGAACTTAGGATAGCATAGTCAAACTATAGGTTATAATCAAATAAATTGATTATTAGCAATTTGGCTTAGGTAAGTGATTAAATTAATTTAGCTAAAATGTTAAAAAGGGGGCTAATAGTCTAGATGACCATTTTTAAGTGATTACAAATAGTACATAAAATAATATGAAAAAAAAAAAGAATTAAATCCATGAAATGGCCTCAAAAGAGAAAGGATGAAAAAGAAAACAAGATCATGAAAGTGGCTAAGAAAGTAAACATTTTGAATGTGGATTTTTTCAAAGTGACTGTGAACATGAGGGTAAGGTTTTGAGAGTGGGCAACATTGAGAGGTATACTATGATAGTGTCAAAGAATAGTAAAAAAGTTGCATTAAAAATAATGTCAGTTCAAAACATAAACATCCTTAGGAGACATAAAAGTCTTTAAGCACGTGACAACCATTAGATGAGATTATAATATATACTTATTAATAAGCCTCAAGATGTATCCTTAAGTATATATTAATTATTTAATAATTACATAATTATTATGACTCTTGTTGTACTTGTGAGAAATTGTTAGTATCATCTAATCAATAAAATAATTGGTAGGGAAATATTTTATAGAAATAAGTCGACATACAGGTATGCATTTTCCATTTATTATTTATTATACTTTAAAGATACTAGAGATGAGAACAATTAAAACTTGAAACACTAATTGTGTGGGAGAAACTAGATATAATTAACATTAAATATGCAAGAAAATAGGCATAGCTTGATTTAAATAAATTTAATGATAAAATCTCAAGATGTCCTTGTTGGAGTGGTTTTCTATTGAATATAAAAACTTTGATTGTACACATGAACTAGTGACTAATAATTCATAGGAAAGCTCTAATTATAAAGAGAAATTGGAATTAATTGTATCCTAAGATTTTAGTTAGATTTTTGAATCTTTGACAAGTTGTCTGATAATGAAGTTTATAAATTTAAATGAAGATTGATTTACACTTATCTTGATTATGTTGACCATAGTTTGGAAATATGCATGGTTGTTTCAACTATTTTATGTTCAAGTTATTGTAAATTATGTGTTTCTAGCTACTCTTATATTAATGGAATCTAGAAAAATTATTTAGTAATGAACCAATGGTGTCATTGTGGAAATAAAATTGTCAAGCCTATGTATAAAAAGTTCATGAAAAAATGAACATTGCAGGAGGTAAACTGAAGAAATAAATTTATATAAACAATAACAGAATATTATATTAGAAGTGATTTATACCATGAAGAAACAAATAGAAGAATAATTGAGCATTTAAAAATTCAATAACCTAGAAGAACAATCTTTATGAATTTCATAAATAATAAATGAATAAACAATACTTATTTCTACTATCAAAACATAGTCCTTCAAAATGCATTACACCTAGTTTGCTACAAATGTTGTGGATTTATTTGCACATATTGCAATGTAGTTAGTGAGAATGCATTAAGAAGGGGAAAATAAAGTCCCTAAAAATTCTTGAAGACAAATTAGTGAAGTTAAAAAAGAAAGATAAATGTATGAATAATGGAAAAAATAATGCAAGCCCAGTAAAGAGATATCCAAATAAATAGGGAGAAAATATGGAGGAATAGAAAACACCAATAAACCAATATAGAGAAAAAGAATAAATAATGATAACTAGTAAGCCCCAAGAGATTACATAGCTATGTTAGTTTTAACAATGAGTGCTTTGTGTTTTTGCTTCTAAAAATACAATGCTAAAAATGATTTTTTTGCTTTTGAAAATGCAATTTTGGGTCTGGTAATGATTATTTGTAGTGCCATCCTAAAATGTGGGAACAATTAATGATGGGTCATGACAACTAGATTTTCAACCTCAATAATAGTCTCAATGAGGAAAGGGGAAGAGTAGAAGATTTTAAGACAAATTGGTGAGTCCTATATACCAATAACACATTTACCCACATGAAACCCTATACAATAGATATGTAGTTGTCATGTCGCCCACATGTCTTATTTTCTATCCAATTTTCTTGCTTGAAAATGGAAAATACTATAGAAAAAATAGATAAGAGCCAATAGGAAAATATAAATGAAATAATAGAAATTCATTTTAATGGAAAACATTAAATTCTCCCCATTCGTTGTCTAGGCTTAGAGGGGAGATCATGTTGGGATAAGATGACTTAGCCTTACCATGATTTACTATTTTATTTGTGCTTACTTGGAAAGTTGCTAAATGAAGCTGGAATCTTCTACAAGGAAAGATTTGGAGTAGAAAAGCATAAAGCTTTTGTTTTTTGGTGATTTATTCTCTTGTGCTTTGCTTTTATGTAAAAGTTGCACATAAGGAAGTTTCTAAAATAATTTGTAGATGTGTTGAATGTAGAAGTTTTAGAAAATATCTCCTCTTGTATGAAAACTCTACAAGTACAAGGCATTACTATAGAGAATTATGTGAAAGAGAGCAATTTTTGGAGACATTGTTGTGCTATTGAAATTATTCTAGATTTGATATTATAGCTAAATATTCTTGGAGAGTTGTGGCTCTATAGATTGTATTATAATTTTTGTTGCTGATTATATCTATTGACTCTGGCTTTTGAGTGCTAGGTTTTTTTTCTCAAGAAGGGTTTTCCATGTATATCTTGTGTTATCTGTTTATCTATCGAATCTTTTTGTATGTGTTTATTTAATTTGCCATAGTGTAAGAATTTGTGAGATAATTTTCAACATCATATCTCATGTTATATTTAGCATTTGGAAGCATTTTGCACTTAGGCTTCCTTTCAATTGGTATCAAAGCCTGGCCAACTTTGTTATTGTTGCTGGGTAGATGGATTTTTTGTGCTGATCTAGTTTTAGTGGGAGTTTTGCATGGGTTTTTCCATAATCTTATTGTAGGTTAGATATGAAAAGCACATCCATTAGAGTATATATGGATAAGTTCAATGGAAACAATTTTGAGTTGTGGAAATTGAAAATGGAGGACATGCTTGTTGATAGAGATCTATGGGTTGTGATTTCATCAACGAAACCTCAAATTACATTGCAGGAAGATTGGGATGAGATGGATTGAAAAGAAAAGGGTTTAATAAGACTTTTTTTGGTTGATTAAATGCTCTTGAATATTCATTAAGAAAAGACTTCAGCTATCCTTTGGAAGAAGCTTAGTGATATTTATCAAGGGAAATCCTTGGTAAATAAGTTATTTTCTAAGAAAGAAATTGTACTCTTTAAGAATGGAGGAAGGAGGTTCTATTGCTGATCACTTGAATGCATTTAATATGATGATTGGTCAGTTGAATTTTTTTGGTGATAAGATTATTGATCAAGATAAATGCATGCTTATGTTATGTTCATTTACAGACTCATGAGATCACCTTGTTATAGCTATTGGAAGCACAACAATCACTTTCAAATCAGAGGATGTGGTTGGTTTGTTGAAATTTGAAGAGATGCAAAGAAAATATTCTAAGATGGCCAAGGAGGCCCTTGTTTCTTGTGGTAGAACAATGGAGAAAAGAAAGAAAAAGGACAAGAAGGGAAAATCCAAGTGTCCTAGGAGATCTAAGTCTCCTAGTAAAAATTCCAAGGCAAAATGTTTGAACCGTGGAAAATTTGGTCATCTTCAAAGAGATTGCAAAGAGGAGAAGAGAAAGAAAGGTAAAAAGGATTTCTCTAATTCTAACCCTAATAAAACTTCTCAAGATTATGTAGATTCTTTTGTTTCATCATTGGCAACACATGTATTAGAAGATGTGTGGTTGATAGATTCAGGTGCTTCTTTTCACATGATATCTCACAAAGATTGGTTTTCAATGTATGAAGAATTTGATGGTGGAAAGGTCTATTTGGGTGATAACTCTCACTTGAATATTGTTTTTCATGGTAGAGTCAAGATCAAATTCATTTATGGAAGAGTGAAGGCGATTAATGATGTATTGCATATCCTTGGCATATATGTGAAATGTGGGCCTCAGATACTCACACACACTTCAACATGATCATTACTTGAGAGATCATCTTGGAATAAATATGAGATTATTCATCTGAGTAATGCAACAATTCAACCTATTGCCTTCTAACTAGGAGGATTTTTCCTTTGCTCTCAAAACAAGAAGTGAGCAACCACGCCTATAGTATGAAGGATTTATAGCTAAATGAGAATACAAATGAATCTACATGAAATGCAATTTAATCTAAGAATAAAAGAAAACAAGCTACACTATACAAATGAATATTAGAATCTAAATGATATTAAGATACTAGAAAATATGAAAGCTACACAAATATGAGAAAAATGAGCAGATATTCTAGCATAAATTTGATGCACAAAATATTCAACCTCTATGAGGAATTGAAGGCCTCTTAAATAGAGTTCCAAAATCAATCAATGGTCAAGATCAAGTAGAATAGACAGTTGAGATTGGAAATGAGATTTAGTTGGAAAGGAAACTTCCTTGTGCAAGTGCAATTGACTATTTCAGATCTTAGTATGATGGAGAGTTAATTGATTCTCATCAAAGTTGGAGAGAGAGTTAACTAATTCAATTCCATTTTGAGTTCTAGTTCACTCATACTTTCCATTTTTGAACTGAAGAGAAGATTTAGAGAAAATATTTAACTTAATAAAATGAGATATGACCTCATTAATGCATAAACTTTAATTAATTGAATAATTAAATTCAATAATTAAAATGTGGACATTATTAAATTAAATACATTTAATTCCTTTGTATTATTAGCTAAAGAAGTAATTTAATTTAATTAAAGTATGAAGACTTATAATTAAATTAAATTAAATCAATATGTTTAATGTAGCTAATTTGAGTCAATACTTAGGAATTAAATAAAGAGTGTGATTAATGTAGATTAGGGTTTTCTACATCTAACACTTAAGTCAAGTAGTAAGTATCAAAATCAAAATTGATTGAATAGACCAAAATTGGTTAACATGGCAATGTGCCAATTTTGGGGTATTACATTTGCCCCTCTTTGAATGAATGTGTGAGGAACACATTTGATTCAAAGAAATTAAAAGTATGAAGCATAGATTAAGAAATGAGAGGTTCCAAAATTGATGATTCAAAGACCAATTGATAAGATTTTTAAGGTTATCTCTAGAATGAAGTTGAACCTTAGGGAATCTAGATAGAACACCTAGATACCAATATGTGATGAGATTATTTCTAAAATTGATGATACAAAAACCAATTGACAAGCCTTTTAAGGTTATCTCCAAAATAAAGTTGAACCTTAGGGGATCCAGATAGAACACCTATATATTGAGATTGATAAGCTTTTTAAGGTTATCTCTAAAATGAAGCTTAACCTTAAGGGATCTAGATAGAACACCTACATACCAAGATTGATAAGCTTTTTAAGGTTATCTCTAGAATGAAGCTTAACCTTAGGAGATCCAAATAGAACACTTAGATATCGAGATTAATAAGCTTTTAAATGTTATCTCTAGAATGAAGCTTAACCTTGGGGATCCATATAGAACACCTAGATACCGAGATTACTAGCACAAAGATTGTCAAATTTCATAGAATTGTTCCCAGAATGAGACTCAATTCTTAGGAGTTGGGGTTTAGCCTATCCTGATACCTATCCATTGAATAGTGATCAAAAGAAAAATCCTAGAATTATCCCTAGAACAAGGCTTAATTCTCAGCAAAAGTTAGGATCATCTCTAGAATGAAGCTTAATCCTTAGCAAGAATTTGGAATTATCTCTAGAACAGAGCTTAATCCCCCAAAGTATAGATAGAAAACTTGAATACTGGTCCATAAAAGATAACAAGACCTATCATGAGTCATAGAATCATCCTAAGAATGAGGCTTGATCCTCAGGAGTCAAGGTTTAGACTATCTCGATACCTATCCATTGAACTCTGACAAGAATTGTTATAAGATTGATTAGCTGATCAGAAGATAAAATAGATGACATAGATGCCAAATAGAAGGGAACAAGATGCCCTAAGTGATGAGGACATAAGATTCAGATTGAGTTGAAGCTAGTTTTGAAAGATTCAATGATGTAATCCTCCTGCCCCCTCAGGAGCAAAATCAAAAGATGACACACCAAAATAGTGATGTAGAGAAGTATATTGAGAGATACTAAAGAAATCTAAAAGTTGGAAGAATGAAGAAGAGATTAGAAAGATCTAAAGAAAATTTGAAATCAATTTAGAGTGATACCAAGGTCCAAAAGATCAAGTTTGACCAAAGTTAATTTGAGTTGATTATAGTTGATTTTTTTTTAGAAATTTAGAAAATTTTGAAGAAAATGTGATTTGAAAAGGTTTCGAGATTCACAAAGTATAAAAAAGATGGACTACACAAGCATTTGATCAAGTTGGTCCCAAAATTTTAAAATGTGATTTTGAGTTATTTGAATGCGTTAGATTTCAAATTTGATCCTAAAAATGAGTTTAGAGCGGCTAAATTAGCCAAGAGGGTGATTAATTGATCATTTGTGTAGTCATGAACAAACATGATAATTTGAAGAAACTAACAATCCCTCATCACAAAGAATACAAGTAAATCAATGATCAAACCATGTGCTTATGAAAATGCAGCCCTACACTAGACACAAACCTAAGTATGGTTACCAAGCTTTGAAAATTGTCATCACTAAGCATGTAGCTAAACCCTAGATGTCATACAATTCTCACTAACATTGAAATCATAGGAATATGAATAGGACATATGTTCTAGTGTTTTCAGGATTAAATGTAAGCATTCGAGGCACAAGAAGCCAAAATGACCAAAACATTTACCCCTTTTAATGTAGCAAGTGAACATAAGCATCAGAGCATAAATGCTAGGATGACCAAAATATTTCTTGCGTACAAACACACCAGACACACAAGAGATCCTTCTTATGCTAAGTAATTAGTAAGTATTTTTTATGCAATGACCCTTGCATTCATAACTTGAGATAGAAGTGTGCCAAGCATACTTGCAGTGACCCATACGTTCACTTAGCAGGACGAGTATCAATATTTACTATAGCATAAAGAGTTCCCTCAAAAAAGCAAGGAGAAGAACCAACCTCAATGAAGAGTCCACATAAAAGGAGTCAAGGTACACAAAACCATCCAAAATAAGATGGAGGCTCTTGTAGTGGACACCCCTTTTATAAGGATGCTTCAGATCATTGGAATTAAACCATAGACAAAAAGAAAAGAAAATATCATGCCCCCAATCCTTACTTTTCTAGTTGAAAGGGACATCATTGAGTCGCTCAAAAAGACATGATAAAGAAAAAGTAAAGCAAATAAAGAAAACCTTAGCATATCCCAAACAAGTTTATCATTTTTAGTTAAGCTTTTGTGTTATAGGATTGATGTCAAGTGTCAATGTTCAGAACATATATGAAAGAAATCTCTTCAATAAGGTGACAATAGTAGACAGACATAGTTAGAACAACTAGTGATTGAAGTCAAAGAGGAATCTTTAGTAAGAAGAACCTTGGTAGGAATTAAGTGATAGTAGACAAACATAGTTAGGAAAATTGGTGACTGACACAAGAGAGATTTTTTCATGAGAGGCATCTCAGAAGTGACACTAGTGATAGTAGGCAAATGTAGTTAGAATAACTAGTGATCAATTTTTCATACTTTGTTTGATATACATCATTGACATGGTTGATTATGAGATGGAAATCATCAAAGATGTTTAACTCATCTACTCTCCATTCAATTGTAATCTCCATGCCATTAATGATAGCTTCATACTCAGTGATATTATTTGTATAAGGAAACAAAATCTTGTACACCTTAGGTAGTGAGTACCTTTGTGGTGTTATGAATAAGATCCCAACACCAAATCCCTACTGTGTGAAGGAACTATCAAAGAATATCACCCAAGTTTAGTGTGGAATCATTAGAGTTGATTCATTAGGGAAATCAATGTTTAGTGGAAGAAGAATCTATATTGGTACTTCTACTAATTGATTATCAATCACTTGTCCTTTGATAGAGTTTCATTCAACATACTAAATGTCAAACTCACTTAGTATCATGACCCACTTAGCTAGCCTTCATGTTAGAGCCACCTGCTGAGTAAGTAATTTAGTGGATCAATTTTAGCAACCAATCATTTAGTATGGCTAAGCATGTAGTGTCTCAACTTTTGGGAATCAAAGATGACTACCAAACAAGCCTTTTCAATGATGCTATAATTCATTTCATAAGAAATCAGTGTGTGACTTAGATAGTAGATAGCTCTTTCTTTGTTATCATTGTCTTCTTGAGCTAGCAAGATACCCAAATATGTCTCTATTGCTGAGATGTATAAAATAAGAGGCTTCCCATAGATAGGAAGCATTGAGATTGATAGATTAGCAAGGTATTGCTTTATTTGTGTTAAACTAATTACATTCTTGGCTCCAGTTATATTTCACACCATTATGTAGAGTCTTGGTAAAAGGTTGTGAACTATCTACTAGCCGTGAGATGAATCTATGAATGGATTGAAGTCTTCCTTGTAAGCCCCTCATCTAACTGATATTACAAGGTGGAGGCATGACCATGATTTCTTGAACTTTCTCTAGATGACCTCAATTCCTTTTACAAACATAATGTACCCAAGAAATTTCCTTGATGTTACACCAAATGCACATTTCTTGGGATTAAATCTTAGGCTAAATTTATCCATGCAATACAAAATAGGTCCCAAATCTTGAAGGTGAGTGTTGCATTTTTTGCTCTTAACCAAAGTATCATCTACACAGTCTTCCATTGTTTTATGCATCATGTCATGAAAAATTATAGTAACTACCCTTTGATATGTAGTACCAACATTTTTCAAGCCAAATGGCATCGCATTCCAACAGAAGGTTTCCCATGCACAAGTGAAAGCAGTCTTTTCCTACCCTTCTAGTATAATTTTGATCTAATTATAACCAGAAAATCCATCCATAAGTGAGTACATTTCATATCCTTTCCTCATGTCCACTATCATATCAATGTTAGGAAGTGGAAAATGATCCTTTGGAAATGCTAAGTTCAAATCTTGGAAGCCTATACACACACTGATTAATTCGTCATGCTTGGAGATTGGAACAATGTTTGATATCCATTCAACATAATCAACAGCTTAGATGAAACCAACTTTTAAAAGCTTTTCCAGTTTAGCTTTGACAAGTAATGCAACACAAGGATGAATTTTTCTAAGTTTTTGTTTGATTGGTTTAACTCCTAGCACAATAGACAAGTGATACATTATGAGATCAACATCTAATCATGGCATATCTGTATATGTCCACACAAAGTTTATCTTTTTCTCTTGGAAGAAGGCAATGAATTCCTCTTTTTCTTCTAGAGAAAGTGATTGTGCAAAATATATCATGTAAGGATGTTCTTCTATTCCCAAATTGATTGACTGTGTTTGTTCTATCAATACTGATGATCTTTCCTAAAAATGACTAGGAAGTGCATTAAATATCTCATTCGTAGGCACCTCAGAGAGGTTTTAACCCTTGGATACATCTTTTATTTTTAATTTTTTAGGTTCTAACACTATCACAATGTGGTTTTCACCATCAAACCTTTCATTTCATTTCTTTTTGATTGTATGACTAAGATATTTGATGTCAGCTTCAGCCATGTTGATGCTTTGTTCACTGGTGGAAGACGTTATAAGTTTGACAACATTTAAGTAATAGGCAAGAGCATAGTCATTTTGGAATGTAGGGACTTCACTAGATGCATTGGAATTCTAGTTTATGAGCTTGGGATATGTGAGTGAAAGAGATGTGGTGGATTTAATAGCATTCATGGTGTAGTCATCAAATGCTTGGACAAGCAGTTTGAAACCTACAACGGCTTCCCCCAAAAGTGTGTTCGAATGCCTCTAAGTTCTAATGTCATTAATCCAAGACTCGATGGCACTAGTTGGATAAGACTCATCTAACCTAACCATAGACACTTCACCTACTTCTAGATTTTTACAATGATACTCAATGCATAGAGAATGATTATACTCTCCTTGTTCTTGTCGAGTATGATGTGAATCAATAGTATCATTAGAAGAAACACTATTCCATCCATGGTGCTAACATGTGGTAAAAAATCATCTAGTTTAGCAAAGAATTTGGCACAATCATAAGGAATGGGATAAGGATAAGGATCCTCATAATTGGCATTGTCTTTATGGTCATCAAACTTAGCTTGTGACTCATTTTTAGATGAAATCTTAGGTTTTGGTATAAATTTGTTAATCCCTATATGAAAGGGAATCTTCTTGAAGCCTAGACCAGATGTATCTCAATTCCTCCTAGCTATCACTTTGACAGGATTGATCAAACTATTTTTGTTGCATACAATAAGACCAGTCCCCTTGTAGCAAAAGTAGTTCATGTGTTTAAGACCTAGATCATACTTTTCAGGAGTAATTTCATGAGACTATTCTGTGAGGTCAACTGGAGTTTCCTCTTTGTACATCCATGAAATAATGGCTCTATTTTCACTGTCCTCCTCAAGAGGGATAGTAGCTTTTACAAATGTACTATTGTACTTGGTTTGAGGTGTCAACACAAAAGATTTCTTTACTTTAGATGGTCTCCCATAATGATGGGGAGACTTAGGAAGAGATGTCAATGGTAGGATTGATTCTATGTGATACTCACCCATTCTAGTTTCTTTCAGCATGAATTAATGCTCAATTTAATTTAGCTCGTTATCATGATGGTCTATAGATTCCCTATTAGTAGGTATGAATTTTTTAGCATATTTTAGCATGTTATAGGTATAGCTAGTACTTGTAGGTATGGTGACTTTAGAGCCATAAAATGGGAACTTTATGCATTGATGGTAAGTGGTAGGCACAAATCACATCTCATGTATCCATGGTACTCCTAGTAGAATATTTTTAAGATAAGGGAATGTCTAGGACTTGACAAGTGGCATCCCTTTCTATAGGACCAACCTGGAGAGGTAACACAATAAGACCCAAGGATTTGTGCTTGACTTTATCACACACTTTGATAGTTATCTTGTGATGAGGGTCAATAGACTCTTCATAATAGTCTAATTGTCTAAGAAAAGTAGTAGAGACAATGTTTAAACTAGCTCTATTACCAATAATCACACAACAGACACCTTTTTTTTGTATCATGACCTCAACGTGTAGAGGTTGATTATATGGATGACTCAGTGAATTATCATCCTCCTCAGAGAAGGACATATGGTAAGGTGAGGTCAAATGACCTACCATAGATTGGAACCTCTCAAGATCAAGATCTTGAGGGACATTTTCCTTAGTGAGGGCTTTGTCAAAAATTTTCCTATGAGTAGCCAAGATTTTGAGCAATTCAAAAATCTTGATTTGAGCATTTGTTAGTTGTAATTGATCAAGGATACTATAGCTAGCAGCCAAAAAAGTTGTTGCAAGTTTTGTTCCTTTGCTGGATGGACTAGAAAGAGGTTTGTCTTTATGTTGTTCTAACTCAGGAGCAAAAGGCATAGTGCCTTTGAGCACTAACTTGGCACAAGAATGTGTAACAACATTGGCACAAGTTTGTGATGGTTCATTGTTAGATGTGTTGGAAGTAGGACCCCTTAAGACAAATGGTGTCTTAGGTTTAGTTTTTTCTTGTTTTCCCTTGATGGTGATAATGTAACAATACTCAAAATCCATCGGTTCAACCATGTGGACTATCTCATCATCATCATTAGAGTACATATAGTTGATCTTGTTATGAGATTTTTGTTTCAAGTTTTCTCCTTTTCATAGTGAGGGAATGGATCCTTGAAAGTCTTGTGATCTGAGTTCTTATTGTACACTTGAAAGTGTCCCACTCTAAACCCTTCTATCCCAATGATTCCATGAGTTGGAATGTTTGGATGCCAGCTTAGAGCTCCCTATCCATGGAGTGCAAGAGAGTGTATTTCAAGTTCAAGGGCTCTTAGATGAGCTTTAGAGATACTCTTCTTGCTAGTAAACCATGCAATGGGAGGTTCCAAAGACAAGATGCAAGAATGCAAATGTCCCAAGGAGTTCCTCAAGAATGCAATGCAAATGAAGATTAAGCTAGAATGAGATGCAAAGTGCAGCTATGCTAAAGCATGTATGAGAGTGTTACAATACCATTATTAAGCTATGTGAGATTAAGATACATGTAAAAATGAAAGTTAAGCTAAGCTAGAATGCCATGATGCCATGGATGAGAGAATGTAGACAAGAAATAGAAGTTCTCCACAAAGCTCCAAAGAAACATGTTAGAAAACCTACAGCATAACAATATTCAAAATGAGGATGGATTGAGGGGGAAATTTCTCTCCCTTTTAAAGATGTATGGATGGTAGAGATCAAGATGAAGATGGTGGATGATCAATGGTGGAATTTGAAAAGAGGAGTGATCCATGTGCACACACAAGTCAACCAATAGAATATAAGTTGACTTGTCATATAAGACAAAAGTCACAAAGCCTCTTCTTTTAATTGCAAAATAGAAAAAAGACTTTATGTGTGCACTTTAAGTGGGTTAGAAGAATGGGGTCTTTTATTTAATTAAAAGGGGGACATGTTCTTTTAATCAAATAATGAACTTAGGATAGCATAGTCAAACTATAGGTTATAATCAAATAAATTGATTATTAGCAATTTGGTCTAAGTAAATGATTAAATTAATTTAGCCAAAAAGGGGGCTAATAGTCTAGATGACCATTTTTAGGTGATTACATTTGCCCCTCTTTGACTAATGCGTGATCGATCTGGGAACACATTATGTCAAAGAAAATAGAAAGCCAAGTAGGCGGTGATAGATATAGATATCTGATTTTGAAGAATGAAATGTAGAAAAAGATAGCAAGTCCTAAATGTACAGCCTGATAGTGGTAGTACTGAACACTAGGAAAAGATGATGTCAAAATTCAAGAAGAATGCTAACACTTAGCAAAGTAGATAGATCGAGAACAAGTGAAAAGATCAAACAAATGCTCCTAAGAAATAAATAGTTGTAGCAATCAGTGATAGAGTATTTTTGCCCCCTCGGGATCGAAATTGAAATGAGTTAAGGGGATGCAAAAACTGGCTAGACATGAGAAAATTAGAATATACCAATGTCCAAGATGATAGATAGATGATTAGAACCCAAGAATGACTATAAAAAAAGTGATAAAATGCCCCAGTTTGACTAGAGTTGACCTTGAAGGATATAGCATAAAAATTAGGTTGAAATGAGTAGAAAGGTGATTTTAGACATGAAACAGTGAATTGAAGTAGATATGAAGTATGGAAATGATGAAGACATGAAGAAATGAAGATGCCCTAGTGATGATTTAGAGATTAGACCTCAAAAGGTCAGCTAATTGCTCAGAAGAAAGTAGAATTTTAAAAGACAATTTTGACCATCAAGATGAACTTGAATTTGGATTTTGGTCTCAAAAATGAATCTAGGATGTTGAAATTATTTAAGAGGTCAAAACTTTATATAATGTGATGATAAGATAGAAAAGAGATGAAGTGAAAGATTAAGAAGGTGAAAAGACATTAACAAGAAGAAAGTAAAGAAATATATGAAAGGAGTTAGCTTATATGTCCACAAAAAGATGAAGAGAGAGCTCTCCCCATATGCAAGAATGTAAGACTAAGCTAGAAAATGAACCTAAAATGCAAGCTAATATGAAAAGTGGTTTACCAGCAAGAAGTGCATAATATTTAGACTCTTAATTTCATCATTGAGAATTTATTAAGGACATCATGAGATCATACAACCATCACTAGTATAACTATGAGGATATGAATATGATTGATATCAGATAGGTATGTGGAAATCCAATCTAAGCATCAGAGACATGTAAGTCAAGATAACTACATGATTAGATTCCCTAAGTTTAATTTAGCAAGATTAACCTATATCAAGGCATAAGCACCAAGATAGCCCCCTAGTGTGGTCTTGCAAAATAGTCAAGGATGATACATTTGTAAGTCAACATGTTGGATAGGACAAGCATAAATTCTTACAACACTATAGACAAACAAAGTATACCCACAAGAAAAAATCAAGAAAGTATGTCCCATGCCCCCAGTCTTCTAGTCAATGACATCCTCGAAAGACTATTAGGGAGGGAACACATGGCAAAGAAATCATCATAGATAGCACACAAAGTAGATAAAGATCAGCATAGCTCAGTAGTTTAAGGGTTAAAGTGTGTGTGTGTAAGTCACTTGGTCATTTCTTCAAGACTTGATTCTGATAGTGAGAAATATTCTGACATCGGAGACCGTAGGTAAACTATCTAAAAAATGTTGAAAAATACTAGATGTCAAGGTGGGGGAAGTGTTGAGAAACACTATTTTGTGAGTTGTCAAAGAAACCCTAATGCACAAGAATACCTCAATAGGCTAAGTAGCTATGCCCCTGAGATGAGGACAAGAAATAATTCCAAGCTAGGAAATAAGTAGCAAAATAGGTGATTGAGACTGATAGACAGAGGTGCAAGGGTCTCAAGTAGCACCTATTTCTAGATTTTCACGACTTGACAGATTTTTTCAGGACTTTTTTCAATTTTTTGTATTTTTGTATTTTTTTTTTTTTGGTGATACATCAAAGTGCCTATTGCTAGGTTTTCACTAAGAAGATCTTTTTTTCAGGACATTTTCTAATTTTTAAGATTTTTTTCAGGATCATATATGATTTTTTTTGGAATTTTTTAGAAGGTTTTAGATATCACTAGTTCTCAAGCAAGATCACATCATTTTCTCCTAATGTCTAGCAAGGTATAGGACATGATGGAGAAACAAGCCAGTGGATAAGCAATAATGCATAAGAAAGGAATGTGAAGCAAGTGAAAGTGATCCTCAAGAACTGACTCCTCAAGAGTACCCAAACTAGGGAAAGAGGTGAAATAGTCATATGAAGCATGTTTGAGATAAGCAATGGAAGTAATGAGAAAGATAGGATGTAGGATAAGTGGTGAAGCCAACAAGTGCGATAGCATATAAGATAAGCAATGAAAGCTAATGAGTAAGATATCATGAAAGCGTGTAGTCCAAAAGAGTAGCCATGTCAAGAGACCTATGAGAGTCATGTTTCATTTATTATGATCAAGACCAAGGGGTCAACAAGATAGTATAGCAATGGGATAGAGCAATAAGAATAAAGCTCAAGATAGAGGCTATGAGTGAATGGGAGAGCACAATAGAAAATCTGGTGGATAAGATAGCCAATATGCAAAGATAGCTCAACATTGTCAAGATCAAAGAGAGAAGAGGGGATGGATGGATGATGGAAGAATTATGCTTGATGCCTGTTTGCCAAGTTTTCATCATGGTACTTATCTAAGGTGCCACAAGAAGTAGTTTTCACCATAGGATAAATTTTTTTCTCTTTACTTTTGCTACCAAGGTGCCACAAGATGTGGTTTTCACTAAGGCACATTTTCATTTTTTTAATTTTTTTTTTTTTTTTTTTTTTGAATCTCTCTCTCTCTCTCTCTCTCTCTCTCTCTCTCTCTCTCTCTCTCTCTCTCTTTGAATTTTTAGAAAGAGCTCAAGCTTTTTGAATGTAGATAGTGCTCCTATAGGAAAGATAAGTCATGATAAGACAAGACCATAGAAAGGTATGCTCAAAGATGTTGATAGGGTGATGAAAGAGAAATGGTAGTAGGAAGAATATATTGAGGATAAGAGTTCATGTATAGAAAGTAAGTGTAAGCTTTAGAGGATTTCATGAGGGTAGCTGAAATATTGGACAAGATCAACATTGACACACACCTTGAAGGGTATTGGAACAATGGAGGAATCATGGATGAAATAGCTTGAGATTTAGATGTATGAGGTGGTAGAAGAGATTTGAAAAAAAGTGGAGTGAAAGGATTTGTAATATTTTTAGAAATATTTTTGGAAGAAGATGGAATAGAAGCCTTTGGAAGCTTGAATGTCAACTTTGAAGTATTTTCAATATTCAATTCTTTTAAAAGAGACTTGGGAATCCATATAGCTTTAGATTTTCTTTTCGATACTTCAAAACACATTTCTTCAATAATGGGTTTAGGAACCCACATTTTCTTTGATTTAGCTCTCTTAATAGTTGACCTTTGCGGTCTCTTTTGTGCATTCTCCTTCTTAGCATTCACATGTCGATTAGATGGTACATAGTGATCTTTCTTTTTCAATGGATTCTTATTTTTATTCTCACTTCCAAAGGATTTGGGATTTGTGGATGAATAAGGATGATATGATTGGTTTAGATGTATAGATGGGTGAAAAGTCATCAAGGATGAGAATCTTTGTTGATCTTGAGGTAATATAGGAGAGCTAGGGAATGATCTATGAGTGAATGTAGGAGATGGAGGAACATAAGGCCCCAATATGGATGGAAGGTTTGAATGCTTTAGCTTAGATAGATAAGGACCAAGGATAGATTTAGAAGATGCAAAGGGATAGTGGGAAGGGATATCAACATCTTTAGAGTGAGCAACATGGTCAAAGCCATCAATAGACTCATGAGTACCTTTCATAGGAGCAACATTTTTAATAGAAGCACTTGAAGCTTGAGCACAATTTTGAAGTGGATGTGGAGAATAAGAACATGAGGGGATGCTTTGATCTTGAAAAGTAGCCTTGGATAGCATATGAAGAGAAATTTTCTCATAATTTTCAGTAAGCTCAAGGGAGATAGTGGAAGTGGTGTCTTCATCATATTTAGGAGGTGGATTAGCTATAGGATATGGAGGGGAAAAATATTGAAAGAGATGAAAGGGTGCTTGATCTTGATCTTTCTTGAAATTTATAGCTTTTTCTTTTTGAGAGTCCTCTTGACATGGAGCCACTTCCAAGGACAAGGGAGAATGAAGAGTGAATGGAGTAGTGCTTGGATTAGGCATAGTAGTGCATGAAGGTTGAGGATGTTTAGGATCAGTAGCATGGAAAAGGTTTGCAGCCAAGTGAAGGTTAGCTTGAGTTTCTTTTAGAGGTAGCCCTTGAGGATACACATAGTCAATGTGGAAAGCATTAGGTTCTTTATTTGATGGAGGCATGTTGGAAAGCTTTGAAGTGTTGGGAGATGCATGAGTGTTGGAAGAAGTGGAAGATGTAATGGAGCCACTACTAGACATAGGTTCATTAATGTAATCTTGCTCAAGAAAAGTATCCTCATCGCATGAATCATTAGAGGTATCAATAATTCCATTATCAATAAGATCTTGGATTTTATATTCTAGCTCAATGCAATCTGAAGTACTATGCTCATTATGTTGATGATAAGAACAATAGATATCCAAGAATGGGTTTCCATATGAGCTAGACTTTGGTAACATGATGATCTTATTGCTAAGAAGTTTTTGCAAAGAGTCATCATAAGAATCTTCCAAGGGAGCAAAAGTTCTATTAGAAGTATGTCTAGGATCTTCTTGTTGTTTCTCAAGTGAATAGAATGCATTCATGTCTTCATCATTATCTTGGTCAAAGATAGGTCCATCATGAAATTTTGGAATAGGCTCAAAGTAGGTATCACTTGCTTGTCCTCTAAAGAGGTCTTTAGATCTAGAAGATGAAGACATTTGATATCTTGAAGTAGAGCATGTAGACCTAGAAGAAGAGGATGACCTCAAAGAAGGTGACTCACATGCATGTAAAGACATTAAGGAAGATTCATGTAATGATGCAATCTTCTCCTCTAACCTTTTCTCAAGTTTAGACTTCATTTCTATCATGCACTTAGAGAGATGAAGGTAAGAAAGATCATTTGTCTCTTCTAGTTCTTTATATTGTGCATATAGATATTGAAACTCTTTAGTGACATGGAGGATATCATGATCATCTAGATTTGGTTGAGGTTTGGTAGCACAAGCTTTGAATTCCATAGTGATAGATAGATAATCAAGCATGAAGGAGACTAGAGGAAGCTAATAAGGTGACACAAGATAAGTTGATGTCCAAACTAGAGAGGTAGATTATTCACTTGCCAATATAGTAATGATAGAGTAAAGTGACTTGTCAAGAAAGTGTCCAAGTTACTTATGACACTAGTGACTCAAGTCAAGAGCTAGACAAGAAGCCAATAGTTAAGTAGATAGAGCAAGTGGGGTGACAAGTGAACAACTTTCCCAACCTAATAGTGTAGTCAAGAAATCAAGGTAACCATTTCAGCAAAAGGATGACTAGCAAGAGGACATAGACCATGAAGACAAAAAGACCAAGAGCACCCAGACCAAAGAGTCACTTTAAGAATGTTCAAGAACTAGAGACATAGAAAATAAAAATCAAATGATGAGACTCCCCTTAGCAAGCAACACAAGAAAATGTTTGCATTTGATGTTTTGACTTGCTTGACAAAGTTTGACAATAGTTGATAGCATAGCAAGTTTGATGTTCAAAAGCAATTTCTTTCCAAGAAAGATAGTGACACATAGAGTAGTCTTCAAACAATCAAGAAATGGACAAAGCAACCTTGCATGATACAAGCATATGTGATGTTTTAAAAGAAATCCCTAGAACTATCGTCATGTTTATGTTCCAAAGATTTTCACAGGTCTAGCACATTCGAGAACACATCAAGCAATATCTACCTAAAAGACATGGTTCATTACTCAACAACTTGGCCCACGCTTGATGCTCCTTCACCTCACACCAAGTGGTTGCCCACAAGAGATATTGGCTTTGTCATGGAAATTCCATAAGCATAACCAAGGGAACACAAATGGTGAGTGTAAAATCTTGGGGTGATCTGGGTAGTCCACTAGGATCGATCCTTGTACCAAGAAGTTGAGTGGCTAAAAAAGGTAGTTACTAACTTAGGGTGTTTAGATAGGGCTTCTATTCATAGTGTTCCTCTTGCTCCCAATTACGGGACACCTCACCTTGCGATGAGTAACCGATCTCGTGATCACAAGAGTACCTTAAGTATTCTTGCCTAGTGATCTCCCTATGGTCGAAATCTCATAAGCGATCACACTAGGCAAAGAAAAACACTACATCTACCAAGGTTTTGTGTCTTTGATAGCCTTGAGTTTATAGTGGGTTGGAAGAGCCGGGTAATCTTCTTGTCCCCACTTGGGTTGTTCCTCTCAGATTGTTCGAGAGTAGGCCCTCTAAAGGATTCTAAACTACACAAAGAGTGGATCAACTTTTGGAAGTCAAGATTTTTGATTCACCACAAGGGTGAAGAGCATACTCTCCTATTCCAATTTTTTTTCCAAAACATGCCAAGAAGATTTAGTTGCCTCTTACTCTTGAAACCAAATGGTAAGTCAAGATTTCTGATTCACCACAAGGGTGAAGAGCATACTCTCCTATCACCAAAAGATCCCAATTGTAAGTTTTAATGTGCCTAAAAATAAACAACTAGTATGTTCCACACATGCAAAAGTAAAGGAAAAGAAAAATTGAGTTTTTATGAATTGGGCAGCCCTACAAACAATCGTTAGTAGCCCTTGTGCATTTGAATCTTTGACATGCGTTCTTTTTATGCAATATTTCAATTTTTTTTCACAAGGATGGCAACCTACAATCACAACTTGTTAGCACCACAAGTTAGTGTAAAATAACATAAAATAATGCAATAAAAAGTGGTTAGTTGCCTCAAATATCCAAGTTATCTTCCAATCAAGTGTATGCAAAGAAAGTGCAAACTAATCACAAATGCTCTCATTTTTACTCTTTGCTTTTGACCTAGTCAACAAGATTGGACTTGTTTGCTATGATTTTGTATCCAAAAATAGAAATAAAAAGAAGAGACCCCTGCTAAAAATTAGAGAGCTTTCCAAAAATGCAAGAAATTCAAAAAAATCTCTTCATTTGCGCCCTAAAGATTGATTTTGTCAAAATAGGCTAGATTTATGAAATTGGGTTTTTTATCCCTAATATGACCTCAAAAGTCAAAACACAAAGATAATACCCCTCTTATAATTCAAATTTTTTTTTTGAAAATGTAAGTTTTTCTGAAAAATACGCTGATTTGTGATCAGAAATGACTTTTTATGAAAAACAAAGAAAAAATAATAACTCTCGCAAGTCACATCAAAATGCTTTAAAAATTGGACTAAGAAATTTTGAACACATACCCAACTTGTAAAAAAAATTTCAGAACCAAAGTCTAAGCGGTTTAAAAGATATGATTAAATCTTTAAACCAATTAGATTTTTGGCCTTCAAACCAATCTACTTATGGGTTGGCCTTAAAACCAAAGTGATAATTCTACAAAAACACTTGATTAGATCCAATATGCTACTGTAAAAAACTAAAGATAAGAAATGAAAGCAAATGGAGTTGGAAACTTGATTCAAGACCCACGGTGGGCGCCAAAAATATACACTCGAAAGTGTCCCACTCTAAACCCTTCTATCCCAATGATTCCATGAGTTGGAATGTTTGGATGCCAGCTTAGAGCTCCCTATCCATGGAGTGCAAGAGAGTGTATTTCAAGTTCAAGGGCTCTTAGATGAGCTTTAGAGATACTCTTTTTGCTAGTAAACCATGCAATGGGAGGTTCCAAAGACAAGATGCAAGAATGCAAATGTCTCAAGGAGTTCCTCAAGAATGCAATGCAAATGGAGATTAAGCTAGAATGAGATGTAAAGTGCAGCTATGCTAAAGCATGTATGAGAGTGTTACAATACCATTATTAAGCTATATTAGATTAAGGTACATGTAAAAATGAAAGCTAAGCTAAGCTAGAATGCCATGATGCCATGGATGAGAGAATGTAGACAAGAAATAGAAATTCTCCACAAAGCTCCAAAAAAATCTGTTAGAAAACCTGCAACATAACAATATTCAAAATGAGGATGGATTGAGGGGGAAATCTCTCTCCCTTTTAAAGATGTATGGATGGTAGAGATCAAGATGAAGATGGTGGATGATCAACGGTGAAATTTGAAAAGAGGAGTGATCCATGTGCACACACAAGTCAACCAATAGAATATAAGTTAACTTGTCATATAAGACAAAAGTCACAAAGCCTTTTCTTTTAATTGCAAAATAGAAAAAGGACTTTATGTGTGCACTTTAAGTGGTTTAGAAGAATGGGGTCTTTTATTTAATTAAAAGGGGACATGTTCTTTTAATCAAATAATGAACTTAGGATAGCATAGTCAAACTATAGGTTATAATCAAATAAATTGATTATTAGCAATTTGGTCTAGGTAAATGATTAAATTAATTTAGCCAAAAAGGGGGCTAATAGTCTAGATGACCATTTTTAGGTGATTACACTTATTATGTCCATCCAAAAAAATTTCACCATCATCAATTAGGTCTTGAACTTTTTGATGCAAGTTGATGCAGTTGCTAGTTTTGTGACCTTTGTTTTGGTGATATTTGCAAAATGTAGTTTCAGTCCACCATGGTGGTCATGGTTGTGGATTGTAAGGATTAGAGTTATCCAATGAAGAAATAAGATTTTTTTGTAGCAAAGTCTTGTAGACCACATCCAAAGGTTCACTGAGAGGTGTATATTCTCATTTTGGGCATGTGACCCAAGATGAGTTCTTTGGTTTATTTTTAGATGTCTTGTTGTCAGAAGGAGGTTTTTCAGTGTTCTTGGATGCTTTGAGATTATCTATAAGATTGAAAGTTTCCTTAGTAGGTTTAGGTTAATGTTGTCAACAACTCCATCATGCACAACCTCTCAGTTTTTATTCACATACTTGGATTTGTCCTTATTTGAGGTTGACCCTTGTTAGTGTCCTTCTAAAGGGTTAGTTCACCCTTTTTTTACCATGAATTCCTCTATTTAGATAGTTTGTGTGACCATGTCTTCAAAGGTAAGTGGACTTTGAAGTTGAACTCTAAACCCAAAATTAGGCAGAAGATTATCCATAAAGATACCAAGTTTCTTTGTTTCTAGGATTTTGCATGTGTATTTGGTGTAAAGTTATCTCCATCTCTTAAGGAATGTGAGGAAAGGTTCCCCAACTTTCTTTTTAAGATTGCACAAGTATCAAATGTTAATTAGGTGTTGTATGTTGTGAGAGTATTATTGCACAAATAGGTTAGCAATATCATCAAACATTTTGATACTAGTAGGCAAGTGTGAAAACTATTCCATAGCCTGTCCACTGAGATTCTTGGAAATAGATGAATGATATGTTTCATTATGCATAAATTCCATAGACAAGGCACTAAATTCCTATAAATGATCTTGGAGACTAGTAGTTCCAGAGTATTTATTGTACTTAGGTAACACAAATCCTCTCAAAAAAGAAGGCATGTCTATACTCTTGTCAAAAGGGAATGGACAAAGAGCATCTAAGGTGTATGTTTTTGTAGGTTTGTCTTTATCACACATCATTTTGGCTAACTATAATTGCATGATCTTTAATTTTTTTTGCAACTTAGACATTTTAGTTTCCTCTTTAGGTATAATGATTGTTTCAATGTTAAAGTGATGAGGTAGCTTGGCTCCCTCTTGAGCAAGTTTGAGAAATTATTCCTCTTTCTCTTCGTTATGCAAGATTTCCACGAGTTTCTGGAAGTTTTTGTCCTTACAAAAATTTTCAATATGTTCAGGAAGTACTTCTTCCTCTTTCTCATTTTCATCAGTAAAAGGTTCCTTATGTCTTTCATTCCTGTGTTGATCTTGGTCTCTACTATGTTCTTCATGTTTTGCTTCTTGATCAACCATTTTAGGAATGTGATATAGTGTATGTTGGTTGAAAGGTTGTCTAAATAAGAATTCAGCTGTGTTGTTTGGGGACATATGACCTTTGCTAGTTTCATGATCCTCTTGATACAAGGGGTTCCTAGTTTTTTGTAAGTTTATGGAGAACGTTCTCTGAACATGAGGTGATGTGATAGGTGAAGGAGATCATAAAGACTCCTCACTAGATGAACTGGACACAAACTATGTATAAACTGAGAAGCAACCTCTATCATGATTATGACCCCTAGCTCTACCTCATCTAAGTCTAAGGAAATAAAACACATTTACACTTCTTGTTTCCATATTCATAGACAAGGACAAAACATGAAAGCCTAGATAGGGACCACACTAGAATGCAGTCTCAAAAAGGCAAGATAAGAGTATTGTGTACTAAGGTATGAGTCATCTGAGTAATGGCTAGAACAATCAAAGATTATAACTATTGTGACATAAAGTATGACAAACATTAGAGGACAAGAACAAGATAGAAAAGTAATGAGACTAGTTTGTGTGTAGGTCACAAGTTGTTAGCTAAGCAAGAAGTCATTGTTAACATTGTTTGTAGATAGAGAAGTGGTAAATGTTGCAGACACAAATCAGACTTAGAGTGCAAATAGCTCTAACAAAACAAGATCTCATGCAAATATTTATAGGGAACCATGTGAGGAAACACAAAGAACGACGTGAAGATTAAAAACAACAATTTTGACTAGGTTTCTCAAAAGAAATTGCATGCTACACAAGGTGTTGATAGACCAACAAAAAGACAAAATTATTAGCATAAAGGACACTATTTGGAAAAATCTCATGTAGAGATCTGTAGGGACCCATGTGAAGACTTGAGTAGAGCCATGTGAGGACGTGCTAACAAGGTACTTTCTTGCATGAAATTTTGTAGAATTGGGTGCAAGAATATGGATAGAATAACAACTGTTGACTAGATTTGAAGATATTTTACAAGCTTTAGATAGTTCTGGATAGACAATTGGTTGTGTTTATAGATTTTAGATAGATAAAAAAATATTTTTCAAGTTTTTTGATAGTATTTTGTTTTCAAGAAGATAGTCTTTTTCAGTTAGACACAAGAAGCATGCAATAGTCACAAACAATCAAACCGAGGGCAAAGCAACTTGGAGGGATGGGGGAGTCTTGACCTTTAGTTTATTTGATAGATGTGGACAAGTTTAAAGATTTAATAACAAATATAATTTATCCCTATAACCAAAAATGGTAGAGGAAGCAAAAACTTTGTCCCACAGCTTATGTGCATGCGCTCACCTCACACAATTGTGTCACCCCACTAGAGGGTACCCATGTTTTTGGTGTATCCCAAGGGCTCAATAACATGTAAATTGAATGAATACCCTTGTGGCATGGTTCAAGTGTGTATACCACCTTTTGATGCCTAGGTACATGCCTATGGTGAGGATCTATAGGAGAGATTCTCCCCCCTCCTTGCACAAAGATTATGACCCCTTTTGAAGGTGAACTAGGTAGCAACTAACTAAAAAGTTTTTACTTGGATTCCATTCATATTAATCCTCAATGGCTTTGCAAGAAATGTTGAGGCCAACAACCCACACTAGCATCTGAAAGTGCACACACTTGACTAGCAAGACTAGGGCTAGTGCTGATCAATGCAACAGATAGAGCCTCCTCTTGATATGCAATATCAAGAATCAAGAGGAAAAAATTAACATGGATTTGGAGTCTTTTTCTCTACAAAGATTATTTATTATAGTGAGTTGGAATCTCCAGAAAAAGGAGTGTGCTCACTTGGGTCATTCTGAAAGGTTAGATCACTCTTGCAAGCCCTCTAAAGGTTGACTCAGACTAGTAATTTTTATCTAATGGTCCAAGTTTCTAATTTCCATCAAGAGGAAAGAGCATACTCATCTACCTCATCACCTTTCCCAAACATGCAAGACATGTTAATCACCAAGTTAGCTTAATTGATCCCAATTTGTCCTTTCTCAAGATTTTGATTCCCTAAAAGAAAATCATCATCCCTTCTCAGAAAATACTCATATAGGAGAACCACTAACTTGCATACCTCCCTTGAGTACCATCTTTTAGAGGCTTCTAGGTTTCTAATCTACTCTTGGGCATCACTTCCAAGTAGTAAAGAGCATACTCGCCTATTCTTATGTCTTGCACCCTATGAAGTTCACAAGCCCTACTTATACTATGTGTAAAAAGAAATAAAAGAAGACATGACATTTAAATGGGTTTGAAATGAGTCTTTGACATGTTTATCTTTGACAAATGTCCTACAATCACATAATTAGTATATGTTCCAAGTTTTTGATAATGTGCCTTCAACAGGCATCTTGTAAACCACTGTCAAGCCGTTTGAAAACCAAAAATTAGAAATAAAAATGCTTTAGAGAACACTGTACGTCAAAACATAATGATAAACTAAATTTTGGAAATTGTATTTGGAAGTTCTGTTGCAAAATATTGCACAAGAAAATGATGTATACTACATGATAAACTACACATTTATGTACTTTTTTACGTAAGGAAGTACTATGAAGGGTGTGATATCCTTAGTTCTTCACATGAAAATCTGGAAATATTTACGTACATTAGTGACAGAATAATTAAAAATGTAGAAACAAAATAGATGAGGCCAGAAAACTTAATTTCTTGGCACCACGGTGGGCACCAAAAATGTATATGTAAAATGTGGGCCTTAGATATTCACACACACTTCAACACAGTCATCACCTAAGAGATCATCCCAAAATAAATATGAGATTATTTATTTGAGTAATCCAATAGTTTGACCTATTGTCTTCTAACTAGAAGGATTTTTCCTTTGCTCTCAAAATAAGAAGCAAGAAACTAGACCTCTAGTACAAAAGGATTTATAGCTAAATGAGAATGCAAATTAATCTACATGAAATGCATTTTAATCTAAGAACAAAAGAAAACAAGCTACACTATATGAATGCATATTAGAATCTAAATGATATTAAGATACTATAAAATATGAAAGCTATGAAAATATGAGAAAAATGAGTAGATATTCCAACATAAATTTGATGTACAAAATATTCATTCTCTGTAATGAGTAATTGAAGGCCTCTTAAATAGAGTTCCAGAATTGATCAACGGTTAAGATCAAGTAGAGCAGACAATTGAGATTGGAAATGAGATTTAGTTGGAATGGAAACTTTCTTGTGCAGGTGTATTCGACTATTTCAAATTTGAGTGTGATGGAGAGTTAACTGATTTTCATCTAAATGTTAGATAGAGTTAACTAATTCAATTCCATTTCAAGTTCTAGTTCACACATACTTTCCATTTTTGAACTAAAGAGAAGATTTGGAGAAAGTATTTAATTTAATAAAATGAGATATGACCTCATAAATGCATAAGATTTAATTAATTGAATAATTAAATTCAAAAATTAAAATGTGGATATTATTAAATTAAATACATTTCATTCCTTTGTATTATTAGCTTAAAAAGTAATTTAATTTAATTAAAGTATGAACACAATAATTAAATTAAATTAAATCAATATGTTTAATGTAGCTAATTTGAGTCAATACTTAGGAATTAAATAAAGAGTGTGATTAATGCAAATTAGGGTTTTTTGTACCTGACTCTTAGGTCAAGTAGTGAGTATCATAATTAGAATTGCCTAGTGAAATAGGACTTAAGAATGATTGAATAGACCAGAATTGGTTAACATGACAATGTACCAATTTTGGAGTATTACACTTAGGTTAGGAAGAAACCCACTTTCATTCAACAAGCTTGGTGATGTGGGTATGCAGGTTGTTTTCTCAAGTGGTGGATGAAAGATGACAAGAGGCTCTATTGTGCTTGCTAAGGCTTCTAGGATGGGCAACTTCTATAAGTTGGATGCATGTACAATTTAGTGAAATAAAACTTATGTGAAGTCCAAGAAAAGGGCTTTAGATTCACCAACAAATCTAGAAAAAAAGACCATTATTTCTACATCCAATGGTCATGCTTTCTAGGTACCTAAGGGTGCTAATACTTTGGAGATGAAACTCTATGCTAAGAAGACAATGTATGGCACCAAGACTTGATCACGTTAGTGAGAAGGGGATTAGATTTGTGAAAAATAAGAGCCTTGTTAAAGACCTTAATGAATATAATATAAAGTTTAAATTTTGTGAATATTGCATTTATGGTAAACAACACCATGTTTCCTTTTATTTGAGTTCTCCTAAGTCTTTTGGGGTTTTGGATTATATTAATTCAGATGTGTTTGGTCCAGTTAATATTCCTTCGATATCTAATTCTTTATATTTTATCTCATTCATAGATGATTATAGTAGGACATTTATATATTTCCTCATAAGTAAATCTAAAAATTTTAGTTAGTTTAAGGAATTTAAATCCTTGGTTGAAAATCACACTTGTATTAAAACTAAGTGTTTGAAGACTGATAATGGTGATGAGTTTTGTTTAGTAGAATTTGAGGGGCTCTGTAAAGATCATGGAATTGAGAGAAATGAGATAACTCCATACAATCCAAAACAAAATGGAGTTGTAGAGAGGATAAACATAAAAATGATGTAGATGGCTAAGAGTATGTTGAGTGTTGCTAGTCTTGAACAAAAGTTTTAGGCTAAAGTTGTAGTCACTGCATGTTATTTTATTAACAAGTCTCCTACTTCAACACTTGTTGAGAAGACACCCATGTAAGTGTGGTATATCAAGAAACCCCTTTTGAGATATCTCAGAGTCTTTTGTTGTGAGCCATATTCTCATGTGCCAAGTGTAAAAAATCAAAGTTTGAGTAAGGAAGATAAGTGTATCTTCATTGGCTATGGTGTTGGTGTAAAAGGTTACAAGATTTGGGATCTAGTTGTAGATAAGGTGCTCTATAGTAGAAGTGTTATATTTTGTGAGGTCAAAGATTTCATAGTTGATTTGTAGTCAAAGAAGGAAGAGAAGTAGACACAAGAAGTAGTCAATATTTCTACTACCTCTAAGGAAGAACTGCAAGCTCCTCATAGACCTAAGAATGAGGAGACTTAAGTAGCTCTTAAAGTTTTGAAGAAGAGAAAGAATCCAAACCTTAAATTTTAAAGAGGTCTACTTGTGATAAAAAAATGACCTGACATATTTGGTTATTTACCTAAGAGGTTTGGATATTATTTGTTGGATTCCAGTTGTATATTTTCTTTGATTTCTAACACTGATGAGCCTAGGACCATTACAAAAACTATGGTTATGAATGATGCAGATTCCTAGATAGAAGCCATGAATGAAGAGATGACAACATTAGAAGAATGCCACATGCAGTTTGGTACTTTTTCTTGAAGGACAAAAACATGTTGGATGTAACTGGGTGTTGAAGAAGAAAGTGGGTCCAGATGGCAGTGTTGAGAAGTATAAGTCATGGTTGGTTGTGAGGGGCTATTCATAGGTGGAGGGAATTGATTATGGTGAAATTTTATCTCTTGTAGAGAAGCCAACATCCATTTGATTGTTGTTATCACTCGCAATAGATTATGATTTTGAAGTTGATTAAATAGATGTGAAGATGATGATTTCTTTAGGTTTATTTGAAGGAGATAGTTTATATGTCACAACTAGAGCACTTTGTTGACAAAGGTAAATAAAATCTTGTTTGTAAGTTGCAAAAATCTCTAAATAGTTTGAAGAAATCTCCTAGATTCTGGTATCAAAATTTTAACACTTATGTTGTATTTTGGATTTACAAGATCTAAATCTGACCATTGTGTGTATTACAAATCTAAAAATGGTCACATTATTATCATAGTCCTATATGTGGATGATATGTTGTTTATTGAGAATGATAAAAGAATAATCCAGGCGGATCTAGCAAGACTACAATTTTTATAGTCTTAGAATGTCTCAAATTCAACATCATTCCAAAGATCTCATATGTAGAAGTTATGCTCAGTCAAAGGTTTGGTGAAATCAGCAAATCAAAGGGCTTAGAAAAAGGTGTAAAAAAATAAAGTCACGAAAAAGGGTCAAATATTATGGTTTTAACCATAATAGGTAAATAATCTTGTATAAAAGGGGGTTATTTCTCTCTTGTAAGGACAATGAGTATTAGAGAATTTGTGTAAGTTCTTGGGGAGAAATTTTGTAATTCTTGAGAGGGAATTTAGCCCTTGAGAAAAAAAGTAGTCTTGGAGAATTTTTGCAAAGAGAGTTTTTGTAAAGGAATAGTTTTCCTTTTGAGAGAATTTGTAAGCACAAAGGCATTCTCTAGTGCTTTCAACTGCATAGAAGAGACCGTGAATGTTTGAAGCTTGGATTCTATAACAAAGTGTTTTGCTTGGTAGAATTAATAGAGCGGTCCCTCAATTAAGAAGTAGACCTAGAGATGTAGTCCTACCCAGACGAACTCTATATCAAATTGATTGTGTCTCTTTATTCTCCATCTTAGTCTCTCAATTCTTTAAGTTTTTATTGTTATTAAACACATGGTTGATTAATTGTGTTTAAAACATAAATTTTCTTGTATTTCAATAGTTTAAAATACATACCACACAATTACTGCCTAGATCAGGGATTAATCTATATTTGGATTAAAGTTATAAAACTTGTAAATCCTAGTTTATCGATCAAGTTTGGTATTAGAGACTATTTTTTTAGAGAAATTGCAGGTAGTGAATGTTAATAGGTTGAAGTTGAAACAAGGAGAAGGTGAACTTGTAGAGTTCAATCTAGAGATTGGGAAAAGAAGAACTTTTTTGTGAGTCATGGCATCTGAACAAAATATTTTTGAATTTGATTAAAAAGCCTTCTAGAGAGCTTTTTTGGAGTTGAAAGCTTTGGTGGACATTCTTCTCCAAGAGAGGCATGAATGACAGTTGAGAAAGGGAGATAAGGCTAGGAAGAAAGAAGATAAATCCTCAGTAAAAGATGGGAAAGGCAAAGGAGTAGGAGGTGGTAGTGACCCTCTTGAACCTTCATCTCCATCTTCTTCATCTTCTTCATCATCTTCTTCTTCTCTATTTACTTCTTCTAAAAATAAACATTCTATGAAGACATCCTTGTTAAAGTTTGATGTAAAGTTCGATTTTCCTATATATAATGGTGAATTGGATGCTAAAAATTTGATTAATTGGCTTTAGAAAATTGAAGTGTACTATAGGGTTCAAAATATTTTGGATGATTCTTCCAAAATTTAGTTAGCTACTCTTAGAATGGGAGGTACTGCATTAGTCTAGTGGGAGAGTAAGATCTAGGATGATTTTGCTACACATGGTAAAATCATTTCATCTTGGTATGAATTTACTTCTTCTTTAAAGAATCAATTTTATCCTTTGGGTCATATGCAGCAAACCATTATGGACTGGAAAAATATTAGGAAAGGTAAAGGGCAGTCTATACAAGAGTATATACAGGTGTCTAGGAAGAAGGCATTAACTCTTGGAATTCCTCTTTATACACAAGATACTTTGTTAAAGTATATAAATGGAATGCATTCATATTTGAAACATACAATATTGATGTTTAGTCCTTCTAACTTTAATGAAGTATGTGTTCAAGCAACCCATATTGAAGTAGGTGGAGGAAACACAAGTTCCAGTTCAAAGAAAGAATTTGTTCCTCCTAAAATTAACAAGAAGGGCAAGAAAGTAGCTAAAGTGAAGAAAGAGGAAGGTGAAAAGCCTACTTGTTCACATTGTCAAAAGAAAGAGCATGCAGATGCAAAGTGTTGGAAACTGCATCCTATGTTGAAACCAAAGTGGTTTAAGACAAATCATAAAGGAAAGAAAAAGACTACAACTATTGTTTAAGATCTTGGATCAGATTCTGATGATGAAACCAAGATATTAGTTGTAGGTTTACAAGGTAAAGCTTTTGCTAATTCTTCAACTAATGTTTAATGTTCTACTTCCAAAAGTCATGATGTTCTTGAAGATAGTAAAAGAAGTGAATTATTTCATATAAGGGTGATTTCAAAGAACACTAAAATTGACACATTGAGAGATAGTGGATCCCAAGTTAATTTAATTTCAAAAGAAGATGTTAAACAATTGGGATTGGAAACTAAGCCACATAAGAGACCTTATCCTTTAGGTTGGGTGTGCAATGATAATAGATTGTGAATAACTAAGCAATGTAGGTTGAGATTTGCAATAACATCCAAATACATAGACAAGGTTGAATTTGATGTGGTTCCACTTGACATCTATGGGATTGTGTTGGGTAGCCCATACTTATATGATAGAAAAGCTATCTTCTATAGGGAGCATAATAAATATCATTTGTTTAAGGATGGAATTGAATACATTGTAAAGGATCATCACATGAAGAATGAAGGATCAATTATAAATATAGGGCTTTTGAAAATGATTATAAATGCAAGCAATACACTGACTCTCATGTTTGCCACAACAAGTGAGGATCAAGTGCAAGCAGAATCAAGTCTTCAACCAGTGGTGGTAAAAGAAGATTTGAATGATTCATTTTCTAATGGTATTCCTATGCAAGGGATCCAGAAAGTTGATTTTTTTTCCATTTCATTAGTTTATTCAGTGTTGTTGCTTCTTTTTATACTAGTTGGTACTATGTGGATGGTGGATGCATCAATGAATATTGATGAATGTATGGTTAATAGTGTCAACAATACTATCTCATTTTTAATTATGTTTGTGATGAGTCAAATATTTAGAATTCTTGCAAGTTGTACAAGTGATACCTGACAAGTGAGGTAAACATGCCCTCCCTTTCATTCTATGTAAAAATAGACTTTTGGAGGTCCAAAAGCTTCTCAATGGGGAGGAATGATCTAGGTGGATCTAGCAAGACTAAAAATTTCATAGTCTTAGAATCTCTCAAATTCAACATCATTCCAAAGATCTCATATGCAGAAGTTATGCTCAGTCAAAGGTTTGGTGAAATTGGCAAAATAGAGAGCTCAGAAAAAGGTAAAAAAAACAAAGTCATGAAAAAGGGTCAAATATTATGGTTTTAACCATAATAGGCAAATAAGCTTGTATAAAAGGGGGTTATTTCTCTCTTATAAGGATAATGAGTATTAGAGAACTTGTGTAAACTCTTGGGGAGAAATTTTGTAATTCTTGAGAGGGAAATTAGTCCTTGAGAAAAAAAAATAGTCTTGGAGAATTTTTGCAGAGAGAGTTTATGTAAAGGAATAGTTTTCCTTGTGAGAGAATTTGTAAGCATGAAGGCGTTGTCTAGTGTTTTCAAGTGCATAGAAGAGACTGTGAATGTTCAAAGCTTGGATTTTGTAACAAAGTGATTTTCTTGGAAAAATTAATAGAGTGGTCCCTTGATTGAGAAGTGGACCTAGAGACTTAGTCCTACCCATATGAACTCCATATCAAATTGCTTGTGTCTCTTTATTCTCTATCTTATTCTCTCAATTCTTTAAGTTTTTACTTTTATCAAACACATAGTTGATTAATTATGTTTAAAGAATAAATTTTCTTGTATTTCAATAGTTTAAAATACATACCACACAATTACTACTTGGATTAGGGATTAAATCTATATTTGGATTAAAGTTATAAAACTTGTAAATCCTAGTTTATAGATCAAAGAATGATTTCATATTTGAAGTTTCATTTAGTAGCATAGTTTGAAATGAATGATCTAGGTGATATAGGAAGTTTGTTAACTCAGTGTTGGAGAAATTTAGAATGACATCTTGCAAACAAATAATTGTTCCAATGTTACATGGAACAAAGCTATCCAAGGAGGATTTTCCAAAATCTCCTATGAATGTGGAGGACATGTCTTTAGTACCTTATGCAAGTTTTATTGGTGGCTTGATGTATGTTATGGTCTATACAAGACTAGACATTATCTAAGTAGTGGGAGTCCTTAGTCGATATATGGCTAATCATGGAAGGGTGCTTTGGGATTTAGTTAAGAGATTGTTTAGATATTTGAGAGGCACATTAAAATACTCATTATGTTTTCATGGTAACTCTTCTATATCTACATGTTATATTTTCATTCATGGATATGTGGATTCAGATTGGGTAGGTGACATTGATAGTAGAAGATCTACCAGTGGATATGTTTTCATGATGTTTGGTGTTACAATTAGTTGATTGAGTAATATGGAAGAAGAGTACGTGGAAACTACTCATTCTTCCAAAGAGATAATTTGGCTTAAGAGATTGTGTTATAATATTTTTTTGATGTAGGACATATTAGAAAAGGTTTTGAATTTGGTGAATGTTGTTGATGCATTGACAAAGCTTGTGAGCATTGAGAACTTTAGATGGTATTTTGGTTCTATGGGCCTTGGGGCCTACGTTGTGATACAACAACTCCTATAAGGTCTTCTCCAAGTGGGAGATTGTTGGGATAAAGTGACTTAGCCTTAAAATGATTTACTATTTTATTTGTGCTTTCTTGGAAAGTTTCTAAATGGAGCTGGAATCTTCCACAAGAAAAGACTTGGAGTAGAAAAATAGAAAGCTTTCATTTTTTGGTGATTTATTCCCTTATGCTTTGTTTTTAATTAAAATTTGTGCATTAGGAAGTTTCTAAAATAATTTTTAGATGTGTTGAACGTAGATGCTTTAGAAATTATTTCCTCTTGTATGAAAACCCTATAAATACAAGGCATTGTTGTAGAGAATTATGAGAGCGAGAGAGGGAGAGAGCATTGTTATGCTCTCAAAATTGTTTTGGATTCATATCGCAATTGAATACTCTTAGAGAGTGGTGGCTCTATAGATTGTATTGTAACTTTTGTTGTTGACAATACAATTGAGTATGGCTTTGGAGTGGTAGATTTTTTCTTGAGAAGGGTTTCCTACATATATCTTGTGTTATGTGTTTATCTGTTGAATCTTTTTGTACGTGTTTATTTAATTTTTATAGTGTAAGGATTTGTGAGATAATTTTCAACATCATCTCTCCTATTGGATTTAACATTTTAAAATATTTCCACACTTAGGATTCCTTTCATATCATAGTGAGAACGTTATGCAACATTTTCAAGTTTGATGATGATAAATTCTAGGAACATTTTTCAAAATTTCTTGGAGAGGAGTACATCAAGCTTAGCATTAGACCTAAAGAAAACTTGGATATACCATCACTTTTACTAATAGGAAACTCCAACTCAACAATCACAAGAACACTCTTAAGGAGATGAGAATGTGTGTTAAGCCCAAATTTGTTTGTCAAACAATTCTGGTGATTAGGTGAGTTGATCTAGAGCCTCTATTGAATGGAAGTCATCAAAGCCTAAGGAGTGTTAGATAGAGGCCAAAAGGGATGGTTGTAAGTATTTTTTGTTGTGTCTTCAAGTTGAGAAAGTATAAATGGAGCATGAATAGATAAAAATGAAGCATACCTCTCCAAAATCCATTGCAAAATAAAGACTAGATGAGGGTAAAGTTATTGAGAAGCAGGTAATGAAGGAGAATTGCAAGGTGGAGACCTAGAATTCAATGGTGCATTCAACCCCAATTTGTCAAAGGAAGAAAGATGAAGCAGTTGTGCCAGTAAGTGGTTTTCTATCATTTTTTGGTAATTCAATGGACTTCTAAAGACCCAATTTCATTTGAATAAGCATAGTATATGAAATACAAATAATAGTTTTGGCTTGTATCTTGTATATGCTATGATAGAATGAAGAAATAGGAGGAAGAATACTAGAAAATACAACAGGTTTTGAATTTTGTAGAATAAAATGTAAGCTCGAGGGGCATTATAGGGTTGGAATTGCAACTTGTTAAGAGTGTAGTAGTAGCTATTTACCATTTCTAGTGTCTATGAATATATCAATATTTAGAAATCAATAAAATATATTACATTACTAATTTAATATATGACTATTTCTATATTATTTAAAATTTAAATATTACCTTATGTTAAAAATTAATTTAATTATTTATATTATAAGTAAAATTTATGTAATTTATAATTTAATATTTATTAAAATTTAAATTATTCTATGATAAGAATATTTTTAGTTTTTTTTAAAATTTACATAATATTATTACTATTTCAAAATTATTATTTTGATATGTTTATCTACTTGATAAGATTAATTTTTTAATACATGTTTAAATCAATTTCTTAAGTAATAAACAACATTTGATTGTTTGTATCATAGTTAAACTTAGGATTTTAATAGGCTTAGAGTTAAGAGTTTGGGCCAAGATTGTGTTTTGGATTTAGCTCAACTATTATAATTAGGATTATAGTTAGGGTTGAAGTTTACATTATTGTTATTAGTATCATTAGGGTCAAGAATAAGGTTTTAAATTACAACTATGGTTAGTTTTAATGTTAATATCTCACTTTTTATTAATAATTAAGGTTGTGGTTTTGATTAGGATCATTATTTAGGGTTAGAGTTAGTATAAGATGCAACCCATATTGGGGAACCCAAGAAAATTAACCTAAACATGATACTAAGTATATTGAACAATTTGTTTTCTTTAAATTTTAGACACCATCAAGATAACAATGTGGAAGAAATATCATGAATGCACATTACATATACATATATTCATAACAAACATAAATTACTTTCTCAAGGGTTCCATAACATAGAACCCCATATGTGTAAGTTCTAAATGCAATGTCCATACCCATAAGGGAATACCAAATGCATTTTCTCATAATGAATACATAAGTACAACTGATGCAATAAGTTACATCCAAAATACAACATCAACTACACATGCCACATGGTATGTAATGCTAATCCAAATACAATAAAGCACATCATCTAATAGGGATCTCAAAAATATGAAGTACATGATACATAGGTACGTTAATGAGGATAAGAGAAAGTCTCAAAGTGGTATGAATAAGAATGGTATAACTACAACAATGGAACATCCAACACCAATGCTTGTTTGTCTTATCTTAATGATAATAATTTCATACCACTAAACCATGTGGAACCTAAATAGCTCATTGCATTCTGTTGAGGAGATAATTTTAGGTTCCACTTGGATATCAAGCCACAACATCAATAGCATAAAACCTAGGTAGGGGATCCTAAAAATTTTCTATCTCAAGGGGTACCAAAAACTAATGATCAAGAAAAGTTAACAAATATCAAATACCAACACCAAAAACTAAAACCAACTATCAGATACCAATTTCCAAAAAAAATAATGAACACCAAATAAATAAAAACCATGAAATAAATACTAACCACCAAAGATAAAAAAAAATTCTATGGAGGAGACTTAGGCTACATATTGGGGAGTTTCATTACATGATCAATTGCTTGAGTTATCCCAGACTATTCTCTCTCTATAACTTGGACCCTCATACGTTGGTTACCCGAGACTGGTCACACTAGACCTTGGACCCTTAATGTGACCCATATAGATCTAAAATACCATCTCATGAAGAAAATGATTACTAGTCATACTTACTCTCAAGGTATCATCTCATTCTCATTCTTTACCTATACAAGTGCTCAAGGCATGAAGGAGGTAATATCACTAATTATCTTTTTAGCTTGTGCTTCTATTGGCCAAAGGTACCCTCCCCTCAAGGATTGAATTCAAAATATTTAAAACCAACTCAATGGTCACTTCCATATTATATTTTAACTCCTAGGGCCATGACAAAATGGTATGGTCTCAATTTTATGATAGCTCATGTATTAGAGGATTTTGGGGTTAATCAAGTAGTGATAAGATCAAGTGGTCAGATTTTTGTGAGATCACAGATAATTAAGAGATCATAACCAAAGAAAGGTCTTTCCTAATGTTACAACAGTAAGTGATTGTAAGATTGTAGGTGTTGTAAAGATGTGTTCCGACACCACGAGGTTAATGATCGTAGGATCATGGGGTTGACTTCCTAGGTTGCCAAAGCTATGAAGGGGAAGGTTGGTCATATGATCTTAGAGTTGTAGGGTCACAAGCACAAGAAAGGATGCCTCTCGAGGTCACAAAAAAATATAATTAAACTCTAATCATAGGATCACAAGGGTCATTGCCACAATTGTCAATATCACAATGGACTATGATCATAAGATTGTAAAGATCAAATCAACCGTGTCTGTGACATTGCAAGGGGAGGATAATGGTATCACAACCTTATGCCAAGGGTATTATCATGCCATAATTTTTTCATGAGATCATGGGACTTGTTGCTATTGAAGGATCATAAAGAGAATGAAGGATGGGCTCGATGCTATGAGGTATAAGTGATCATAAGATCATAGAGGTTAGGATTATGAACAAAAGATGACATGAAGATTTTTGACCATAGTTGACACTCATAGGATTGTGAGCTTCAATGTTGACCAAAATATAGAAGGAGCTTCACCTACCAAGCTAGACAAGGAGGAGTTCTTGACTAAATAGGTAGTAGGAAAGGTACAAAGTGACAGTTGAATATGGTTGACTTGTGCTCTTCTATTTGATTTAGGAATTTGATGATAGAGGAGTAACTCTTTGATGATAGATCCAATCTTTTTGATCCCCTGCAACTACTTTCATCATTCCCTAGGCCTGATAAATGTAAAAGAACACTCCATCACTACTTGTTTATCCATCTACTTAGTTAGAAGGTTAATGCCTACCAGTCCTATTTCTTAGAGATCATTTGGTGGATAAGTGATCTTTTCATGTCTAGATTTGCATTTTGATTAAATCTTTTCCAGTTTTGTAATAATTATTCTCTATAATTTTGAATGCAATTTTTGAGTTTTTATCTTAGAGTAGAAGCTATCTAATTTATGCTTGCACTATAAAAGTAGATTTTGTAATCTTTCTTAGGGTCAAATCTTCTCTACTTCTCTAGTATTGCTCTGGTATACTACCATAAATTCCCTCTCTTGCCTCTGAATTATATGACATCCTATCTTATCTCCTTTAGCCACTGATGTACTATGCAAGCTTTGTCTACTTCTCTTCAATGTACTATGGATATCGATAACTTACAATTATATATCTCTTTGGCCTATGAATGATAAGAAGTGAAGCTCTTTTTCCTCATGTCACTCATTTTGTTGTTTGATTTGTATGTGGTTAATAGATTAAAGCAAGTCTAAATCCGTATATCTTTGGATTGTCATGATAATTATAGTATGCATGTATGGAAAGAGATTGGTTTGAACACCCTATTTCGGTGCATTGCCTCCTTAGAATAGATTAAATAGTTACTTCCATGTATTCCTTCTTCCTTTTCTCTTCAAGTGTAGCTTAAGTGCATCCTGATAGTAGAGGAAGTTGGCCTTTTTTAGAGACTCAACCTCATAGTTCAAGTCTCATAGCTTGGAGGCTGTTTCCATGTTTCACAAGGTTGTCCTTAGGTAAAAAAATTGGACCAGGGTGCAAAATTTTGTGACAATAGTTTTTGGCATGCCTAGTGGGACCCTCATATTAGACATTCTAAGTTCCTTGGTGTCAAAGAAATATTTCATGTTCATGTTGAGGAGATGGTATTTCCTTCAATATTAAAGCCTTCAAGAGGATCATTTGTTCAAGGTACTTGGCGACTCCAAGCTCTAAGAACAAGCTAGTTTCTAGACCAAAGTTGTTGTAATTCATGGTCAAGACACACAAGGGCATCTTCTAGAGGTATGTTCCAATACTAGGAGCTTTCTTTTTCTAATCCAAGAAGAAAGGCTAGGATATCTCTATCACTAGTTATGAGTGCGACAGTAACACATGTCCCTATAAGATCCATCTCTGCTCCTATTGTTAGATCTTAGCCTAGAATAGCATTTTCTCATATCAATAGATCACTTGTTTATATGTCTAGAGCTCATGCTTTCACAAACTTTAATGGTGGAAGTCTTATTCTATAAGCCCAAAGGCATGACATACCAGTATTAACTCTTAAAAGTATATTTGAGTTTACTAGTGAAAGCTCCATTTTCCCTATCGAGTCTATCCAAGAGCTGTCTAACATCTAAAATATTCATGGAATCACCAAAGATGATGTAGTAGCCAAGATTCTAGCCTCATCCTTAAAAGGGAAAGCATCACAATGGTATAAAGGTTTGCCTCATAACACTATTGTTGATTGGGATGGGTTAGGAGCAGCCTTATGCAAGCATTTTGAGGACAAAAGTGATCACCTATCACTTTTAGAATAGTTAACAACTATCAAGAGGACCCCCCATTAATGTATGACTAATTTTAATTATAGACTTTAGAAGACATGGAACATAATATCTACTATAGTGAAGCCCTCCCCTGGGAATTCATTCTATTATTATCTCAGAGCCTTCAATAGTGATATTGCTACCACTCTAAAATCTATGGAAAGGGACACTCTACCAAATGCTTATGAGGTTTCCATAAGAGCAAAAAATATCTTTATATAGGGAGGGAAGTGAGCTCCAAGGCCCCTAATGCCTTTCTTCCCTAACATGCCCAATCATCAGCCTATTGTAGCCCCTATTCATACTTCCTCTATAGGTTAGCCTCTTTTTGTGGTCCTAATAGCCTCCACATCCTCTAAGGAGTTGATAGGATTTAGGCCATTATGTAGACATTGATGCAAAATGTGGATAGGAGGATGTAAGATCAAGAAAAGAAGATGGAGGACAATAGTGTAGTAGTGCAAAAAATGGGCAATGAGTTGGTGACTATGAAGAGGTAACAAACTCAAAATAGTAGGCCTCTCCAACTCTAGAGTCAAGGTCCCATTCATGGTAGACCCTCAAACTAGAGTCATGTCCCCTACAATCAGAATAGACCTATCAACTGCCCCTATACTACAAACACCAACCTAAATAGAGCTTTAGTCCCTCAGAATAATCTTGCCCAAGATCAAGATTTATGTCCTTCTTGTAACTATTCCTATGGATATTGCATGTGTTAGAAGGTAGAATCTTACTTGACATTAACTGTACTAGAGCGAGTAGTTTCCCAACAACACAATCCTAATCAACTTGCTGATACTTTTCAATAGGATGGTTTTTCTTTTGTGAACTATCTTGTGGAAGAGAATTATAATGTAAACTAGGATTCCTATGCTTATAATACTATGAGCAAGAGAAGAGGTGTTGAAGATGTTAATATTCCTCCTCCTAATTAGGCTTCAACATCAAGTGTAGTACCTCATGTAGAAGCATCTTTCCAGCAACACAATGCTAATAAACTTGCTAATGCTTCTTAGTAGCAAAGGAAAAATGATAGTAGAGGAGATGTGAATGACCCTCAAGCTATTCCATCTCTACCTTCTACATCTAGGGTTTCTACCAAGGTACCTAATGCATCTTTTAGTGTGGTAGATCTAATGAGGAAGACTAGTGTAAAAATTTCTATGTGGAATGTTGTGGCTACCATATCATCACAAAAGAGGCTATTACAATAGGAGTTGGAAAGAATTAAACTCAGAGATTAGTCATCTAGCATGGAGAATGTCATTAGTTTGGTACAACCATAAAAAGAGGTAGAAAAAATTTAAAAGGTTAGACCTCCTCCATTTTATGTTTCTTTGATTATAGGAGATAAGCTAGTCCACAACTGCATGATTGATTCAGGAGCTAGTAGTTCAGTAGTGCCCAAATGTGTTGCTGATATCTTAGAGGTGAAATATGAACCCATTATTAAGGATGTATTGTAGTTAGATGGTAGCACTATCAAAACTATAGGAATAATTAGGAATTTTTAAATGGCCTCACATGCATTCCATGGTTGTACTATAATTCAAGATATATTAGTTGCTAAGGTCAAACCCCACTTTGTTATATGTCTTTCTAGGGATTTTACTACCCAAATAGGTGGTTACATATCCTCTAACCAGTCACATGTGTTTTTTAGAACAAGGTATGGAATAAAACCTTGATTAGAGTAGAACCATTAGCCCTCCATCATATTGAGACCTACACTCCTAATCTCATCAATATGAACTACACCATCCTAGAGATAGACAATAATGATACAACAAATGAGCCTGCCACTTCCCTAGTAGAGATACGTGATTTACTCTTAGATGAATGGGCTAAGGCATATCAATTTGATCCTATGTCAAAAACCTTGGATATACAAGCCTTGGTACTTATTTTATATCAAAAAAGGATGCTCTTGTTCCAAATTTAATGAAAATCAAAGAATATATTGATGGGTTATGGAGAATGTACTTTGATGGATCTAGGAATAAGAATGGGTCAGTGCCTGGTGTGATGTTGGTTTCTCCTACTTTAGAAAGGTATTGCTTCTCATTTAGGCTTCAACTCAGTTGTACCAATGATGTGGCCAAGTATGAGGCATTAATTCAAGGTCTTCTACTTGCTCAAAAAAGAAGAATTCAAGAATTAAGTGTATTTGGAGATAGCGAGCTAGTAGTTAATTAGGTGAGGAATCAAGATATCACCAAGAATGGTTTGCTCAAGTATTATAAATATAGAGTATGGGATTTTCTTGAAAGTTTCAATGCATTTAATATTTAGAGCATCCCTAGGAGAGAGAATAGACATGCTAACAAACTTGCAATGCAGTGGGTGCATCTTATGATGTGCCAAGGAGCCTTGAAGATGAGAAGAGATACAAGATTAAAGTGGTGGTTAGACCCATTGTCCCTAAAAATAATATCAATTGGTGGGTTTTTGAATCTAATGCACAAATTCTAAGTTCCTTGCAAAATGAAGTAGATTTCTTAGATAGAAACCAGCTGAGATTGCATGACTAGTATGGTGATCAAATCATCGACCTTAAATCCAATAAGTTGCCTAAGGGTCTCATTACCTTAGAGAGTGTCTTCAATCTAGATGACCAAGCTAGAGATAGAGGCATGAACCTTGATGCAAATAAAGATGATCATATGCTAGTTGTAATTGCTAATGGAAGAACACTAAATATGGGGAATGTATGTTCTGAAACTAAGCAAGAAAGTTTTGTTCATCTATGCCAAGAATTTAATGATGTATTTGCTTGGACATATGATGATTTAAAGGGTTTTGATCCCAATCTATTCCAACATACTATAGATTTAGTTGATAATATCAAACTTGTTAGGCAAAAGAAGAGGCCAATGAATCCCAAGATTGAGCTATTAATGAGAAAAGAGCTATCTAAATTGATTGAGACCAATATCATTTTCCCTATTAAGCATTCCTCTTGGGTGGAAAACCTTGTCCCTAATAAGAAGAAGAGTAGAGAAATTAGACTATGCATGGGCTTTAGGGATCTTAACCAAGCCTCCCTTAAAGATCACTTCCATGGAATAGATATTATCTAAGGTTAGTGGCTCAAAGAGATTCTCTTTCTTGGATGGATTCTCCAGTTATAACTAAGTGTTAGTCAAAGAGGCTGACAGATATAAGACTACTTTCACCACAAAATGGGGCACCTATGTCTATAGTAAAATGCCCTTTGGACTAACAAATGTAGGTGCCACATTTCAAAAGGTGATGGAGATGGCCTTACATGATTGAAATGTTTGTGTTAGTCTACCTTGATGATGTCATAGTCTATTCAAAGAATGTAGCAGATCATTTTGGTCATCTTAGGCAAGCAATTATAAGATGTAGAGAGTATGGAGTATCTTTGAATCCAAGCAACTATGTCATTGCCACTAATCAAGGGAAATTATTAGGACACATTGTATCTAAGGATGGTCTAACTATTGATCCAGAAAGAACAAAGGCAATACTTTCTCTTTCCTTCTCTAGTCACAAGAAAGGTCTGCAAATTTTTCTTGGTGGTATAAATTTTATGAGGAGATTTATTCCTAACTTAGCTACCATGGTCAAACCTCTTACAACTATTCTTGAAAAGAATATGGTCTTTTCATGGACCAAGGAAGGGAAAACAAGTTTTGAAGGGATAAAAGCAACCATAGCCTCAACCCCTACTCTCATCAATCCAAATTTTGATAAGGATTTGTTGGTGTAAATAAGTATTCACTATTTACACTTTACTTAAGTTTACTTAAGTAAATGAATTATTTTATTATTTATTAGATTGACACTTAGGAGTTTGTGTACTTTTATGAGTTGTCATGTTGAACACACAGAAGTAAGCAACTCTAATTCAACACATGGTGTCTACAACACTGGAGTTTGCATAATTAACTGAGTTGTCATGTAGAAAACACAATTATTTGCACTCTTAATTAAGCACATGGTGTCTACAACATAATTTTACATGCTCCACCTCTGTACACTTATCCTCTCATCATCACACTTACTCTTGTGCTTAATGGAGGATAATCCACTCCTAGTGGACATGTGCATGGTTGTAAGACTTATCAGTGTATTGACTCCTAGACATTCTAGAAGAATTCCAGAGGCCTTTATATATAGGCACTCCTATTGTACTTGTACATCAATTGAATACTATATTGTTATTCTGATCATACTCTGGTTTATTCTGTGCTTGTGATTGAGTTCCTTGATCTTGAGTGAATTTTTCCCTAAGGCAAATTCTTACATGGTATCAGAGTTGAGGGTGATTCTCTTCACATAGCCATTGGAGACCTTGTTGGTTCACCTCTCTAAGGACACCCTAATTTAGATCTAAAGCATCTAAAATTATTGGGAGTGTCTAGAGCCAAAGCAAACCTCGCCATTGTGTCCAAAGCATAGATTCAATGAAATTTGACTATAAATATGCCTACCCTAGGCTATAGTCAAATTTGAGGCAAATGTTTTTTGCAAATCAGCACTCGAATACCTGATTTGAAAATTTGGTATGATAATTTCAGATTTGCATATTTTATTATTTCAGTCTTTGTAATTTCTAGGATTTGCATTAGTTTTCAAAAAAAATTTGGCCATCAAGCTAGTAGGAGAAATTTTTTGCTGGACAAAATTGTTGCTTGCTAATGCAAATCAAATATTAGCATCATATTTAGAAAGTCAAAAAACACCCAAATTGACTATTGTTTCATCAAAATCAGACATCTAAGGTGAAAATTAGAGTCATTTTCTTTTTGGATGTGTGACGATGGTGATTCAGGAAAAATAATTATACAGGTGATTTTCAAACTATGATATCTCCCTCATACAAACTCTTTTTCTCGAGCAATTTCTTTTTTGTTTTGGGGTAGAATTTCATGATCTACACATTAGTGTAGGATGTTTGAGCTCTCTATTCCTGAATTTTTCTACAAATCACAAATCCCAATTTTTGCAACTTCAAATGCTTAGTACAGGCTCATCTAGACACATAATTAGGTTCTACTTTTTTTGAAAGTGCATTTTTTTGTCTACTTTCCAGATCTACAATTAGATTATAGTCTTGTGTGGATATAAATACCACTTTTAAAAATAGGTCCTTTCTTTGTATTATATTGCTTTAAAATTGTTGTACATTGTAAAGTTTTAGATTTGTACTCTAAGAGGAGGTTGTAAGTAGCAAAATCAAAAGACCACTTTGTCCATTTTGACAAGTAGATTATTGTAAACACACTACATATAAAGTGTCAAAATCTTTCATTTTGGGGGACTTTTTTTATTGAGTGAAAAGGGGGGGTGTATATTGTGTTCTTATGTCTCCTTGATATTGTACTCTTGCATTATGGGCTCTTTTTCAAAGTTAACTCCACATAATTATGCTACTTGGAAAGAAAACATAAAGGAACCATTGGTTGAAAAAGTTTTGCTACGTTATGTAATTGGTGCAACAAAGAAACCTCTAGCTAATGCTAATGAAGCTCGAAAAGAAGATTGGGAATCCAAACAAGAAATGGCCCTAGGAACCTTGCTCAAGAATATCTTAGATCCTGTCAAATATCATGTTAGGAAGCTTACCAATCCAATAGAGGTCTGGGCTAAACTTGAAGCATTGTATGGGACCATAGATGAAGACATGGCTTACACTATTGAGGACAAACTTCTTAAGTTGGATCGTAGGAATTTTGACACCATTAAAGAATATCTTACCCAAGTAGACATGTATAGGGCACAACTTAAGGATTGTGGTGAACCCATAAAGGATGGAAAGATGATCAAACACATAATGATTCATCTTCTACCTGAATATGCTCCTTTTGTTTCTAGTTATAATAATCACAAATTAACAATGGATAGTGCCTACACTAAGCTTTCATTCGAGAAATTTTTAGAAATGTTGGTCTTAAAACATGACAATTTAGTGAGTATGGGAATTCTCTAGTCTTCCAAGACTAAAGCCTTGGTAGCTAACGAAGGGAATTCAAGTGGTAAAAACTCCAACAAGAAGCATAAGCAATGGAAGGCTAAGCCATAAGATGATACACAAAAATCCTCCTCCGAACAACAATCTTCCTCACATCAATCTTCTTCCACTCAAAAATCTTCCTCACAACAAGGCATGCATTTTTCCAAAAATAATTAGAAGGGGAACAACTCCAACAAAAGGGAGAAGAAAACTTGTGCCTATTGTAAGAATAATGGTCATGATGAACATGAGTGTAAGGATAAGTAGATTGATGAATTGGTAAACCTAATGAGGAAACACAATATTGATGTACCAAATACCTATAAGGATAAGGGATCTTCAACCACTTCAAAGGGTAAGGGAAAAGCTTTGGTAGCAAGTACAAACAATGCTAAGGAATGGGTTATAGATTCAAGAGCTACACATCATATGGGTGCTTCAAGGGAGCATTTTTCCTCTTTGAAACCATCACATGTACCTTACATATATGTGGGCAATGACACTCAACTAAAATTTGAAGGGAAAGGGAATGTTGAGTTGGAGAATGGCATCTTCAAGGATGTTCTACATGTTCCTAACCTTAGCACCAACCTTCTTTCCATCTACCAAATAACTCACTATGGATGTGGCAACAAAGTGGAGTTCCTTCCTAATATAGTTGTGGTGAAAAATCTCAAGGATGATTCTTGGTGGCAGTTGGAAAGGTTAACCATGAGACAAGACTTTACTCTTTTTCCCATTTTGTGCTTAAGTCCACTTCCCTTTCCTTGTTGACTCATTCAAATTCACAAAGTAAACTATGACATGAGAGATTTGGACATCTCAATTATTGCTACCTTCAACAACTTAGCAGCAAGGATATGGCCATTGGTCTACCTCAAGTCAAGTATTCATAGGGTGTATGTCTAGGTTGTGAAGCAGGCAAGCATCCCAAAGAGAAATATGACAAGGGGAAGTCTTAGAAGGCTACTATTGTTCTTGAATTGGTTCATATTAATGTAGCTAGCCCATTTCCAATACCATCATTTGGTAAGGCACGCTATGTTCTCACCTTTATTGGTGACTTTTCATGCTACACTTGGATCTTCTTTCTTGCTCATAAGAGTGAAGTATTTGATGATTTTATCACCTTCAAAGCTCAAGTTGAGAAAAAATAGGAAAAGCCATCAAGATTCTATGAATATATAATGGTAGGGAATATGTCAACTCTAGGCTTATAGACTTTTGCACTCATGAAGGTATTGATCTTCAACATTTAGTTCCATACATGCCATAGAAAAATAGTGTTGATGAAAGGAAGAATAGAACCCTTAAGGAGATGACTACTTGTATGCTTCAACATGAATCTCTAGATCAAGTGTTTTGGGTAGAAGCCATGTGTTGTGCCAATTACATCCAAAATAGAAGTCCCCATAAGGCCTTAGATGGAATTACACCTTTTGAGGCTTGATGTGGCAGAAAACCAAGTGTAAAGAACTTTAAAGTTTTTGGTTGTCTAGAATAGGCAAGGATACCTCCACAAAAGAAAAAGGCATTAGAACCTCAAAGAAAACTTTGTATATTTGTTGGATATCCTAACCATCTTAAGGCATATAAACTCATTGGTCTAGAGACACATGAAATCTTTTTTGAGAGGAGTGTTCACTTTGAAGAAACTTGTTCAAGTTTGGCTTCTTCAACCTCTCCTTCTTCCTCCTTCATGGAAAGTGATAATAGTGATGAAAGTGACTTTGAATATGAGATTCCTTCAACTTTGAATCACAAGACATCACCTTTATAGGGTCAACAAATAGTTAAGGAAATTCCTTCTTCTTCCACTAAACCTCATTGGGCACAACAAACCCTTGATTCAATAGGTTCATTGGTGGGGAATCCTTCAAACACTTAGAGGACAAGGTCACAACACAAATCATTTCCACATGCTTATATTGTCATTATTTTAGATCCATAGTCATTTAAGGAAGCATCAGGGATTCTAGAATGGGACAAGGCTATGGAGGAAGAATATAACTCTTTGATGAAAAAAAACATTCGAGACTTAGTTCCCCTTCCTAAGGGAAGAAAGTTGGTTTGGTGTAAGTGGATCCATCAAATCAAATTTTTAGTAGATGGAAGTGTGGATAAGCATAAGGCTAGACTAGTTGCCAAAGGTTTCTCATAGGTTCCTGGTATTGATTATACAGATACTTTTTCACCAGTTGCCAAGATGAACTCCATTCACTTAATACTAGCTATTGCTACAGCTCATGGTTGGGTTGTACATCAGATGGATGTACAGAGTGCCTTTTTGAATGGTGATCTTCACGAGGAGATTTATATGGAGCAGCCATAGGGGTTCATATAGGATTCTACTATAGTTTTTAGATTGAATAAGGCTATCTATGGTCTTAAACAAGCTCCTCAAGCTTGGTATGCCAAGATGAATTCCTTCTTACTCTGAGCAGGATTCACCAGGTGTCATTCTAATTCAAATGTCTACATTCTTTGGTGGGATGAATCACACTTGATACTCGTGCTTTATATAGATTACTTGATCATTATAGGAAGTACTTCATCCATCATTTCCAATGTCAAGACCTCTTTACAAGATAGATTTTCTATGAAAAACTTAGGTTTACTACATTATTTCCTTAGTATTGAGATCACACAGTCTTTAGTAGTGATCACATTTTCTCAACCCAGGTTTTCTCTTGACTTTCTTTCTCAATTTCACATGAGTGACTACAAGTTTACTCCTACTCCCTTTCTTTTAGGTGTTAAGTTAGAGGCCAAGTTTACCAATCCACTTGTTGATGCTACATTGTATAGATAGTTGGTTGGGAGCATAATCTACTTGATACATACATGCCTTGACATAGCTTTTTTAGTTGGCATGGTTACTCGCTCATGCAAGAGCCACATGAGCTTTATTGGAAGGCCACCAAATGCATCTTGCACTACACATAGGGTACACATACACATGGGATACATTATGTAGGAGGTACATGACTTTAGCTAGTTGGATATACAAACTCAGACTATGTAGGGGACCTTGATTCTTGCAAGTCTACTTCATGTTACATGTTTCACCTTGGTTTTGGCCCAATTTGTTGGCAGAGTAAGAAACAAAATAATATCACTCTTTCTTCAACGGAGGCTGAGTATCAAGGAGTTGTCAATGTAGCTATAGAAGCTCTTTGGTTATATCACATCCTAGAGGAGTTTGGATTTGATCTACCTAAACCTATAGTCATACATTGTGACAATTAGAGTGCTATTGAGATATTTAAACATCTAGTTCAACATCAATGGACTAAACATATTGAGGTTCATATGCACTACATCAAAGAGCTGATACATGAGCAAATAATTACATTATAGTATTGTCCTATAGTAGAGCAGGTCGTAGATATCTTCACCAAACCCTTTATTGAGGTCAAGTATATTCATTTGCAAGATCTCTTGGGGGTGTAAGATGTTGCAGAAAGGGGAGTCCCTTGACTTCTATCTTCTTTCTTTTGGGAGGGATCTTTTCCTCATCTAAGGTCTTCTTCTCTCTCATCTTCTTTATTATACTTATCTCTCTTTTTGGAGAAGGGTTTTTCCCATGAGGTTTTCCCTCTTTCTCCACTTTATGAGAGATTGCATTGCATCACATTGTATGTAGAGAATTGCTTTTGTACATGGGTACCTAACATGGCCTCATAGTTGGGACCCGTCATACATTTGTGAGCTTAAGTGCATTCCCCTAAGTTGCACCTAAAGGGGGGTATTAGTGTAAATAAATATTCACTATTTACATTTTACTTAAGTTTACTTAGGTCAATGCATTATTTTATTATTTATTAGGTTGACACTTAGGAGTTTGCATACTTTTATGAGTTTTCATGTTGACAACATAGAACTAAGAAACTCTAATTCAACACATGGTGTCTACAACACTAGAGTTTGCATAATTAACTGAGTTTTCATGTAGAAAACATAGTTATTTACACTCTTAATTAAGCACATGGTGTCTACAACATAATTTTACATGCTACACCTTTGTAGACTTATCCTCTCATCATTGCACTTACTCTTGTGCTTAATGGAGGATAATCCACTCTTGGTGGACATGTGCTTGGTTGTAAAACTTATTAGTGTGCTAACTCCTAGACATTCTATAAGTATTCCAAAGGCCTTGATATATAGGCAGTCCTAGTGTACCTGTAAATCAATTGAATACTATATTGTTATTCTGATCATACTCTAGTCTATTCTATTCTTGTGCTTGAGTTCCTTGATTTTGGGTGAATTTTTCCCTAAGGCAAATTCTTATGGGATTTCATTCTTTACATGTTTGGAGGTGAGTCAAGTATTTATATTATTTTGACTCAATTGAATGATATGAATGTAGAACAACCTATTGCTTTCTTTAGTGAAAGATTGAAGGAGTATGAAGACAAATATAGCTATTGGAAAAGCAAGTCCTTACAGTCATAAGATCTTTGAAGAAATTTAGATGTCTTCTATCCCACAATAAGATCCACTTATTGGTCCCTCATGCAAGTGTTAAATATTTGATGTTGAGAAGAGATACTAGTGAGAAAAGAGTAAGTTAGATCACTAAAGTGATGGAGTATGATGTGGACATCTAGATCACCAAGTTGGTAAGAGGGAAAGGACTGTGCAAGAAGATGATCTCATCTTAAGAAACAATAGATGAAGAAGTTTCCTTAATGTTGATAGAACAAAAAGAGGTGAGAGATGAAAATCCAAGGAGTTGGATAGATGATATGATGACCTTCTTAACAAGAAATGAATATCCTCTAGGATTGGATAGAGCAAAAGGAAGGAAGTTTAGATTGTAGTCCATTCCTTATGCCATAGTCAATGGTATTCTATTTAAGAAGGACTTAAATGGAGCCCTATTAAGATGTATTGGTGCAAATCAGGCAGGGAGAATGATTAGGGATATTTATGATGATCTTGATGGCGGCCACTTTTCAACAAGAACCACTGGAATAAAAATTATGAGAGCCAATTACTACTGGCCATCCTTATTCCATGATTTCCATACACATTTAAGGAAGTATGAAAAGTGCACTTTCTTCTTAGGTAAATAGAGACTTGTAGCCCTTCAACTTTATCCCATCCAAGTTGTTCAACCCTTTGCTCAATGGGGATTAGATTTCATAGGTCCCATTGATCCACTTTGTATCTCCAGTTATAGGTTGATTTTGGCTACAACATATTACTTTATAAAATGGACAGAGGTAGTAGCCTTGAAAGATTCTATAGAGGCTTCAATAGTTGAATTCTGTAACGAAATTATTACCAGGCTTGGTTCTCCTTCCACCATAATATCAAATAATGCCAAGTTATCTATAGGAGCTTAGATATGTGCATGGGTTGTAGATCATGGTGTTTACTTGAGCACTTCTTCCAATTACTAACCCCAAGGTAATGGCTTGGCTGAGTCATGCAATAAAAATTTGATCAGAATTATCAAGAGGACTATTGAAGATAATCAAAGGTTTTGGCATAAAAAATTGAGGACAACCTTATGGGGTGATAGGATAATACCTAAGAGGGCTATTGGAAATTCTCCATTCATGTTAGCGTATCCCAAGGAAGCTAGACTTCCTATTTCATTGGAGTTTCCATCCCTAGAGCTATCTCATTAGTTGGAACTAATTAAAAATGATGTTGTCTATAAGAATGGTGGTGTTGATGGAGCTAGATGAGGGAAGAAATTAGGTCATATAGACCTTGAAGACACATAAACAATAGATGAAGAAGAGCTTTGATAAGAAGGCTAAGTTTTGAATTTTTAGGGAAGATGATCTTATGCTAAAGTGGGATGCATACAAAGAAAAAGCACGGAGACACTCAAAATTTGATGCCTTATAGAGTGGTCCCTATGTGATCATCAGTTGCAAGCAGGCCAATACTTTCCAATTAAGCAAACCTGATGGTGAAATTATGCCTATTCTAGTAAATGGAACATATTGATGAGGCTAATTATTGCCTCTATTTCATGATAGTTTTAAAACCTTTGTTAATACTTTGTTTCATTTTCATCAAGACATTTATGAACTTATATTTACCTAAACCAATGATTAACCTATGGGTAGATAGTATGTCATATTTTTCCAATATTATATTTATGATGTAGTATTTCATATCATTATCAAAATGTGTGTTCTTATATTTGAATTTAATTTGATAATGCTTATTTTCAATTATCTCTGCATTATAAATAACTTGTTAGCAATGAAGTTGAAGATGATTGGAAGAATTCAAAGATGAATGTTGAAGACAACCAATAGCATTTAAGGAAAAAATAATGTTGAGGTTTAGCTATGATGGAGAAAAATCATAATGGTACCAAAGGACATGGCTATGAGTCTGGAGGAGCTATGAAGACTTACTACATTCTCTGCATTTATTATTATGGCAAGCTATTGCTTAGAATTTATTATTATCACCTTGAGCCATTATCTCTTCTTCTTGCTTTGAGCTGTTATTTTCCTTCTCTCTCCTACAAATTTATAGCTATGTTATTTACTTTTCTATTTTCGAATAAGTGTCAATCTTCTATATATAGGGATTGGACCAAGTGTGTTAGTTTAGTTAGAAGGAGAAAGTTTATGAAAAGAAACTGTTAACTTTTGCAATGAGTTGTTTTTATAGTTTTATGTATTGTTTCTATGTAATAAATTTTTGAAATGTAATGAAATTGTTTTTGGCTTCTATCCTATGTTAGTAGATTAGTAGAAGCCAACCAAGGGGGCCCACTTGGGAGGTGGATTATATTAGGATAGTATAGATTTATTTTCAAGCATTTTTTAGTATTGCAAGTAGAAGTTGTAAGTTCCTTCCTGTAGCATCATACTTTGTGAATCTTCCTACAACATATGTGAGAACAATTATAGTAGATGAACTGAGTTGTAATATCTATTAGCCTTTTGTTTTATTTCTAGTATTCATAAAGAGTTAAGTGTGTTAGTTTCCTACAACAATAGCATAAGTTCTTTTCCTTGCATTTTACTTTCCTGCAACATAAGCATAGTGACTCATTAAAAGACCTAGTGCACATGATGTGCTGACCATTTCAAGTATACATCCCTGGGTTGACAAGATTAAATACACCTCATAGTGAAAAAAAATAGTCCTTAGATTGAATACATTATTCCTAAGCATGGCATAGAGCGTGATTATTATATACCTATTGTGAGGCAGACCATTCTTGGCACCATCGCCAAGGATGGTCTCAAGCTAGGAGCACTCTTGAGTCATAGTTCTTAGATAAAGTTTTTTTAGAAATTTCTAGTTTTAAAGCTTCCTTCACTAGTGTGAAGAGTTCAATTTCATGCATCAAAGAGGAAGACAATGAGATGAATATGCAGATTTCTTCCATGAGAGTCTATTAATTTGAATGAAGAAATTGAAGAAGAAGAAGTTGAGTTTCCTTTTGAAAACACAAACCCTATTTTTCCTATAGCATCATCTTCAAGAGAAGAACCTATAGAATCAAGTGGTCTTCAACCTTTCACTAAAATTTTGGCCAGTTTCCTTAACAATACTACTTTAAGTCCACCAGTTGTTAATAATCTAGTACCCAATGTTCCTTTTCAGTAGCAACCTCATAATCTAATACCTCTAGTAATGACACAAACTAATTTTACATTTCCTCTCCCAAGCCTCATAAATACTGATAATCTCAAGAATATACTTGTAGCAACTATTCCAAAGTTCTATGACCTTGCCACCGAAGACCCTGATACTTTTTTGTTTGAATTTGACATACTTTGTCATAGTTTTGACTACAACATTGATGCTTATAAGCTCAAATTATTTTCAGCAACATTGAAAGAATCAGCTCTACGATGGTTCATGGGCTTAGGAGCCAATGCAACAGGAACTTGGGATGAAATACAAACTCTATTTCTGGATAAATATAAAGAGTATTGCAAAGCATTTTGTTCAAGAGGAGATGATATCTTTAGGATATCAAAAAAGGAGGAAGAAACATTGGAAGACTATGTTTCATGTTTCTTGTATAAATTGTAGAAGAACCCTCAGCATGTGTTGTCCAAAGATTCAAAAAAGCTAGTCTTTCTGAGAGGTGTGAATGATAACTATTTAGAAGCACTAGACCTAATGGCTAGTGGTGATGTATAACAAGCTTCTTGGGATGACCTCAAGAAGATTTGTTAGAATTATTGAAGGTCATCCATGAAGAAATGATGAGGACCTCATTCCACAGTCACTAAAGGAATCAGACAAGGTATTTCAAAGCTCAAGATATCTAACCTATTGTCAGATTTCAAACAGGACATCATCAATGATGTCACTACACATCTTGACACAATGACTACAAAGAAGAATTATGTAGAAGCTGAGCTAAAACTAGTTGAATATTTCCCTCATTATTGGAAGCAAAAGAAGAATTGCCAATGCAAACTGGTTGCAAGCATGGAGAACTAGCATCTTCCAACTGAGTATCTCAAGATAGATGGAGATGATGAAAAAGTATTTTTTGTTGCTCAATGTAGCCATGGGCCCAATATCAAGGTATGCCTCAAGGCCATTTGAAAAATTCAAATTCATATGGTAATCAATGGACAAACCGTAATCCCCAAGGTCCTCCACAATATCAACCTAATTGGAAGAATGCTAGGAAAAAAATTTGCAACAACCCCAATGGACTTAGAATTTCCAAGCATCCTAGCCTAACCAAAAAAAAAACCAATGGCAGAACCAATGGCAACCACCCCAAGGAATTGGTAGTCTACAAACCAATGGAGGGGATCTCAATAGTGGCCTAACCAAAATACCAATACTCCACAATTACCACCTCCAGTTCAACAACCTGCTCTAATGCCACCACTTACGAATCTTGGACCTAAAAAGTAGACACACTTACCTACACAACCTCAACCAAATCCAAATAGCTAATAGCTATAGCAACCCATGTATAGTGTTGATGCTCAACAATATCCTACTTATGCTCTAAGTGTTGTAGATATACATCTAAGATTTGGTACAACTTTACCAGCACCTAAACCACCTCTTATGACTAAAATACCATATCCTCCTATAGCATTAGAACCCTCAATCTCTAAAATAGTTGACCCAACCAATGTCACTATTTCAACCAAAGCTCAACCAGTGGTGGAACCTCCTTGTCCAGAAAAGTTTATACAAAGTAAACGTATACAAGTAGAGGAACAACCTTTTGATATTGTTGATTAGTTGAAGAACATACATGTCCAAATACCCTTGTTCCAAGCCATTAAAGATGTTCCAATCTTTGGAAAAGCCATTAGAGATGCCTGCTAGAAGAAGCCTACAAGGAAGAAAAAGGACCCCACCATAGTCCATTTTGTGGGACAATTGGTTGAAATTATGTTAGAAAAATTGATCAAACCAAAATATTCTGATCGAAGTAGTCTAGTAGTATGCCAGTATAAATGGTCAGTCTGTTAAAATTGATTTAATATATCTTGGTGATACTATAAATCATGACCAAGGACACTATGTAGAAGTTGAAAATGGAAGGATTAAGGGCTACTCCAACAATTCTACAACTTGCAGATAGTTCTACTATCACCCCTGATGGGATGATAGAAAACATAGTTGTAACCTTAGATTCTCTAGAGTATCCTGTAGACTTCATGATTCTATCCCCCAAAGTTAATCTATCTGGTTACCCTGTCATACTATGTCTACTATGGTTAGCCACAACTGATGCAAATATAAGTTGTAGATCAGGGAATATGACCATATCCAATGGCCAAGCAACAAAGAAATTTGATTTATATCCTCCAGCACAACCATTACCAGATTTGAGCAAATATGTTTGGCCAGATTTATGCAATGAAGAAAAAGAGTTAAATTCTATAGTACAACTCATGATGTTACATAGACAATCCTTCCTAAAGCTACAAGAGGCAGATTTATTACTTTAGAGTATCCTTACTAATAGTTGTGTGGTAGAAAAAGATGTATCTAAAAGTTTTGTTGGAATTAATCACATATGAGGAATGTGATGAGAGTTGTACTCTACTCAAAGAACCTGACATTCTTCATCCACTCTTATAGTGTGAATTAGAAGCAAGTCCAATCTCTACAACTACTATGATAGAGTCTACCACTACTGTTGAACTGTCTAAAGGTCATAATCTCCATGTTAATCCCAAATTAACACCCACACAAATGGAATAGTTAAAAAAGTTACTTCAAAGGCATGAAAAGGCCTTTGCATGGGACTATGATGATATGAAAGGGTTGAGTCCTACATTATGTACCCATAGGATATACATCAATGAAGGGTGTCTACCACTCTGTCAACCCCAGAGAAGGATAAATCCAGGCCTTAAAGAAATAGTTAAAATTAAATTGCAAAAATTTCTTGATGCTCGTTTTATTTATCCTATATCTGATAGTAGATGGATGTCAACCCTGGTTATAGTGCCCAAAAAGGGAGGAAAATGGAGAATTTGTGTAGATTACAAATAATTGAACAAGACCACCAAAAAGGATCACTTTCCTTTACCATTTATAAACCAAGTTCTGAACACTCTAGCTGGAAAGAAGTATTTCTCTTTTCTAGATGGCTATAGTGGTTATAATCAAATCAATATTGCTCCTAAAGATCAAGAAAAAACCACATTTACATGCCCATGGGCTAATTTTTCATACTTTTTTTTACCATTTGGTCTATATAATGCTCCTTCAATGTTTCAATGAGCTGTTATTAGCATATTTGCTGATATATCACATGATTGTATGGAAATATATATGGATGATTTCACAACATTTGGAGTCACTTTTGAGGAAGCAATGATGAATCTTGAAAAGGTTTAGGTAAGGTGTCAAGAACATAATTTGGCACTTAATAGTGAAAAATTTTTTATGCTCATGCAGGAAGGTGTGGTACTTGGTCATTTTATATCAATTGCAAGAACACAAGTGGATCCAGCTAAGATAGAGGTAATTCAAACATTGCCCTTACCTACAAAGTCAAAATATGTAACATCTTATTTAGGTCATGCTAGATATTATAGACATTTTATAAGAGATTTCAACAATAGTAGCTAGTCCCTTGTATAAATTACTCACAAAAGAAGTTGAATTTAGTTGGAAATCCAAATGTAATGAAGCCTTCCTATAGCTTAAGAAACTTCTCACTACAAACCTAGTTTTACAAGGCCCTGATTGGAATTTACCTTTTCAAATATATACAAATGCTTCTAACTATGCCATAGGTGCAATTTTAGGACAACAATCTCAAAATCTTGAAAATGCAATATATTATATTAGCAAGAGCCTTCATGGACAAGAATTAAACTACATAGCGACTAAAAAAGAACCGCTAATAGTAGTTTATGCCCTAAACAAATTTTGACATTACATAACTGGCTATCCCATATTTGTTCATATTGATCATACAACAATTAAATATCTCATGAATAAACCTGCTATAACAGGAAGGTTAGCAAGATTTTTACTATTGTTGCAAGAATTTGATATAACTATCATTGATAAGCCTGGAAGAGCCAATGTTGTAGAAGATTATTTATCAAGAATCCATCATGATGATACTGACACTACTCTAGTAGATGATGCATTTCTAGATGAACATTTATTTCATATTACTATTCAAACTCCATGGTATTGAGACATTGCTAATTACATTGTAGCTAATAAAATACTAGAACATTTTTCTTACAAGGAAAAGAAGTTTCTTGTAGAGAAAAGTTTATGTTTCTCTTGGATAGATAATCTCTTTTTTTACACTGGACCTAATGAAGTTATGAGAAGATGTGTGAGAGAGGATTAAACATATGACATTCTACATGCATGTCATAATAAACCATGTGGAGGACACTTTGCAACAAAAAGAATAGCCTTGAAAATCTTGACAACTGGTTATTATTGGCCTACACTTCACAAAGATGCAGCCAACTATACACAAAAGTGTGATAAGTGTCAAAGGATGGGTTAGCTAACAAGAACAGATGAAATGCCTTTTAACCTACAGATGGTGTTAACAACATTTGACAAATGGGGCATGGACTTCATTGGTTCAATTGATCCTCCATCTAATGGGAAATCCTATATCCTTGTGTACACTGATTACCTAACAAAATGGGTTGAAGTCAAAGCCATGAAGCATGCTCATGATGAAAAAGTTGTAGAATTTCTATATGAAGAAATTTTTACTCGTTATGGTGTACCCAAAGAGCTAGTCATTGATGAAGGTGCGCAATTTACCTCTAATCTAATCTCAAAACTGATGAAACAATATAGCATTAGGCACCAAAAATCAAGCCCTTATCACCCTCAAGCTAATGGGCAAGTAGAGGTCACAAATCATGAGCTAAAGAACATCCTAACAAAAATAGTTCATTTACACTGTAGGGATTGGACTAGAAGATTACAAGAAGTTGTTTGGGCCTATAGAACAACATGGAAGACTACTATAGGTTTCACACCATTTGAGCTCCTATATGGCAAAGTAGCAATACTTCCCATTGAATTTGAACATAAAGCTTTAAGAACTACACTAGAGTTAGATATTGAACTTCCTGTAGCATAAAGAGAATGTCTTCTACATATTAACTCTTTCGATGAAATGCATAAAGCTACTTTAGAATGTACTAAAATTATATAGAAATAAAGAAAACAATGGCATGAATCCCATATTATCAATAAACAATTTCAAGTTGGTGGCTGGACACTACTATATGATTCCATATTTAAAGATATGCCAAGCAAGCTATAGACAAAATGGTTGAGTCCATATGAAATTAATCATATCTTTGACAATGGAGCTGTCCAATTAACTACCATTGATCCAGTTCCTTTTAAATTATTAGTAAATGGCCATAGAATCAAGTTATATAAATGGACCCAAACAAAAGAGGATTTCCTACAACAATTTCAGCGGCCAAATTCAAATACAAACTAGGTAACTCTTCCTATAGTCGAAGGTGTTAACCTTCCACCTGCTACTCTTCAACACTAATTTCTTTGTGCATGCTCATAATAAAAACTTTATGCCCACATAAAGTTCCAAATTTCTCCATTCACTTTCTCATTTCATCTCATTTCTTTACCTTCCACCCATCCACCTCATCTCATTTATCTACCTTCCACCCACCCACTTTCCATGTCATCATATTCTAATGCTTTCAATAAACCCCACATGTTTTCTAATAGATGTTGTCACTACTGATGTAACTTCTACCACCTTTTGGTATGTGTGACAATCAATTAATAGGTATAATATTTTCAAATTATTATTCATTTATAGTTTGTAGATTTCATCGATTATATTTAATACTTGTCCATATTTTGTAGGGGGTAGGGAAGGTTACTAAAACCTAATGAAATTCCTATTTATTTGTAAAGATTTTTCTAAATCTTCATATTTCCTTAAGTACACAAGTGTCTAAGTGTCATAACCCTTATTTTTGAATGAATTTATTATCAGGTTGTGATGTGAATTGTATTTAAATTTTAAGTGATTTGAATCCTATTTTTGTATGATTTTCACACACATCCATGATTTACTCTCATTAAAGCCATATTATTGCTCATAACGAATCGTTATGACATTAATTACCTATCAAATGAAATGTGAAAATGGGTCTATAAAACAACAAAAGAAGCCTAAATTTGTAAGGGGGAAATAGTGCAAGCAGTGTAGACATTGAAAGTGTTAAGCAGAAATGGGTGGACAATTGTAGTGGAGAGAACCAGTGGAGTATACCATTTTTCTCTCAAATGCAAAAGCAGTGAGGAGATTTAATATGTATGGCTAGTAAGTTTGACCACATTTGATGAAGAAGTAGCCACAGAATTTACAAAGACATTTGATGAAGGAGAAGCTTCTATGTGGGGTTTAACAGTGGTTGCTATAGAAGAACATATAGTAGAAGTAACTAAGTTACCAATGATAGGAGAACATTATCCTAATACTCATAATGCAAGATCAACTAGGGCCCAGTTTATCATACCAACTGATCCTTAGATGGATATTACCAAGGAAGGTTGCAAAAGAACATCTCTTCTACCACCATACAATGAGCTGGCCATGCACATTATCAAGTACCTCACATGCAAAGGAAGATTTTCATATTTACATGCACATCATTTTAAATTGCTCAGTTGTATAAGGCATAATCATCTAGTAAATGTTCCCAATTTCTTGTACAATATGTTGTGTATTAGTGCAGAAGAAACTCGAAAGGGAAAGGAAAATTCCATCACCCATCATGCCCTAATTAAATTACTCATAGAAAGATTACTTAGGGATGTTTCTCCCATGTCATTGGTAGAATTTGTCCAAGCTAAAATGTTACAAGCCTAGGCCGCCCTTCATGAACAACCCAATGAGGAGAATGTAGTTCCCACTAATGAACCTACTGAGCAAAGCACTCAAGAGGCTAAAACCAAAAATGTGCAAGGCAATGTACAAGAAAATGTGCAAGAGAATGTGCAATAGATTGTGCCTTACCTATTCAAGAAACCTAAAAACCTACCTCTAGCTGAGCGAAGAGAAAATGAAAATTGCAAGAAGAAATCTTTCTTCCAGTAAAAGAAGAGCCAAACCCTACAATCGTAAGGCAAAAGAGAACAAAGAAGCATCCTATAGTAGTAACTCCTATAGTAGAGACACCAAAAGGAAGAGGTAGGCAAAAGGCTGTGATACTAGAAGAAACCCCTATAAGAAGAAGTCCTAGAATGAGAGGACAAATTTCTAAAGAATCCCCCTCATCCAAGCTATCTACTAAAGAATCCCCTATACAAATTGTTCCTAATCACTCTCCTCCTCACCTTGAAATTGTAAACATTCCTAAGAACACTAACAAGGAATGTAGGGTTGAAGTCAATGAAAATCCAAATGATACCTTAGTAGGCCAACTAGGTACTTCAAGCTGTAGGTATGAAATAATTCCTAAGCAAGTTTATCCAAACACTGCCCTAGTCCCTTATAAATAAACAAGGCTTATTGATTTTGTAGAACGTGTATGGAGGGAAAAAAGAAAGAGGAAAACAAACCATGAAGAAGACAGTGGTTCCATTACCCTATAGAAACTCCTTTTCCAGTTGTTTGGACAACATATATTTGCTAAGGCCTTATGGGAAGAGGAGAGGAAAAGAATGAAGAAAGACATAGTGTCTCTAAATGCAGAAATTATGGATTTGAAAGAGCAATTGGCAAATAAAAAACAAAGGATGGATCATGCCCTCAAATTGGTTGATCAAGCACTTTCCTGTAGACCACCACCATGAATTTATGCTCTCTATTTAAAGAAAAATTTCTCTTATTCCACCTTATGCTAACCCTTAAGAATATAAATGTAGAATTTAAATCAGCCTAGGAATTTTATGGTTTATATCAGAGTCTACCATCCTAGCAGAAAAATTTGCTTTGTGAACTATATGTGCATAATTTTGTTATCCCTTCAAAAACCCAATGGAACCCTTTACTCTATATAGGGGATATACATTTAAGAGCTTTGATGTCCTGGATGTCTAATGAAGAAAACTATGATAGGAAACTAAATAATTACAAAGACAAGGAAAGGACAAAGCCCTTGCCATTAAGAGTTGAGAGTAGTAAACCAAAAGAAGTTCTTAGGGACAGTTTTAGATTAACTTATGGGGATAAGAACAAGGAAGTAAGGGATAGAATCTTCACTGCCAAAACCAAGGCCTATGCTGATTATGAGATTTTTTTCCTTCTTTTCTTTCCAGAGAGCCATGGTTAGTGCTAGAAGTAGATGGGCTAGATTACCTAAGTCACTTAAAAGGTCAAAGCCGCATAGTCCCATCAATGTAGAGGCTACCCTTCACTAAGCTCCAAAGTATCTAGAGTTAGGAAAATAGGCTAGACCAAAACTATGGTGTTCACTCACTATGCAACCTCCAATGCTGATGTGGCCTTTATATGACATTAACCTTGACAGACTTGACAAGCTATAGGAGGAAAATAGAAGGGAGGTTTGGTAAAGAACATGAGGATTCTATTATACCTTCAAGAACAGTAGGAAAGGAAGGAAAGAAGTGGGGGAATTCAGGTCACTAACTAGGAAATGCCATACTTGAGGACAAGCATCAGTTTATTAGGGGGCAGATGATGAGGCTAATTATTGCCTCTATTTCATGATAGTTTTAAACACTTTTTTAATACTCTATTTCATTTTCATTAGGACATTTGTGAACTTATGTTTACCTAAACCAATGATTAACCTATTCGTAGATAGTATGTCATCTTTTGCCAATATTATATATATGATGCAATATTTCATATAATTATCAAAATGTGTGTTCTTATATTTGAATTTAATTTGATAATGCTTATTTGCAATCATCTCTACATTATAAATAACTTGTTAGCAATGAAGCTGAAGATGATTGAAAGAATTCAAAGATGAACATTGAAGACAACAAATAGCATTCAAGGAGAAAAGAATGTTGAGGTTTAGCCACAGCAGAGAAAAATCATAATGGTACCAAAGGACATGGCTGCAAGTATGGAGGAGCTATGAAGACTTATTGTATTCTTTGCATTTATTATTATGGCAAGCGGTTGCTTAGACTTTATTATTCCTGCCTTGAGCCATTATCTCTTCTTCCTGCCTTGAGCTATTATTTTCCTTCTTTCTCTCCTATGGATTTATAGCTAGGTTGTTTACTTTTCTATTTTAGAATAAGCATTGATATTCTATATATAGGGATTGGACCAAGTGTGTTAGTTTAGTTAGAAGGAGAAAGTTTATGAAAAAAAACTATTAACTTTTGCAGTGAGTTCTTTTTACAGTTCTATGTATTGTTTCTATGTAATGAATTTATGAAATGTAATGAAATTGTTTTTGGCTTCCATTCTATGTTAGTAGATTAGTAGAAGCCAACCAAGGGGGCCCACTTGGAAGGTGGACTAGATTAGGATAGTATAGATTTATTTCCAAGCATTTTTAGTATTACAAGTAGAAGTTGTAAGTTACTTCCTATAGCATCATACTTTGTGAATGTTCTTGCAATATTTGTGAGAATAGTTATAGTAGATGAACTAAGTTGGAATATATGTTAGCCTTTCATTGTATTTCAAATATTCATAAAGAATTAAGTTTGTTAGTTTCCTATAGCAATAGTGTAAGTTCTTTTCCTTGCATTTTACTTTCCTACAACATAAGCATAGTGACTCATTAAGAGACCTAGTGCACATACTATGCTGACCATTTCAAGTATATATCCCTAGGTTGAAAAGATTAAATGCACCTCATAGTGGAAAAAAGTAGTCCTTAGATTGAATAAATTATTCCTAAGCATGGCCTAAAGCATGATTATTATATACCTATTGTGAGATATCTTAAACCCTATTTCTAAGAAAAGATGACATTTCATGTACATAATTAGAATAGTTTTCTTTCTATTTATTCTTGTTTTCCAAAAGTGTCAAGCATATGTTTTGTTGCAAAGAGTTTTTCTTCTAGTTTTGTAGAGTTGTAGAGGTAGAAGGGCATGTTTTATGGCTTAGAATGTGGTAGAAGTGATGAATCAAATGAGTTTTTGTGGTTTCATAGACTCCATAGCCCAATGGATCTTTTAATGGTTACTAGTCATATGCCAAGCAAGCTTGCATCCCCCTTAAGTTGCCAAAAATGTTGGCAAAAGGTGCCCTCTCACCAAGGATTGAATTCAAAATATTTAAAACCCACCAAAAAGTCACTTTCATATTATATTTTAATTCCTCAAGCTGCAACAAAATTGTAAGGTCCTGATCTTACAATAGCTCATGTATTGGAGGATCGTCTGGTGAATGAAGTAGTGATAAGATGCTATGGGGATCCTATTGGTTGAGTGGTCAGGTTTTCTTAACATTTTAGATAGTCAAGAGATCATAAGACAAAGAAATATCTTGCCCAATTCTAGGACAATAAGAAATCATAAGATCGTAGGTGCTGCAAAGATGTGTTCTGACACCATGAGGACCAACAATCATAGGATCATAGGGTTGACTTCCTAGGTTGCAAAAGATATGAAGGGGAAGGTTGGTCATATGATCTTAGATTCATAGAGTTTCAAGCACAATCAAGGATGCCTCTCAAGGTCATGACAAAAGATAATTAAATTGCAAGCATAGGATCATAAGGGTCATTACCATGACTGTTGATATCATGATGGACTGCGATCATAAGATTGTAAAGATCAAATCAACCATGTCTATAACATCACAAGGGGAGGATAATGGTATCTCAACCTTGTGCCAAGGGTGTTATCATGCCATCATTCTATCATGAGACTGTGGGACTTGTTGCTATCGAAGGATTGTAAAGAGAATGAAGGATGTGCTTGATGATATGAGGTATAGGTGATTGTATAAGATCATAGAGGTTTAGGGTTATGAAAAAAACATGACATGAATGGTTTTGACCATAGTTGACACTCATAGGATCATGAGCTTTAGTATTGACCAAAATATAGAAAGAGCTTCACCCACCAAGCTAGACAAGGAGGAGTTCCTAACCAATCAGGTAGTAGAAAGGTAAAGAGTGACAATTGAATATAGTTGATCTGTGATCTTGTACCTAATTTAGTAAGTTTATAATAGAGGAGGCAACTCTTAGATGATAGATCCAATATTTTTAATCTCCTACAACCACTTTCATCATTCTCTAGACCTAATAAATGCAAAAGAACACTCCATCACTGCCTGTTGATCCATCTACTTAGTCAGAAGGTTAATGGCCACCACTCCTATCCTCTTAGAGATTGTTTGATGGATAAGTGATCTTCTCACATTTGAATTTATGTTGTAATTAGATGTTTTCTAGTTTTTTGGTAGTTATTCTCTACAATTTTGAATGCAATTGTTGAGTTTTATCTTAGAGTACAAGCTATCTAAGTTATGTGTGCACTATAAAAGCATATTTTGTAATCTTTCTTAGGGTTGGATCTTCTTTTTTTCTATGGTATTGCTATGGCATACTACTATAAATTCCCTATCTTGCCTATGAATTATATGATATCCTGTCTTATCTTCTTCAGCCATCGATGTACTCTGCAAGCTTTGTCTGCCTCTCTTCAATGTACTGTGGATATCTATAACTAACATTTATGTATCTCTTTGGCCTATGAATGATAAGAAGAGAAGCTCTTTTTCCTTGTGTCACTCATTTGGTTGTCTGATCTATATGTGGCTAATAGATTAAATTAAGTGTGAATTCATTTATATATGGATTGTCATGATAATTGTACTATGCATTTATGGGTAGAAATTGGTTTGAACACCCTATTTTTGTACACTGCCTCCTTAGAATAGATTAGGTAGTTACTTCCATGTATTCCTTCTCCCCTTTCTCTTTATGTAGAGTAAAGTACATCCTAATAGTAGAGTAAACCAACCTTCTCCAGAGACTCAACCTCATAGTTCAAGTCCCATAGCTTGGAGGTTGCTTCCATGTTTCACAAAGTTATCATTAGGTAAAAAATTTGGACCAGGGTGCAAAATTTTGTGACAAAAACTACAAAATGTAATTACTAAGTTATCACTTATTAACAAAATTATGATAGGTTACCCTGAAATCAACAACTTTGGGCCCTAGATCCCCATTATAAGAAACTCCCTTGAGATGTACTATAATGACCTCCCCTAAGCTCACAAATTACCATAGATCATCATAAACTAGTAAAAACATGATAAGAAACAACAAGAATCAATACTTGTGCTCAAACCATAATATTATAAATGCACTCAAAGTACACATCATAACATGAGATTAAGACTATAACTCCAATGTGCATGATTTTTTGAATGGAGGCTCTAGGTGGGAATACATATGTAGGAAAGGATCATGGATATTCAACCTACAATCAAGGGGTTATGCAGGTTTCTATTGTAGGAATCTCTAAGGAATCTATGACAAATTTTGAGGTTGAGAAAGGTTTTAAGGACCTACTAGGTAAGCAGGTGTTGTAGGGCCTTCACGTGTGGAATAGGGAAATTGAGAAACTCAAGATTTATGCCTTCCATGTAATTCTAGAAATGAGAAAAAGGCAATTTAGGAGGTGAATGTTCAATGCTCTTCTCTCTTTGGGAAAAAACCTACAAGTAGTTTATTATTTCCACCTACCACTTCTATGTCATGTTGGGAAAAGGGGGAGTTTCAAATATTTCTCTCATATCCCACTATGGACCATTCGATTTCATCGTTTGTGGATGAGGCCAACTATTAACAATATTATATCTATGATGAAAAGGAAATGGGCCCTTCATGGTCAAGTGGATATGGCTACTATGTTGCAAGGGTTTCTCTCATTTTTATTTACATGCCAGGAAGAAAGGGATATGGTCTAATCTAGGGGCCCTTGGTTATTTGGGAATAGTGCTTTATCAAAAAAAAAGGGAACTAGAAATGGATTTATCTAATTATTTTTTCTCTTGTCCCCTATTTAGGTTAGAATTTTGAGGCTACCATTGGAGTTTTGGAATAAGGATGTTTTTAGGGGTCTAATTGTTTTTTTTGGAGAATTAATAACTATTGATTCTATGACTCTATCTAGGTCTAGGTTAGCTTATGCCCAAATATATGTAAAATTTAATCAAGTGAAAGATCTTCTACAAAACATTGATATTGTCACTATAATATGAAAATGGAAGCAAGAAGTTCAATTTGAAGATCTCCCAAAAGCATGCTTTTACTACAAAAAATTTGATCATTGGATGAAAAAGTGTCCTAAAAAACCTAACATTGAGGCTAAGGAGGCTCAAAATAAAAAGAAGAAAGAGAAAAATGGATGAGGCCAAAAAATGGTTTGGAAGCCAAAGAGGGTGCAAGAATTGGTTCAAAAGGAGCATTAGAAAAAGTGCTACAGAATTCATCTAAGAACCCATCTTCAGATGAAGAAAATAAAGGAGTTCAAGAGTTGGAGTTAAAGCTCAAGATCAAAATGCAGGTGATCCAAAGAAGAAATATGTTTAGGGATAGCCTATCCTATTAGATTTTATGGAACATGTTAATGGAAAAGAATGGAATGTTGAGATAGAAGGGGTGGAATCAAATTCTATTATTAATAATGAAGGTGAGAAAACCACTTATCCTGATTAGGTCTTGTCCTCTAATCCATCTTTTGAAATGAGAAGGAATGATAACCCAAAAGAAGGAGAGATTAATAAGATAGACCAAGATAATCCCCTTGAGGGTTTTAGTAGAGTGAAAGATTCATTGAAAAATGTTCATACCTCTTGGGAAAATTATTTGAAGATTCCTAGATCTATGGGATTCTAGGTGGTAATTTTTCTCTATTAGAGGAAAATGATATTAAAATTGTGCCTTCTTTATACCCTAAGGAAAATACTTTATATTCAAAGAAAAAAAAGAAAGATTCAAAAAGAAGGATTCATGATCAATCTAAGGATATATATCAAAAGGATGGAAATAATAAAAACATGGAGAAGGGGGATCCATCTCATCTTCAAAAGAGGGGGTTTCTAGTAGGAGGGAAGATGTTGGATCCCCAATGCTAAATGCTAATGTTGGTTCTCCCAATAACAAATTGGTGTAGAAGCACCTAGGATAGGTCCAAGAAACCAAAAAAGGTTTTGAGAGCCTAGATGGGACATATACCTATTAGGTAGTAATAAGGAGTCATGAGTGAGTCTATGAGTTTGTGTGGGAAGCAAGTAGTCCTTTGGAAGTTGCATTTATTATCAATCAAGTGAAAAGTGCAAAAAGTTGTTTTAGAGGGCCAAATAAGAAAGTTAGATTAGGTAGACATGGGATGGTGAAAATAGGGTTTAGATCTATTCCATGAATATTTTGGAGTCATATGGTATGATTTTTCCAAGGCAAAAAGTGTTAAAATGCAAAAATTGTCAATTTTGCAAAAATTGCATTTTGACAATTTTGCAAAAAGTGCAACTTTTCTTGCAAAATTGCAAGATCAAATAAATTGGTTATTAGGAAATTAAAAATGCCTAGGAGTTAGTTGAGTTAGTTGGATAATTGGTATATGAGGCCCTCTAAAGAATTTTGTACAATTCAAAAGTCTAGCATTGTACGACATTCTGCAACAACCCAACAATGCATAATAGTTGGAATGAGAACTTGAGTTTTTTATTGCTATGTGATTGAAGTATGAAGTTTTTATTGCTAGATAGTTTCTATTTTTTCTATTAAATTTTTTTTTTTTGGTAGGATTTTCATTGAATCTATTTTTTGGGAGCAATAAATGTTTTTGTAATCATGCTACTTGTTGGCTTATCTTGGACAGTCTAAACAAAAAGATGTCTACCAGCATTCCCCATGGTTGAAACCTTATGAAACCTTGAGCGATTATAGTATAAATACTATAGGATATGTGGAAGGAATTATGGGATCATCACTAAAGGGACAAGCCACTTCCTTAGAAGCCCTAGGCAAAACCAAAGGTTATTTGGTTAGAAATTGAGCCAAGGAGTAAGTGAATCTTGCAAGGGCAATATTGTTTGAGTTGAATGGCTATTAGGACCTAGTAAGACATTGAGTGGAGCCAATACATGTGGAAGGAAAAGTCTACAAATCCCTTAGGAAGGTAACAAGAGTGATTTGTTTCTTGACTGGTCTAGAAGGCCATTAAACCCTAGTAAACCCTTAAAAACAGGGCTAGGGCATCCCATAGGAGTTGGAAATTTTAGGCCTTAGGGATCTCAAAGGTCTTGGAAAATGGTATCAAGAACTAAAGTTCTTTGGGAGACTTCTTAAAGAATTTTTTTCACAAAATCCATTTTAGTCAATTTGGAGGACTAATTGAGGGCTAATAGTCCTAATAGGAGATTGTGAAGAATACTAAGAGATCGTATTGAAACATAGTGAATGAAGTGTGGAAAATGTATGGAAAGGGATCCAAAAAACCCTAGGTAAATCCTCCATCCATTAAAAGAACATATTAACTAGTTAGGAGGCCAAAATGAAGTGCCAAGTTCATGAGAAAACCTTGAAAGATAGGTTAGGATGTGGGAAAAGTTGTTCCTAGTGAAGTAGGGGATATCTAGAAGGGTTTACCCATCAACTAAATTACACTAGCCTAGTCCTATAAAACTGGTATTAGAGGAAACAATAATTTTTGGAATAGTAGTGCATGTCTAACAGTGAGGGAGAAACCTCCATAGGATGCAACATGTTGACAAATGTGGAGTTGGATAAGAAGGTTCAAGAACAAGATGAGGAGAATGTAGAGTTGAAGTTTGAGATAATAGTCTTAGAGACAAATCTTGATAGAGAAGCTCTCAATATTGAAGCAATGACCAATAAGGTTAATCAGTAGGAGGACCATAGCAGGCAGAAGCAATAGGTGTCTAATGAAGAGGAGGCACCCACATGCGATCCTAAGATAGAAGAGGAACCTTTCCTTAGGGCCATCAAAGAATTGAATTAGAAGGTATTAGGAGTACCAATTTTTTGTTGAAATTTTGATACTGACCATGTATTGGAATGGTTAGAAGGAATGGAGAACTAATTTGAAAGTGAGAATGTCATAGAAGCACAAAAGGTGAAAGTGGCAAAAGAAAAGATGAGAGGAGAAACTCTCACATGGTGGAAGTTTATTCAAGATGAAAGGGAGAAAGAGGGTAAAAATCCCTATGCTAATTGGAAAAGTATGGTCAGAAAAATACAAAAAATCTACCTTCCAATAGACTTAAAGTGCAGATGCATACTAATAGATAGAACCTCAAGCAAAGAGAGAATGATGTAGAAAGCCATACTGAAGAATTCCACAAGTTATGCCTTAGGTCCAAGGCACAAGAAGCTGAAAGAATCAAGGTAGCAAGGTATGTAAATGGCCTAAGGTGGAATATTTAGGAGGAGATTCAGTTGTGGACTCCTAATATAGTACAAAAGTGTTATCAACTAGCACTTAAGGTTGAAGAAAAGGTAAAGAAGAAGTAAGACTTCAGTAGTAGAAATGGAGGTAAAGAAAAGGAACAAAGTAGAAAAAGGAGGAACTTTGGTGGTGTAGAGGCCAAGAAACTAGATCCCAAGGGGATAGTAAGACAAGTGAAATCAATGGTTCAAGCAACCCAAGGGGAGGACTCAATCAAAGATGCTGAGGCAGTAATAGTTTTAGGGGTAGAAGTAATAGTCAAGGCAGGGGACCTTCATATTTTCCACCATGGAATGTTATAATTGCAACCAAATTGGACATCCTTCTTATAGGTTTCTAGAGAAGACTTCCTCTTTAGGGGAAAGGAAGGTGGCCTATGCACAAGAAGATGTTGGTGGGAAGAAAGCAATAGATCTCCCATTGGATCTAGAAGAAGGAGAAAATTTGATGTTTAGGAGGATGCTTATTAGAGAGCCCATGAAGGAGGAGCCATGTCAAAGGAGAGCCCTATTTAAGGTCAAACAAAATAAGGTATGTAAGGTTATCATTGACTCTTTTTCTACTAATAATATAGTTTCATAAGCAGTAGTAGATAAGTTAAAACTTAAGAAGCTAGCTCATATCAATCCTTATAGGGTCACATGGCTAAATAAGGGTCAACATGTAGAGGTGAAAGAACAAGCATGGGTAGAATTTTACATTGGAAGATAAAAGGAAATAGTACTTTTTGATATACTACCAATGGATGTATGCCATCTCCTTTTAGGGAGGCCATGGAAATATGATAGAGATGCACAATATGATGGCAAGAATAATGTCTACAAGTTTAAGAAAGGGGAAGAATCTTTCACTATTCAATCCTTGTTGGAAGTGGAGAGAAACCTAAAGTTGGAACTTAATGGAATCATGGTAGTGAGAAGGATTTCCTTAACATTATGAGAGAGTGGAAAGGAATAGGGTATACTATCATTGTCAAGCCCCAAAATGCAAAGAGTATTATCAGATCACAGTTACCTAGGGAAGTGCAAGAACTATTGAATCAATTTGAGGACATTATAGGTAGTGGAGAACACACCTTTTTACCTAAGAGTGCTATCAGCCATCAAATAGACTTCATCATTGGATCAGTCTTACCTAACAAAGTAGCTTATAAAATGACACTTGGTCAACATGAAGAAATTGTCAAGCAAGTGCAGGAGTTGTTAAACCATGGCTTAATAAGGAAAAGTGTGAGTCCATGTGCTATTCCAACTATGTTGTTGCCAAAGAAGGGGGGTACTTGGAGGATGTGTATGGATTCAAGAGAAATCAACAAAATAACTATCAAGTACAGATTTCCAATCCCAAGAATTGAATCCTTATTAGACTATTTGGGAAATGCAAAGTACTTCACTAAGATTGACTTAAAAAGTGGGTATCATCAAATAAGGATTAAGGAGAGAGATGAGTGGAAGACTACTAAAGGGTTATATGAGTGGCTAGTGATGCCCTTTGGTTTGTCAAATGCCCCTTCCATATTCATGTGGCTCATGAATTAAGTGTTTGCTGATTACTTGCATAAGTTTGTTGTAATTTGCCTTTATGATATCTTAATTTTTAATAGTACAAATGAAGTGTAGACACTTAAAATTGTCCTAAACACTATATTAATTCATTTAATATTTCCTTTGACATTATAATTAATTATTAACTAATTAATTATTAATTAATTATTAACTAATTAATTATTAATTAATTAATTATATTTTTCATATTATTCTACTTATTTAATTAAATATGTTCATTTTCCTAATGTATTTAAATTTAATTTAAATATTTCCCCTCTAATGTATTAAATTCATTTAATGCATAGTGCTCCATAAATCCCCTTTTAAATAAATTCTAATTTATTTAATTTCCTCCATTCAATTAAATTATTTAATCCTCTAATTAAGTCAAATCTTATTTAACTTTATCCTAATCCAATCCTAAAACCTAGTCTACACCCAACGCTCTCATCCTTCTAAGCCTACCCACTACTTAATCAAACTTATTTATCTTAAACACCTTTCTAAAAACCTTTTAGCTCCTAAGTTTTTGGTCACATATGTGTGAGAAGCTCATGATTCAATAAAGCTTCCACTTAATTTACACCTCTTACACCTTTGTGCCCCTACTGCTTTCCCCAAGGTTTCTCACACATGTGTGAGCACACCTTGAGCCTCTCAACCATAAAGGCTCCTTTTGACTTTTGCATGGCTTGTCCTTTAGCCCATGTGTCTCTCTTGTGAAACCTATGCAGATGCCACATAGATGCCACCTCCCCAAGGCCTCTCTCAAACCTATACATAGAGCCCTTGTCTCAAGCATTTTACATCTCCTTCATTTGCATTGTTATCATGCTACTTCAGCTTTTGAGTTTTCTAGAGATTTTATGCTTAAAGCTAATGTTTGGTAGTTGTTTGTATTGTTTGAATTTCTAGAATTTGCATTAGTTTCATGTTAGTATGATATTGCTAGGTTTCTTTCTTCATTACATTCCATTCAAATTCACATTCATATCTTAGAATCCTTTGAGGATTGGCTCACTCATAGCCATTTCTTGAAGGCATTCTCCATTTATTTAGTCTAGATTCACTCATTTCATTTTACATATCATTTATTAGTCAAGGGATTCGATAGTTGTGTTTGGGGAGAGCACATCCACATCCCTCCAATCTAAATCACACCAACAAGGCCTCTTATGGGTGCCCTTGTTGAGCTTCTTTGAGGTTGCATGAGAACTTGTAATTTGTGGTTGAATAAGTTGTTAAACCCAAGCTTATTTTAGTTGTATTCTAACTTCTTTCTAATCTTTCATATGCACATGTTACAACTAATGTTTTCTTGTTTACATGTGCTACAAATAGGTTAGGTTTTTGTGTATACATGAAAAACATTTAAAGCACATAACTCTAGTTTTGAAAAGGTTATTTGATGCTCAACTTACCAACTTGGAAAAGTGTGATTTCATGAAGGAGGAATTGGTCTACTTGAGCTTTGTCATCTCACAAGGCCAGCTCAAGATAGATCCTAGCAAGGGGGAGGCCATACTTAGTTGGACAACACCCAAATCTGCATTAGAGGCAAGGAGCTTCCATGGATTAGCCTAATTGTATAGGAAGTTCATTAAGCATTTTATCCATATTTGTGCACCATTTCTAGAGACCACTAAAGGTGGGATTAGGGCTAATTTTAAATGGATTGATGAAGCTACTATAAACTTTGAGGAGTTAAAACACCAAATTGCCACCCAACCTATTTTGGTTCTCCCTAGCTTTGATAAGCTATTCATAGTTCAATGTGATGCTAGTAACCTTACTATTCGAGTAGTACTTAGCCAGGAGTGGCATTGCAAACAAGGTTGTAGATGCATTGTGATGTAGGTTGCCAACTATACAAGAAGTGTAGATTAGGATTGTGGGAATTGATAATTGTAGGGACATGTACCCCGATGATCCAAACTTTGCTTAACTTTATGTGCATAGATTATGCTAACCATTTTCATCATGAATACTCCGATTTTACTTTGCAGGAGGGCCTCTTTTTCAAAGGTGACCAACTTTGTGTGCCTAGGGGCTCTATCAAGGAAAACCTCATATAAGAGAAGCATAATGGTTCTTTGAGTGGGAATTTTAGCATTCATAAAATAGTAGATTTGGTGTAGAGATTCTATTACTAGCCTGCCTTGAGTAGGGATGTGAAGAAATATGTGGAATGTTGCATTGTTTGTTAGAAAGCTAAGGGAGTTTCCACCAATGCAGGGTTGTACCAACCATCGCCCACTCCTCAAAGGATTTGGGAGCACTTGAGCATGGATTTTGTGGTGGGGATACCTAAGAAAAATGAGGGTTTTGACATTTTTTATGTTATTGTGGACAAATTCAATAAGATGGCTCATTTTGTGCCATATAAGATAACACATGATGCATGTGCCATTGCTAATCTATTTTTTAGAGAGGTAGTGAGGATACATTTCTTGTCTCTAAGAATAGTGTCTAATAGGAATACTAAATTTATGAGTCATTTTTGGAAGACTCTATGGCATAGGTAGAATATGCTTATAATGATACCATCAACAAATCCACTAGGAAGAGTCCCTTTGAAGTGGTGTATAGATTGCATCCTAGAGGCATTCTTGAGATAAGAGATATGAAGGTAGGTGCAAAGGTCTGTGGAGTAGTTGAGGACTTTTCTCTTTCAATGAAAGAGGTTCATGACATGGTCAAGAAAATTTTGGAGGAGAATACAACCATGAAGCAAAGGACAAATTCTAAGGAGAGAGATGTGTAGTTTCAAGTTGGGAATTATGTTATGCTCTATCTCAATAAGAATAGACTCTCAAAAGGTGAGTCACATAAACTTCAAATGAGGAAGGTGGGGCCATGCAAATTTATGGTCAAGTATGGGGCAAATGCTTACAAAGTTGATATACTAGTGAATATGGAGATCACCACCACTTTCATTGTGGTAGATATAGTAGCATACAAGGGTTCCAATCCATATTCCATTCCAGCAAATAATGCAAGCCTACAAGACACTGTAGCAACCCTACCAAAGCTATCTAACAACAATTTGCAAGCTAAGAAGATTCTAAGTTGTAAAGTGCACAAGGTGACTAGGAACAAGACCTCTATGAAGTATCTTGTTAAGTGGTAGGGAAAACCAGATGGTGAGGCTACTTGGGTTGTAGAAGGAGATTTCAAGAAGAAGGGCATTGACATTTCTCTCATTCTTTCTTAGAGTCCTTCCTTTAACTCATTGGGGGAGTATGGTGCAGGAGCACCTAGGTTAGGTCCAAGAAGCCAAATAAGGTTCTACGAGCCTAGATGGGACATAGAACTAGTCAGTAAGAATAATGAGTCATGAGTGAGTTATGAGTTTGTGTTGGAAGCATGTAGTTCTTTGGAAGTTGCATTTATTGTCAATCGAGTGAAAAGTGCAAAAAATTGTTTTAGAGGGCCAAATAAGAAAGTTGGATTAGGTAGACATGGGAATGGTGAAAATATGGCTTATATTTCCTCCATTAATATTTTGGATTCATATGGTATGGTTTTGCCAAGTCAAAAGTGCTAAAATTCAAAAATTGTCAATTCTACAAAAAGTTGCATTTGACAATTTTTCAAAAAGTGCAACTTTTCTTGCAAAATTACAAAATTGGTTAAATTGTTTATTAGGATGTTACCAATTCCTTGGATTTGGTTTATTTAGGTGGTTAATTGGTATATGAGGCCCTCTGAAGCATTTTATACAGTTCAAAAGTTTGGCATTGTACTACATCCTATAACAGCCCAACAAATGCATAATAGTTGGAATGAGAAGTTGAGTTTTTGATGCTATGTGATTTAAGTAGAAATTTTTCATTTATAGATAGTTTATATTTTATTTTTATTAAGTTTTTTGTTTTGATAGGAGTTTCATTGAATCCATTTTGTGGGAGCCATAAATGTTTTTGTAATCAGGCTGCTTGTTGGCTTGTCTTGGGGTGTTTGAACAAAAGATGTCTACCAGCATTCCCCAAGGTTGAAACCTCATTAAACCTTGAGGAATGATAGTTTAAATCCTTTAGGATATGTGGAATGAAGCATGGAATTGGAACTGAAGGGCCAAGTCATTTCCTTGGTATCCCTAGGCAAAACCAAAGGGTATTCAGCTAGAAATTGAGCCAAGGAGTAAGTGAATCTTGCAAGGATAGTATTGTTTGAGTTAATAGGTGTTAGGACCTAGTAAGGCATTGATTGGAGCCACTACATGTGGAATTAAAATTTGGAAAGTCCCTTAGGAAGGTAACAAGAGTGATTCGTCTACTGACTAGTCTAGAAGACCATCAAACCCTAGTAAACCCTTAAAAATAGGGTTAGGGCATCCCATAGGAGGTGGGAATTTGAGGCCTTAGTAATCTCAAAGGTATTGGAAAAGGGTATAAGGAAATGAAGTTCTTTGGGATAATTCTTAAATAAATTTTTGAACAAAATCCACTTGACTCATTTTGGAGGGTTAATTGAGGGCTAATAGTCATAATATGAGATTGTGAATAATTCTAAGAGATTTTATTTAAACATAGTGAATGAAGTATGGGAAATGGATTGAAAGGGATCCAAAATACCCTAGGGGAATCATCCATCCCCTTTAAGAAAATATTAACCAGTTAGGAGGCCAAAATGAAGTGCCAAGTTTATGAGCAAACCTTGAAAGATAGGTTAGGATGTGGGAAAAGTTGTTCCTAGTGAAATAGGGATACCTTCTATATAAGGGGATACCTAGAAGGGTTTATCCATAAAATAAATTATAATAGCCTCATCCTATTAGAAAGGAAAGAAATTTTCAAAATATAAGAGAGAACAAGAGAGTTTGTAGAATATAGATGATGGGAAGCAGACCACTATTCCAAAATTTTCTCTTAATAGAAAATAAAGTTTATCACCTAGAATATTAGGGGTTGAATAGCCACCATAAGGTTTATGTATTTAGAAATACGGTTCATGATCATAAGATAAACATTTTGGTCCTAAAGGAGACTAAAATGGTTAAGAATAAAGCTGAAAAGATAAAACCTTTTAATAATTGTGGTGCATCTATGAGTAGACCTGAGGGGGCCTCTAGAGGTACTACTAATAAGTGTTGAAAACTACAATTAAGACAATTGTTATATTTTCATTGATGTCAAACCTTATTGGTAAGACAATTTTCTATCTAATTTGAATGCCATATCTAGATGATTGATGAAGATGATTTGAGAAGTTGGACATAACAAAAGAACCTAGAGGAAATGTTGAGTTATGAGAGGAAACTACAATGGGCACTTAATTAGTTAGACTTTGACAAGTGAAGAAGACAATTATATTGAAATCATTGAAGTGATTAAAGAATGACTAAATGCATAGGCTTGATAAAGCAAAAGAGAAGAAGATTGAGTAAATTGAAATATATGTTGAGTGATGCTAGTGTCGATAGGGCATCACTATATGTGCCAAACAGAAAAGTTAGTAGCAATCAAGTAACCCAATGATGACCAAATGTTAGAACATAGTGTTGGTCGAGGGACAACATTTGATAAATTATGAGGAAATCTTGATTTCTAGTAGGCACGGTCAATTTCTTAGAATATGTAAAGAGTGTTGAAGATAAGGATGGATGACTTGAAGCATTTAAATCAATGGAAATTGTGTTTGATTATTTCTATTCAAGGATTTAAGGATAAGTTTGGAGAATTTTATAGAAGAGAAAAGGGGAGACCAAATGATAGAAGGATTTAATGAATCTAACCAAACCCTAAGATCTATGGTGATAATTAAGTAACAAAATATTAGAATTACTTATTTAAGGAGGTACAAGGGATAACCTAGTGTGGTTGGAGTAGTTGTTGATGCTATTGATTGAATTACTTAAGAAGGAGGTTGAGATGAGTTGTGAAGAGGTGAAGAGTGATTTCTTGAAGGGTTACCAAGAAAATTAAAGATAGATATGATAATGGAGGCTAGTCAGTGGATCAACATGTGAGCCAAACTATGGTTTGTACTTCCAAAGTTAGTTGTAGTAGTCAAATCAAAACCAATTGTTACTTTCTAACCATTATATCAGTATTGAAATCCTTTAGTCAAGCTTGACCTAACAACCATATATAAATCATTTAATTAAGGTGGAATTCTAATGGAATATTCTAAAGTCCTTTAACAAGGTCATTTTTAACAAGGTGATTAAATCCTTTAACAAGGTCACATTTAACAATGTGTATTAATCTTTAACATGGCTAGTTCCTATCAGAGCTCACTTCAAAAGAGTGAAAATTTGGTGACATATTACTGGTGGTTTTTCAAAAATTGGGTTTCCACATTAAATCCTAGTGTCAACTTGTGTGTATGTTATTTGTGATGATCTATTGTTAATCTTTTACATTTTGCAAGTCTGTTATGATTAGGATAGTGAAATACTAGTCAATGTTGTCAATAATTTGCTATAAAGACCAAGCTAATGGATGCTTAGATATGAAGTAGTTGAAGTTTGTATTTGTTGAACTGGTACATCTAGACATTGGATAACTAATCCACCCCTAGTTATTTTAAACATTCTAACAATTGGTATTTTAAATTTTGAAGGTACTTAAAGCTAAAGATCAAGATGTACAAAAATGAGGTGTCAAGGTTGAACAAAGAGAACTTCCCTACATGAAAAAGTTTGATGAGGCTACATCTGGACATAATTGGAGATAGTGAAATACACTTTGTGGACAATTCATATGTGGAGATAACAATTCTTCCTTTGACAGCACAACAACTAAAAGAGAAGCAAGAAAATAACTAGGCTATGTTGGAGATTGCATTAGCCCTAAGATACACCACATTTGATGACATAAAAGACTAAAAAAATGCCAAGGAAATGTTGGATACATTATAGACCATCTATGGAGGAGACACAAATGTCTTAAGGGAAAAATCATAAATCTTGAGAGGTAAGTTTGATGAAATGAGAATGATGGTGGAAGGTGAGAATATTATCCAGGATTCTAGAAGAATCAAAGAGGTCTTTAATGCCATAAGAGGAGAAAATAAAAGGATTAATAATGAGACTATGATCAATAAAGTATTGAAAACTCTACTTCATATTTATTCTATTAGGGTTTCTATAATATAAGAATTGAGATGTACTCTTGGTAATAACCTAACTTTAGAAGGTGTGATTGGTAGGCTTACTTCTTTTAAAATGTCAAATTTTTATAATTTCACCCCTACCACTATTGAATATAATTTTAAATCACAATTAGTTCTTAGTAAGAAAGGAAAAGAAAAATGTGTGAAAAGTGACAACAATGATTTGGATGATGAACTTGATGAGTTTAAAGCACTAATGGCTAGAAGACTTCCAAGAGGCAGAGGGAAATACAAAGGTAAACTTCTTATAATTTATTTTTTGTATAACAAAGTTGGTCATATTGTTGGAAGATGTCTTGATAGAGAAGATAAGGATGAAATAAGGGGAAACAAGTACAAAGGCAAAAGAGATGATAGAGACAACAAAAGAAACAAGGACTACAAAGACAACGGTATGAAATCTTGTTACATTGCTGAATAAAAAATTGATAATGACTATGAAAGTAATGATGAAGAAGTTGTCTATGTTTCTATGAAAGAAGATTTTGATGAAGATGAGAAAACTACATTAATCTCATATGTGAGTAAAGGTGATAGATGGATAATTTATAATAGTTGTTCACATCACATGGCTAGTAATAAAAGTAAATTTGAAACCATGGAACCATACAAGGGTACTTGTGTTAAGTTTAGTAATGATGCACAGTGTTTTGTATATGGTAAATGATCAATACAATTGATTGATAAGATAAAGTGTGACAATATTTATTGGGTTGAAGGAGTTAACTATAACTTGTTGAGTATCTCACCGTTGAACAAATTAGGATATAGGATTGAATTCCATCACAAGAAAGCCAAGATATTTGATGCTACTAGTGGACTGATTGGAAGTGGTGATCAAACAAAAGATAACTTGTTCTATCTAGATTTATCTGATGAGACGTGTTTGTTTTCACAATATGAAGATTTATAGTTATGGCATAAGAGATTATGTTATGTGAAATTTGATAATTTGGTAAGCATTAGTAAAATGAAAAGAGTAAGAGGTTTTCCAAAACTAAAGAAACCTAATAACACTATGTGTAAACAATGTTAATTGGGAAAAATGATAAAGTCTAGTTTCAAGAGCAAGACATACTTATCTAATGGTATTTTGGAATTGATTCATACTAACCTTTCTAAACCTATTAGTGTTCAAACCTATTGTGGAGACAACTATTTTATTCTATTTATTGATGATTATTATAGGATGGTGATTATGATGTTTCTTATAGAGAAATATGATGCTTTTAGTTGTTTAAGTGGTATTTGGCCAGAGTTGAAAAGGAAACATGTAAGAGTCTGAAGTGCTTGAGATCTAATAGAGGTGGAGAATTCATCTCTAATGAATTTAATTTATTATGCAATTTTAGAGGAATTAAAAGGTAGATGTCAGCACCTAGGACCCCTCCCCAAAATGGAATAGATGAAAGGAGAAATAAATCAATCATGGACTATGATACAACATCGATGATGGAGAAGAATGTGTCACAAAATATTGGAGAAAATTTGTAAGTACAAAAAATTATACTTTGAACAAAGTGCAAGTCAAAAAAGGTACAAATGTTACACCCTTTGAGTTGTGGTATGGATATGCACCTAATGTGAAGTATTTTAAAGTTTTTGGAAGAAAGTATTATATACTAAAGGATAATAAAAATGAAAAACTTGATGCTAATAATGATGAGGGAATATTCTTAAGATATTCTACTAGGAGAAAAGATTATAAGTATTTTAATTTAAACACTAACAAAGTTGTGGAAAGTACAAATGTGAAATTTGATGAATATGCAAAGAAGCATGAAGTTGAATTCAAGATAGAACCTAAAGATTACAACACATTCATATATGTGAATGAAGGTTCTCCTTGCACCCTACCTAAGCAAGAGAAAAAATCTACAAATCAGCAACAAAATATGAATGTCAAGTTGCAATAGCAGGTTGCTGAGTAGTAGATTGTGGGTGCCGAGAAGCAACAAAATAATGTCAAGCTACATGCAAAAAATGTTGAACATCAAGAAGATAATATCGAGCAAGCATAACCTGAACAAGAGAGATATAATGAACTTGAAATCATTTTTCAAGATGAACCTATAGAAGAAGAGAGAAGTAAAGAACTTGTACTAGAAAAGTATGTGAGAAGACACCATGCACTTGAGAAAATTATTGGAAATAAAGAATCTAGAGTTATGACAAGAAAAAGGCTCAAAAGTGATACATTTTTTCTTTGTGAGTTTGAACCTAAATTAGTAAAAGATGCTTTGGAGAGTGAGGATTGGATTCATGTAATGAATGAAGAAATTGAGTAGATAGAGAATAATAAAACCTAGACACTAGTACCTAGACCTAAGAACAAGATTTTTATTGGAACAAATTGGGTATTCAGGAACAAGCTAAATGAAAAAGGTGAAGTCACAAGGAACAAGGCTCGACTAGTATGTAAAGGATATGCACAAGAAGAAGGAGTTGACTATGGGTAAATATTTTCCCCAATTTCAAGATTAAAAGGAGTTAGAATATTACTTGCCCATTCTTCTTATAAAGGATGTAAAGTGTATCAAATGGATGTCAAATCTGCAATTCTAAATGGAATATTGGAGGAAGAAGATTAACTTGAACAACCAGAAGGATTTTTTGACCCCAACAAGAATAACATGTTATGTAAATTGCAAAAGGCTCTATATGGTTTGAAACATTCCCCTAGAGCATGGTATGAGAGGTTGCACAATTATTTGGTGCAAATTGGATTTTCTAGAACAAATGATAATAATAATCTATACTTGAAGATTGGTAGTAATAATGCGATATTATTATCTAAAATCTTTGTTGATGAAGATTTGGATGAAAGGAAGCATTAAAAAAATGATTTGCAAATGAGATGAAGAAGTAATTTGAAATGTCTATTTTTGGTGAGATCAAATTCTTTGTTTGTTTACAAGTATATCAAATGAAGCAATATATCTTCATTACTCATTAAAAATACATCAAGGAGATATTGATTTTTTTTGGAATTGAAGGTTCAAGACTAGTTATTACACCCATGGCTATAGGACATAAGCTATCTAAGAATGATGATTCTACTGATGTGAACCAGATATTGTATAGATCAATGATTAGAAAGCTACAATATGTTGTTCACAATAGACTTGATATTGCATTGGCAGTTTGAATTTTTGCAATATTTTATGCAAGTCCTAAGGAGAATCACATGATGATAGTGAAAACAATATTGAGATATCTAAAAGGAACAAAAGACTATGGATTGTAGGACAAGAAGAATGAAAATTTTGAATTGAAAGCATTCATTGAATTTGATTGGGAAGATAATGTTGATTATAGAAAGAGTACAAGTGGATGAGCTTTCTTTCTAGGCAAGAGATTAGTTTCATGGGAAAGCAAGAAGAATAATTACATTTCTCAATCAATAGTTGAAGGTAAATATGTGGAAACAATGGTAAATTGTTGAACTATTGTATGGATCAAGTAATTGTTGAAAGAAATGAAGGAAGAGATCACTGATCCTTTTGTTAGCTATTGTGACAATAGTAGTGCTATAAATATATCAAAGAATCATGTGATGCACAAAGAAAAATAATATTGCTATTGAGTATCATTACTTGAGAGGGATAGTTCAAGACAAAAAAGTGAGATTGGAGTATGTGAACACTAATGAGCAAATAGTTGATATTTTCACTAAGGCATTACCTAAGGATCTCATGAATATCTAAGAGGAAATTATGAGTGGTTCCCCTACACAAGGATAATTAAGCTAAGATGGAGCTCTACATCAAATGTGTTGATCAAAACAACTTACAAGTTGATGTAGAAAGTCATACTTTAGGAGTTTCCAAAAGTAGTAAAGGAAGAAGCAAAGAGTGTAGGAAGATGACAGATGATGAATTCAATACTAACATAAGGATGTCTACATGATCAAGATGTATAAGATTGTTAAAGTGTTTTTGGCATTATTATCAAAGATGGAGAGATTTAGTTACCATGTAGTAATGAGAGAGAGGAAGAGATTGAGTTACATATAAAGGTAGAGTATATCAAGTGAAAATAAAGAGAAGTCATACATGAAAGAGAAAGAAATACTATTTAGCAAGAGAGTTGCAAATAATAACTTATGTAAGGTGTTACTAAAATGTATTTTAAAGAGGGAGTTCATATATCATATTATGTTAGTTGCATGGATGAGAATCATAATGAAACTAAGGATATCAATGAAGAACTGATACTAAACATGGAGGGAGATTGCACAAAGAAATACATGTTTTGGATTGCACGGTAACTAGAAATGTTGTCATCAATGCCAAAGAGGGAGATTTTTGGAAACTATGATTGGTGTAGTTTTTATGTTTTCATTGATGTCAAACCTTATTGGTAAGATAGTTTTCTATCTAATTTGAGTGTCATATCTAGTTGATTGGTGAAGAGGATTTGAGAAGTTGGACATAAAAAAGAACCTAGATAAAAGGTTGAGTTATGAGAGAAAACTACAATGGGAACTTGATAAGTTAGACTTTGACAAGATAAAGTGATTGTTTAATCATGCTATGAGTGAAGGAGACACTTGTACTAAAGCATTGAAGAAGTGATTAAAGAATGAATAAATGCATAGGCTTGACCAAGAAAAAGAGTAGGAGATTAAGGAACTTGAAGTATATGTCGAGTGATGCTAGTGTCTCCTAAGCCCCAGTATCTACTAAGAAGAAGTAGTGTCAATCAAGTATTAGTATTGACCGAGTGTTACTATATGTGTTGAATAAAAACTTTAGTAGTGACCAACTAAACTAGTGATGACTGAGCTTTATATCATAGTTTTGGCTGAGGGACAACATTTGATAAATTATGAGAAAATCATGATTTCTAGCTGACACAATTGATTTGTTGGAATATGTAAAGTGTGTTGAAGATAAGGATGGACTACCTAGTGAAATTAATCAAGGGAAATCATGTTTGAGTGTTTATATAGGATAAGTTTGGAGAATTTTCTAGAAGATAAAAGAGGAGGCCAAATGATGGAAGGATTCAATGAATCTAACCAAACCCTAAGATCTACAATGATAATTAAGCATAAAAAAATTAGAAGTACCTATTTAAGTGAGGTACAAGGGCTAACCTAGTGTGGTTGGAGTAGTTGTTGATGTTATTGATTGGTGAACTTAAGAAGGAGGCTGAAAAGAGTTGTGAAGAGTGATTATTTGAAGGGTTACCAAGCATATCAAAGATATATATGACAATGGAGGCCAATTTTTGGATCATCATGTGAGCCGAAGTGTGATCTCTATTTCCAAAATGAGTTGCATTAGTTAGATCAAAACCTATTTTTACTTTCTAACCATTATATCAAAATTGAAATCCTTTAATCAAGGTGACATTTTAATGGAATTTTCTAAGGTCCTCTAATAAGGCCACCTTTAACAAGGTGATTAAATCCTTTAACAAGTTCACATTTAATAGTGTGTTTTTTAACCTTTGACAAGGTTGGATCCTAACAGAGCTCACTTCAAAAGAGTGAAAAATTGGTGACATGTTATTGGTGGTTTTTCCCAAATTGTGTTTCCACATTAAATCCTAGTGTCAACTTGTGTGGATGTTATTTGTGATTATTTAATATTCATATTTTACATTCTACAAGTTTTTTATAATTAGGACAGTGGATTGCTAGTTGATGTTTTTGATAATCTGCTATAGAGGCCGAGCTAATGGATGCTTAGATATGAAGTAGTTGAATTTTTTATTTGTTGAATTGGTACATCTGGACCTTGGATAACTGATTCCCCTCAATTATTCTAAACAATCTAACAATAAGAATGTGACATTTGCAATATTTTATCACATGAAACTTGATTTTAGCTAAATTTTGGTCAGCATTTATGCATCCAACACAAGGAGTGAAAGGAAAAAGTTTTGGGACAAGTTAGCAGATTTAAGAAGAGCATTTGTAAATAATAGTTGGTTTCTTATGGGGGACTTTAATGTTCTTATTTATAAATAAAATTAAATGGGGGGAAACCTATGTCAGATGGATGGACACCTTAATCTCATGGATTTTGTCAATCAAGAAGCTCTAATTGATATGGACCTCTAAGGTCTCAACTTTACCTAGAGTTAAATAATTGTTGGAGTTGATTGTGTTAAGGACCAATTGGATAGAGTTATGGTAACCCATGATTAGATTCAAAAGTTTGCATATTTTCTATCTTTCACACCCAAAGTTTCTTTGGACTAGATTCAATTGGTTTTGTTTCTAATTCTTACTTTACAAGAAGGAATTTTACTTTAAGGTTTGAGAAGATGTAGCTCCAACATCCTAACTTCTTCAATGAATTTAAATGTTGGTGGAAGATAAAAGTGGAGGGATCAATGTTATATAGACTTGAAAAGAAATTGAGATATGTAAAAGACATGGCGAAGATATGGAATAGGACTTCTTTTGGGGAAAATTTTCAAAGAAAAGATACTATTGAGAAAACTTGAAAGAACATCCAAGATAGGATTCAAGCTCAAGGTATTCTAATTCCCTAGTGGAAGCTAAAAAATTTATATTGGTGAAATATCATGATACTATATCCATGGAAGAGATCTTTTGGACATAAAAATCTAGGGCTATTTGGCTCAAAGAAGGGGACAAAAATTCCAAGTACTTCCACATTACTGAAATGAAAAAAAGGTTTCCTAGTTGGATATCTACCCTAAAGGTTGATTCAAAACAAATTAAGGATGAGTAGGAGATAACTAATGAGATGAGAACCTTATTCTCCTCTCTTATATCTTCTGACTCCAAAATCTCTCAAGAGAGTTAGATTTTCATTTTGGAATCCAGCCCTTCATTGATTTCTAAAGAGCATAAAGCTTCTCTTGTGGCCATTCCTACTAGGGAGGAAATTAGAAGAGATAATTTTTCTTTTAAAGGTGATAAAGCTCCATACCCTAATGGATTCCCCATTTTCTTTTTTCAATCTTTATGAGAGGTGGTTGAAAAGGAAGTCTATGATGTAGCAAAATATTTTTTGGGGGCTACAAGTATATTAAAAGAAAAAAATTCTACTTTTCTCTCCTTGAATCCCATGAATGCAGGGGATAACACTCCTAACTCTTTCAAGCCTATCAGTCTTTGTAATTTAGTATATAAGATTATTTCTAAAGTTCCCACTTTAAGGCTTCTTAAAGTGCTTCCCAGTATTATATGCCTACAAATAATGGTTTTGTTCTTGGAAGGTAGGTTTTGGACTCTACCATTGTTGTTCACGAGAATATTCACTTGATGATCTTGTCTTCTAATCATGGTTTTTTGATGAAAGTGGATTTGTCAAAGGCTTATGATAGAGTGGATTGGAGCTTCCCCTACAAAGTCTTGAAATCTTTTGGCTTCGATAACATGTACATTTAGCTTATTTCATAATTGGTTACTACAATGTCTTTGGTTGTTGTTGTTAATGGGTCCTCTTGTAATTTATTTAAGCCAACAAGAGGGCTAGGGAAAGGAAGTACCATTTATGGGTATGTGCAGGATCATGGGGGTTTAAAAAGTGGCAATGTGGAAAAAAACTCTTTTGGAATGTCCCAAATTGCTTGAAAATCCTCTCCAACTTTCCCTTCCAAGCCTATCACCATAGAATAGCTAAGTATCCTAATCATATCATATACTAGATATATCAAGTACCCAATTATAAATTGGATACAATATTAGGTACCTAATGCCTGTGGTAATATATACAACCTGTGGGCTCATTTTTCACCAGTCATAAAAGTGAGTTTGTTACATTTTAACTAGTGATTTTGGGTGTCATTTTTTTTTGGTATAAGAAAATGTCTCCCCTTTTCCATCTCAAAGTAAGTAATTTTTTTTCCATTTGTGTAGCTTTTTTTCCAACCATTTTTTCAAAAAAGGGTTTATTTAGTTTTTAATTGAATACATTTGTAATTTGAATTGTATTTAAAATCTAAATAGGCATGAATGATCTTTAAAACCCCCACCCACAAAAAATGACCCTCAAAATGAACCAGAATCACCTCCACCCAAACCACAACCATGCCTAAATGATTCTTTAACCCCTCAAAACCCTCTTCATTTGGAAGATTTGATTCAATAGAATCTAACTAACTACATTGGTTTCAAACCACGTATCAAAAAATTCTCGTATTGTGTCCTATGCTATCCACTTTAAAATCCATTACAAAAAGCATTGAGACACTTATCAAGCAACATAATGACACTCTTCATTGGTGCGATGAGATGCATGCATAGTTTGATGATAGATTGGATTATGATGATATTTCATCCCTTAAATTAGTAAAGATGACTTGAGAAAATTATTTTTGAGCCCAAAACTTGACATCAAAGTTAAAAGCATAAAACCAAAATTTTCAATAAAATGGTGCCAAATGAGGCAATGTGTGCCAAATTTTGGGATCGCTAGTGGATGGTTTTTGACAAACCACTATACAATAATTTGGAGGTTCCCTTTTATGTTTTGAGAAAATTGCATGTTGAGTTTGTGCTTGGGAAGAAAGTGAATTATTGGAGCATGAGGCCTAATCAGGGAGTAGGATTAGGAGCACCCAAGGATAGACCATTTGCATAAAGGAAGAAAGTTGTCACCTATGTCCCTCCACTTATGTCTCCCCCCTCCTCTAGTGTAGCATCTACATGTGATTACAGAGGCTACCATGGAGGCTTTTAGAGAAATTCACTCATTGAATGATTTATTGGTTTCCTAGAGTAGGTTGATTTTGCCTCCTTGTGTTGATGATGTTATCATAGGTTCATCAACTAACAACTCACATGTTTTTGTGCCTTGCACTTGCATTACATTCAAGAAGTTTATATGCCTAGGTCCTTTGACTAATTCTAATGCATATCAATATGTATTTGGGGAGTAGGATGTAGTAGAATTAAGTGAAAATGTTGGAGAATCTCATGATGAGGTATCTCAAATGAGAATTGAGGAGGGGTAGGTCAAGCCATGGTCTTCTTGTGTCACAGTAATTCTATATTTTTTTATTTGTCACAACATAGTTAATTTATAATAAAAAAAATTATTAGACTAATTTAAATGATTGCACGCTAGCATGCACATGTTTATGTAATTTAAATGTTCATCTCATGACCAAGGAGGGGATGAGACACATGGATGAGTCCATGTGCTCAGCTATTTCATTTGGCCTAGAGACCTGCACAGTATAAATTGTTTTACATAAGTTTATTACATTCCTGATTTATATTGAATTCTATATAGTTTCTCATCTATTTTTTGTCTTGCAATTTTATCGTATTGCTAGGGGCAATGAGGGATGTGAGTCATATCACATTGATAGGGGGAAGGTAATGAGGTCTTTTAAAGAGATAAAATTGAGATGCATACTTTTAGCTTGTGTGTACTAACAAAATGTTATTACATTCTTTATTATACAAGGCCTGACCATTGATGATGACTCCACATGGATTTGACACTGTAGACCCTCAGGCATCTCTATTTGTATCTAGAGATCTATTGTATGTATATTTATCATCTATTTTTTATTTTCATATTTTTCATAAAATTATTAAAAACTGTGTGTGTGTGTGTGTGGGGGGGGGGGTAAGAGATTACGATGTTCATCTGTTGGTGAGGACATATGTGAGGACTCTTAATCGCATGAGGAAGACATGGAGAGAGGTATGTATGAGCATTTTTAATTGAAAATTTTCATTACATAATTGATCAATATTTATTTGAGTAAATTTATGGTTGATATATGCATAAATCATATAAATTAACTAGTCTAACTTGGGGTTTGGTTTTTTCATCCAGGACTTATCGAACTCAAAGAGCACATCAAAGAGGCTAAATTTTGGTGATCCAAAAACAACATAGGATGTTTTAGTATTTCTTAGATGCCTCATGGAACTTTTTTAGATAGAATAAATTTCATGTTGTATGTAGAAACTTTGAAATTATAGACAAATTTTGATGGCATGTGCCACATTTTGTAATTTTGTTTGAGATAGTTTATGTGTCATATTTGTATATGGATGTATTTTTTATAGAAAAATGCATATATAGGAAATATCTATAACATTTATTATTATTATTAATTATTTCTAGCTTTTGTGCATGTGTATATTATTTATGTTTATGGAATCTTGTATCAATTTTAACTTGAACCTGGATAATTGAATGTATGTTTCCTATTTTCATTTAAGTTATTTTATTTTGTTTATTATATAGTAGGAGAAGTATTTTATTTGGAAAGCTACTAGGGGGTCACTTGAATTATTTATACCAAATGAAGATCAGAAGGACCTAAAAGGTCTCAAATCAATATAACTTGGGTCATCAGTACCTAACAAATGTAAATGGAGTCATGAAAGATCTATGTATGCAATGTTGACATAATGAGGTAAATGACCCTGCAAGGGTCACTATTTAATAGGAAGAGGGAATGTGGTCTTTGAAAGGTTTAAAGGGAGTGAAATGTTTAATAAGGCTATTCTTGGTCATGCAAGGATGTAACAAATGTCGTTATTGTATAATTGGCTCAATAGTGCCTAGTTGTCAATAAGGCCTATAAGGGCTAGGTCGTAAGTTAGTAGTGAACCAATTATTTTGAAAGAACATGAAATAAGGACATCAAAAAAAGCCTTATTAAATTATAATGGTGAAGATCATAAATGTTGAGGTTGTCAACTTGAGAACATTATATGTGATAGTTAGTGGTCAGACAATAGTTAATAGGAAGTTAAGAGACTACTATTGGTCCATGGTGGGCACAGATGTTCTATCAACTCAATAACAAACATGGGGTTGTCACTAGGGTTCACTTTCCTAGTTGGAGCTAACAAAGAAGATGAATTGATGCCACATGACATGGTTCAAAAGATCTATAGTATGACACCATTCAACTGATCTCTACTACTAGATTTGGCATCAAGTGAAATTGTTGTGCCAAATGTAAATGAATTTGAATCTCCCAAAAAATGAGAGGTTATTTTAGACCTCAATTATATGGTTCTATAGCATCTAACATTTTTTCAATACCCCTCATGATATCTGAGCTATGCCCCTCTAAAGATCACTTCCCAAAATTGCTTAAGGCACCTTGTGTAAACTTTGGTCAAAGGTGGGCACAAATGTTCTATCAACTCAGTGGCCAAAATGAGGTTGTCATTTGAGTTCACCCACCCATCTAGAGCTAATAGAGTAGACAAATTGATTCCATGATACATGGTTTGAAATATATGAATTGTGATAACATTCAATTGACCTCTACTACATGTTATACTGTCTAATCAATATAACACCTTTTTAGTTACAGGATTGGACATCCCTTACTACCAAAGTACTATGCTAATTTTCATTAAATGTCAATCTGGGAGCATGAACTTGAGATGATGTCTGCAAAGTATATGCTCTAGTTTTCACTAAAAGTCATTACTACCTTGAACATAATAACCATTAAGGAAATCTAGTTTATCCAAAGGAAAGACAACTATCAAATACTTGGAAGGAAATTCTAATTATTTAGCCATACATCTATGCACCTACTGCTGCAGGAACATTGATTGGTTCTATTTCTAGTGGTTGTAGGAACAACAATTCTATCTTAACTTAGAAAAATGAGTCTAACTCCTACTTACTAAAGTAAACTCCACTTTCCATGTGGGCCCCCATGGAAGAATGAAGGAAAGATAAGCTTAGATAAAAGTGTAGAAACTCAGTAAAGGCATGTATTCATCAAATATGCAGTATTACAATAACTTGGGAAAAACAATAAGATGTCTATCAACTCTGTCTATCTACTCACTACTTAACCTCATAAATATAGATGATGTCTTATTTAAAAGGAAGGAAGAACAAAAAACTCCTAAAACTATGACTTTCTCATGAAGGAAAGTCAGTTACAACTTAAGACTGCAAACATACAATTGGAAAGACATTAATTATCCCTTAAATTCCCCACAAATATAGATCATAGAAAATGCTAGATTTTCTCTTTTATCTTACTTCAAATAGCTTCCAAGAATCCAGGTATCGTGCGTTGCATGTTTAACTGATTGCTTTGATGCTTGCTTCCTTGCTCAGCTGCTTTATCAAGTCTCGCTTTGTTATTCATTAAAAGAGGTCCCTTCTAACTTTTCTGCCAAGTCTTCCAGCTACAACGGTGTCATAACGCTTCTCCTTAATAGCATCAATGCCTTAGTGCTATTCCTTCACAGTTTGTTTAACTCTCGCTCAGCTTGTATCCTTGCGATCAACAATTAATACACACAAGACTTCTCACAAACATTTATTTTCAGTTATTAGTTTATAAAGAAAAGGCATTAATTATTCAACTAATAGTTTTTGCAATCTCTTCAGCTGTAGAAAGATCTACCCATATCAAACATTCATGAAGAAATATTTTTAACACAAAATGATCCCCTTTTTAGATATAATTTTGATTGTCATTTTTATGCCCTATGTCCATACTTATACATCAAAAGTTCAAAAAAAATTATACTAAAAGATGATAAAGTTTAGTATGTTATAGACAAATGTTCACAAAAAGGGCTAATAAGACTTCTATTTCTTCATGTCATCATTTTTCCCCCCAACCGTCCTGAGGCTGGTCCCTTTAGCATCTATAGGTTTCTGATCCTCATCCCCAGCCTGAGATCATTCACAATTTTCTCCCCTGATTCATGAGCTTTGTAATTAAAATATCCATGATTTTGTTTCAACCTTTCCCATTTTTGTTCTTTGGAAATCATGTTATATTTAGCAAATGAGTCATACTTTCCAAGCATAGGATGTAAGAGTATTGGCGGATGAAAATGAAGAGGTACCCAATAATTTTTTTGACTTCTACCTAACATCATATACCTAGGCATCCTACTGATGGCCAACTCTAGATTTTGGGGAGAGTGCAACTCCCTTATTTTCAGATCTTCTAGCAATCAGATCCACCTTTGAAGGGAGGCTTGTATAGCATTAGGGGCATTTATATAACAATGCTCTTCCCAATCTAGAAATGCCTGTTCACGGACAGGGTGAATTTTGGTAGTAGCACTTCAACTATTGTTAACAAAAAGCCAATTGAAGAACACTCTGTAAGTGTTTTGTACCTCTAGTTGAATGTACAATGGTTCAAACATTTCCTTTTCCCTATAAGGAGCAGCCCAATTCTCTTGACTAATCTCATTCTGCATCCATGACATAACAGCCCTAAACTATACATCTCCCACATATAATAATGAATTCCAATCTTTATCATCTGGGATAGCAAGATTATGAACATATAACTCACAGAGGAGATTGTGCAGAGTCATCAAAATTGATTTGAATGTTGCATAAAATTCCTGGGCACTGTGTAAGGAAGGGTTCAACCCCTGAGTAATTCGAGACAATTGAAATTTAATCATTTTCTCCTTTAGGAACAGTATGTAAACTAGAGATGGGGACTTGTAATTTACAAGCTTTGGAATGAACTCTGTAATCTTCATGACACATTGCTACAAGACCATAATTTTACTATCCTTCTCTTCAATTTTTTGTGCTTGTTCCTTGATAGTTCTAAGCAATTGCTTCCTTTCTAGATCCTAGTTTTCTTTTTCCCATTGAAACTATTGGTACAAACTAAAGCTGGCTATTAACAGTGTAGAAATGTTTGGTGGTGTATGATGATGGACAACAGGTCTATAATCTTCAAGGTGGTGCTTAGGATGATGGTGGTCATCAGTTCTGTCATCCTGAGAATGCTGACATTCAACAAAGTTGTTATTTTGACAAGCAACAATGTTATCAACTTTTTCTGAAGGGGCAATGGCTGCAAGATAGGGTGCAATAGTCATTTTAACTTTAAATGTTTCAACAATTTCCTAAACCATTTCTTGTGCAATGGATGGATATTCCTCTGGTGGTAGATTATCAGTTTCCTCCGCTGGTTGTCCAACCCTGGACACTATTTCCTCTGAGGACTCCATGTCACTATCAACATTAATAGGGCTATTTGGCTTTGTGGGAATTTCTTCAAGATCATTTTCATGTTCAGGAGTAGGTGTTGTGTGCTCTGGTGACCGTGCAGGTGTAGGTATTGGAGTTTCAACATCAATAGGTGGTATAGGAGGCTCAGGAGGTGGTGTAGGAGGTTCAGTTCTCAAATTTACCCCAGACATTCTGGTGACTCATCATGGAGTAGAAATTGGTTTCTTGCCCTTATCGACGGATTTCCCTTTATTTGGGTTAAGTTTAGGTTCTTGTGATACCGGAGATACTTCTTCTAAACCTTCCTTTGCGGCAACTGTGCATGATTTTCTCTTCCTAGAAGTTGAGGCTTCTGTAGCCAAAATTTTTCTTTTTGCAGTTTTAGGTATAGAAGCAAAAGTCAAAGCTTCTTGAGCCATTCTATGTACTACCTTCTTGACTCCTATAGCAATTTTCTCTCTTGTCCCTACTCCTTTCCCTTTAGGTCCACCCCTTTTAGGTCCCTCTATCCTTAGTTTTACAAAATCCTCCCATGTTCCCAAGTGTTGCCTAGTCAATTCCTTATCAATTATAGCCCTGATCAATCAGTGGTGGGATACCGACTGGGTTTTGCCTTGTTGTACATAGGTAGCTTGCCTTTTGATAATATTATAAAGGAAACTTGAAAGATTTACAAGACAGTCCCCATGCCGCAAACCACTCAAAATTTTGAAATAAACAACATGCAAATAGAAATACCTTCCTTCACAGGTAAAATATCTAATGATAAATTCAGCAAGGTGGATGAATTGCAGAGGGAGAGATAATTGTAATGTACCTTTCTTTTTGTTTTCCTCCATCCAAGGATCTCCAGGTACTAAGAATTGCTCTTTTTCTTGTCATGCATCCATGTCCTCTGTCCAACATTCTCCATTTGTGGGCAAACCAAAAACTTCTGCAACCACTTCTTCGGTGAATTCTATCTGAATTCCCTTAACAGTTGCATATCTATCCCTCAATGTATTATGAAATTGGAGCATGATTTCCTAATCAAACTGCTTCAAACTAAGACAATAAGCCAACCAACCTTGTTCTTGAAACAAACTACATGTTGTTGGGTCTGCTAGTAAGACTTTGTGGTCTGCTGGTTCATGTCGTTGAGGTTCTCCACCCATATTTTCAAAAAACAAAAATGCTAGCACAGGCAAATTTACTGTAAGTGATTTTGAAAGTATGGGTGGTGATAGCTACAAGGGTTTCAACAAAGGGAAACTGAAATACTTCAATGCTTTCCAAACATCACATCCTTTAGTACTTCATGATGACATTTTAATCACCAGACCATAATGAGGATAAAGATCATACTCAAAAACATATGCCATATTAATGATGGGTTATGTGAAATCATGATTTAATAGTTAGCCTTCTTTACATTATTTCACACATTTCAGAAGTACAAAGGGGTGCCAACTCATTACTTAAATGACCCTTCCACATACATCCTACATGCCAACTTAAGATTTCCTTGATTTTGAATTCATGATTTTGATTTTCCCTCCCCCTAACCTAGCAGAGACTGGGTCCCACCAGACTGTAAAGATTACAAATTTCAAAAATCAAAATAACATGCTTTTCTAAATAAATAATAAATTAAATAAATGCAAAGGGGTTGAATGTGACTGACCTAAGGTGTGATAGGAAGGATGGTCTGAATATTGTCGTACGAGAGAAAGTGAAGTGGCATGATGATGGAAAGACAAGAAGATGGGATGGAATGAGGTGGAAAAGGAATGAATTTTCACATGAGTGCAAAATTTTTATTATGAAGGCCTTGAAAATAAATTCAAGGGGTTGTAGGCATCTAAGTGGGAGACTCAGACAAAGTGGCTGCAGGAAGAGATGTTTTTGCTTTGGTGAACTGTTGAAGAAATTCTTCCTTGGTTGCTAGTTTATGAATTGTTGACCAGATCAATTGTTGATAGTTGAACCATTCCATTGTTAAAACTTGTAATGATTTCATAAGGCCCAAGCCATTGTGTCTAAAATTTTCCTTGGTGATGTTGATATCATGAATCATACAGGAGCACCCAATCACCAACATAAAATTCTCTGTCTTTAATGAATTTGTCATGCCATTGCTTTCTTTGAATTTGAATTAATTTTGTGTTATGAAGAGCTGATTTTCACCATTCATCCAGCTCATTGAGATGCAAAATGTGATCCTATTGTGCTGGAGGAAGGGTAATATCAAGTTCTAAAGCTGTCTGCAAAGTTTTATGTTCAAATTCAATGGGCATAATAGTCGTCTTCCCATATACGAGTTGAAAAGGTGTAAACCCAATAGTGGATTTCCATGTTGTTTTGTATGCCCTTAAGGCTTCAGGAAGTCTAGGTGCCCAATATTTCTAATGCAAAGACACTATTTTAGTGAGAATATGTTTGAGCTCTCTATTTGTCACTTCTACTTGTCCATTGGCTTGTGGATGATATGGAGATGATTTTCCATGCCGAATTTTATACTCCTCCATGAGTGTTGCTATCAGATTAGATGTGAATTGAGGCCCTTGATTTGATTGTAATTCTCTTGGAATACCAAATTTGGTAAAGATACATTCGTACAGAAACTTGGCAACATTATTGTCATGAGGATGCTTCATGGGTTTTTCTTCAGCCCACTTAGTAACATAATCAATGCAAACCAATATGTAACTTTTGCCTTCTGATGGTGGTTCAATAGGGCCAACAAAATCAATTCCCCATTTATCAAATGGTTCTACTACTATCTATGGCTACAGGGGCATTTCACCTATTTTTGTCAGTCGACCCATTCTTTGACATTTATCACATTTTTTTGTATACTTAGCCACATCTTTGTGAAGTGTAGGCCAATAATAACCTGTATTCAAAATCTTTAATGCAATCCATTTGTTAGCAAAGTGACCACCATAGGGCTCGCCATGACAAGCATGTAGAACATCATATGTTTCATCCTCTCTAAGAGATCTTTGTGTTACTTGGTCTAGTCCAGTATAAAACATGAATCCTGAGATCCATGAGAAATTAAAAATCTTTTCTACCAGCAATCATTTTTCTTTTGCAAAAAAATGTGGAGGAGTTTTTCCAGTAGTTAGATAGTTGGCAATGTCAGCATACCAAGGGTTTTGTGTTGACAAAAGGAAGAGATATTCATCAAGAAAGCTATCTTCTATGGCTATAGGATCATCAGGTGTTTGAAGTCGAGACAAAAAATTAGCTACAACATTTACTTTTCCTGGCTTGTCAATAATGGTGATGTCAAATTCTTACATTAGTAACAACCATCGAGCCAATCATCCAGAGATTGCTAGTTTGTTCATCAGATATTTGATAGCAGAGTGATCTGTATGTACAAATATTTGGTATCATGTAATGTAATATCTGAATTCATTTAGAGCATAAATTATAGCAAGTAGTTATTTCTCTGTCACAGTGTAGTTATACTTGGATCCTTGAAGATTTTTACTAATATAGTAAATTGCATGTTCTACTAAATCTATCTTTTGGCCAAGTACCGCTCCAATGGCATGATCTGAAGCATCTATGTGTATGTGAATAGGTAACTCCCAATTTGGTCCTCAGAGCACTGGTGCTGTTGAGAGGACTTCCTTAAGCTGTAGGAAAGCTTTTGTACACTTTGAATCCCATACAAATTCTGCATCTTTTCGAAGCAATTTATATAAAGGTGCTGCAATTTCACTAAAATCTTTGATAGAACGCTGATAATATCCTGCATGTCCTAGAAAATTCTTGACTTCTTTTAATTTAGCTGGTACATCCAATGTATGTATGACTTCTATTTTTGCTGGATCTACTTCAATTCCTTTAGGGGAAATAAAGTGTCCCAACACCACTCCTTCTTGCATCATCATAAAGCACTTTTCACTGTTTAAAGACAAATTGTAGTCTTTGCATCTTTGTAAAACCTTATCCAAGTTTTCCTTGGCTTCTTCAAATGTTTGTCCATATGTGGTGAAGTCATCCATATATACTTCCAAACAATCTGCAAATACGTCAAAAAAATTGCTAATGACAGCTCTTTGGAAAGTTGCAGGTGCATTGCACAAACCAAATGGTAGGACATCATAAGAAAATGTTCCCCATGGACATGTGAATGTGGTCTTGTCTTGATCCTTTGGTGCTATTTGGATTTGATTGTAGCCACTGAATCCGTCCAAGAATGAAAAATATTTTTTTCCTACAAGATTGTCAAGAACTTGATCGACAAAAGGAAATGGAAAATGATCCTTCTTGGTAATAGAGTTTAGTTCTCTGTAATCTATGCAAACTCACCATTTCCCCCCCTTTTTGGGAATAATAACCAATGGTGACACCCATTGGCTATCTGAAATAGGATATATGAAGCCAACATTGAGTAGCTTTTGCAATTCATTTTTGACAATATCCCTTAATGTTGGGTTTATCCTATGCTAAGGTTGTCTCACAGGTTTATAATCTGGACTGATATAAATTCCATGGATACAAAGTGCAGGATCCAAACCTTTCATATATGTATACTCCCAAGAAAAAGCATCCTGGTGCTTTTGTAACAGTTGTAGGGTATTATGATGTTGTGTCTAAGATAAGGACTTGCTTATATTTAATTCTCTTCCTAGAACAATTATTGTTTTGCCTACTTTTTCAGCCATTGAAATTTGCACAATTGGTTGTGAATCTATCTTATGTGGCAACAGTGAATGCATAGGCTGTGCAGACTCAAAATAATGAAGTTCAGTAGATAAAGGCAGAATGCTTTCTAAACACACTTTTGCTTAGAAGATGTCTCAAGTTGTGTTTCATACTCATTCAGTATGACATCATCTTCTTCTTTAATCTTTACAAATGAGTCTCATGAGATCATCATCAATTGTTGAATAGAATCTATGTCCATATCAGAGTCATCCATATTTGGCCAGACAACTTGATCATTCTGCAGCAATGGCTGAGTAGACGAATACAAGGTTAAATTTTTAGTGTTCATTCTATCTAAAATAGTGATTTTCCCTAATCGACATGCAATATAAGCATCTGCTATGGCTAACCATGGTCATCCTAAAATGATAGGGTATCCCCCAGTACTAGTTTTTGGAGAGAGTATGACAAAATCAACTAGATACTCCCATGAATGTAATGTGACTGTGACATCTTCTAGCATACCATCAGGAATGATGGTAGAACTATCTGCTAGTTGCAAGATTGTCAGTGTTTGCCTAAGACCAATGATGCTTAATTTGGACACTACTTCCTTGGTCATTACATTGATGGATGCTCATTCTATTAAGACATTTTGCACTTACACTTCTTGAATGGTGAGGGTCACTACTGGGGTTCCAGGGTCTGCATACTTAGGCATTTTGCAGTTATCAAGCATAAGATCAGAAAGTTGTCCAAGAACATGGATAGTCTTTGGGTCTTTCTTTTTCCTTCCTGGCTTTTTAACACAGGCTTCTCTGATAGCTTTTGAATATATAGGTACTTCTTTTGTTGCATCAAGCAAGGGAATTTTTACCATCATTTGCTTGAGTTGCTCAAGTAAGTCTAGTACAGCTTGATTTTTGCTTGGTAGGGTTTGTTTTGTTAACCTGCTAGGAAACGGTGGTGTCTTGGCTATAGGAGAAATAGTGGCAGTAGGTTCTTGAACTGACTCAGCATTTGTATCATCTATTTCTATTATAATGGGCTACTGAGGTGAGGCAAGCATTGTTCCAGATCTTAGATGGTAATCATTCAGGGTAATGGAATAACTTTGTTGTTGGGCTAAAGGTTTTGCACTATTAGGATTAGGTGCAGGTTGTGCAGGTAATTGTGGTTGTTTTGGAGGGGCTATATTGGCTGTAGGAGGCATTAATACTTGCTATTGAGGAGGTTGAGTCAAGGCCGGATGATGCTAGTGCTGCTGCCAATTCTAGGTTTGTTGCCAACCCTACTGAGGTTGGTGCCAACCTTGATTAGGCTACTGCCATCCTTGGTTGGACTGTGCCATCTTTGATTAGGCTACTACCACCCTTGGTTAGGCTACTGCCAACCTTGGTTAGGCTGCTACCAACCTTGGTTAGGTTGCTACCAATGATTATAATTACCATGATGTTGTTGCCATTGACTATTACCACCGTAATTATGGAGTGGGTCTTCAGGAATACCTAATCTTGGAGCCCACGGCGTTCATTGAGCAACATAGAGGACTTCTTCATCTTCATCAATTGCCTTGAACTTAGTAGGCACATGCTGTGATTCCAAGCTAGCAATAGGCTTACATCGGCAGTTGCATTTCTTTTCTCTGCAATGGGGTCAATATTCTGCCAACATACTATCAGCATCCTCCTTCTTCCTTCATGCTTGCATGGTATCCAATTGTGTAGAAACATCATTAATGATGTCTTTCTTGAAATTTGACAAGAAGTTTGATAGTTTTGTCTTAGATACTCTCGCCCCAGGAGTTTTTTGGAGTAAATCCCTCAAACCTTGTCCTTTTTTTGTTGTTGCTCTGGAATAGTTCAAAGAAATATTCCAAATTTTAGCCCATGTCTTCTATGTAATATTACCTCTAGCCATTAAGTCTAAAGCTTCCATACTCTTGTCATGTACTCCTTTCAAAAAGAGATGCTTTTGAGACTCCTCATTCAACTGATGTTGTGTGTTGTGCTATAGGTTAAATATGAACTGGGCAACATAGTCCTCCAAAGTCTCATCCTCCTTTTGTGACATTTTAAAAATGTCATCTCCTTTCAAATCATGGCCTCTAGAATATTCCTTATATTTATTAAGGAACAGGTTACTCATAGTTGGCCAATCTATCATAGCATTGGCACCTAATCTCAAAGTGGCTTCTTTGAGAGTTGATGGAAACAATTTCAGCTTATGGGCATCAGTTGTGTAGTCATAACTTTGGCAAAGGATGTCGAACTCAAAGAGAAAAGTTTCTGGATCTTCAATAATAAGGCCATAGAATTTAGGCAAGGCAGCTGAGGGTATATTTTTTAGATTTTGATTACCCTGCTAAGGAGGAATTGGAAAAGGAAAGGTAGCCTGAGTTCCTACCATTTGTAGATGTCCTAGTGGTGGCTGATAAATGACTAGAGCTAATGGATTATCTTGATATTTTGGCTCAGCAAAAAGATTATTCAAATGGAAGGATTCTTCAGATGTGGTCGGTGATTGTACTTATTCCAATACTTTTGCAAATGCATTCTAAAATAGTTCTTCTTCTATTTCTTCTCTCTCTTGTCTTTCTTTAGGGTCAGGATAAAAAGGATCTTCCTAATTGAAGTTGGGAAGAAATCTTCCAAGGTGGTCTCTTCTTCTATGCATGCAAAAATGCTAAAAATGAAACTAAATGACTCAATAGTGAATACTAGATTGACACCATCCTCGACAACAGCACCAAAAATATGTCTAATCAATATAACACCTTTTTAGTTATAGGATTGCACATCCCTTACTACCAAAGTACTATGCTAATTTTCATTAAATGTCAATCTGGGAGCGTGAACTTGAGATGATGTCTGCAAAGTATATGCTCTAGTTTTCACTAAAAGTCATTACTATCTTGAATGCAATAACCATTAAGGAAATCTAGTTTATCCAAAGGAAAGACAACTATCAAATAATTGGAAGGAAATTCTAATTATTTAGCCATACATCTATGCACCTACTACTATAGGAACAGTGACTGGTTCTATTTCCAGTGGCTGCAGGAACAACAGTTCTATCTTAACTTAGAAAACTGAGTCTAACTCCTACTTACTAAAGTAAACTCCACCTTTTGCGTGGGCCCCCACAAAAGAATGAAGGAAAGATAAGCTCAGATAAAAGTGTAGAAACTCAGTAAAGGCATGTATTCATCAAATATGCAATATTACAATAACTTGGGAAAAACAATAAGATGTCTATCAACTCTGTCTATCTACTCACTACTTAACCTCATAGATACATATGAGGTCTTATTTAAAAGGAAAGAAGAACAAAAAAATCCTAAAACTATGACTTTCTCATGAAGGAAAGTAAGTTACAACTTAAGACTGCAAACATACAATTGGAAAGACATTAATTATCCCTTAAATTCCCCACAAACATAGATCATAAAAAATGCTAGATTTGATCTTTTATCTGACTTCAAATAGCTTCCAAGAATCCAGGTATTGTGTGTTGCATGTTTAACTAATTGCTTTGATGCCTGCTTCCTTGCTCAGTCACTTTATCAGGTCCCGCTTTGTTATTCATTAAAATAGGGCCCTTCTAATTTTTTTGCCAAGTCTTCCAGCTACAATAGTGTCATAATGCTTCTCCTTAATAGCATCAATGCCTTAGTACTATTCCTTCGTAGTTTTTTTAACTCCCGCTCATCTTGTATCCTTGTGATCAATGTTTAATACACACAAGACTTCCCACAAACATTTATTTTCATTTATTAGTTTATAAAGAAAAGGCATTAATTATTCAACTAACAATTTTTGCAATCTCTTCAACTGTAGGAAGATCTACCCATATGAAACATTCATGAAGAAATATTTTTACCACAAAATGATCCCCTTTTTAGATATAATTTTGATTGTCATTTTTATGCCCTATGTCCATACTTTATACATCAAAAGTTCAAAAACATTTATACTAAAAGATGATAAAGTCTAGTATGTTATAGACAAATGTTCACAAAAAGGGCTAATAAGACTTCTATTTCTTCATGTCATCAATAGCATGAAGCAAGATTGTTGTGCCAAATGTAAAAAAATTAATCTCAAAAAACTAAGAGAGGTTATTCTAGATATTAAAAACATAGTCCTAAGGAATCTAATAGTTTTTCAATACCCCTCACAATCTCTAAGTTGTGGCCCTCTAAAGATATTTTCCTAATATAGCTTAGGGAACCTTGGGTACACTTCACTCCAGGGTGGGCACGAACGTTCTATCAACTTAGTGGTTGAAACATAGTTTTTATTAGAGGTTCACTCACCCATATGGAGCTAACAAAGTAATAGAAGATACAAATTGATGCCATAGTGTATGGTTTGAAAGATATGCACTATGACACCATTCAACTAACCTCTACTACAATTTTTAGCATCAACTTAGATTATTGTGCCAAATATAAACAAATTTGAATCTCACAAAACTAAGAGAGGTTATTGCGGACCTTGAAAACATGGTCCTATGGATTCTAGAAGTTCATTAATACCCCTTACAAGCTTTGAGATATGGCCCTCTGAAGGTCCTACTCAATATTTCTTAGGACACCAATCTAGGATGGGCGCAAATGTTCTATCAACTCAGTGGCTAAAATGGAGTTATCATTAGTATTCACCCACTTATTTGGAGTTAACAAAGTAGAAAAATTAATGCCATAATGAATGGTTTGAAATATGTGCATTGCAACACTATTCAACTGACCTCCATTGCAATTTTCAGCATCAGGCGAGATTTTTGTGCCAAATGTAAATGGATTTGAATCTAGCAAAATGAGAGAGGTTATTGTAGACCTCAAAAAAATAGCCTTGTGGCATCTAATAGTTTTTTAGTACTCCTCATGAGATCCAAGCTATGGTCCTCTAGATATTATTGTCCAATATTGCTTAGGACACCTTGGGTGTACTTTTGTCCATGGTGGGTGCGGACATTCTATCAATTCAATGGCCAAAATAGGGTTATTACTAGGGTTTACCCACCCAACTAGAGCTAATGCAGAAAATGATTTGATGCCACAATGTATGATTTGAAATATATGCACTCTGACACCATTCAACTGACCTCCATTCTAAGTTTGGACATCAAGTGAGATTGTTATGCCAAAAGTAAATGGATTTGAGTCTCCCAAAACTAAGAGATGTTATTGTAGACATAAAAAACACAATGTTGTGCCATCTAATACTCTATCAATACTCCTCACAAGATCTAAGTTGTGGCCCTCTAAATATCACTACCCAGTATTGCCTAGACCACCTTGGGTACACTTTGATCTAGGGCGATGTGGACATTCAATCAACTCAGTGGCCAAAAAAAGGTTTTCACTACAATTCACCCACTTGTATGGAGCTAATGAAGTAGATGAATTAATTCCATGATGCACCACTTAGGGACAATTAAAAAGTTTGATGCACCCTCTACTTTATTTATTGACTTTTACCACTTTGACTAACCTTTGACTAATTTAGGGACTATGAGGTCAAATGGATTTGTAGATTATAATAGGATTTTAAAATTGAAATATACTTTATTAAAAATCATATGATTTTCCTTATGAGTAAATTAATTAAATCAAGTAGTCCACATTTATAATTTTTCATATAATTCATCATTGTAGGTATTCAAACAAATTATGGATATATCTTCACCATGTACAAATATGTTCATAAAATAAAAGGTACTTGTACATGTACATCCTTGTGAAACTCAAGTCACCATGTAAAAATATATTGTAAAAATCATTAATCTACAACCTTATTATGTACAGTTACATCAATGATAAGGGCTTTAAACCCAAATACACAACTATCAAAAAGCCTAGACTCAAAACTAGTATAATTGTCTCTTTTTAGCTCCTCAAAATGTATTTAGCTCCATGCACTACTACTCTTTAAGATACCTACATTATAATATCATAAAAAATATAGTATTATAGGCCCATTATAGTAAATAATAAGTAATCAATACCAAAAGAAGTAAGATATACTCTAAAGTACGATAAAGGAATTTCATACATCCATCATGTTTGTAACCCTTGCACTTGGAAGGCGCGAGAATAAGATCAGTTCATTAGAAAAGAAATATATTTTTTAGTTCACTTAATCATTATGAACATAACAAACTAAATGAAGCAAAAACATAAAAGAAGAATGCACCATAGGATTTACTGTCAATTTTTTTGAACTAATCATGTGTGTTTGAATCATATATAGCTATCATATGTGTATCCAACCACTTTTACAATCCACATACTTACAAAACTAAATATTTTGACTCAAAAAAAGAAGAAAAAGTTCAAAGGATGATTTGAATTAAAGTGTAATGAACATAGAAAACCTTGTTGTGAGTTACTATTACCTAGTGGAGTGTTCCTATATGGTTATCTCTCTACTTGAGGATCTCTAATAAGGATTCATGATCAACAATACTAAAAACTAAATATTTCCTTTGTCTTTGGTTTTCTTTTGTACTTCAAAAACTTGACATTTATTGCTATAACAAGGTGTGAATATATTAGAACAATTTTATTCTTCTCATAGTCTTCAAATGTAAGAATTCTATTCTTTCTAAGCATGTATGTTTGCAACCATGTTCTAGGAAAAATCATTGAACCATTAGGATATGTGAACCCCTTATAATATATCATCAATTGTGAAAGATTTTGTTGAACTCTTACACAACTTGCTAACCAATAATATTATTTCTCATCATTCCACTATGTTGCAACCAATAAAAATGCATGTCCTAGTTGAAGAAGATTTGATAGATGGTCATACTCAATCAAAATTTTCATGTCATCATTTATGATAGAGAGTGTGAGATGTAATGGAGTAAGATAATGTGGAACCCATGTATCTACCCACCCAATCATCTCTAGTGATCCCAATCACATTGAAAAAAACTAGAACAAAAAAAAGCTATTTATCTTGTCTAAATGGTCCATGTGTTATAAGCATAGCTCTAAAATGAATGCACTTTTGAATAATCTCTAAGAGTACCACAATCCAATCTATCACCTATGAATTCCTCAATCAACCAAAATAACTTGTGTACTTTTGAATCAAGAGTCCCTCCCCATGATAATGTTGAACTACACCAATCAATAATGCTACAAGCATCAAGAATCTCTGCACTTGAAATCTTCAATTTATCCTTAACTAGAGCTCTCTTCACACATGCCCCTACTCCACAATGTTCCCCTTTCCCATGGTTGGACTAAAAAAAATTCCAAATATGAGGTGCACCCCTCTCTGCATGAATCCTACACAACCAATAAAATATTCAAGCATTCTCAAATTGACCTATGTAATTATCTAACAAAATAATATGTCTATCTCTAGCAATATCATGTTCCCACAAGAAGTAAAAATAATTCTTGAAACAACATTGCTCATGTAAAAATGGTACTCTCTAATTATCTTTCAATTATCTTCTACACTATTAGGGTCATGCCTATTGTTATGTGGACAAAAATGAAATCTGAATGGAGTTATAATACTAAGATTGTGTCTAGTTTTGGTACTAAGATGTGTAGTTCTTTGCAAAATCAATAACTAATATAATAGTGCCAATGGGAAAGTGTCCTTACACATTCTAAATTTTTGATCCAACCACTAAGACCTATGACTATTCATTGCATGTCTGTAGAAAATATTTTTCTTAAAATATGAAATAAAATCAGCCAAATGAATTTCTTTTGCAACCAAATCACATCTAGGGCCCTCACCTCCAATCTTTAATGTGTAATCCACCATTTAATATACCTTTTTTTTTACTATTGTTCTCCCAAGATCTTGTCTATAGCCCTAATGGAAACATGTTATAATCTTTGATAATCCATCGCATTGTGAGCACTTCTCATTTTAGAAATCATGTCTATAAAAGAAAAAACCATCAACTCTAGGAGATAAAAAATGATCTAGTAAGTTTCTTGATGATTTTAGAATCCCACTAGCACCATAATTCTTCAAAATTTTATTACTATGTGAAGTATAAAAAATGAAGCATAATAGTTCATAGTGCATAGAAAACTCCACATGATATTTCTAACACGTGTTTTGAATCTTAAGCAACACACAATAAAATGGCTTGAAGGATTCAAAATCCCTTTTTGAAATATCCAATGTTTGATTACTCTCAAAAAATTGTTTGAACAACATTATTTGAATTACCTCCAAATAATGTTTAGGATGTGGGGTGTGGTCTCTATTTCCAATTCTCAACTTCAACACATCCTCGACATTTGGTGAGACTCTTGAGCTAGAGTGCCAAAATTATAGAATTTATTACTTCACATAATTGATTAGCTTCTTATCAAAATATGGAAGTATATGTCCATAAGCCCATGTATCATTTTGAAGAGGATCATCAAGTCTCTCTCTTCTAGCAAGTGCTCTAATCAAAGTTTCACAATTTATGTTCAAGTGAAGACAAGTTTGTCTCATAAATTGAGCCTTTCTCAACTATTAACTTAAAAAGGAGGTTGTAATAACCCTCTAAGAATATCTCTTGTCCTTCTCCCTAGAATTCTTCCCATTGCTATTGAGAGCATTGAAAATATTTTTCACAATAATAGAATTTCTTGTTCAAATGAATCTTCACTTTCGTAGCATAGGTCTCATCTTTTGCATCTTTAACAATGCACAAAAAGTTTTCATTGCTCCACCATTGCCATGTTTCCAAAAAATTCATCATAAATTCTTGAATCCCACCACCAAATAGTTTTACTTGATCTCTTCCCTTAAAAATTTCTCCTAATGGTTTCATCAATTTAAAGTAACCATTTTGGTGTTCTAGAAGGTCTTGAATTTGAATTTTACCTCTTCTCATTGCAACGGATTTCATTTTAATTATAACAAGGATATGTGTAGCATTCTTGTGCAACATTATCATTGTTAATCTATTCATATTCATTCCTAAATTTTGCATGTATATTGTCCAACTCAATATTTTCATCTTCAATACATGTAGTGTCATTATCAGTATATACATTTTCATCTTCCATCCCTACATATTCATCTAGAATCAATATATTTCCAACCTCAACATTTTCAAATTCAACGTCATCTTCATTAGAAACTACAGATATAGGGTTAACTTCAATCACATCTAACACGCTTCGTCTCTTCTTTGGGTGATTACCATTATCCTTTTTCCCTATAAGCTTTTGTATCTTCACTTGTCTTCTTCCTCTTATGTGTATTCTTTTGATGACAACTCCCTATGCTAAAAACAATATTAGGACAAAAAACAAACTAATTCAACTAATTTTTTTAAAATGGGGACCCCAACATTGTCTTTCTATGTGCAACACTCATAAACCCACATAAAATTGTAGAAAAAATGTGATTTTCGGGTTTAGGGACCTAGGTAATATATAATTGGATACCTGATATATCAAGTACTCAAATACTCCTACCAAATTTGAAAAAAAATAGATGTACATATATATATATAATGTGATATATGTTTAACATATATTATATGTGTCTAATGGGTTGCATGTTTATTAATATATGTTTATAACATATATAAATTTAATATATATTTAATCACATATGTACAATAGTTTAACATATGTTAGTAAGATAGATGTTTAATAAAATAACATAAATTATATTATTATATATATAGTAACATATGTTAAATGGGTCGAAAGAGGTCCTTGGACAACATATGCCCCTAGGGGTCCTAGAACCTCAATGAACATTTATATTTGTTCAAATGGGTTGAAAGGGGTCATAGGATAAACCAATGACACCTGTCAATATATTCAATGATAATATATGTCCCTATGGGTTCTTGGACCCCTACAGACCTATTATATTTAATCAAATGGGTCGAAAGGGGTCATAGGATAACCTGTGACAGCTTTCGATGCATTCTATGATAACATATGTCCCTAGAGACATATTTCATATAATGCTCGAATGGGTAAAAGGCTTATAGGATAATTTGTGACCCCTTTTGATGCATTCCATGACAAAATATATCCTTAGGCATCCTACGACACTGAGGGACCTATTTCATTTACTTTAATGGGTCAAAGGATAACCTATGACCCCTTTTAATGCATTCCATAACAACATATGTCCCTAGAGGTCCTAAGAACCCTAAAGACCTATTTTATTTCTTTGAATGGGTTGAAAGGGGTCATAAGAGAACTTGTGACCCTTTTTGACGCATTCCATAACAACATATGTCCTTAGAGGTCTTAGGACCCCTAGGGACCTATTTTATTTATTCAAATGGGCTGAAAGGGGTCATAGGATAACCTATGACACCTTTCAACACATTCCATGACAAGATTAGTCCCTAGGGGTGCTAGGACTCCTAGGGACCTATTTCATTTGTTCAAATGGGCTAAAAGGGGTCATAGTATAACTTGTGACTCCTCTTGATGCACTCTATGACAACATATGTCCCTAGGGGTCGTAGGACCACTAGGCACCTATTTCATTCATTCAAATGGATCAAAAGTGGTCATTGGATAACATGTAACCCCTTTTGACACATTCCATGACAAAATATCTCCCTAGGGGTCTTAGGACCCCTAGGCACCTATTTCATTTGTTCGAATGGGTCAAAAGGGGTCATAAGATAACCTATGACCCCTTTTAACACATTCAATGACAATATATGTCCTTAGTAGTCCTAGGACCCCTAAAAACATATTTGATTTATTCAAATGGATAGAAAGGGATCATAAGATAAGCTATGACCACTTTCAACACATTTCATGACAACATTTATATGTAAGGGTCCTAAGAACCCTAAGGACCTATTTTATTTGTTTGAATTAGTCGAAAGGGGTCATGGGATAACCTCTGACCTTTTCAATGTATTCCATGGCATCATATGTCCATAGGGGTCCTAGGACCCCTTGGGAACTAGTTAATTTGTTTGAATTGGTTGAAAGGGGCTATAGAATAACCTGTAACCCCTTTCAATGCAATCTATGACAATGTATGTCCCTAGGGGTCCTAGGACCTCTAGGGACATACTTCATTTGTTTGAATGAATTGAAAGGGATCATGTGATAACTTATGACCCCTTTTGATGCATACCATGACAACATATATCCCTAGGGATCTTATTTCATTTGTTCAAATGGGTCGAAAGGGGTCATATGATAACTTGTGACCCCTTTTGATGCATACCATGACAACATATGACCCTAGGGTTCCTAGGACCCCTATGGACCTATTTCAATTATTTGAATGGGTTGAATAACCTGTGACCCCTTTCAACACATTCAATAGAAATATATGTCCCTAAGGGTTCTAAGGCCCCTAGGAACCTATTTCATTTGTTTCATTGGGTTGAAATTGGTCATTGGATAACCTATGACCCCTTTCAATGCATTCCATGACAACATATGTTCCTAGAGGTCTTTTGACCTATAGGGACTTATTTTATTTGTTTAAATAAGTCTAAAGGGGTCATAAGATAACCTATAACCCCTTTTGACATATTCCATGACAAGATATGTCCCTACAAGTCCTAGGACCCCTAAGGACATATTATACTTGTTCAAATAGGTTGAAAGGAGTGATAGGATAACTTGTGACTATTTTCAATGTAGTACATGACAACATATGTTTGTATGGGTCCTAGGACCCCTGAGAACATATTTTATTTGTTCAAATAAGTTGAAAGGGGTCATAAGATAACATGCAACCCCTTTCAACACATTCTATGACAACATATGTTCTTAAGGGTCCTAGGACTCCTAGGGACATATTTCATTTGTCTGAATGGGTCAAAAGGGGTCATGGGATAACCTCTAACCCCTTTTTGATGCATTTCATGATAGTATGTCATTGGAGTCCGAAGACCCCTAAGGACATATTTCATTTGTTTGAATGGGTTAAAAGGGGTCATATGATAACCTAAAACCCCTTTCAATACATCACATGATAACATATATCCCTAGGGGTCATAGGACCCTTGAAGACCTTTTTTATTTGTTCGAATGGGTTGAAAGGGGTTAGGATAACCTATGACCCCTTTTGACAATTCCATGAAAATTTATCTCCCTAGGGGTCCTAAAAACCCTTAGGGACCTATTTCATTTATTTAAATGGGTCATAAGGGGTCATAGGATAACCTTTGACCCCTTTTGACACATTTCATGACAACATATATCCCTAGGAGTCCTACGACCCCTACTAACCTATTATATTTATATGAATGGATCAAAAGGGGTCTTAGAATAACTTAAAACCCTTTTCAATTCATTCAATGACAACATATGTCCGTAGGGATCCTAGGACTCCTAGGGACCTATTTCACTTGTTCAAATGGGTTGAAAGGGGTCATAGGATAACATGTGACCCTTTTTTACACATTCCATGACAACATATGTCCCTAGGGGTCTTAGGACCCTTAGGAACCTATTTCATTTATTTAAATGGGTCAAAAGGGGTCATAGGAGAATGTGTGACCCCTTTTGGTGAACCATGTCAACATCTTTCCTAAGTGGTCCAAGGACCCCTAGGGACATATTATACTTGTTTGAATGGGTTGAAAGGGATCATAAGATAACCTATGAACCCTTTCGACACATTCCATGATAATATATGTCCTTAGGGGTCCTAGTTTTATATTTGATCAAATGGGTCAAAAGGGGTCAAGGATACCATGTGACCCTTTAACACATTCCATGACAACATATGTCCTTAGGGGTCCTACAAACCCTAATGACATTTCATTTGTTTGAATGGGTAGAAAAGGGTCATAGAACAACATGTGCCCCCTTTTGATGCATTTCATGACAACATATGTCCCTAGGGGCCCTAAGACCCCTAGGGACCTATTATATTTGTTTGAATGGGTTGAAAGGGGTTATAGGATAAAGGGGTTATAGGATAACTTATGACCCATTTTGACACATTCCATGACAACATATGTCCCTAGGGGTCTTAGGACCCCTACAGACCAATTTTATTTGTTTGAATGGGTCAAAATGGGTCATAGGATAACTTGTGACATATTTTGACACATTCCATGACAATATATGTCTCTAGGGGTCCTAGTGTAATGCCTCGCTAGGGATCCCAAGAGAAATAAACTTAATATATTACAAAGTTTACTAAACAAATTTTTTCTAAGATTTTATTCCTCCAGGGTTTCTTCGCATTGATTCAAGTTTAAGATTTTTTATTAAATTATTTAATCCTTACATACAATGTCCATTATCATAAAAATATAACATATTAATCTCATAAGAAAATGAATGAATATAACTGATACAATGGAATACATCTAATGGATAGCATCCACTACACATGTCACTGGGTATGCGAGAATAGATACAAGTACATCAAAATACAAGATACATGATAACATATAAATACATCAATTGAATAGAAGCCTCCAAGATAATGATACGAATGATAAAGGTGCAACTGCATCATCAACCTTCCAACATTTGTAAACATGAGGGGGACCCAAATGGTAAGAAGTCACTACCTCTTGACCACGTGCTTACCTAGTTAGGCTTCCACTCCCATCGTGAAAGGAAGATAATAAATGATCTACATACAACTACTCAAACCATAAAAAATTCCTAGACAAGGAACTCTAATAGCCAAATCTACCTCAAGGGTAACACAAACTACTCAAAAAGAAAAGATAACCAAAATTGAAAGAACACTCATCCAATACCAACACCACATACCAATTCAACGTACATATACCAAGTGGGTTGTTCTCTATTTCCTCCCTGTATAGAAATGCTTTCAAAGACTATCAAGTGCATTTTTCATAAAAAAATTTCACCCTTATCCAAAATTTTTACCCAAGGACAACCTTGTGAAACATGGAAACAACCTCCAAGCTATGGGACTTGAACTATGAGGTTGAGTCTCTAGAGAAGGTTGGCTTCCTTTACTATCAAGATGCACCTAACTACTCTTAGTGAGGAAAAGGGAGAAGGAATGCATAGAATAAATATACCTAATCTATTCTAAGGAGATGATGCACCAAAATAGAATGACTAATCTTACCTCTACCCATAAATGCATTGTTAACCAACTATAATCTCAAGAAATATAGATTTAGACTTTGTTTAATCCAACAATAACATATAGATCAGACAACAAAAAAATTCTATAGGAAGGAACTTCACTTAACATCATTCAAATTCCAAATAGATACAATCATGTAAATTATAGAATATAAACAAGAAACATTAACCAAAGGCAAAGAAATCTTATGCAGTGCGTTAATGGCTAAAAGAGACTTAGTAGAGGATTAAAATGGCTCAAAGGCATGAGAATTTACAATAATATGCATAGAATCAATACTAGAAATTAGAGAAATATCAACAAAAAGTTTGAAAGTGTACAAAACTTTCTTTTATAGTTCAAGCATAACTAAAAAACTTCTCCTAGAAGCCAAAAGCACAACTACCACCATTAAGATTTACAAGGGAAAATCATAAAGATCAAGAAAATCTAATCTTGGAACAAAACTAGAGGTAAGAAGATCATTTATTTTCCAAAAGAACAATTATAAGAAGATAGAAGTGACAGTCACTAATGAACAACTAGGTAGATGGATAACCAGGTGATGAGTGTGCACTCCTTTGCATTTACTAGGCATGGGGAATGCTGAAAGAAATCTGCAGATGATCAAAAAAAAAATCCTATTTGCCATTAAAGAGTCATTTTTTCCTCACTATTAGCATGCCAAGTTAGATGTATCAGCAAGTCAATCATATTCAACATTCATCTTATACCTTTCCTACAATTCTATTCGTTAGAGACCCTTTTCTTTTCCATCTCACATAAGTGAAACATCTTATCATGGTCAACATAAAGTCATATGATCCTATGATCATAAAATTATCTTAAAATCAAGCCATCCTTGAAGTCCCTATGCAATCTTATGATCACCACGATGATATGAAAAACCTTTAGTCTTCATGTCTTTGACATACTCTTCAACCACACCTATGATCTTATGACAACCACATGCTATAAGATTGTAACCCTTCTTACCATCTCCTACAACCATATACTTTTACAATGTTATGATAACTGAATATTGTAACATCGATGGCTCTATTAATTAACTTCATTATGTTACATTGGATCATAAGATTGTAACATGGGAGCATAGTCATATTATTGTAACCCTAACCTTTCACATTTAATGATTTAAAGAAATGGGGGCCCACCATGGAGACCTCACTATGTCGCCATAACTAAAGATTGATTAGTTTTCCATAGCAACATAATGAGAGACATTGATCTACCTTCATCTGATGGCCTAAAAACATGCAACCAATTTATTGACCATGCCAAGATTTGAACCAATTAGAACCTGTCTCTATGCCAACCTATCTAACAAACTTTTACTTTTGCAACCTGCCAAGGGAATGGCATCAGTAGATGCATGTGAAAATTACTCGCTATGTTGCATGAATTAAAATACTCACAACTTTCTATAAGGACATAGAAAAGACCATTAATATCGAGAAGACTGATGACTAGGAAGATGTATGATGCACTTTGTTAGAACTGAGGAAGAGGGTCCACCCTCCTACATGTTTGTTTGTTGCTTTTTTGCCTTCCATAAAACCTTTGTAACTCCATAAGGTGACAAGGTGACAGTCATAGATCTAGGAAGATCTAGCAGTGGGTAAAATTGTAGCCTTATAGAAATACTAAAACATGAATCAACCTTGGGACTTAGGACATAGTTTGTATAACCAAAGTATTTTGCATGCCCTAATATTTGAATTTCCAAATATATGAAAGTTAGGGTATTCTTAGACCTTTGTATCAAATTTTGCCGGGAAGATATTTTTTGTTAACAATTCTAGTGACTCAAGGGGGATGCAAGCCCACTATGCATAAGACCAATGACCTAAAGCATCCATTGGGCTATAGAGTCAAAAAAATTGAAAATCCTCCCTTCCAAAAACCATGATACTGAAAACTATGACCCTTTGTGATCTCAAAATTCTCTACAATAAAACATGTGCTTGGCACTTCTTAGAAAGCAAGAACAAATGGGAAACAAACTACTCTAACTATGTATAGGAAACATCATTCTATCTTAGAAATAGGGCTTGAGATATATTCCATTAATTGGAATGGTAGAATTTCACCACCATACCTACTTAACTGGAAAGCATTGGCCTACTTGCAACTAAAAAACACATAGGGATCACTCCATAATGTATCAATTTTGAGTGCCTATGTGGTTTTGCCCTATCTACATCCCATTTTAATACAAGATCACCCTCTCTAAATATTTTGACCTTGGCCTTCCTATTAAAGGACTTCTTGACCTTTTGTTGATGTGCTTTTAGGGTTTGCATGGCCTATTTTGTTTTCTCTTTGAAATCCATTAGTTTTTCCATTCTAATAGACATAAAATCATTTTCAATTAGCTCCACCTGATGAGTTAGCTCAAGAGTAACAAATTCTAGTGAAATAGGAAGTCTAGCTTCCCTAACATATACCAACATGAAAGGAGAATTTCCTATGGCTCTCTTAGGTGTTATTTTGTCATCCCACAATATTTTTTTTTAACTTTTGATGCCAACACCTCTAGTTATCCTCAATAGTCCTTTTCATAATTTTGAGTAGGTTCTTGTTAGATGACTCAGCCAACCCATTTCCCTAAGGATAGTAGTTCGAGGATTTTCTCAAGTAGATATTATGGTCAACTGCCCATGCGCAAATCTAAGCTTCTACAAAATATTTTGTATTTTTTGAAATGATTGTTGAAGGGGTATGAAATCTAGTTATAATTCCATCAAGGAATTCAACAACTGAAGGTTCTATGGCATTCTTAATAACTATTGCCTCTGTCCATCTAGTAAAGTAATCTATAGCTACTAGGATCCATTTGTGACCAAAGCTAGAAGGTGGATTGATAGGACCTATGAAATCCAATCCCCATTTAGCAAAAAGTTGATCCACCTGAATGGGATGAAGGGGAAGAGTTATAATTCTTTGTTTATTAGACAAGAAGGAAAAAATTTCACACTCTCTCACATGATTATGACAATCATGAAACAAGGATGGCTAGTAGTAACCAACTCTCATGATCTTCATCGCAGTTATCCTTGCTAAAAAATGGCCACCATTAAGAACATCATAAAGCTCCTTGATCATTCTTTTAGCTTGGTCTGTATCAATGCATCTCAATAGGGCTCCATTGAAATCTCTCCTAAAAAGGATACCATCAACTATGGAATAAGGAATTGAACACAATCTTTAGTATCTCCTTTTAGTTCTATCTAGTCCTTCAGGATATTCGTTTCCTAACAAGAAGGTCATCATGTCATCCATCCAATTCCTTGGATTGTCATTTATTGCTTCTTGTTCCTCTATTAATACCATAGTGACTTCCTCATCTAATTCCTAAGATGAGATCATATGTTTGCACAATCCTTTGCCCTTTACCAAATTGGTAATATAAATGTCCACATCATACTCCACTATCTTAGTGGTCCATCCAACTCTCTTCTCACCAATATCTTTACTCAAAACAAAGTCCTCCACACTGGCATTAGGTAGTAACAAATGGATCTTGTTATGAGACATAAGGTTTCTAAATTTATTCCAATATTGTATGACTACGAGGGCTTGCTTCTCTACATAGTTGTATTTGTCTTCATATTCCTTAAGCCATTCACTAAAGAAGGCAATAGGTTGTTCCTCATTCTTATCATTTTTTTGACTCAAGACAATAGAAATGCTTGATTCACCACCTAAGGTATAAAGAATAAAATCCTTCTCAAAATTTGGATTGATGAGAGTAGGGGTTAAGGCTATGGCTACCTTGATCTTTTCAAAACTTGATTTCCCTTATTTGGTCCATGAAAAGACCATTTTTTTTTAAGCATGGTTGTAAAAGGTTTTACCATGGTAGCTAAATTATGGATGAATCTCCTTACAAAATTAATCCTACCAAGAAAACTTTGTAGGCCTTTTTTATGGCTACGAAGAGAGAGAGAAAGTATTGCCTTTGTCCTTTTTGGATCAATCGCTAAACCACCCTTAGATACAATTTTCCCTAACAATTTCCCTTGATTAGTAGTAAAGACATTTTCTTGGATTCAAAGATACTCCAAACTCTCTACATCTTATGAACACTTGTCTGAGATGACCAAAATGAACCACTATATTCTTTGAATACACTATGATATTATCAAGGTAAACCAGCACAAACCTTTCAATCATGTTCTTGAAGGCCATCTCCATTGCCTTTTGAAATGTGGCTCCTACATTTGTAATCCCAAAATGCATTTTACTACAAGCATAGTTGTCCCACTTCATTGTGAATGCATTCTTATATCTGTCGGCCTCTTTGGCCAGCACTTGATTATAACTAGAGAATCCATCAAGAAATGAGAACCTCTCTAAACCACTAACCTTGGACAATATTTTTTCCATGGAAGGGAGAGGATGATGATCTTTAAGGGAAGCTTGGTTAAGGTCCCTAAAGTCTACACATAGTCTAATTTATCCATTCTTCTTCCTAACAAGGACAAGGTTTTCTACCCATGATGAGTGCTTGATAGGGAAAATGATATTAGATTCAATTAGCTTGAATAGCTCTTTTCTCATTAATGGCTCAATTTTAGAATTCACTAGCCTCTGTTTCTTTCTTACTAGTTTGGCATTATCAATTATACTTGGGTCAAAACCCTTTAAATCATCATATGTCCAAGAAAATACATCATTAATTCTTGACATAGATAAATGAAATTTTCCTACTCATTTTTAGAACATACCTTTCTCATGTTTAAGGTCTTTCCATCAACAACCACAACTAGCATGTAATCATGTTTATCAATAGCTAGGTTCATGCCTTTGTTTCTTGCAAGGTCATCAGGATTGAAGATACCTTCTAAGGTAATGAGACCCTTAGGAAACTTATTGGAACTAAGATTGATGATTTGATCCCCATGTTGGTCATGCAACTTTGACTAATTTCATTTTGAGAATTCAACCTCACTCTGCAAGAAACTTATAATTTGTGCATCAGATTCAAACACTTGCCAATTGGTGTTGTTTTCAAGAATAGTAGACCTAACCAACACTTTAATCTATTGCTTATTTTTAGCTTCAAGGTCCTTTTAGGATATCATAAGATGCACCCACTACTACAAGTCTATCAACATGTCTATTCTCTATTCTAGGGATGCTCTAACTATTAAATGCATTGAAACTTTCAATAAAATCCCATACTCTATGTTTATAAGACTTGAGCAAACCATTCTTAGTGATATTCTGATTTCTCACCTGATTGACCTCCATCTCACTATCTCCATATACACTTAATTCTTGAATTCCTCTTTTTTGAGCAAGTAGAAGACCTTAAATCAAGGATTCATACTTGGCCACATTATTGTTACAATTGAATTGGAGCCTAAAGGAGAAGTAGTACCTTTCTAGTGCAAGAGAAATCAACATCATACCAGCCCTTGACTCATTTTTATTTCTTGATCCATCAAAATACAAACTCCATAGGCCACTCATATCTTCTTTGGTCTTCATAAGGTTAGGGACAAGAGTATCCTTTTCTAACACACAATATATACCAAAGCCTATCTCGAGGGTTTTTGATATGGGATCAAATTGATATGCATTAGCCCATTCAACTAAGAGAAAATTGGGTGTCTCTGTTAGAGAAGTGTCAAGCTCATTTACTATGTCATTCTCATCCATCTCTAGGATAATACAATTCATATTGATGATATTAGGGGTATAGGGCTCAATATTATGGAGGGCTAGAGGATTTTCTATGATTGAAGCATTGGTTCCATACCTTGTTCTAAAAAACATATATGACCAATCAAAAGATATGTAACCACCTATTTGTGTAGTTAAGTCTCTTGAAAGACAAATAGCAAAGTGTGGCTTGACCTTAGCAACTGATATATCTTGAGTCATAGTACAACCAAGGCATACATGTGGGGCCATTTCAACATTCCTAAGAATCCCTATAGTCTTGATAGTATTACCATCCAACTATAATATGTCCCTAACAATGGGCTCATATTTCATTTCCAAAGCATCAGCAACACACCTAGGCATCACTAAACTACTAGCCCCTGAATCAATCATGCAATTTTTGACCAATTAATCCCCTATAATCAAAGAAACATAAAATGGAGGAGGTCCAACCTTTTGACTTGTTTCTAATTCCCTTGATGTTTATACCAAGCTTGTGGCAGTTTCCATGCTAGGTGGTTGATCCTTTGGTTCGATACTTTCCAATTCTTGTAGAAGCAATCTCTTCTACATAGGTATAGTAGTAACAACATCCCATGTAGAAATATTCACATTTTTCTTCTTCATCTACTATACCACACTAAATGAGGCATTAGGTGCTTTGGTAGAAGATTTGGGAGCCATATAAAGGAGAGATTGAGATGAAATAACTTAGGGACTATTCACATCTCCTCTGTTACTATTATGTATTTGATGTTGAGGAGCACTGGGTTGATCATTTTTTGTTTGCACATGAGGTACTATATTTGATGTTGAAGCTTTATTGGAAGGAGGAGGGATAGAATATTCAATAGCTATTCTTTTTCTCCTAGTATTGTGAGCAATAAAATCTTGGTTTACAATATAATATTCCTCTACCTGATGGTTCATGAAGGAATAATCACCCTGTCTTTGAATATGTGAGGTATCTTTGGATTGGCTATCATTATATGATTTTCTTGTTGCAAGCTCTTGAGTGATCAAAGCTAAATAGAATTCAACCTTTTGACACATACAATAGGCATAGGAGTAGTAGTATGAGGAGCAAAAATCTTGGTCTTGAGCCATATTGTTTTGAGGGACTATGGCCCTACTTTGATTTGAACTTGAAGTAGAGGTATGATTATTCTTCCTACTTGTATCAAAAGAAGTATTCCCATAATTATGACTCGAGGACCTACCATTATTCAAAGTTTGATATTGCAATTGAGGAGCCTTATTACCTGAGCTTTTTGTCTCTACAAGTTACCACTTTGTTGCTCACTTTTTGCATCATGGAGAAGCTATCTTCTAACTTATTCTCTTGGCCTTACAATCTTTTATCTATGTTCAATATCATAGATTTCATCATCTCCTTGATTTCATCAATTCCATTTGAAGATGTCGAAGCTTAAGGGGCTAGAGCAAGGGGTTGTAATGTGGAAGTTGTGAGAATAGGGGCCATTGTGGTTGGTGATTCGAGATATTAGGGAAGAAAGGAATAAGATTCCTTGAGCTAACTTTCCTCCTTGTATCAGTATGTTTTTTCCCTTATTTCCATTTCATAAGCATCAGGTAAGGTATCTCCTCCAATGGTTTGGATTGTAGTGGCAATGTCACTATTAAAAGCTCTAAGGTAATGCAGGAAAGCATTACCAAGGGTAGGCTTCACTAAAGTAGGAATTCTATCCCATGTCTTCCAAAATTTGAAGTTGAAATCAGTCATACATTCATGGGGGCTCTTTTTATGGTGGTTAGCTATTCTAAAAGTGACAAATAGTCACTTTTGTCCTCAAAATGTTTACATAGTCTTGCTCCTAACCCATCGCAATCCATTCTAGAACCATGTGATAGACCCCTATACCATTGCAGGGCTTTTCCTTTCAAAGATGAAGCTAGGAGTCTAATGGCCACATCATCTTCTGTAATACCATGGATATTGTAGACATGTGTAACTTCTTGAATGTGTTCTAAGGGAGTGATAGAAGCTTCACCATTACATTTAGGTATACTTTTAAATGTAGCTATTGGTATGTCATGTCTTGGGCTAATAAAAGAGGACTTCCATTAAAGGTGGTAAAAGAATGAGCTCTAGCCATATAAGTAAGTGGTCTATTAATATGAGTTGATGGCTTTCTAGGTTGAGATCTCACAATAGGAGGAGTGGAGATTAATTTTGCAGGGGTATGTATTTCCTCTATACTCCTAACTGGTGATAAATATACCCTAGTTTTTCTTCTTCTAGGATTTGAAAATCAAATCTCTTGATATTGGAAATTACCTCTAGAAGATACCCTTGTTTCAACTTTGGGCATGAATCACATCAGCTATGTTTTGGAAACCAAGTGTGAATGATGTAGAGTCACCAAGTGCTTGGTAGAAATGAGCCTCTTGAAGGCCTAGAATACTAAGAGCAACACTATCTTCTTAGCATCAATCTTAAATTCTTCTCTTTTGACACCAAAAAACTTGAAATCTTTTTGAATATGAGTCCCACCAAGCATGCCAAAAACTATTGTCACAAAATTTTGCACCCTTATCCAAAGTTTTTACCTAAGAAAAACCTTGTGAAACATGGAAACAACCTCCAATTTGTGGGAATTTAATTGTAAGGTTGAGTCTCCAAAGAAGGCCGACTTCCTTTACTACCAGGATGCACCTAACTACTCTTGGAGAGGAAAAATGGAGAAGGAATGCATACAATCAAACTACCTAATCTATTATAAGGGGATGATGCACCAAAATAGAATGATTAATCTTACCTCTACCCATAAATGGAAAATTAACCAATTATAATATCAAGGAATATAGATTTAGACTTTGTTTAATCCAACAATCACATATAGATCAGACAAAAAAAGAATGCTATAAGAAGGAACTTCACTTAATATCATTCAAATGCCAAATAGATACAACCATGTAAATTGTAGAATATAAACAAGAAACATTAACTAGAGTCAAATAAATCTTGCACAGCGTGTTAATGGCTAAAAGAGACTTAGCAAAGGTTTACAATGGCTTAGATGCATGAGAATTTATAGTAATATGCATAGAAAGAATACTAGAGAATCAAAGAAAGATCAACAATAATTTTGAAAGGCTACAAAACTTTCTTTTAGAGTTCAAGCATAAGTAAGAAGCATCTCTTGGAAGCCAAAAGTACAACTACCACCATTAAGATTTATAGGGGATGATCATAAAGATCAAGAAAATATCATCTTGGAACAAAACTAGATGCAAGAAGATCCAATATTTTTCTGCAAGAATGATTCTAAGAAGATAGAAGTGGTGGTCATTAATGAAAAATTGGGTAGATGGATAACCAGATGATGAGTGCATGCTCCTTTGCATTTACTAGGCATGGAGAATTCTAAAAGCAATCTGCAGATGATCAAAAAATAATTTGATCTACCATTATAGAATCATTTTTCCTCACTATCAACACACCAAGTTTGATGTAACAGCAAGTCATTCATATTCAACATTCATCTTGTACCTTTCCTAAAATTCTATTGGTTGGAGACCCTTTTCTTTGCTAGCTTAGATAAATGAAGCATCTTATCATGGTCAACTTAAAGTCTTACAATCCTACAATTGTAAACTTATCTTAACATCAGGCCATCCTTGAAGTCTCTTTATGATCTTACAATTGCCACAATGATACAATAAACCTTTAGTTTTCATGTCTTCAATAGAATCTTCAACCACACCTACGATCTTACAACAACCACATACTATAAGATCGCAACCCTTCTTACCATCTCCTGCAACCATACACTTTTATGATTTTACGATAACTGAATATCATAACATTGATGGCTCTATTAATTAACTTCACAATCTTACACTATATCATAAGATCATAACTTGGGAACATAGTCATATTAGTGTAGCTCCGACCTTTTACCTTTCATGATTGAAGAAAAGGGGGTTCACTGGGGACACACATCAAGACCTCACTATGTCACTATAACTAAAGATTGATCAGTTTTCCATAGTGACATAACATGAGATGTTGATCTTCCTTCATCTGGTGCCCAAAAAAATGCAACCAATTTACTGACCATGCTAGGATCCAAACCAATCAGAACCCATCTATATGCCAACCTGTTTGACAAACTTTTACTTTTATGGTTTAGAAAGAGAACGATGTCACTAGATCCACATGACAAGTGCTTTTTATGTCACATGAATTAAAATACTCACAACTTTCTATTATGATATAGTGAGGACCATTGATCTTGGGAAGATCAATGACTAGGAAGATGTATGATGCACTTCATTAGAACTGAGGAAGAGAGTCCACCCTATTACGTGTCTATTTGTCACTTTGTCACCTTCCATAAAACCTTTGTAACTCCACAAGGCATCAAGGTGACAACTATAGATCTAGGAAAATCTGATGGTGGGGAAAGTTGTGGCCCTGCAAAAATTCTAAAACATGAATTAACCTTAGGACTTAGGATTTAGTTCATATAACCAAAGTATTTTCGCATGACCTAATATTTAAATTTTTAAATATATGAACATTAGGGTATGCTTAGACCTTTGTATCAAATTTTGGTAGGAAGGCATTTTTGGTTAATAGGTGTCTCACTAAGCTAATGGCTAATTTAAAGGCTTGACCCCTAAAGTTAACATATTTTTTTGGATTCTTTGCAAGATAAAATTCTCACCACTAAAAATTTGAAGAAAGGTATGTGTCTTGTCAATACCTATGTTATCTTTATAAAGAAGAGGAAGAGTTAGTTAATCATTTGACTATTCACTTCTCTTTTACTAGAAAGTTATGGGAAAGGATTTGTGGTATGCTTGATATGGATTGGGTTTTCCCTCTCAGTATTCAAGAGTTATTCCTAGCTTGGAAGTCTCCTTCTTGTAATACCTTGATTATGAAGCTATGGGAGTTCATCCTCTCATTTCTTTGCTGGGGTATGTGGAAGAAAAGAAATAATAGGGTGTCCAGAGGTAAGGAGACTAATTTTGTACAATTATTTCATAAGACTAAGCATTTGGTGATTAAGAATATTTTGATTTTAGGGAAAGGCCATGAACCTCAGAATGAATGGGAAGGTAAAGTGATTCACAATTAGAATTTGAAAGGGATAAGAATCTCTCAGAATGTTATTAATCTTAGGAATTTGGCTAGGGGGGACTATCCACCATAGGGCTTGTGTAAGATTAGTTTTCATGGGGCCTCGAAGGAAACTTGGGGATCACGAGTTGTGGTGTAATTATCAAAAATATGAATGGGGATAGTTTGGGTATTATGGCTATTCCTATTGGGGAACAAACTAACCATGTTGTGGAAGCTAGTGCTTCTCTCCATGGTCTTATTCTTGCCAAGAGTATGAGTTTGAAGAAAATTTGGCTTGAGGGGGATTCCCTTAATATTAATAATTATTTATCTTAATAAAATTAATAATCCCTCTTGGACCATCCATAATATTATATGCAAGGCTCTTAATCTTATTAATTCTTTTGAGGATTGTCTTATCACTCAAAACTATAGAGAAAAAACCAAGTTGTTGATTGGGTTGCAAATGTGGCATGCAATAGTCATGCAAAGATATTTTAGAATCATGGTGACAACATTCCTACCGATGGACTTGCCTTTATAGAGTACAACAAGTTTAGAAGTTTGTAAAAAAGCTTTAATAATGATAAACATGGTATTTAGGAATAATTATTATTTGGGCAAGAATGAAGAGTTGTGGGCTATGATTATCTTTGAAGGGACTACTCATTCATTGCCACATGGATTGTGGGTCTTTATGCATAACACAAATCTTTGTTGCAGTATCGAAACCAAGTTTTCCTTATTGACTGTTTCTGCAACAAATGAGAGAATCTATTGTAGTTTGAGGAAAATGGGAGGCAGGAGTAAGAGGGTCAATCCTGCAAGCTATAAGGAATGGAAGAAGAAGACGATTATTTGGGATATTTTGGAACAAGGGCATTTCACAAGCTTCATAAAGAAGTTAAAGGGTAGCAATCCTTCCATTACTCACCAATTTATTAAGATCTGGAAGGATGGTAGTATTATGGTAGGAAATCAGAGAATGAATGTCATGGAGGACATTATAGTGGAAGATACTAGTCTTGATACAAAGTGTATCAACGTCTACAAGGATAGCAAGCTATCGAATCGTACTATTGAAGAGTTCGTAGAGATGACTATGAAGTGTAACATGTTGGTTAAAATTTCCAATGCCTATTTTAGGCTTGGCATTGGAGGTTTATCATGTTTGTGGTGATTGAATACCTAACCCTAGATGGACATTTTACTAAGATTTTTGAGCATCATTTTATGTCGGTTAACCATTTTAGGCATAGGGTTAGACTTAATCTCCCCTTCTACCTCAAGTAATCGTTGGGTAACACCATTCTGACTATACAAAAAAAATCCTGAGGGTGACCATACTTGCCATAAAGGCTTGATGGTTTTGATTATGAATCTCCTTAAAGCCAAGAAAGTGGACAAACCCTATTTTAGTAAGAAAACCATGGAGTGTGAAATAGAGGGGAGTGATCAGGATGAGGGAAATGATGAAGACATGGAGGAGGAAGATGATGAGATGGAGGTTAAGAAGAGGAATAAGTTTACTCCCAGGAGCTCATCTATGAAGAAAAGGAAGACTAAGGAGGTGGATTCTAAGATGGACATAGAATCTAAAGAGGAGCTAGAGGAGGGTACAGGGAAGAAAACCGCTAGTAATTCTAGTATTGCTACCTGAAACAAGGTGAAGAAAATTGATAGGGTTTCAAACATTCCCTGTGATGATGAACCTCTTATCAAGAGGATGGAGTGGAAAGCTAAGAATCTACTTTCTCAAGGGAGGGCTGATGAAAAAGGTTTTAAGAAGGTGGATTTTGAAAGATACATTATGGAAAGGGATGAGGATTTCCTAGCTCATAACAAGGACTATGAGGAATATGAGTATTGGAAGGGTATGATTGATAATCTAGGATTGATGAAAAGGGATATTAGTAGGATGCAAGAGTAGATAGGACCACCAAAGGTGAGAGAACTCTCAGTCAACATATTGATGGACTTTTTGAGGTGATTGGTAATGCAAAAAAGGTTAAGAATCTGATGAAGAGAATTCCACCTTTGGAAGCCAATAACAGAGCTATGGAATAGAAGATGAAGGATTTGCAAAAAAGGTTTGATGGCATGGATAATAGAGTGGTCAGCACTGAGAAGGAAGTTAAGAAACTTGCTGATTAGAGTTGCTCCATCTTGAAATCTATGGCAGACAAAATTAATACTTTGCTAGACAAAATGGAATAGGGGAGAAACCAAGGTTTAAAAAACTTGAAAGAGGAACATGGCTCCAACAAACATACCAGGGCTAATTCTAAGAAGATCGAGGTCATGGAAGCCAAAGAAATGGATGATTTGAAGGCTTCTATAGTTAACATGAATATCCTTATAGATCATGTTGTTGATGTTTTGAAGACCCTGTAGTTGTATTTTCTTGTTGTTTTTATTAAGGCTTATGGTCTTAGTTAGTTCTATTCTTTGGTGTTGATGCACAGAACTTCTGGGATTCTTTCCTCTTGTTATTAGCTACTTGGTAAAAGGTTTTGAGTCCTTTAAAACTTATTTTTACTTAATCAAAACATACATAAACCAAGTATATATCGATTACCAAAATCATGAGATAAATTCTATAAAAGATATTTGTTTCAAGTCAAAAGACACATGTCAAAAGTACAATCAACATGAATTATCAATCACCATCAATGAAAGTAAACACCAACAATAACTACAACACCAATAATTGCACCACTAGAGGTAAATATAAGAGTGTCATCAGATGGTCAAACTATTTGAGTTACCTTGGACTAGTCTCTCATTAGACCCCAAACGCTCAAGCATTGAGTTACCTTGGACGGGTCACTCTAGACCCTGGACCCTCAACATGACACATGTGGAGCCAAGATAATAGTTAGACAAGGAAAACTAATCATATCTCTCACTAGGTATCATCCCATTCCCATCCTTAGCTTGTATAAGCACTCAAGGCATGGGCGAGGCACATCTTTTGATTATCTTTTTAATGTATCTCAAGAAAAAAGGGTTAGGCAAGATATTCCACTTTGGTTCTTGGACCCCTCTTGCAAGCCACTACCAAAGACATGTACCTAGACAACCTCCCCTAAGCACATAAACCATAGTTGTGTCCCATACCACAACACTCAAAATGATAGAATATGGTTCGTTGATAGGAAACTAAGAAATAATTTGGCTCTCAAAACCCAATTCATCATATATGCTCACCAAATAAATCTCATAAACATAAGCCTCAATTTTGAATCATTAAGTACATCCTGACATGTAGTAAAATAACCATCATAAAAAAAATCTTAAAAGATGCCTCTAGTGCACATCCTAGTTTGAACAGCTAAATAGTTTATATAAAATCCATCATAAAATAAAACGTCACATTAAAATATACAAAACCCATCACAGAAAAATACCACAAAACCTCAAATAACACACATCAAATGATACAAGGTTCCATCAAATGATTTGGATTGGTTTATTTTCAGAAGTTTTGTTTGATTATATAAAGGGTATATAATTATAGATAAATTCAGTATGTTAATTATCTAAGAAGCTTAGAATTAATTATCATTATTATTTAAATCAATAATATTTAACAATAAAGATAAAACATTTTCAAAGTTCATAACATTGAGTTTTTATACATTTTCCCTGTGTAAATCAACTGGTAATTTAAATGTTATAATCTCATATGGAATGATAAAGATCTGCAACCTATATCAATGGAAAGATAATTTAATTTCACACTTTTTATTACTATTACTAGTCCTAAAGAAAAGTTCATTTGAATGGTGTAAAATATGAATCTTCCTAGTAGCACTATCTAGATTTGAAGGTTACTAGTTTAGAAGACAGAGCATAACTTTTGTTTGAACAATTGGATCTTCATGAAAATAAAGAAAATTATTCATCATAAACTTATTTACAATCACAAAGAAGATATTTTTCTAACCATATATTTTGCAAAATTTATTATTGACTGTTCATGTGTCTCTAGTTGAAAAATCAAGCTCAAATAAGCCTAGATTTGAACATGATAGTCAATATTTGGCCATGTCTGTACAAAACAATCAGATATGATTTTTATATATTTTGAATAAAATCCAAATGGGTGTCTAAAAGTATCTTTTTATTTTTGATAAAATATATTAAATAAAAGTTATAGCAAAATCACATGTTTCAAACCCTCACATTGACACAAGTAACTGCAAAAAAAATTATTCATAATCAGGAAAACATGGAGAAGAAAATATTTCCAACAAAAATTAAAAAGAGATTTTAAAACCCCTACCTTCAAACACCAATTTGATTTTGTTAAGAAAAAGAACAAAACCCAATTGTAGACTTTACTCCCAAGCTTTGAAAAAAATATTTTACTTCAAAATCTGAATGCATAACCTATAACTATCTTCTAAAATCTTTGTTCTAAAATATCTTATTTTTCTCCAAAAACTTCTCCCTCAAAATGACTAGAATGACCTCTTAATAAAGGAAAATAAATAAATAAAACTAATAAAATTAAAATTTCTAAAATGAGTAAACTTACAAAAGAAGGTAACTCAACTAAAATAAAATAACAGTTTCTTTTATTTTCTTATATTTTTAAAAAAATAAATAAAATCACTTTATTTATTTTTTAAGAAAAGCAATACATAATTACTACTTTTTCTTTTCTTTCTTTTCTTATTAAATAAATACATATTCTATATTTATTTACTTTCTTTTCATAAAATAGATTTATCATTTATAATAAAATAAATAAATACCCTTTCTTTTTAAATTAAATATCTTATTTCTCACTCAAAAAACTTATTTTAATTTTATTAATTAATGTGCAATTAAATTGCATATAATTAGTTTAATCATTAATAAAAATTAAAGCCCACTAATTATGTGCAATTCTAATTTTATTATAATTGATTAAATATTCATGATAAATCAATATTTAGTCTTTAATATTTCAGTTTATCTTTTTTTCCAACTTTCATATTTAGACTTTTTAAATCAAGTCTTTTAAATTAAAAAACTAATATTTAATTAATTTAATTTTTCAATTAATTAAATATCCTAATATTATAACTCTTCCTTCTATTTAAATAATATTTAATAATTTAAATATTATTTGATTGATCTAAATATCACAACTAAACCTTTTACCAAATAAATAACATAGTCAAATCCACATAAGCAAAACCATTCAAAACCCAAACTCAAACAACACATGCAAAGACAAACTTGCGGGTTTAAAAAGGGGTAGAGAGTCAAATATGAGTCATCCTTGCAGGACAAGTGTTTAGGCTATGGTTGGGATTGGACTTGATCATTATCTTCCCATTCTTACCATTGAGTTATTGTGATAGGGCATGCTCATCCTAACAATTCAGGAAGTTGATGCCCAATACTTGCAACCTATATAAAAGAGGAGCATGTATATATATAACTAAACTAGACAAGCAATGATAGGAAGTGGTAAATCATGTAGATCCTAACTAGCAGATGACTATGACTCCCTCCCTTAACCACATTAGACATGTCAAGTAGAAAAGTAAAATAGAAACACACAGCATACACATGCAAGTATGGGGTAAGTACCATAACGAATCACGAGTCAACTCATCAAATGCTTAGATATAACAGTGCATTACTATGAATGTCAAACAGTCATCATTAAAGACATCATCTAGCATCATTATGAAAATAATCACATGTCCTAACTAAGAATCATTAAAGCAACATTAACACATAGGTAATCAAAGTCATTATACAACACATGAAATATAATCAACTATGTAATAAAAAATGATATTCTCAAGTAATGAAATAACAGCATACCATATATCTCTGAAACTAACACGTGTGAAATAGGCCTAAAAGAGTTCAACATATATAATATAATGAAAACTATGAGTGATCATTACACCTAGGACCTTGAGGGACTTATTTCATTTGTTCAAATGAGTCAAAAGGGTCATAAGATAACTTGTGATCCCATTTGATGCATTTAGTGACAAAAGATGTCCTTAGGGTCCTATTTTATTTGTTCAAATGGCTTGCAAGGGTCATATGATAACCTTTGACCCCTTCTCATGCATTCCATGACAACGTGTTTCCTTAGGGGTCGGAGAACCCCTAGGGACATATTATATTTGGTCAAATGAATCAAAAGGGGTCATAAGATAACCTGTGACCCCTTTCAATTTATTTCATGAAAACATATGTCCCTAGGGTTCCTAGGACCCTAGGGACCTATTTCATTTGTTAGAATGGGTCAAAAGCGGTCACACTCCTTTTGACGCACTCTATGACATCATATGTCCCTTGGGGTCCTAGGACCCCTAGAGACCTTTTTCATTTATTTGCATGTGTTGAAAGGGGTCATAGGATAACCTTTCCCTTTAGACATGTTCTATGACAACATATGTTTGTAGGGGTTCTAGGGCCCCTAGGTACCTATTTCATTTGTTTGAATGGGTTGAAAGGGTTCATATGATAACCTTTGACCCCTTTTGACGCATTACATGACAACATATGTCCCTTGGGTTCCTAGGACCCCTAGGGACCTATTTCATTTGTTTGAATGGGTGGAAATGGGTCATAGGATAACTTGTGACACCTTTTGACACATTCCATGACAACATATGTCCCTGGGGGTCCTAGGACCTTGAGGGACCTATATAATTTGTTTGAATGGGTTGAAAAGGGTCATAGGATAACTTGTGATCCCATTTAATACATTTAATGACAAAAGATGTTCCTAGGGGTCCTATGAACCCTTGGGACCTATTTCATTTGCTTGAATGGGTTGAAAGGGGTTATAGGATAACTTGTGACCCTTTTTAATACATTCCATGTCAACATTGTAATGATTTCACCAATACAATCATCCTAACATGACTGATCCAAAATCAAGTACACATATACAAAACTATGACATCGCCTAAAAAATAATAACTCATAATCATCTCAGTCCTATACAAGAAATTGGGAAGAAATCCAAAGATAAGTGATCGAAGACTCAAAGGTTATATCAAAAAAATTACACCATTCACTTCAGTTCTACATAAGAGAAATTGAAAGCAATAACAAAAAATCTAATCAACTCAACATAGAACACACATGACACATCACCATGGTTGGGTATAAAAGATCATAACCAAAATAAGTCATAACATCATCATAGAACAAAACTCCCAATCCTTTGGTAAACATCCTGATTTGGTCAAAGTTAAGTCAAACCCCAAAACCCATGACAGTAAACCATATATTATAAAGAGTACATATAAAAGTGACTTTCATAATTTATTAGGTTTTGAAAACACATAAGTTTAATTTTCACTATAGGTTTTCAAAAAAAAAAATCTCATTTTCAAGTACCACAATTACTAAGTTAAACCTAAAACCCAACATGAAATACATCATACATTTCATTAGAAATTTAACAATTGTTTTCATAGATCACCTGGTTTTCAAAACACAAAAGTTTGATATACAATCAAGGTTTCAGTTTTCATTTTCATTTTTAAGAGTTATAGTTTGCTAGGGTTGCAACTTTCATTTTCCTTAGGGTTGATTTGATAATGTTTCTAAGTTCACAAGAATAATAGATTAAAAAATCTTATTAAAAGTCAACTAAATATGGCATTGAATGGTTAACCAAGACCTGAGTTTACCAATTAACAATTCATAAATTATTGTTCAAATACATTTTAATAATAAATTAATTTAAAACTTTAATTAAATATTATTAAAAATTAAATTACTAATCATTAAATTATTAATAATAATAATTAATTATTTAACATTAATTTATATTAAATTATTAATTTATTAATAAATATTAATGATTAATAATAGTTAATATATTTTAAAATTACTAACATTGAATATATTAAATAAAATTGATTAAAATTAATATTAATTAAAGTATTTTTCTTATCGGTAAATGGCCAACACCTTATATATATATATATATTAGCAATAAATATTTTTACAATGAAATAGCTTTGTTCAAATGGGCACTAGCAGCAAAGAACGAACAAGAAAACCTCCAATCTTGCTTGGGACCATGGTCCTATATTATTACATATTAAAAGGTGCATACCCCAGTTTGAAAGTTACAAACTAATTTTGAAATCAGGAAGATACTTTGTACATTTGATCCTTTTAACCTTTTGATTAGGATCATAATACAAAAAGTTTGAATGTATTGCAATTCTTGGGTTGGATTCCACTTTTAGAAAAAGATTTCACTTATTAACTTGTTGTTTTGAAAAACACTTAATGAACACATTAGTATGGTTAGGAACAAATAAGAAAAAAAGTAAATCCTCAAGTTTTGGGATCGAGATTAAACAAGTGGAATAGGATGGCATAATACCATTCATCTTATGTGATTGTTCTATCTATCTCTCTATATCAAAGATATAAAGCAAATATATTCATAATAGAATTCCTATCAAGTAGCAAATGTTACATACTACTGAATCCTAATAAACCATGTATTTGGATTAGTCTAGATTTGTTCTTATTTTTGTTTTGATTATAAACACAAAATATGACTACTACCAATTTTTATATTTGGACCAAATTCACTAGATAGATTTGAAGAAATCCAAATTTATTATGTACAAAAAATAGACTCATTACCTTTAATTAACCTCCAATTTTCATATTAATCATAATATTAAATTACATGGCTACTGTCTTATTAGTGAGGGGATTGAAGTAAACTTAATTTCTAAGATAATCTGAATAGAAACTGTTCTTAACATAAAATCCTATCTGTATTGTCCTAAAAACAAAAAGAACCAAATATCTTAACCAAAATGACAAACATAAATTAGTATCTAGATACTTGGTGAACATTATTTGAGAGGGAGTCTCTTACCAAACTAATCATTGAAGATAAATCCTTGTTCTATTGCAGATATTATAAATACCTATAAATGATCTAAGCATTAAAAACTATAACACTATGTTTACATATGAGTATATAGAAGCATAGTCTAAATTAAAAGACCAAGATCGAACCAAATTCCCAAAATAGAATAGGATTGAGGCAAGGAAAAAAACCAGGGGAAGCCTCATTCCAAAGTCAAAATCTAGAGCCCTTATTAGAAGGATATCAACTGATCATACACCTATTTCCAATGTACCATAACTATTTCTCCAATGTCATTAGGGTTCTCAGATTGAAATTTTGGTGAGGAAAACAAAGGAGCTTTTTTCCTTACTAGTTTTTTCCATATTAGGAATACAAAATTCCAAGGCCTCTAGATTATCCAAAATGACTCTAGGCTCTATATGCAACTTGAAGATGCCAAGATAAACTCAGAGCCAAACTTTATTAAGGTCATCCACAATCCCTCTCCATCTGAGCAAAAAATGTATGATGGCTTCCATCTTCAGCCATGCTTGGAAAAAGGAAATGTTTTCTTGAATGACCAAAGACGAACATTTGGGGTCAATGGCTAAATCAAAATTACCAGAAGGGTGTGCCATATACATTTCAGGGAGGGGAATCCTAAGTTTATCATCTATGCTCATAATGACTTCTTCTAGACATACACACCAGATTGGGTTTAAAATATTAGAACACAGCCTTAACATATCCTATTTTTCAATCTTGGCTCTAGCTAGGCATCCTATAAAAGCCCCTATAATATCACTGTTGGTTCTCCATGAAAATTCATAATTGAAAAAACCTACTCTTATGGCACAGCTAATCGCTAACCTACACATATCATCCACTTGATTAAGCACCCTGTTCCATCTTTCTAGTTTAACATTACCCCTAAAAGCCATGGTCCTAACCCTTATTTCATGGAATAGACTAATGTTGGTTTCCATATTAGCTAGCTGCTAGACTGAAAGAAATATGAAATATAGAATAAATAGAAAGGTAGCCTAATACCAAAGGATCTAGGAGGTCCTAGAGAAATGACATTATTCCTTCTAAAACCTAAAAGCCAACTCATGCTAAAACTATGATGACACCTATCATTAAATAGAGTGGGTTTGGGAGATGAGATAATAATGAAAAATACCTTCATTAGTTAGATCACTTAAAGTCTTATAAGACCCATCTTATGAAGTCTTCCTAACCAAATGTTATCATCTCATTTAGAGGGAAGATTATACTAAAGCATTCATATCAAATTTATTTATATGCTGATTGATTATTATTTAATTCTTATTTTTGCTTGTCCATATTCCTTATTTAGTAGCTTAATATGATTAGTGATTAGATAAATAAATTGATTTCTAATTATTTATCTTATATTTTAAACTACTTTCTTATTTTCTCATTATATCTTAAAATGTTATTACCATCTACACTTTTATTTTCTAGCTGATCTATCTTTTTGTTACCTTCTCTAAAAATATGGTAAATCTGAAAGTCTTTGAATTGATCTAGAATATTGAGTACTTCTTCTAGTTTTGAATTTAAGACCCAATTAGGCATCTTTCTCTTTCTAATGGCATTAAGAACAATCTAAGAATCGCCTTTAGTAATAATCTTAGATATACCTATATTTAGGCATATCTGAAGACCTTCTTGAAGGGCTTCTAGTTTTGCTAGATTATTAGTGGTAAGCTCCATAGATTTAGCCCTTTTGACTATCCACTTACCTAAATCATCATTAATAATGCATCTAATACTTGCATTTCAAAGATTACCTCTAGAGGCTCCATCAAAATTTAATTTGACCCACCCAGCAGGTGGCAGGATCCATCTGCAATTGTCTCTAGCCTCTTTACTCTTTATTTTATAAACTTGTGGAGGGTTAATAAGATTTACCCATTTCTTTTCATTAGTCCATCCTAGTTTGGAAAAGATCCTTCCTCTATTTGAGATTTCCTAATATGTGAATTTAAAGTCTCAACTATAAAAGCCTCAATCTTTTTGATAAGTTCTACTAACTACATTTCTTGATTGTGATAGATTCTTCTATTCCTTTCTTTCCACACTTCCCATATAAGAATAGATGGGAAAATATTCCATAATTTACCATATATTCTACTACTATAATTAGTTGTCCATCCTACGAGGAGATACACTAAGGTTTTAGGCATAGGAGTAGTCCAACTCATCATTTGTCTGAGCCAGTCCCAACAATATTGAGTATAGTTGTAATTATACAATATGTGATCAGCATCTTCACTCTCTTGCTTACATAAAACACATCTTGACAGTCCCTCAATACCTAGTTTTTGGAGTCTATCAGTAGTAAGAATCTTTTTCTAGAATGCTAGCCATAAAAAGAATCTTTCTTTAGGCAGATAGGGGGCATCCCAACAAAGATTAAGTGGAATATTCACTTCTTCCCATCTTTGGGAGTTTATAATAGCTCTATATCCTTATTTGACATTATACTTGCCCTCTTTTGATGCTGCCCAGATGAGATTATCTTTCCTATCTACTTGATTTATCTTCCTTTTGTGAATTATTTTCCCAAAAGCCTCTTTTACTACTGGGTCCATGTCCAAGTTTTCTACAAATTTATATTCCCACTTAATTCCTTTGTTGGTAGTTTTCATTATTTTGTAATCACTAACTTTGCTCCCCTAGAGTTTGATAAATTGTTCTCTACTACTTTTTGGGAATCTCATACTATCTATCAAGGGATGTCCATCCCATGAATCTTCCCAGAATAAAGCTTCCTCCCCTTTACCCACATCCCCATGTGAGAAATTTACTAATGAGAGTTTGACTTTTAGCTATAAATTTCTAGCTTTCTGATCCTTTTGGTAGGGATCTCATTCTAAAAATTGAGAAGGGATCATTAGCATTAAGATATTTGTTATACATGATTTTTCCCATTTATGATCCTTTTCTTTAAAAAGACATCAGGTCAATTTAGCCCTTAATGCTTCATTTTGCCAGTTTAAATTTTTTATTCCTAAACCTCCCAACTCCTTTGGTTTACATATTTTATCCCATTTTATAAGAGCCAAATTTTTTGAGTCTTCACAACCATTCCAAAGAATTTTTTTGAATTTTTCCTCTAACTTCTTATTGATGAGTTTAGGAAGTGGACGACATGATAAAGGGTAGATTGGAAGTGCTGATAAATTTTCTCTAATCTTAGTGATTTTTCTAGCTTTTATCAACCATTTATCTTTCCAACCCCCTATTCTTGCATCTAATTTTTTTGTATCATATTCCACTCCTTATTATAGTTTTTTCCTTTTTCTAATTCTATTCCTAAATATTTACATGGAAAAGTTCCTTTCTTATACCCCATAATGTTACAAATTTGTTTTTCAATGTCAAGTTTGGCATTAATAAAGTAAATTTCAGATTTGGTAGCATTAACTTTTTGTCTTGATGCTTCCATATATTGTGGAATGATAGATTTAATATTTAGTGCCTCTTTAATAGTGCTTTCACTTGGAAGAATAGTATCATCTGCATATTGCTGATGGGTAATATTGGGAACATTTTTAGTAACTGTGATACATTTTATTCTTCCCTCATTATGAGCTTTAGTTAATGTTCTCCCAAATACTTCTACCATAATAATGTATAGGAGTGGAGATAGGGGATCTACTTGTCTTAAACCTCTTTATCTTTCAAAGAAACCTTTTGGGGTACCATTGATAAGAATTAAAATTTTGGTTGTAGATATAAATTGGTAAATAAGATTGATCAATCGATGTGAAAATCCAAAGGCTTCTAGGGTTTTGCATAAAAACCTCCAATCAACCATGTCATATGCTTTTTGGATGTCTAGTTTCATAAACATACTTGCCATAGTTTCTTGAATGACTAGTATTCCATCTATGATTGATTTACCTAGTACAAAGCCTATTTTTTCTTCGGATATAAGGTTAGAAAGTATTGGTTTGAGCCAGTTTGCTAATATTTTAGAAAATATTTTTGTATATAGTATTACATAAAATTATTGGTCTAAAATCTCTTGGGTTTACAGGGTCCTCTATTTTAGGGATCAAAGTTAGAAAGGTAAAGTTGATCTCAAATAATAGGGATCCACCATTTCTTGAGACTTCGATTGCTTTCCATACATCTAGTCCAATTATATCCAACATTTTTTATAGAAGAAGGTGTAGAATCCATCAAGCCCTACCAATTTATCAAGATTCATACTAAATAATGTTGTTTTGATTTCTTCCATAGAAATGGGCTTCTTTAACATTTTATTTTCTTCTAGTGAAACTATTTAGGTATTGCTTCAAGCATTTTTACTTGAACTACCCTATTTGAGCTATCAAAATTGTTTAGAGTATGTTGAAAATGACTTACAAAAGCCTTGGCTATTTTATCTGGATTGTCTGTGATTAAACCCATGGTATCTTTGACTTTAGTTATTTTTGTTGATTGCTTTATTATGAAGAGTACTATTATGGAAGAATTTTGTGTTTCGATCTCCTTCTAGCCATTTTTCTCTTGACTTTTGTCTCCAAAAGATTTCTTCTTTGCCAAAATACTTTCTTGTTTAGCTAGTAATTCTTTTTCTAAACAAAAGCTATTATTATTCATTCCTTTTTTTATTACTTCAGTATTAAGTTCTTTTAATTTTTCTTTAAATATATTATTAAAATATTCTTTATTCCATTTGATTATTATTCCTTTAATCAATTTCATCTTGGAAACAAAGATATGCATTTTAGAACCTTTAAAATTATCTTGTTTCCACCAATTTTTGATTAGATTTAGGAAGTTCTGGTCTAGAAACCACATTTATTCACATTTAAAAGGATTTCTATAAGGTTTATTTGGTTCAAAAAAAAAAATTTGAACAAGATAATGATTTGATCCTACTATAGGTAGGATTGAGGATTGAATACTAAAATTGAAATCATTGAGTACTCCTTTGATGAAAAATTTAACCAATTTCTCAGCTATGTAGGTGAAATATTTTCTTTTATTGTTCTAATTATATTTCCTATTATTTATCGAAACATCAATTAAGTTATTACTTTCTAACCAATTTTTAAAATCCTTAGTTGCTTGGGAGATTTGTTGTAAGCATCCAAATTTTTCTTCTATGTTTAAAGTAATATTAAAATCACCGCCTAGAAGAATGTTTTCATTACTACATTCATTAATAAACTTACTAATTTCTTCCCATATTATTTTTTTTATCAATGTTATGAATTGGTCCATAAATATTTATTAAGATAAGCTAAAGATTAGTTTTAATGCTTTTAAGTCTACTACTCATCCAAGAATAGCTTAATCTTAAGATGTTGAGGATAACTTTCCTAGTATTCCAAATTATGCCTAAACCTCCTAAGGCTCCTTTAGATTCTTGTAGGTAAGCATTCCAACTGCCCAATTCCTTTTCTAGCTTGATTCTTTCTTTCTTATTTAATTTAGTTTCTTGTAGCATAATAATTTCATAATCAAAATGTTTTAGATTTTGGATTAGTAATTGTTTCTTGCTAGGAGCATTTAAACCCCTAGCATTCCAAGTAGTGATCTTCATGCTGACTTGGGAAGGGTCTTCCCCTTCCCTGGAATAAATATATGACTGATCTTTTGTTGTTCTTTTGCCTGCCCATCTGCTTCTCTGAGTTCTTTCAAAGATTTCCTACCTCTTTTGACTTTCAATTTACCATATCTAGGAACATTTATCCCTTCTTGATTCATTAAAATACCCAATTGGTCTATGTTCTCCTTTGCATTTGAGATGATATCAGATTATTTCCCTTTTGTTTCAATTTTTTCTTCCTTTTCCACTTCTTGCAAAAATTGTTCTGCAAAGGTATTCTGATCCTCTGTGTTATCATTGGCTTGTGCTATCATAGATATATCCTTAGAGTTTTGTTTATCTTCATCTTCTATGCTTAACAGATCTTTGTTTAAGTCTTCATAAGAATAATTGTCTCCACCCAAATTAAGCACTCTTTGTAATAAATTTTATTTTTGTGCTTCACTTCTCTTGTCTAAGTTCTCAAAATTGAATACTTCGATTGATTCATCAATTAATAGTTCCAAATTTTCTTTCTCACTTTCATCTATAATTTCCTTGTCCAATTCCTCATTTTTTATCATATTATTGTTCAAAAAGTCATATAGGTCGTGTGTTATAGTTCCAATTATCTTGCTTTGATCACTTTCTTTAACCTTGTGCTCACTAACATCATACTTGGGAGATATTTTATAAGTGATTGGAGTCTGCCAAAATTTAGTAAATTTATTTTTTCCTTTATTATTGGGAGTTCTATTTTCTTTCTCTTCTCTACTTTCTATTGTTGTTGAATCTCTACTATTTCTTCTATATATGGGTTTTACCCATTCATTCCTTTCATTTGAGAATAGTAAGTTGTATTCTAGCAATTCCATACTACTTCTCAACTTATTCAAGTATTTTGTCTTTTTATCTAATGCCTCTGCTTCCTCATTGGCTAATGTAATGATGTTGTCTTTCTTTACTTTTTCTTTTCTTTTCATCCTTTTTTGCATGTTAATCCTTGTATTCTGTTGTCTAATGTTTCTTAAGTTTTGTGTAAAATTTTCTTTACTTTAGAAGAGTTTTCCATTATACTATATATTAGGGCCAATTCTATTGCTGACCTCTCTTGTAACCATTTCCTTAGATTCTTTGTTCTTTTCTGGACTTTTTGTTATCCTGATATCCATTTCCTTTTGATCTTTATATGTTAATTCTACCACTTTCCCCAAAAATTTCTTTGAAGTAAGTTGTGATTTGTCAAAATTGGAAGAAAATGATCAAGAGGACATATCTTTCCTTACTGAATTATTTTCAATATCTGGTTCTTCTTTTCCTATTGAATCTTGAGTCATCCTCAAGAGATTTAAGGCATTCTTTTGGGGTTCCTTCCAGTTTCTAATTCTAATCATAGGAAAGGTATCCTCAAGATCTATTGTTAATTGAATCTTTTTGAAAATGGTTTTCCTTTCATCATTTAATTTAATGATTTCTGAGATTTTATCCTCATTTCTAAGGCAATTTATATTATATATTGTTGAATTTGTTATTATTTTAATAGGCTTGAAATTCATTGAGTTAACTTCATAGTTTATCAATAATCTAACATTATTACAATATTCAAAAGATGCATCTATCCCAATCAAATCTCCCATAAAAAATCTTATCTTTTTGATAATTTCTTATGCATTAGTTTTGGAGGCATAGATTAAACAATTATACAGGTTGGAATCAAAAAAATTAACCTATCTTCCTTGCAATCTGGAAACCATTCAAAGAATCTAACAACAAATCCTTTGAAGTAGCAATCAGAATCATATAGAAAATATTTTTTAACAACTCATTCATACAGTGAATATACACTAATCTATCAGAATGGTGAGATATACTTACCTAGTTTTCACAAAATTCTTATAGCCAATCTATAAGATTGAAAAAAAATTCTTTAGGCCCATTCCAAAATGCAAAGATACCTACTTTTTGACATTCCTGCCATCACTCTTCACTATTATGATTGCTAATAATGATGACATTTTCTTTAGGTTTAGGATGGTTATTTGATTGGTCCTTGGTTGGCCATTTTACCAACATACCAAGATTGTTTGTGACAAAATTCCTACAATGAGGCCAGATATAGGGTTTAGGGGAATGAGTAGATGGATGGTTATTAAAAGAATTCATGGCATCTAAGTAAGGATTTGATAGAGATTTTGACTACTGTAGAAACCCTATTCTTGAATTTTTTTTCCACATATTAGGTGAGATTGAAAAAGTGGATTTGCTTGTCAAGCTTTTCAGTTGAGAAGATAATCGGCCAGGAACAGAAAAATCCTTTATTTGATTCTGGATTTACTTATTCCACACAATTTTCTTTACATTTTGGCAAATTTTGGTTAGCCCCTATTACTGTTTTTTTTTTTAATAAACCCCTACTTCTATCTTGTTTATTCATTTGTAATTTTGTAGATTCGGGCTGATTGTTTCATCTAAAACTGAGAACACATTCATAGTTTTGATTGAAAATGTTGCAGGAGGAACTTTAGAGGGATCATAGCGTAGTTTGACCTATTTTTTCTTTCTTTCTTTAGGGTTTTTCCCAAAAAATAGTGTCATCTACATGGAAGTCTGAGGCTGCACTTTGATTTTTGAGCTTCTTTGTTTGGAGCGATTTGCATTTTTTGTACTTTTTACTATTCTACTTGTCATTTTGTGTTAATTCTTTTTTAAATTTTAATATTAATTAAAATATTAATAAAACAAACCAAAAAATTAATTAATTAAATATCAAATTTTCCTTATAAAATTTTCATTAAATTAAATCATTATTTTTTAAAAATTTGATCTAATTATAATAGAAAATAATCACAAACCCACAAGAGTGAAATGAAAACCCATAATAAAGTATAGAAAACTAGATCAAACTCTAGGGTCAAAATCACAAATTCATGTCACTCAATGAATTCAAACAAGTAGACAACTCAGATACTTGTCCTACTTTCTACGACAATTGGCTTAGGTTAGGGTTTGGACTCAATAATTATTTCCCCACTTATACCATTGAGATACTATGATAGGGTATGCTCATCCTAGCAATTCAAAGAAGTCGATACCCAGTACGTGCAATTTGCATAAAATCCATGCATGTACATACTCATATATTCTAAACTAAATAGGCAATGGTGGGAAGTGGTGCATTGTGTAGATCGCAACTAGCAAGTGACTACAACTCCCTCCCTCAACCATATCAAAAACAACATACATAAAATAAAACATACAGGTACACCATACACATGCAAGTATGGGGTAAGTATCCATAGAAAACACATATAAATAATCCATCTAACTATCATCATGAAATAACTAGAATCAGTATATACTATCATCATCATCGAAGAACAATCATACATACATGAAATAACTAGTACCAAAGTCACTCATCATATAATCAACTGAGTATGAAATAGTATCCAATAATTTGGAAAACAATATCACTGATCATCAAGCATAAACATAAAATTGGCCTAAAAGAGTTTGGCAATAATATAAAAAGTTAACTAGGGGTGGGCACTACATCATGTAGATCTCATATGTAGGTAACTAGAACTCCCTCCCCCAACCACATTAGGAGAATAGTCTAATCATCAACTAAAAGCACATAATATAATATTATCATAAGCAAGTAATCATCACTATCCACTAACATGATAAAATTAAATACTCTATATATCAAAGTACTATATCACCAAATAATGTTGAAGAACTAACATGCTCATAGAAAGGGTCTAGTAGGGTTAACAAAATAATCTATAGTGGTAGCAAAGGGGTGGGTGTTGCGAGTTCAAGTTTACACTATGATTAAAGCTAGCATTGGATTTTGAGTTTGGGTTATGGTTTTGTTTAAGATTTGTGTAATGCCTACCCCTAATTGACTTTTCAAATTTGTTTTGTTGGATTCTTTTAAGCCTATTCTATGATTATGTTTTATGATTATCAATACTTGGTTACTAGATTTGAGCAGATGTTATTTAATACTCAGTTGAGTTATGCGATGAGCTACTTGAGTTATTCAATTATTTCATATGTTCATGCTTTTTTTGATGATGATATATGTATGTTCATACAGTGATTTCAATTATTTCATGATGTTAGATAGATGGAATAATTATATGCGGTTTCTAAGGTTACTTACCCCATACTAGCATGTGTATGGTGTACATGTATGTTTTACTTTATGATTGATGTTCTTAATATGGTTGAGGGAGGGAGTTTTAGTCACTTGCTAGTTGGGATCTACACAATGTACCACTTCTTGCCATTGCATGTTAAGTTTAGAATATATGAGTATGTACATGCTCAAATTTTATGCAAATTGTAGGTAATAGGTATCGACTTTCCTGAATTGTTAGGATGAGTGTATCCTATCACAATATCTCAATGATATAAGTTGGGAGATAATTATTGAGTCAAAACCCTAACCAAAGCCAATTGTCCTAGAAAGTAGGACAAGTATCTAAGTTGCCTACCTGTTTGAATTCATCGAGTGATGTGTATTCGTAATTTTGACGCTAGAGTTTGATCATGTTCTGTCTTCAGTTGAGTTGTTGTATTTAGTTTTGTGGGTCTAGTGTGATTTTTAGTTATAATTAAATCATATTAAAAGATAATTTGATGATTTAATTTAATGAAAATTTTATAAAGAAATTTTAATATTTAATTATATTTAATTAATTGAGAAATTAATTAAATAAAAGAATTAAATTTAAAAGATTTTATTAAAGTTCTAATTTTGGTGTTTTATATTAATTTAATTTAATAATATTTTATTTAAGAGTTTTATTTTAATAATAAACTCTAAATAATATAATTAGTTAAATTAATAAATATTATATTAAAAGTGTCATGATTTAATAAGAGAGAGAAAGCATTAATTTAATAAAGTTTATTTAAATTAAATTGCATAAACTTATACATGAAATTAAAATATAATAAAATAATTAAGGAAAAGGGCTTTTAGCGTGATTGCACAATCAAAGCCCTAAATTTGGGGAAAAACTCTTTATTAGTAAATTAGAGTTCATTTTCTTGATAAGACAGGTTTAGAGGAGCCAATTTCCAAGAAGAGGGCTTTTCAAAGAAAGAAAAATTTTGCGTGTTTGCTATGTTTGTTATTTAGCATTAGATCCAAGTAGGATCTCGTAAATTTTGTGTAGTAGTTCTTGCATTGAAAATATCTATCTTCTCCTTGTCTATTGTGTTTCTATTTTTAGAATTCCTCTGGGTTGAAACCCTTGTTTGAGAAAATTTAATTTCCATTATTGAATTATCTAAGATTTAATCTGAAACTCTTGGTATGAATCTATTGGTTTCATTTCTAAAAATGTCTGTAAACAACTTAATTTGTGTTGAGACCCTTGTTTGTGAATTGATTGTTTTTTGTGTGTCGAAAATGTTTGTATACAAATTGATCATTGAAAACCCTTATTCAGTGAATCTTGGGTATTTTTTTATTTAGTTGGTTGGTTGATTTCAGACTGGAGTTTGAATAAAAGGAATACTAGAGTTTTAAACTCTACAAATTTGATAGGTTCTTATTCATTTTCTATCAGATTTATTGTGCAAATTTATTTATTTTTAAATTTGATAATTATATTACCATATAAAATGGGAATTGGGAGGTTTTGGTTTTATTGTTTATATTAAGAAAATAATTTAAAAATAAATTATATGGTAATGGGAGGTAGGGCCACCATCCATCACTCCCCTCACTCTCTCCCCTTCTACATTCTTTCTATGTCCTTTACTGGGTTTGTGTGTGCGACAGACCTACTGTGATAGTAGTAGGTACTACTAACGCAGTACTTTACTGCGTCAGTAGTAGGCTGTGCATGGCAAAAGCTTGTTGCCGCTTCTTATTAAAGGGTAAGGGTTTGTTATTTTTAAATTTTATTTTTATTAACATTTATATATATATATATATATAATTTAATATAAATATTGTTATTGATAGTAATTATTACTTTGTTATAAATATGAAATTATTTATTAATGATATAATATGAATTTTGATTAATTAAATGATTTTAATATTTAGTAAATTAATCATTTAATAAACTTTAGATGAAAGTTTATTAATTAATGAAATAGATTTGAAAGTAAATATTGTGAATTGTGATTTGGAGAAAATTGGTAAACTCGAGTGTTGGTTGACAATTCAATGTCATAATTAAATTGACTTTTAATAAGATTTTTGAATCTATTATTCTTGTGAATTTGGAAACATTAGCAAATCAATACTAGGATTTTTTTTATTTGGAAACCTTAGTAAATAATAGACTTTGAAAAAATGAAAACTGAAACCCTACTTGCATATCGAATCTTGTGTTTTGATAACGAATTGAATAATGAAACTATGTTTAAAAACCTTTTCATGATTTGTTGAGTATTAAGACTTGTGTGGACTTGAGAACATTAGCAAACCTATAATTTGAAAATGAAATGAAAACTTGAAAACCTATAAGTGAAAATTGAACTTTTGTTTGTACATTACGTGACGTGTGGGTTACTGCTATTAGGTTTGAGTTAACTTAGCTTTGACCAAATCAGGATGTTTACTAGAGGCTTGGGGGTTTTGTTCTATGATGGTGTTATGACTTATTTTAGTTACAATATTTATACCCAACCATGGTAATGTGTCGTGTATTCTATGATAAGTTTGATCAGATGTTTTGTTGTACTTTTTAGTTTCTCTTGTGTAGAACTAAAATGAATGGTGTGACTTTTATGGTGTAACCTTTGAGTCTTCGATCCATTATCTTTGGATTTCTTCCCAGTTGCTTGTATATGACTAAGGTGATTATGTGATTTGTTTTTGGTGATGTCATGTGATGTCATGGGTTGGTATATGTGTACTTGATTTTGGATCACTCATGTTAAGATGATTGTATTAGTGAAATCTGTGGATTTTGATCAGTGATATTTTAGTACTTTCTAGTTGCTTGTTTAAAAACTAATGTGTGGTTTATGGCCGTATGAGACCTACTTTTTCTAAGCTTTGGGTAGGTTATATGTATGTCATGTTGGGAAGTGGCTTGCAATGGAGGTCAAAGCCCTAAGTGGCTGCTTGGGTAACCCATTGTAAGTTGTTTAATAAGTGATAACATTTCATTAAATGGGTTTAAAATGAATTAATAAGATATCAGTGCCACATAAAGTCACTAGGGGGCCGGAGTCCTGAGAGATTGGCAGGGTAACCTTAGAGTTGACTCATTAGTATGCCTTTTCTGTACAAAAGGTACTAATGCCAAATAGAGACTAGGGGGCCAGAGTTGAAAGAGGCTACCAGAGTAACTTTAGAGTTGGTTCATGTGATGACACTTGCCCACTTGCATAGTAGATTTCCTACATGTCTGTATTGCCTTTGGGTTTAGTTGATACTTGTGTCTTGGTACCTGTTACCCATTTTTGGCCCCCTCGCCAAAAGTTTGAATTCAAACACCCAACCTGTCCAATGGTCACCTCCCAGATTTAATGATATTTTAATGCCCAAGAAATATAAAAAATTGAATGAAAAACCTTATGTTTTATTTCCACTGGTCAGATTGACGATCGGCGCTTTCCCACATTATCAAGATGCGAGATATTTAAATAATGCGGGAAAGCCTTTTTGCGACACGTCGCAGGTGGGTCTGTGTTTCTTCTATGGGCCGCAGGTTGGACAGGGTGGTTGGCTGAGCTAGCGATTCTATTGGTGCCCGCTTCCTTGCATTCTGAGCTTTGTTAGACCTTTTGACAATGCCAAAAAGTGAATTGTTTACGCATGTCCCAGGTGATGTCACAGTGAATGGTCATGTAGGTCCAAAAAGTACAAGTAACGGGCACCATTAGATCTAAGAAGATCAAGGGCTAGTGCTTCCCCGCATTATCAAGATGCGAGGAAATTTAAAAATGTGGGGAAGCAATTTGGCGACACCTGTCTTAGTTGACGTCATGGGCCCACTTTCTTAGAAGGTATTGATAGCTTGTCTTCCGTGGAAAATGTCAGATGAGTCAGAGTATGTTAGAGGCATCTCACTGGTGCATCTAGCTTACCAGATATGCAGTTTGACAGATCTCTGATCACCGTCAGATCTTCAAGGATCGAGGGTTGGTGTATTCCCGCATTATCAAGATGCAAGGAAGTTAAATATTGCGAGAAAATAGGCACAGGGCACGTGTCCCAGATTACATCATTAGCTAACCCTCCTCACAGCTAGACACTGGATAAGTCCTCATCGTTTAATGTGATCTGATCCACGGTTGAGGCTTTCCCATAAGATCGAGGTGCAGGCAAGATAAATATTGCGAGAATATGCTTTGCTACCACATGTCTCTATTGGGCTAGGCTGGTTCCATGGATCGTCAGGTGTTGACAGGTATTGCCCAGTGTGGTATGGATTGTTGAGGTGGCGCCAGGTGTGATGAACCCAGGGCAAGAACAAGTGCAGTACATGAAGGATTTTCTCGATCGTTGATCTCGTGGAGATCAACGATCGGCACTTTCCCGCATTATCAAGGTACAAGGAAATTTGAAAATGCAGGAAAACAGGTAGAGGACACATGTCCCGACGGCTCGGGTAGCATCAACAATTAAGGCATTGATAGTTAGCGGCCAACAGTTAGTATAAAATCTCAGTCAGAGTTTGAGGAGCCAGCGCAAATAGTGAAAAATGGCATGGTCAACTTGGGGAGACTTTGCAGGGTGGCAAAAATATAAAAGGTTGTTGGTCCACGTGGCTCATCTCGATGCCAAGGTTTGGTTGACCTGTTGATCATGCTGATTCACGAACCCAAAACAAGGGAGATTAGGTTTTTCCACGCAATTTGATCTCTGTAATCGATTCCAACCACCCCAGAGTGAATGCAAGACAAAGAGGAAGACTCCACCATCTCATTCAGTCCATCTACCTAGTCAGAATGGCTTAATGGCATTGTTTCTGTCTTCTCAAGGCATTTTTTGATAGCAAGATCAAATTTTCTCCAGATCCCCATGATTGTTCCCTGTAGGACTTGATGGCGGTGGTTGCAGGATAGTTTTGGAGGGAAAATCTCAGTTGTGCCTAAACTATAAAGGAAAATTTTGTAGATTTTGTTAAGGTCGATCCTTCTCTGACTTTTCTCTGCTATTGCTCTACAATTTCAGTGTAAAAATTCCTTGTGCCTCTAAAGTGTATGATTCTCTACTTTATCTCCTTCAGCCATTGGTATGAAAGTGCAAGAACTCTTTGCCTTCGCCATTGTTTTGTGAAAGTCTGTAACCTGCATGATTGTATCTCTTATGGCCTATGAATGATAATATAAGTGAATATCCCTTTCCTTGTGTCATTCATCTTGGTCTTCTTATCTGCATGTGGTTATTTGATTAAAGCAAGTTTGAATGTGTAATATCCTTAGTTTCATTTTGGTTCAATAGTGCATATATGGGCAGAGATTGGTTTGAACACTCTATTTTGGTGCATCACCTCTTTAGACTAGATTAGGTAAATTTTCTTTCATGCTCTCCTTCTCCGTTTTCCTCTCCAAGAGTAGTTAGGTGCATCCTGATAGTAAGAGGAAGTTGGCCTTCTCCGGAGACTCAACCTCACAGTTCAAGTCCCACAGCTTGGAGGTTGTTTCCATGTTTCACTAGGTTGTCCTCACGCATAGGCTTTGGACAAGAGTGCAAACCTAAGTGACAACAGTTTTTGGCACACCCGGTGGGACAACATCTTAGATTCAAATCAGTTTCTAGGACCTCCAACAGTTTTTGGCACGCCCGGTGGGACAGCATCTTAGATTCAAATCAGTTTCCAGGACCTCCACCAGTCATACCAACAGTTTTTAGCATGCCCGGTAGGACAACATCTTAGATTCAAATCAGTTTTTAGGACCTCCACCGGTCATACCAATAGTTTTTGGCACGCCCAATGGGACTAGGACAACATCTATTCAGAAAACTTCAAGCCTACTCGTGTCAAAAGAGAAGATTTCAAGCTCAATACTGAGGAGATAGTACTGGCTTCGGTGTTTAAGCCTTCAAGAGGCTCATTCTTCAAAAGTACTTGGCGACTCTGAGCTTCAAATACATCTAGTTCCAGACCAAAGTTGCAGTGATTCATGCCCAGAGCTGAAACAAGGGCATCTTCTAGAGGTAACTTTTAGTATCAAGAGCTTTCATTTTCAAACTCTAGAAGAAGGAAGACTAGAGTATCTGTATCACCAGTTAGGAGTGCGGTAGTAACAAATACTCCTACAAGATCTATCTCTACTCCTCCTGCTGTTAGATCTCAGCCTAGACTACCATCAATACACATCAATAGATCACTTGTCTATATGGCATTGCCTAGAGCTCATACTTTTTCCACCTTTAACGGTGGGAGCCCTCTCTTATTAGCCCAAAGACATGACATACCAGTAGCTGCCCTCAAAAGTATACCAGAGTTTACTGGTGAAACTTCTATCTCCCCTTTAGAACACATTCAAGAGGTCGCAAATGTCTGAAATATTCATGGTATTACAGAGGATGATGTTGTAGTTAGGCTCCTAGCCTCATCCTTGAAAGGAAAAGCACTACAATGGTATAGAGGTTTACCTCACGGTTCTATAACAAATTGGGATGGATTAGGAGTAGGATTGTGCAAACATTTTGAGGATAAAAGTGACTATTTGTCACTTTTAGAGTAGTTGACTACTATAAAAAGAGCCCCTCATGAATGTATGACTGATTTTAATTATAGATTTTAAAAGACATGGGATAGAATCCCTACTCCAGTGAAGCCTACCCTTGGTAATGCCTTCTTGCATTATCTTAGAGATTTTAACAGTGATATTGCCACTACAATCCAAACTATGGGAGGAGATACCTTGCCTAATGCTTATGACATAGCGATAAGGGCAGAAAATATATTAATACAAGGAGGTAAGTTAGCTCCAAGGCCTCCTATGCCTTTCCTCCCTAATGTTCCAAATCATCAACCAGCAATGGTTCCCCTTCCCACAACTTTTGCATCACAATCCCTTGTCCCAGTCCCTCAAGCTTCCACGTCTTCAAATGGGATAGATGAAATCAAAGAAATGATGTAGTCTCTAATGTAGAACATGGACAAAAGAGAAAAGAACCTTGATAAAAAATTGCAAGATCAAGGGAAGAAGTTAGAAGATCAAGCTCCCAGTAGTGGTAGGCCTCCAAATCCTAATCATTGGAACAATTCTTTTGATCAGAGTAGGCAGGGTGGTCATGTTTCAACCTCAAATGTAAACCAAAGTAGAGCCATAGTCCCTGAAAACAACATGGCCCAAGATCAAGATTTTTGTCCCTCCTGTAACTACTCCTATGCCTATTGTATGTGTCGGAAGGCTAAATATTTTATGGCCTTGACAGTCCAAGAACCTGCAGCAAAACAATCATACAAAGAGGACCAAGTTAAAGATGCCTCAAATGTGCAAAGATAGGGTGATTGCGCTTTTATGAATTATCAGATGGAGGAGCATTATAATGTAAACTAGGATTCCATTGTTCATAAAAATAGAAGTAAGAGAAGAGCTATGGAAGATGTTATCCTTCCTCCTAATCAGGCCTCAACTTCAAGTGCAATACCTCATGAGCAAGCAGCAAATGACCAATCAAATTTTTTTTAGCAGCAAAGGCAAAATCATGGCAGAAAAGATACAAGTGATCCTCAGGCTATTCCATCTCAACCTCATACAATTGTAGCCCCCAAAGCTTCTACCAAAACACCTGTTATGCCATTCAGTGTGGTAGAGCAAATGAAGAAGACAAATGTGAATATCTCCATGTGGGATGTTGTTGCTACTATAGCCATGCAAAAGAGGTTGTTGCAGCAAGAATTGGAAAGAATTGAACCAAAGGATCAAATGCCTAGTATGGAAAGTGCCACAAGCTTAGTACAACCATCAAGGGAGGTACAAACAAGCAAAAAAGTTAGAGCTCCTCCATTCTATGTTTCTCTAATTATAGGGGGCAAACTAGTCCATAATTGCATGATTGATTCAGGGGCTAGTAGTTCAGTGATGCCTAGGTGTGTTGCTGATGCTTTAAGAATGAAATATGAGCCCATTGTTAGGGATGTATTACAGTTGGATGGTAGCACTGTCAAGACTATAGGGATCCTTAGGAATGTGGAGATGGCCTTACATGCATGCCTTAGTTGTATTGTAACCCAAGATATCTCTGTTGCTGAGGTCAAGCCATATTTTTCCATCTGTCTGTTAAGAGATTTTACTACCCAAATAGGTTGTTACATATCTTCTGATTGGTCATATATGTTTTTTAAAACGAGATATGGGGCCAATGCTTCAATTAGAGCAGAGCCTCAAGCCCTCCATCATACTAAAATCTACACCCCTAATTCCATCAACATGAACTACCCCCTCCTAGAGATGGATGGGAATGACATAGTGAATGAGCCCACCACTTCCCTAGAAGAGATACCTAATTTTTTCGTGGATGAATGGGCTGATGCATATCAATTTGATTCTATGTCATAAATCCTTGAGACAGGTTTCAGTACATATTGTATATTGGAGAAAGATGCTCTAGTTACCAATCTTGTGGAGACTCAAGAAGATATGAGTGGGATATGGAGTATGTACTTTGATGGCTCAAGGAATAAAAATGGGTCAGGAGCTGGTGTGATGTTGTTTTCTCCTACACAAGTAAGGTACTACTTCTCCTTTAGGCTCCAATTCAGTTGCACTAATAATGTAGCCGAGTATGAATCTTTGATTCAAGGTCTCCTACTTGCTCAAAAAAGAGGGATTCAAACCTTAAGGGTGTATGGAGACGGTGAGTTGGTGGTTAATCAAGTGAGAAATCAGAATACCACCAAGAATGGTTTGCTCAAGTCTTATAAAAATAAGGTATGGAATTTTCTTGAAGGTTTCGATGCATTTAACATCCAGAGCATCCCTAGAAAAGAAAATAGACATGCTGATAGATTTACAGTAATAGGTGCATCTTATGATGTGCTAGGGAATCTTGAGAAGGAGAAGAAGCAACAAATCAAAGTGGCAGTAAGGCCTACCATCCCTGATAACAACATCTATTGGCAAGTGTTTGAGTCTGATGAGCAAATTGTGAGCTTCTTGCAGAATGAGGTAGAATTTTCAGAGAGAAATCAATCAAGACTGCAGGATCAATATGGTGACCAAATCATTAACCTCGGCTCCAACAAGCTACCTAAAGGTCTCATTACCTTAGAAAGTATTTTCAATCCTGATGACCAAGCAAGAGGCAGAGCCATGAACCTAGCTACTGATGAAGATGATCACACTCCAATCATGGTTGCTGATGGAAAGTCCTTAAACATGGGGAAGGTATGTTCTGGAATTGAGCAAGAAATTTTTATTCATCTATGTCAAGAGTTTAATGATATATTTTTCTGGACATATGATGACTTAAAGAGCTTTGACCCAAGGTTATTTCAGCATACTATAGATCTAGTTGATAATGTAAAACCAGTAAGACAAAAACAGAGGCCAGTGAATCCTAAAATTGAACCCTTAATGAGAAAAGAGCTATCCAAGTTGATTGAGGCTAATATAATTTTCTCTATTAAACACTCATCATGGGTAGCAAACCTTGTCCCTATTAGGAAGAAGAATGGGGAAATTAGATTGTGTGTGGACTTTAGGGACCTTAACCAAGCTTCTCTTAAAGATCATCATCCTCTCCCTTCTATGGAGCAGATTCTGTCCAAGGTCAGTGGTTCAAAGAGATTCTCATTTCTTGATGGATTTTCTGGCTACAATCAAGTGCTGGTTGAAGAGTCTGATAGGTACAAGACTACATTTACCACTAAATGGGGTACCTATGCTTATTGTAAGATGCCATTTGGGCTAACTAATGCAGGTGCCACCTTTCAAAAGGAAATGGAGGTGGCCTTCAAAAAATTGATTGACAAGTTTGTCTTAGTCTACCTTGCTGATATCACTGTATATTCTAAGAATGCAAAGGATCATTTTGATCATCTAAGACAGGTATTCTTAAGATGCAGAGAGTTTGGGGTTTCCCTTAACCCAAGCAAGTGTGTCTTTGCTACTAACCAAGGAAAGTTATTAAGACACATTGTATCTAAGGATGGCTTAACTATTGATCCAGAGAGAACAAAAGCAATACTTGCCCTCCCTCTTCCTAAACACAAGAAAGGGCTACAAAGTTTCTTAGGTAGGATAAATTTTGTGAGAAGATTTATTCAAAAGATTGCTACTATGGTGAAACCTCTTACAGCTATGCTCAAGAAAGGTATGGTCTTCGCATGGACCAAGGAAGGGAAGGAAAGTTTTGAAGAGATCAAGATAGCCATAGCCTCAGCCCCTACCCTCATGAATCCAAATTTTGAGAAGGATTTCATTCTTTATACCTTAAGTGGTGAGTCAAGCATTTCCGCTGTCCTAACTCAAGGAAATGATAAAGATGAAGAGTAGCCCATAGCTTTCTTTAGTGAAGGGCTTAAGGAATATGAAGATAAGTACAACTATGTAGAGAAGCAAGCGCTTGTAGTCATCAGAGCCTTAAAGAAATTTAGACACCTCCTATCCCACAATAAGATTTATTTGTTAGTACCTCATGCCGGTGTGAAGGAGTTCCTTTTGAACAAAGATGTTAGTGAGAAAAGAGTTGGATGGATTACAAAGGTGATGGAATATGATATTGACATTTAGATTACCAAGCTGGTAAGAGGGAGGGGGTTGTGTAAACAGATGCTATCATCTAAGGAGCCTGATGAGGAAGTTTCCATGATATTAACAGAGGAACAAGAGGTAAGAAATGGTGACCCGAGGAGTTGGATGGATGACATGAAGAATTTCTTGCTAGGCAATGGATACCCTCAAGGATTAGTTAAAGCTAAGAGGAGACAGTATAGATTACAGTCAATTCCTTATGTCATAGTTGATGGTATCCTTTTTAGAAAATATTTTAATGGAGCCCTATTAAGATGCACTGATACAGACCAGGCGGAAAGAATGATCAAAGAACTTCATGATGGTCCTAATGGTGGCCACTTCTCAGCTAGAACAACTGCAATGAAGATCATGAGGGCTGGTTATTACTGGCCATCTCTATTTCATGATTGCCATAGGTATGTGAGGAAGTGTGAAAAGTGTGCCTTCTTCTCTAGCAAACAAAGGCTTGCAACTCTTCCCCTTCATCCTATCCAAGTGGATCAACCTTTTGCCCAGTGGGGATTGGATTTCATAGGCCCTTTCAATCCCCCTTCCAGTTCTGTTCACAAGTGGATTTTAGTTGCTATAGATTACTTCACCAGATGGACAGAGGTAGTTGCATTGAAGGATGCTACCGAATCTTCAGTTGTGGAATTCCTTGATGGAATTGTGACCAGGTTTGGTACCCCTTCAACTATTGTTTCAGATAATGCAAAATCTTTTGTTGGAGCTCAGATTTGTGCATGGGCAGTGGATCATAATATTTATTTGAGTACATCCTCAAACTATTATCCTCAGCGTAATGGTTTGGCTGAGTCCTCCAACAAGAACCTGATTAGAATCATAAAGAGAACAATTGAAGATAACCAGAGGTGTTGGCATAAAAAATTAAGGACGACACTGTGGGCTGACAGGATAACACCTAAGAGATCATTAGGGAACTCTCCATTTGTGCTGGTGTATGGTAGAGAGGCAAGGCTTCCAATTTCATTGGAATTCCCATCCCTAAAACTAGCTCATCAGTTGGAACTGATTGAAGATGATGCCATGACAGTGAAAGTGGCAGAACTGATAGAGCTAGAAGAAAAGAGGAATCAAGCCATGTAGACCCTAGAGACACACCAGGAGCAAGTAAAAAGGAGTTTTGACAAGAGGGCTAGGGTTAGGATCTTCAGGGAGGGAGATTTAGTTCTTAAATGGGACACAGATAGGGAAAAACCAGGAAGACACTCAAAGTTTGATGCATTATGGAGTGGTCCCTATATAATTGTTAGTTGTAAACAAGCCAATGCTTTTCAGTTGAGCAAGTCTGATGGTGAGATCTTGCCCATCCCAGTCAATGGGATCTATCTTAAGCCTTGTTTCTGAGGGTTTGAGATTCCATGTATATAGTTAGTTTTTTTTTGTTCTCTATTTGTTTCCTGTTTTCCAAGAAGTGCACGAGCACAGGATTGTCTCCATGAGACAACGAGTTTTGAAATTTTGAAGGTTGCAGACGAAGGTTTTTGTTTTCTGGTTCCAGTTGCAGAGACAGGGTTCCTAGGTTTTTTCTTCTCAGAGGTGGGGTTAGGGTTTCATGGTGCACTGATTCATATTTTCCATGACTTTGTAGCCCAATGGATGCTTCAGGCCACTGGTCTTACACATAGCTAGCTTGTGTCCCCTGTGAGTCGCCAGAAATGTTACCCATTTTTGTCCCCCCCCCGGGCAAAAGTTTGAATTCAAACGCCCAGCCTGTCCAACGGTCACCTCCCAGCTTTAATGATATTTTAATGCCCAGGAAATATAAAAAATTGAATGAAAAACCTTATGTTTTATTTCTGCCGGCGTGCAACTTTTCTCGTTGTCAAATCTTCCCAGATCAACGATCAACGCTTTCCCGCATTATCAAGATGCGAGATATTTAAATAATGTGGGAAAGCCTTTTTACGACGTGTGGCAGGTGGGTTCGTGTTTCTTCTGTGGGCCGCAAGTTGGACAGGCTGGCTGGCTGAGCTGGCGATTCTATTGGTGCCCGCTTCCCCACATTCTGAGCTTTGTCAGACCTTCTGACAATGTGGAAAAGCGAGTTGTTGACGCATGTCCCAAGTGATGTCATGGCGTATGGTCGTGCAAGTCCAGAAAGTACAAGTAACGGTCACCATCAGATCTAAGAAGATCAAGGGCTGGCGCTTCCCCACATTATCAAGATGTGAGGAAATTAAAAAATGCGGGGAAGCAATTTGGCGACACTTGTCTCAGTTGACATCATGGGCCCACTTTCTCAGAAGGTATCGATAGCTCATCTTCCGTGGTAAATGTCAGATGAGTCGGAGTACGATGAAGGCATCTCATTGGCCCATCTAGCTTACCAGATATGCAGTTCTACAAATCTCTGATCACCGTCAGATCTTCAAGGATCGAAGGTTGGCGTATTCTCACATTATCAAGATGCAAGGAAGTTAAATATTGCGAGAAAACGGGCGGAGGGCACGTGTCCCAGATGACATCATTAGTCTGCCCTCCTCGCAACTAGACACTGGATAAGTCCTCACCGTCCGATGTGATCTAATCCACGACTGAGGCTTTCCCGCAAGATCAAGGTGCAAGCAAGATAAATATTGCGAGAATACGCTTTGCCGCCATGTGTCTTTGTGGGGTCGGGCTAGTTCCATGGATCATCAGGTGTTGACAGGTATTGCCCAGTGTGGTACAGATTGTTGAGGTGGTGCCAAGTGTGATGGACCTAGGGTAGGAACAAGCGCAGTACACGAAGGAGTTTCTCGATCGTTGATCTCGTGGAGATCAACGATTGGCGCTTTCCCGCATTATCAAGGTGTGAGGAAATTTTAAAATGGTGGAAAACGGGTAGAGGACACGTGTCCCGGCGGCTCGGGTAGCATCAACAGTTAAGGCATTAACAGTTAGCGACTGGCGATTAGTATAACGTCGTAGTTAGAGTTTGAGGAGCCAGCGCAGTTAGTGAAGAACGGCATGGTCAACTCGGGGAGACTTTGCAGGGTGGCAAAAATATAAAAAGTTGTTGGTCCACGTGGCTCATTCCGGTGCCAGGGTTTGGTTGACCTGCTGATCATGCTGATTCATGAACCCAAAACAAGGGAGATTAGGTTTTGTCGTGCGATTCGATCTCTGTAATCGATTCCAACCACCTCGGAGTGAATGAAAGACAAAGAGGAACACTCCACCATCTCAGTCGATCCATCTACCTGGTCAGAATGGTTTAATGGCGCCGTTTCTGTCTTCTCAAGGCATTTTTTGACAGCAAGATCTGATTTTCTCCAAATCCCCATGATTGTTCCCTACAGGACTTGTTGGCGGTGGTTGCAGGATAGTTTTGGAGGGAAAATCTCAATTGTACCTGAACTATAAAGGCAAATTTTGTAGATTTTTGTTAAGGTCGATCCTTCTCTGACTTTTCTCTGCTAGTGCTCTGCAATTTTAGTGTAAAAATTCCCCGTGCCTCTGAATTGTATGATTCTCTACTTTATCTCCTTCAGCCATTGGTATGAAAGTGCAAGAACTCTTTGCCTTCGCCATTGTTTTGTGAAAGTCTGTAACCTGCATGATTATATCTCTTGTGGCCTATGAATGATAATATAAGTGAATATCCCTTTGCTTGTGTCATTCATCTTGGTCTTCTTATCTGCATGTGGTTATTTGATTAAAGAAAGTTTGAATGTGTAATATCCTTAGTTTCATTCTGGTTCAATAGTGCATATATGGGCAGAGATTAGTCTGAACACTCTATTTTGGTGCATCACCTCTTTAGATTAGATTAGGTAGATTTGTTTTCATGCTCTCCTTCTCCTTTTTCCTCTCCAAGAGTAGTTAGGTGCATCTTGATAGTAAGAGGAAGTTGGCCTTCTCCGGAGACTCAACCTCACAGTTCAAGTCCCACAGCTTGGAGGTTGTTTCCATGTTTCACTAGGGTGTCCTCACGCATAGGCTTTGGACAAGGGTGCAAACCTAAGTGACAACAGTACCCTTTGAGATAGTTTGCTATTTGGATTTCCTTGACCTAGATGTTAGTTATGACTTGTGTTTTGATAGCCGTATTGAACTTGAGTTTCTCCTCAATGCAGTGAGAGTGGACCATTTAGGTTCCACGAGGTTGGGTGGTAGTGCATTTTTCCTATACCATTGAGATCTAACCATTGGATGTCGTTGCTAGATGTACATGTGCAATTGTACCTCTTCTGATCTTATATTTTTATTGGATGGTTGTATTCTGTTGTGCTGTACTTAATTTTCAATTATCTTATGAGACGATGTATTATATTCATGATGTATATTCTTTGAGCTTTTCATACCCTATGACTTGTACAATGGATGATTAAGCATTCTGATTTTGTCAAGTGGCATCTTATATAATTGTATATTGTTTAAATGGATTTGAACTTGTGATTATTCCATGATGTGGTTTTGGTTATGTGTTAGATCTAATATTTAATTAAACTTAAATGTGATTCAATGTTATAAGACCTTGAGGAGGTGTAATCTATTTATGATGGTTGTATTTATGTAAGTTATGATGGTTAAGTTGTTGAGTTGTTATCCTTGCCATCAAAGTTCAAATCTAATGAGGATGAGGTTCCCTCATTTGTGGCCTCACTGGTTCAAGTGTTTACCCTTCTTTAAAAAAAAAAATTTATTGCTTCTGCTATATTATATATGTTATTATTTATGATCTTTCAAAAAAAAAATGTTTGACAAACTTAGTGAAACTTTAGGTTAATTTCTTTTGGGTTCCCTAACGAGGCGTTACAATTAGAGTTTGATATTTGAGCTCGGGTTACGACTAGAGTTACGGTCAGGATTAGAGTTGTAAACAATGTTTTTTATTATAACTATGGTTAGGGTATGAAATTATATCATTGTTACTATTATAGTCACAGTTACAATTTTGATTAGGGTTAAGGTTAAATTTAGAATATAGTTTTTTTATGATTAAGGTTCAATTTTTTTCTTAGGGTTGGGTAATTATAATGATTTATGTTTATATCATGATTAGGTTTAACATCATGTACAATTTCAGTTATAAACTTGTTTAGAATTAAAATTATGATTAGACTTACAGTTAAATGCTTGTGATAATGTTTAGCATAATGGATCATGATTATTGCCCTAATTAAAAGATTTTTTAAATTTATTTATGTAATTATCACTCCTCTATTCAGACCAAATAGACTTTTCTTTTTTCGAATTCACCTTAAACACATCTCTTAAAAGTACCCATTGTACCCTAAAGTGCAATTGGTAATTTTAAATTAATTTAAAAACTTAGTCCATAATGCATCATTGCCCCTACATAAACATTTCCTAGGGGTAGAATGATCTCTGCATCATTTACCCTTAATCATAGAAAGGAGGGGGCATAATTAAATTGTGTGTATACGAGCTCTTTCAATTTTTCACAGCTAATCTTTGATGTTTTTATTGGTCTTTCGTCTTGAACATTGCGAGTCATTTTAAAGATAATTTTAGGAGAACAAATTGGCAAAACTAACAGCGCCATGCAAAACCACTTCTAATTCTTGTAACACAGAGTGATGCCTATTTAGAAACAAGCAAACAACTTTACCAGTGTTCCTAGAAGCGTCGAAACCTTAAGTTTTTATATATTGTCAAGATGGTGAAGCGCAGACTATATTTTTAAGGTAACTGTTTCCAGGGTCTCCAAAAACGAAGCCGTTTGTTCTGCATAATTTATTTAAGTGGTAGGCAATTGCCTTTTTTTATATGAGTTCTACTCATCCACATACCATTATGCGTTGATTCAAAATTTTGGCATTAAATATCTGAAAAAATTTAGAATCACATGATATTAAATTAGTAACATCTGCAAAGTCATTAAGCAGGTGCAAAGGGGCTACTAGAAGAGGAAGGAACTTACAAGTTCAATACACATTTTTAATCTAAATTTATCTCGATTTATATTTATTGCATGCAGCACAAATGGATGCTTATTCAATTAAAACATGACCTGATACAATAACCTGAATGATTATTCCAAGAACCACCTGGTTTACAATTGTTCGACATTGTAGTCAAACTCAATTACAGCAACATATGCAAAACTTCAATCGATTTAGTTGAGATTTAAGATTTGAGAAAATGTGTATAAATTATATTTTATAATTTTATTTATTAAGAGAATCATTCAAAATCTTCAGCTTACTGACACTTTGTTTTTCGGAATTTGTTGCCTACGAACCTTATTTCATCCAGAAAGCTTGGCCTATTTGATGGTAGGGGATTATTACCACCAAAATGTCCTAGGTTGCCCATCAATTCAGTCATATAAGTCAAATGGTATTGTTTAAAAAAAAGATGACCCTGTTTCCTGCTAAACAACATTGGAAAGCAAACTATTTGTTGTGTTTGCTCTGGCATTGCTCATTTGATCAACAACACTGCCACACTCAAACACTGCTGCAGCCCCCATCCCAGTCCCTGAAAGCATTGGCATCACGACAAATTGTGAACTATAATATATGGAAATAATGAAATTTACTTCTAAATGTACAATAATGCAGGACAAATAGCAACTGCTAGTAAATTACAACAGGTGGGGAGCATCATGGACATTACTCTCACCTATACACATGGACACAACTCCAAACCTACAACCTTTTCCCCGGCGCTTCATTTCATGGAGTAATGTTCCTACACACCGAGCCCCTGAAAGAAAAATACAAATTAACAACCAAACAATCAAATAATTTTTTTTATTCTGATATGAAATATTTAATGCTTTTGTGGCATGCATCTGTTGTGTGAATTTTCATTATTAGCTATAAATCAAGTAGATTTTCTCAAATAATAAATTGTGCAGAATAAAAAAATTGGTGAACTTAGGTCTTTAAAGATTTCTCTACTAAGCTTATTTGTGCAGCCAACAGCTTTGTACTTGTGGAAATGTACATTTGAAACCTTTACCTGTCTTAACATTCCTAGATCACTGATCACTGAAGATGTATGTAACTTCTTACCTCCTCATTAATATTCAAAACAGTTAATAGCTAGTTCAAATTGTAAGTCCAAGAAGCTTGAGAATATTAACATCCAAGCATTTATAACAACAATAAAAAATGCAACCTTAGCCCACCTGTTACTCCAAGTGGATGACCAAGAGCAATGGCTCCACCATTTACATTCACTTTTTCTGAATCCAGGCCCAATTTCTTACAGCAGTACACATACTGGGATGCAAATGCCTAGCACAGACAATATGTAAGTATCAAATTAGAAATCATTGAAAACGAATACACGACAAGTTTGTAAGTATTCTTGATTTGTAATCAAAACTTAATAACAAGAAACCCATGAAACAAAGCAAGCATTTACCCACTATTGTTGAATAGATATGTCGTGCTCAATTGAACAAGCCTCCTTTCTTAGAACAGTGCAGCTATGCATATGTTCTTACTCTTAACAATGTATTAATATAAATGTTTCTCAGTTTTACATATACTTCGATTTTAAGTCCAAATCAATAGGTATGAACACTTGACCAATGTGTAGAAGCAGCAGGGTTCCATAAACTAGTTCGAGTCCAAATGGACACCAATAATTAACATGACAGAGGCTGTTAGCAGTACACAATACTTTTGCATGCAAAGTGCAAATAAAGTCTTTTATTCCTTCTGAAACAAAGTCATTCAAAGCTCAATCTCAAATCCATCAGATGAGAGTATTTATTTTGCTTTGAAGATTTTCCAAAGAAAATGAGTGGTTGCTCTGTTTCACTTTGGATGATTCATTACTGTTCAGGGCTGTTGCATGCAGGCATATATGGATCCCCTACTAGTTTTAAACTGGAGACACTATCTGCATTTCTAGTTAGTGTCCAGATTCTGATTTTGGAATCCATTTTTACAATAAGAATGTAAGTGCACTTGATTCGCTGTGTTCTAGGAATACTCTAAGAATGGTTTATTCTATTACAAATTGAGCTGTTAGAATGTTTAACTATATGGATTATAACCATGAAATATCATTAAATGGGATATGTAATTAAATAAATATTGACAGAGAGCTACGATTTAAATTAAGGCGAAAGCAAAAGCAATCTTAGAATCTGATATATAAGATATGCTGAGTACAGAAATCTTCAACAACTAACAATCCAAGAAACAAGTTTGAAGTAAGAATTGACATATACACCTGAATTCCACAGGGAAGAAAACCTTAAAAGTATCTTTCCAGAGATTTAAAAAAATGACCATAAAGGAAACATAGTAGGTTTTGAATATCATTTTAGTCTTTTAGTATTTACTAAGTTTTGCACCAATTTGTTTTTTGCAGATAATAGTAGAGGAGGTTATAAAGGGCCCCTGCCAGAGCAAACTAGATTCAGTAAACATCCTTAACTTAAAGGGATGTCAACAAACTTAGAAGTGTGAAGGCCAATACATCCAGACCCATGACACTAGGTCATCAAACAGACAATAAAAGACAAAAACTACAGCCAACATACAAGTTCAAGGACCCTGTTCACCAGCACCAAGAGCATCCAACAGAGCACCATGACTTTCAGCCTCCAGCTTGACTGTTGCATCCCATCCTTTCACAGCCATCATCACCACCTCAAACAGCACTACCAGAATGTTGTCAACTTGAGCATCAAGATCCAGAAACTTAACCCATGAAAAAGCTCTGTACACTGCTCCACCTGTTACAGGATCCACCCTCCATAGAAGGAAGCGTGAAAGCACTGATAACCACTTCAAGAAAGGTTCACTTACAGTTCACCTCCTAAATCTCTTCTTTCAACCCAGGCAAATCCAAATTGAAACTCCAAAGTTTAAACATCCTCACTCCCAGCCAAGCCACTAAAACATCCAGCTGCTTTCCAAACACTATCCTCTAACTTAACCAACAGCAGGAACAACAACAAACTCTCTACTGCGGACTTCATCCCCATACCAGGGATCACAGCTTCACTCCTACAACAACAAAACCTCAGCTGTGGAGTGTGGAGTTGCAGTCCAAAGTCAACGATTTTTCAGTTTTCCTGCCAATGCTAAGTTGGAGCATAGGAAAGCAGCGTGGATGGATTGGGCATGGCTACAAATATAATGTAAAGATATTCTGCAACCTCCTGAGAACAGTGGTGAAATACCTCATTGCTTTGCACTAAAATGGAGTCATTCTCTAGTAAAATGGAAACCCTAGAACAAGCCAACCCAGCATCCACTTGACTATCGGGATCTAGAACAATCTTGACTAGATTTATAGAAAAAGTATCAGGACATATGGAGATTTTTTGCAGTTCATGATTACAAACCTCCCCCAAGTGGAAAGAATTGTCACCTGCAGCAGAAAAAGGTTTACAATCTATTGCAGAACCTAACCAGGCAAACTTCAAAAGCCACACACAGCTACAGCCCTTCCCACCATCATATATGAAGACAATGCATTGGATCAATAAGGATCAAACCATGTGCACCACAATGAATGTAAGTCCACCCCACCAAAATATAACAGCCCAATATATGGACCAATCCTTAATAAACATGATACTTGCCAAAAGCAACAAACACTTAAAACACTTATCGAAGGCCAACTACCAATTTTCAAAAGGACTTTCAAACAGGTCTTTCAGCAACAGTGAATTTTTGTAGGCAATCCCAAGAGACCTTGCGGTTACTAACGAGTGACATAGAAGGCATCTGTTCAATACCCAAAATCACTAAATGGTCCAATGCTCTGTTGCTTTCACAAAAGCAATGACAAAAGAAAACATTCTCAGAGGCACCCTATTTAACTTCTAGTCCAAAGTTTCAGACGTCCAAACTTTTTGTTCAAATGCATAATAACATAAGTTAACTTCAACTACAAGCCTCTTACACCCAGTGAACTCCTAGGAAAAAACAGCCGCTGTCACTCCCCATCCTGCTCCATTTGGTTCTAAATCTACAAAATATTATCCACCTTTAACTAGCAAATCTTTAAAATCTCTAGCCAGTGCACCAGCTCCAACAAGACTAAGATTGCCTCTAAAAATGCATCAAAATTCATTTTCAGGATTTGATGTCAATTTGACTATTTACCTTATTACCCTTGAATGGGGACCAAACTGTCAGTGTTGTATGTCATCTCCATTTTAGAAGAAATTCTAGGAAGGGTTTTAACAGGGAGAAATGGGCATGCACGATCGTAATGCACCAATTGAATTAATATGAAGACATAAGACCAAGACTAGAGAAATTAATCACCTATACACATTACTCTTGTCTAGGATTGGAAGTTGGTTAAATAGAATACAAATAGAACATTAGCCACATAGTTGCACCAGTACAGTATATATGCAAATTACATGGTCCTGTTAAGTACATAAATGAGGTGTCATGCTACATTTGATGTGAACAAACAATACTGAGAGCTGCATCTCAAAGAGTGGCAGTGATATGGAAAATATATAAAAGAATGGACCAAATATGATACGATAACAATTAATTTTAAAAAAAATTGTTTGAAGGTTTTGGCTAAAGAGACATCAACATATCTCAGTGCCAAGAAACAATCTACAGAGATTACAAAAAACTATAGGACATATCAAGAAACTTTTGACATAAAAAAAGCCATAAGAACTTAAAAATATATAGAACAATGTTATTATTGCTGATCTCAAGACTCACATACCTCATTTATCTCATAAAGATCAATGTCATTGATTTGCAATCCAGCCGCCTTTACTACTGCTGGTATCGCAACAGCTGGGCCTATTCCCATTACAGCTGGATCACATCCAACTGCTGCAAAACTCCTGCATAAAATTCAAATGAAAGTTGAGTAAAGGTACTATAACCACAACATAGTGGGACTAAATCAAGGATTGGTACCTGAAAACTCCAAGAATTGGTAGTCCTTTTGCTACAGCCATTGCCCTCTTCATAAGAAGAACAGCAGCTGCTCCATCGCTAACTTGGCTTGAATTTCCTGCAACAAATTGATACTTTTTAAAGATACATTTATAGAAAAGTGCTGAAAGAAGCCATCCTACAAATATATATAAAACACTACCAACAAGCTGAAAGAGATATTTCAATGCCAACTGTTGTACCTGCAGTAGTGGTGCCACCCTTCTTAAAGGCAGGGTTGAGCTTAGAAAGACTAGACATAGATGTAGTCGCCCGAATCCCCTCATCTACCGAAATAGTCACAGATGTTTTGGCACCAGTTTTGGGATCAACAATCTAGAAACCAACTCAGAGAACAAGTGACGTGCAATTTTATTATTATTTTTGTATTGTATTATCTATGGGCTCCATAAATGAACTGCATTGTTTCTCCAAAAATATTCATTGGAAACCCAATTTGATGTAACTTGATGTTCTTGTACCTGGGTATGTACTGGAATGATTTCATCTTGAAATCTTCCTGTATCTGTTGCTGCCTGTGCATTTTTATGAGATCGGACCTGCAACATAAAAATATGCTCAGATACAAAATAAACTAACTTTCCTTTACTGTAAGAAAATGTAAATGTAAGGAAAGGGATGTACTGGAGTTGGAGGCAATGTACAAAAAATGGGACTAAAACTTATAAAGATAAGCCTAGAGAAGATACTTACAGCAGCCTCATCTTGTTCCTCCCTTGATATTCCATATCGCTCAGCTACATTTTCAGAAGTAATACCCATTGGAATCAAGCAATCCCGCGCTTTTTGGTTCATCTGGACCTGTCCCATGATCAAGTTCATTCACAAAAGTTCAATATAGCTGTGTCCAATCAGACAGAAACTATGACAAAGGTGTACAATGAGTAATTAGAGAACAAGAATACATGGATTGAAACAACTTAAAAACTAATTTGAAAAAAGCGCACCCTTGGATTATCATTGCGTCTCCAACCTATGGAATGCTCTGACATCAACTCTAACCCTGCCCCTATCCCTGTAGAAGAACAGACACGGTTTGAATTATAAGTAAAAGGAATTGGACATAATGCAGGATGGGAAGCTCACATACACCACTAGCTGCTCACCAATGTCGTAGTATCCAGATTTGATAGCAGCAGCCACGTCGGCCACGGCCTGAAGTCCTGAAGAACATTGTCTGTTGACAGTCCTGATAGGCACAGTCTCTGCAGGCAATTGATAATTATGAACAACAAGGATGCTAGCTCAATATCAGGTGAACAGAGATAGCTGCAAAAACATAATGAATTGAAAATTATTTGCACCTGGAAATCCTGCAAGGAGAGCAGCCACACGGCACTCCATGGCTCTTTGAGAACCAGGTGCCAGAACTGTTCCAACAACAATGTCACCAACTTCATCAGGTCTGATTCCAGTCTTTTCAACCACGGCCTATAAGCAAATAAATGTACATTATCATTCGCAATTCTCAAAGCGTGAGAAACCGGATTTTGGCTACTTCAGCTCATTATCAATTGAATACTACTCGGTCATGGATATGAACTATTTAACCGTACCAACTTCGAACAATATGTGATGTAAATGGAAAGGAAATATCCTTGTAGAAGTCCACAATATTGGTTTCGCACACCAAATTAGGGTCTAGCTTGTCTTTCACAAGATTTGTGGAAGAGTCGAAAGTTCGAACCCTGAGAGTTATAAATTTGGGGAATGTACAAAAAGTACAAGGACAAAATTGACCTTGATCATTTCAATACTTGTGGATTTTTAAGATAAGTTGGACCTGTGCTACCTTTCACGGTCTAAACAAACCTGTTCTAAAATTTGGGTAAATATATAAGATAAATTTCTCTTGGCTAAAGCTACATCTGAATTGAAGATGGTCCGGTCATCAACAGGGCTCATACTTACAGACAGCGAATGAGAAACCCTAGATTCCAACTCCTAAGAAATTCGGAAAAAATACAAAAGGAACAGGATACGATGAGTTCTTCGCGCCATGTTTAAATTAGAAGTAGATGGCATAGTCAATCAACGATCAGACACTAAACTTCATGAAAGAAGATGACAACCTTTAAAACAGGCTCGAGCAGATCCTCTGGACGAGCATCCTTGAATCCCCCACGTTTGGCTTTGCATATGGGGGTTCTATATGCCCTGCAATCGCAATGTATAAACATATCCTACCGTTAAAATCGCTAGCAATGTTAATTTCTTAATTTTGAGAGGGTCGGTTGATACTTACGCCACAATTACAATATCATCACTAAACTCGGAATTCGGCTCATAAGACGCAGCACACGGAGATGAAGAAACCTGTTGACAGTAGCAACTGATGTGTTATCACCAAATCCAATCAATCCATGAAATGAAATAATGTCACACAAGTGTTAATGATTTAAGCTGCTTAATTTCGTCTAAATTAACTCCTATAAGCAGTAATAATTGGCATAAACTTATTGATTAGAAATGGGTTGATAGAATTTTTCCGATAAAAAATTGACCCATCACTTATACCCATATAAAAAACCTCTGAGTCCTGCATTGTTAAACTCACCAGGAGATCAGAGGATGTTCGTGGAGAGCTGCTGAGATGTCCCAGCAAAACTTCTTGTCGCATAAACATCTTGTCCATCTCTCTTACAAGTGAGGTAAAGCTTCAGACTTGGATTATGAACGGGATGCTTGAAGAATGGAATATAAAGAATTGGGCGAGGCATTTTTCCAGTCAAAGTCAGAAACCATATTTAGTATGTCGAAGACTTGACCCTCACCTACTCTCACAAGCCATTCGGGCGTCAAAACAAAAGCAATTTTTTCGCTCCGATCTTTCCGATGTTTTAGGCTGCTTTAATATTCTCATTAATGGAAATTAACTGAATTGTGAACACTGCAATGGTGAAATTGGAGACGCCTTTTTTATTAGAGGTTTTGTTTATATTCGAGGACAGAGGACGCAGTAGCTGTTCATGTTCTCACAACTTTGTCGTGGTTGTTCATCTTCATGACTGAATATTAATATATATATTAATTAAAACCATGTGCTAATAATGATTTACTTGTCTACTAAGCAGATTAAAAATATTAGAGAGTTGTATAATTTTATTGTTATTGTTATTGTTATTGTTAGCATAGGTTGTTAGGACATTTGTACATAGGTATAATCAATCAAAATATATATTAAGAGAATATGCATTGGATTCAATTGTGCAAATTTTGTGGGGGTCAAAAGGATGGTTAACAAAGTAATAGATATCACTTTGTAATAATGATTTTGTTCTCTCCGTGTACACTAGGAAGAGTATTCTTGAAGATGGCAGAAAGGGGAGAGATTAAAGGTATTAAATCGACCACCTCCCTCTCGACAGAGGTTATACAACAATTTGTGGATGATACTTTCCTAAGTGGAAATTCTTCGATTGCTAAAGCTAGAACCTGGAAACATGTCTTCGAGATCTATGCTGTGAATGTTGGCCAAAAGATTAATCTAGATAAAAGCAAGGTGTTCTTCTTCAATATGGAGCTTGATATTCAAAGGAGGGTGCTTAATATTTCGGGTTGCAATAAGGCCTTGCTACCTGATACTTATTTGGGGCTCCTGCTAACTTTTAAGGAGGTAAGTAATCAATTTTGGAATACTATTCTTGAAAAGATGCAGAAGAAGTCAATTGGATGGAAGGGTAAACTCTTGAGTAATGCGAGGAAGCTCCAACTTTTGATGTCCTTCCTACAAGGTATACTTGTTTACTTCCTTTCCTTGTTCAAAATCACTAAGGCTATGGTTGAGAAACTAGAGAGAATCTAAAGAAACTTCCTATGGTCAGGTGGGGGAAGAACCGCCTGAACCTAGTGAGTTGGGATACTGTGTGTAAACTTAAGAGTAAAGGTGGTTTAGGAATTAGAAATATTGTTGACTTAAATAATGCTCTCCTTACTAAAGTTAGATGGAAACTAGCAAAGGATGAGGCTGGTTGGTGTAGAATCCTCAAAGCTAAGTATATGGGGAATATGAATTACATCTATGGTCTCTAAGAGAATGATTTGCTTGTGGGGTCTAGGATTTGGGTTGATATCATCAAAAATAGAAGTCTACTTAGAGAAGGTGTGAGATGACTAGTGGGTGAGGGTAGTCAAGTGAGATTCTAGGAGGATACTTGGTTGGTTGGTAAACCACTTGTCCATTCGAAATTTAGTGCCCTAAGGGACTATCTCCATCAGATGATGGGAAATAAGGTGATGGACTATATTGGGCTTGGCAGGAGGTGGAGAAAGATTCAATTGCCTCTGTGTTATTCAGATGAGGGGAGTTTGGTGGAGGAGCTGCTCAAAGGATACATAATACCAGGGGTGGCTCAAGAGGATACTTTTATTTGGAAGGCTACTTCATTTGGGGAATTCTCTATTAGTTTAGCTTCTAGGATGATATTTGAGAAGGATATGGAGCCTAATTATTGGTAGAAGATCTGGCTCAGTCATCTGATTCCAAAAGTCAACATCTTTTGGTGGGTCACTATCCATGGGAAGATTCTAATGATTGACAACCTTAGAAAAAGGGGCTTCCAAATACTTAATAGATGATATCTTTGTAAAGAGGAGGAAGAAAGTACTCCCCATCTCTTCCTGGATTGTAGCTTTTCAAAAAGTATTTGGGGAAGGTTACTCTAGGAGGTGGAGGTGGAGGGGGTTTTCAACAAGGGGATGGAGCAATTTGCTAAGAATTAGCAAAGCCTGTTCAACCACCCCCTTCTCTTTCAAATGTGGAATGTGATTCCCCAGCCACCATGTCTAATGGGGCATTTGGAAGGAGAGAAATAATAGAGTCTTCAAAAATGAAGAAAGAAGTGAGGAGATTGTAGCTAGATTGATTGTCAAGATGATAGTGAATAACATGCAAACTTGCAAGTGGCAGAGGTCGTCGTCTCTCCCTACTCTGGGTGAACAAAGGATCTCTAGGAAATGGAAGCTTGACAAAGGATTCATGGAGGTTGATAATTCAAAGAAGTTAACAAGAGCAAGGATGAGATGGTGCCCTCCAAAGGATAGTTGGGTTTGTAATCACCCAAAAGTGGTCATCTAGACTATTAGTCCCCTTCTTAGCATTTTGGCTAAATTATTTAATCATTTACATGGCCAAATTGCTAGAAATCATTTAATTTGATTATAACCTATAGTTTGACTATACTATCCTAATTGCATTATTTGATTAAAAGAACATGTCCCCTTTTAATTAAATAAAATCCCCCTTTCTTCTAAACCACTCAATGTTCACACATAAAGTGTAACACCCTGCCAGGGAACCCAAAAGAAATTAACCTAAAGTTTCACTAAGTTTGTTAAACATTTTTTAAAAGTTAAATAATTAACAACAATAGAAATAATATAGCGGAAGTAATAACAACAAGAGATGGAATAGCGGAAGCATTAACTTACATACATAACAACCATCATAAACAGATTACATCTCCTAAGGGTCCCATGACATTGAATCGCATTTAATTAAATTAATACTAAAACTAGTATATAACACATCCATATTAAAGAATAACTACAAGTACAAATTCCATTTATACAATATACAATTATCTCAAATGCCACTTGGCAATAATCAAAATGCACAATCATCCACTATACAGGTCATAGGATATGAAACATTGAAAGAATATACATCATAAAAATAGATTACATCATCTCGTAAGAACTATAAAATCAAATACAATACAACCATCCATCATAGTACATAAGAAACAAAATGAAAGAGAGTACAGAACAGGGAACTCCAACCATGACATCGAACTATCAGATCTCAATGGTAAAAGTAAAAAGCACTACCACTTGACCTTGTGAAACCCAAAAAGGTCCACTCACACCATGCTGAGGAGATAGTTTCAAGTCCCAAATAGGATAACAAACTCACAAGTCAAAACCAACATCTAAGTCAAGGAAACACCTGAAAGAAAATTGTCTCAAAGGGTACCAAGACATAAGTATCAACTAATCCTAGAGACAACAAAGACACATGGGAAATCTATTGTGCAAGTGGCAAGTGTCATCGCATGAGCCAACTTTAGGGTTACCCTAGCAGTCTTTTAATACTTTGAGCCCCTAGTGTCTCTATGTGGCATTAGTATCCTTTTGTGCAGACAAGACATACTAATGAAGCAAGGTCACAACCAAGCATCCTCTCTACTTCCATCCTAGTATGTACTAGCACTCGAAGCATGGGCAAGGAAAAATAATGACTCTTGTTAATTCATTTAAAACCCATTAAATGAAATGTTATCACTTATTAAAATAACCTACAATGGGTTACCAACCAACCTCTTTAGGGCCTTGACCTCCATTGCAAGCCACTTCCCAACATGACATACAAATAACCTACCCTAAGCTTAGCAAAAGCAAAAGATTTCAAATGACTATAAATCACACATCAGTTCTTAAACAAGAAACTAGAAAGCACTGAAATATTATTGATCATAATCATAGATTCAACCAATATGATCATTCTAACAAGACTGGTCCAAAATCAAGTACACATAAACCAATTCCATGTCATAATATGACATCACCAAAAACAAATAATTTCATCACCTTGTTCCTATACAAGAAACTGGGAATCAATCCAAAGATAACTGATCATAGACTCAAAGGTTATATCAGATAAGTCACACCATTCACCTCAGTTTCACACAAGAACACTGGAAAGCAATAACTACCAATAGATCATACTCATCATAGAACATACATGACACATTACCATAGTTGGCTATAAAAGATCGTATAGAAAACATCATCATGACATCATAGAAAAAACTCCCAAGTCTCTAGTAGACATCTTGACTAGTCAAAGCTAAGTCAACCTGAGCCCAACATTAGTAAATCACACATTGCATATAGTCCAAACAATGTAACTTTCTCGCTACATTAGGTTTTGAGAATACCAAGGTTTAATTTTTACTTATAAGTTTTCAAATTCTCATTTTCGTTTTCAAAACACAAAGATTCAATAACAACCAGGGTTTCGGTTTCATTTTCCAAGTATTACTATTTATAGAGTTTTCAATCCCAATTAGGGTTCGCATTTTTATTTCAAGCACAAGGTTCGATGTCCAAAACTAGGGTTTCAACTTTCATTTCTCTAGTTGCCAAATTCACTAGGGTTTTTTGAGTTCTCTAAAATCTCAGATGATTCAATGGTTCATATAAAGTTGTTTAAATATCGTTTCATAGTTCAATTCATTATCAAAACACAACATTCAATATGCAACTAGCTAATAGTTTTCATCTTTTCAAAGTATTATATTTTGATAGTGTTTTCAAAACACAAGAAAGTTCGATGTACAAACAAGGTTCTAGTTTTCATTACCAAAGTATCAAAACTATGACGGTTCTCGAATTATCAAAAGATGTAACAAAACTCCCCTAGTAATAGAAATCATTTCCATAATTACATCATCAAGTAATATTTGAGTTTACTTAAAAATAATCATTTTTCCCCAAATTTATAAACAATAATTATTTAATTAAATCCTCATTTGACTTAAATAAATAATTTCAAAAAATAATCTTATAGGTTTAACACATAAAACCATTCCCAAAACTTGTCATTTAAAACTAAGATATAACTTAAATTCATCTGAACCAAATTAAATAATTAATATTAAATATTAAAATAATAATAATTAACTATTAATAAATAATCTCAATTTATTAATAATTATCATTACAATAATAATAAAATATTATTAACTAATTTAATATTATAATACCTTTTAATTTAATTAATCAAATTCAACTTAATGTAATATATATATATATATATATATATATATATATATATATATATATATATATATATATATATATATATATATATATATATATATATATATATATATATATATATATATATATATATATATATATATATATATATATATAAAGATAATATTAATTACAATAATGGGATGGAGCGCAGGTGGAAGCCAGGGAGCAAAACTAGGGTTTTTGAGCCCAAGTTTCAGGGCAAACAAGCATGGGCTCCTTGGATCCCACCCAGAGCTTGGTTGCCAAGGAGAATGGGGATTAGAGGATGGTAGCAGAATAATGGCAACTTCAGAGAAAGGTAGAACAATGGAGGCTTTTCGAGGATTTATGCAAGCCTTAACGAGGGCTTCAAGAGGATTGAGAAGAAAGTTTGTAGACCAAGGAAGGACCAGGAGGATGAACAAAAAAAGCCAAGTAGGGGAGAGCAAAGCAAGAAGGATTTGCCAGAGACCTTGGGTAATAGGGCGCTTAGTGTGTGGATCGAGAATGAGGAATGGAAATCGTTGGTGCAGATGTTGAGAGAAAGGGCATTCTTTATGAAATGGGGTGATGACTGGCCAACATTCACCAAAATACGACAATGGGTGGACGAGGACTGGGGTGAGCATTTTTTTTATTAAGTCCCTACCAAACTCCTACCTGGTCATCGTGGGATAAGCATGGGAGAAGTAGAGAGTTTTGAACAGTGGCCCATTCCTCATGAACGACATAGGTATGTATCTTAAAGACTAGATCCCTAATTTCAATCCTAAGCAAGCATCGATAGAAGAAATACTGATTTGTCTTCGACTATATAACCTTACGTATGAATATTGGAATGAGGAAACTTTGAAAGTATAGGAAACAAATTGGGAACTTTCGTTAAGGTAGATGAAGCAATCAAAAAAGATAAACACTGCATGTATGCAAGGATATGTATTTTTTGGAAGCCACATCCGACTCTACCTACAGATGTCGAGATTAGGACAAATGAGGGATATTGGCTTCAGGAGATTCAAATCGAAGAGGTATTGGAGAAATGCAAGAAATGTAAAGAATTGGGGCACTCTGACTTGGAATGCATGTTAGACAAAAAAGGAAAAAATAAAGAGGAAACCATTCTGGAGGAGCGGATAGTTAGTAGTGACGCACCTGAAGAGGCCGCAGGAAGACTAGTTGAGGCTTTTATCATACAAGAGCAAGACTATCAAAGGCATGTGGAGTATGGAGAAAATCAGGATCATACTATTCCTGAGACTCAAACTAGATTGGTGACTCTAACTACAAAGAAGATGGGAAGGCTGGCAAAGGCCAATGATCACATAGGTAAGGATGGGATCCTGTAGAAAGATCCTTTCATATTCCCATGTCTGAGAGAAGCAAAGTTGATCTTAAAAGATCAAGCATCCTTCCCACTGGAAGAGGCCAAGCATGATATGATCCAATAGATGCACATACATGTGTTGTCTGGAGCTTCCTTCAAAGACATTCACATGTCTCCATCCAAATTATCCAAAGAGTCAGGCTCTGATCCTGATCCAATTTTGGAAGAGGACAGAGAATCAGAGGACTCCTTTGGTTTGCAGGATGTAGGCATTCCTAACCAGAGAACCATCTTGCAATCCAAACAAAAGAATCAGAAGGCTAGGAAAGGTGGGCAGCGGTCTAGAGGCAGGAAATCAGTTCATGAACTATTGGAAGATGTTGGCAATAGGAAAGGGCAAAGGAAGCTCAGATCCAAGAGAGATATATTCTCTCCTGTACAACAATGAAAATATTAACATGGAATGTCAGGGGCTACAAGGGCCCTAACAAAAGATACTTGATCAAAAGAGCCTTTGATCAAGTGAACCCGGATGTGGTTTGTATACAAGAAACTAAGATGTGGCAAGAGGAAGTAGCGTATTTTCTTTGGGTGAGACAAAGATGGTCAGGTGTTTTTGTTGACTTGGTTGGTGCATTGGGAGGCTTAGGTGTCATTTGGAATCCAAGGACTATGTGGGTGGAAGCAATTTCATGAGCAAGGAATTGGTAGGTGGTCCTTGTAAGTGCTCTCACTTTGAATTTTTCAAGTTATTTAATTAACACTTATGGCCCTTCAAACCTTGAAGAGAAAAGAGAAATCTGGGAAGAAATCTCAACAGTTATCAAAAGATTTGAGGAGTCCCTAATAGTGATTGTGGGAGATTTCAACGCCACATTACTATCATCAAAAAAGAGAGGTGTTATTGTAGGCTTTGGTAGAACTCAAGCAGACTTCCAAAACTTTGTTACAAATAATGCTTTATTTGAAATCTAGGCAAGAGGGGGAACTTTCACTTGGACCAATAGGAGAAAAGGTTTTCTTAATATTGTAGAGAAATTAGATAGGTTTTTCCTGGGGGGGGGAATGGGATGAGTCCCATTTGAACTTTGACTCAAAAATTATAGGCATTTCAGGGTCAAATCACTACCTGGTTGCTTTGATAATATCCAAAGATTGTGTCCCCAAAAGAAGTCCCTTCAAGTTAGAAAATATGAGGTTTAGAGCTAAAGGTTTTATGGATTTAGTGGCACAGTGGTGGCAAGAAGCCCCACAAATAGAGGGACACCACTCTTACCAATTTTTAAAAAAATTACAATGGTTTAAGAGAAAACTGAAGGAGTGGAACAGATTGTACTTTGGGGACATTTTTGCAAAAAAAAAACAATTCGAAGGTCAGTTGGTGCCTTAAATAACAAAGTTCTAGAGGTGGGCATAGATGAGGTAGACTTTCAAGTGGAAGAGGAGTTGCTCAATAAATACAATGAAATTCTGCTAAGGGAAGAGATCTTCTGGAAACAAAAATCTAGGGAACAATGGATCAGGGAGGGAGACAGAAACACCAAGTTCTTCCACTGCTCGGTCAGAGTTTGTAGAAGTATAAACAGAATTTTAGCAATTTGTAAGCATGATGGAAACAAGGTGGAGGATGAAAAAAAAATCAATGAGGAGGCTATTAGATACTTTAAGAGTCTATGGAGTCAAAGTAGGGAAAATGATAGAGTCACTCAACATAATTTACTAAACAACATTCCAACTATGATGTTAGAAGAAGAGAATGCAATGTTTTTGATAAGATAAACAGGTTTTATAGGGACCCTGAAACCCAAAAGTAGCTACATAAACATGGTTGAAAATAAGCAAAAGAAGCCCAACCAGAATAAAGCAAGTCTAACGGCTGATAATAAGCACGAGGCCCAGCCAACAACAAAGGTCAACAAAAAGGCCAATACAAACTATCTTTAACATAACTTAGCAAAAGCCAGAACAAAAAGCCAAAAGTGAAATAGCAAAAATACAAGAAGACAAAACAAGAGGGCATGGTCTGGGCAGCCTCATAAATCTTATGGTGCTCCTCGACCATCTACTTCTAGACTTTCTTTGTTTCATGGTCTGAACTAGTAAAGGTGATATCAGTGGCCATATCATCATCAGACCTGGCTCTACCTCTATCCTTTCCATCCTCACCTACCAACAGACCTCTGTCTTTGAACACAACGATTAAGGAGAGAATATTGTCATTGATCAAATTGACGAGAGAGATCATCTGACTAGCCAAACTATGATTGTAGTTTTCGAGATTCTTAATTCTCCTCTCAACCAGACTGACTCTGTCATCCTGATCCTCCTGACTCTCATTTCCTATCTTCTTCTTGTTGCCCTTCAATTGACAAACCTTCTCTCTGACCTCTTCTAGCTCATGATATAGCCACTTGATTGATCTAAAATTATCAATCATGCTATTACGAGCTTTTTTCAAAAGGTTCATACTTGTCTCCCTAGCATTATCAATGATGGCCAAAATAGCAGGGTCTATGAGCTCTTCAAGCCGAGGTTGTTCCTAGTTTTCCAATAGAATATGAGGATTCATTACTTCTCTAAAAATTCCCATCATCGCAATCCTAACATTGAAATTCCTCCAAGCTTTTCTCCTATTTTTGACAAGCACTTCCCCTCTTTACCACTAGTATTATCCTTTTCCTTCTCCTCAGGATGAGAATGAGGATGAGGATGAATAGGGGAAAGAGGGAGAATCATAACATTCGACCCTTGATTCAAAACCCTCTCATCATCCGCATCATCCCTCTTCTGTTTCTTCCCAGCATGTTCCTCTTTAATCTCCTCTTCTGTCTCCTTGTCCTCATCATCAGAAGCCATGTCCTCCTCATCCTCATTATAATCCATATCATCTTTACTAGAGGTTTTGACATGGTCCCTTGGGCTCTTTCTTCTTGGGGTTATATTAGAGGATGACTTCTTAACATGACCCTTAATTTTATTTCCAGAAGAAACGTTCCCCTCCACCTTCGATCTTATGCTCTGAATATCATTAGAGTCAGAAGCATAGCTGGAGCTACCATTGTCATCTTCCCCATCTAGCGAGGGATTGTTGCTAATCATTTGAGCTTTGAAGTACTCATGGATAAGAAACAACAATCCCTCATGTAAAGCAAGGTTGACAGTAGGTTTCTTCTTAAAGCTAGTGATAGCCTTACTCATGGAGTTAAGTAAATAGTAAGGGAAAGAAATTTTACTATCAAGGTGGAAATGATTAAGAAGAACAAAATGATGGGTTCTTACTTGATCAAACCTAGGGTCCAGAGTAATATATTCAATGATAGCACGCAAAACATACCTCCAGAGCTTCTTGATGGAATTCGTCACATAAAATGTCTCATTTTTAATTAGTTCATTCATTTCTTCAGTGCTCTTCACAAAATCCTTCACTGCATTGGTTGAGAGTTTTTAATCCTTGTAAAACTTGAAACCCTCCATTGGAATCTTAGTAACCATAGAAACAACCCCCTCTATGATAAAAAATGAGATACCAATCAACTTCACCTTGCCATCTTTCCACGAATTCACCATGTTGTTGGTGACCTTAGGATCGAAACCATGAAGTTTTGCAATGTAACTTGCAAACCCTCCCTTTTTCAACTTTTTCCAAACTTTTCCCCTATTTCTCCATTTCTCCAATTCCCCCACTAGCTCCTTTCTGTAGTGTTCTCCCACCATCTCTTTAGTTTTAGCTCCTACAATTCTCATATACTCTGGGCTCTGCAACTCCTTCGTAGATGAAATTTTGGCACTATTTCTCTGATAAGTGCCAAAATAATTCACCTTACAAAAAAACAAGTAGTAAATGACGATTTTGACCCACAAAAATGTGTCAAAAATACAATGATAACCTTAGCTACTTGCGAAAACCAAAAAAGCCTTTATGACTTGTACTCATATCCCAAATTCCTTTAATATTCATTATTGCCATTAGATCTCCACCGTACACCCCTAGATTTTTTCTAGGTCAATAAGGGTCTTGGCTTCCATCGAAATATCTTTTCCCAATTGCCATGCAATCAACTTGTCAGATCCCACACCTTTGTTGGCAAACCAATTCGTAACTGGATTTTCTTCTCTAAACACATGTGTGATGTGGACAGTCTCAAATTTTGCAAGAATGTCATGTGTCTCTTCTATTAGATTGGCAATTGACCAAGAAGGAAGCGATTTGCCATTTATACAATTAATTATGTTATTGGAGTCCCCTTCTAACCAAAGTTTAGTTATTTTGACTTCAAAAGCCAGTTTAACCACATGGCACGCTACTTTGGCTTCCACAAAATGGTTAGTTTGGAATCCCAACGAAAGAGAAAAAGCCGCAACTCCCTCACCAAAATTATTTCTTATTATTCCACCACTTCTTGAGGGACCTAGATTTCCTTTAGAGGCACCATCAAAGTTGGCTTTGTGCCATCTCTCCGGGGGAATAAGCCATTTGGCTTCCTGCCTTTTTAGCTTCCTGTCTTTTTCCTTTTCCGTCTTTCTGCCACCAACTTCAAATTCTCCCCCTTCTTGACTTGATAGTTTTCCTTTATTTTTTTATAAATCTTCATCCAAAGAACAAGAGAATGCAATGTTGATGGCTTCAGTAACTCTTAAAGAAGTGAAAGCAGTCATTTTCAGTCTTGGGGGAGACAAGGCCCCAGGGCTAGATGGCTATCAAGTCTTTTTTTACCAAAATTTTTGGTTCATGATCAAAGATGAGCTTCTCCAAGTGGTAGAGGAGTCAAGAAGAAACCATTTGACTATGCAGGACTTTAATAACACAATGGTAGCACTAATACCCAAGAAAGACAATCCTATGTCCTTTGAAGATTTTAGACTGATCTCACTTTGTAACACCATTTACAAGGTCATCTCCAAAGTGGCAACCAATAGGCTCAAGAAAGTACTGAACAAGATAATCTCCCCTGAGCATAGTGGATTTACACCCAATAGGAATATAGTGGATGGTATTATCATTGCTCATGAGGTGATCCATTCATCAAAAGTTTCTAGATAGGGGAGAATGATGCTGAAGCTGGACATCAGGAAGGCTTATGATCGAGTTTATAGGAAGTTTCTGCTAGAAGTGCTTGGAAAATTTGGGTTTGTGCTTGAATGGGTGGCTTGGATTGGAAGTATGATCGCTTCATATAGGGCATCAATTTTGGTGAATGGGAGCCCACAAGGCTTTTTCTCTATAGAGCGGGGGTTGATACAAGGAGATCCAATCTCGCCTTTCCTCTTTATCATTTTGGCTGAAGTGTTGGGGGGAGAAATAGAAAAGAAAAGAGTACAAGGTCTCTAGAAAGGGATTCATATTGCAGATGGGATGGAACCTATCTCACATTCTCAGTTTGTAGATGACACATGTTTGTTTAGGTAGGCTAGTTTGCAGGAGGCTGTGACAATGGAAAGAGTCCTGGATGAGTATAACCAAGCTTCAGGGTAGAGCATCAATTGGGAAAAATCATAGATCTATTTTTTCAACACAAAGGAAGAGTCACAAAGATCTATAGCCATAATTTTTGGGGTAAGAATTGGCAAGCTCCTAGGGAAATTCCTGGGGACTCCACTCTTCTCAGGTGCATCTAGACCAGCACATTGGCAACGGTTAGTGGAGAATTATTTTAGTCAGATGGAAGGTTGGGGAAGCAAGTGGTTGACCCTTCTGGGTAGAGTTTTGCTATTAAAATCAGTGATCTCAACCATGCCATTATACTCCATGTCCTGTTTTAGAATCTCTCCAGGAATTATTAAGAAGATTTAGCAAAAGATGTGGAAGTTTCTTTGGAAAGGGAAGCATGACCAAGATAAGATCCCTCTCACTGCATGGGAAAATCTATGTGCTCTTAAAGGATATGGCAGAGTAGGGCTGAGAAATTGAAACCTTTTGAATACAACTATAGAAGCTAAGTTAGTTTGGGAAATGTTTGAATCCCTAAACCAAAGATGGGTAAGACTTCTTAGAGCTAAGTACTTGGACAGTCAGGAGAGGGACAAAATATTGACTATAAGCAACCCCCCAAATGGTTCAACCATATGGAATTTCATGACATAATGCCATTTTTTGATTACAGACCACTTGTCATGGAAGATAGGGAATGGAGCTAGGGCAGACTTTTGGGGTGATTCGTGGAATGGTTAGGAAGCTCTTAGCAAACTACATGTTCAACCTAACATCATGAATGTAACATCTCAAGTATGGGGCAGCAAAGTCCAAGATTATATGGAACAACAAAAAAGTATAGGAAATAAGGTAACATGGAAGGATTGTTCTTAGATGGGTCTTGCTGAGCAAGAAGTGGATTAGCTTAGAGAAATTTTTGCAAATAGAGACACATTTTGGTCAAAGGAAGAGGACCAAATAATCTAGAGTGGATTTAAGAGTGGGAAATACTCAGTCAAAATAGGATACTACCTCCTAGCAACAATAACTTTTGGGAAAGAAGGCTTTGCTAGAATAACTTTTGCCTACCAAAGGCGAGAATGTTTACGTGGTTGGCAGGAAATAACAAAATTCTTTCTAGAGATAGACTGATGAAAATGGGATTCTTAAGACTATTCAAACGTTGCCTTTGTAAAAAGGAGGAGGAAACAGTGGATCATTTTTTCCTCAACTGTGAATACTCTGAAAAGAATTGGAGATTTGGATTGACCAAACTAGGATGGCAAGGCCCCTTCCCATATACCTTAAAGAAATGGTTGGAAGCATGTTGTTCTAGTCCTAGAAAGTCATTCTTTCTATCATATGGAACATCTTGCCATCAACAACTTTATGGATAATATGGAAAGAGCGTAATAACAGAATTTTTGAAAACAAGGAGACTGAACCTAGTAGACTTTTTCGTAAATTGGAGAAGCCAATTTTGGAACTGGTTTCTAATGTAGCATCACAGGTCCAAGGGAAGGTACAATTTGGAAGTTAGGATATGCAAATTCAGAGAGCTTGGCCCAGCATAAAGTATAGGCACGTTAATGGGCCCAAGGGAGATGATTATCTTGACTACAAGAGAAGAGAAGAGGCATGGAAAGCACTACCAAATGGATGGGTCAAAGTCAATTTCAATGGAGCATCGAAAGGAAATCTGGGCCTATTAGGGGTAGGATATGTAGCACGGGATGATCATGGCAACATCCTAGCACCGGGGGCAATCAGGTTGAAGGATGACTCTAACAATCAAGCTGAATGCCAGGGTGCATTGGATGGAGTTAGGATGGCAAAGAACTTGGGTATTCACCGAATAATTCTGGAAGGCAATTCATTATTGACAATCAATGACATTAGGAAAGGGGAGATGATGGATTAGCAATTGGACCACTATATCAAATGCATTCAAAAGATACTTGAGATCTTTGAGGAGGTTTAGATACAACACGTATACAGAGAGGCCAATTCCTTAGCTAACCATGTATTGAATGTAGGAGTATGAAGAATGGAAGAAGATCAACAAGAATTATTAGAGGATTTCAAAATCATAGAGCTTGGTGATTGATTTAGTTTGTTTAGTAAGGAGGAAGGAGTAGAGGAATCATGCTATTGCAGGTGGCACGGTAACTTGTTACATTTTTTTTGTTACTAAGCATAGTATGAATATTTTAAGTATAGTATGCTATGATTAGCACTTCCATATGTAAGGGGTAGGGGTATATTGGAGTAGATGAGAGATTTTGTTCCTACTCTCCAAATCTTGTAGTAGGCAATAGAGGATAGTAGGAGATGTTTGTGGTGTATGTAGTAAAATTAGAAGGTGGTATGAAGGATATAGTAGTAGAATGGGCGGGGAGGGGGGGGGGGGGGGGGGGGGGTGGGTGGGGTGGCCGCAAGAAAGCTAAAGTAGTAGAAGAATATTTTGTACTGGTACAATTATAAATCTTTTTCTGAATCAATGAAAATTTAAAATTTACTGATAAAAAAAATTAATTAATTACATTAATTAACAAAAATTAAAATAAAACATTTTAAAAACAAATAAATTTATGGCCCACTGGCCTTAAAGGCATTATTGTTGCTGCTGTCGTAGCAAGATTGTTGTGCACGGTCCCTTGCAACCGCCAAAGTTAAAATGGGAGGAGAAGAAGGGGAGGGGGCATTTTATAAATTATTTTATTTTATTTTAAATAACACCATAGCTTCCCCATAAACATGAAAATTTACAATCAACATTTTTATTAATTTATATTTTTATAATTATCATAGTAATTATAAATTATTATGGTGATTATACACACACACATATTTTGATAAATTTTCCAATATAAACCTGATATAGAAACCTAGATCAAATAGTCAAAATCTATAAAATAAAATTCGTTTTCTTTACAAAACCCAATTCTTGATTTTACTAATTAGATTACAAATTTCTAAAACTTTACAGATGAGGGTTTCAATCCTTCCATTCATTTATAGATGTCTTTAAAAACGTAGAACAATAAAATGCAAACTAGAGTTTCTAATTTCCAATTTGTATACAGATGTTTTCAAAAACAATGAGCAACCAAATTCACACACAAGGGTTTCAAATCATCAAATTACTTACAAAGGTTTCCTAAAATGAAGAACATTAAATATGCAAACAAGGGTTTCAACCCAAAGGAATTCTAAAAATAGAAACACAATAAACACAAAGAAGACAAGAATTTGAAGAATGAACACTACTGCACAAACCCACAAGATCCTACTTAGATCTAATGCTAAAATGGCGAATGCACAAAACAGGTAAGAATTTCCTTCCTTTCAAAAAGCCTCTTCTCGAAAATCGGCTCCTCCAAACTTGTGTTCTTGCAAAATGAGCTCTAGATCTTTGATAAAGAGTTTTGCCCTAAATTTAGGGCTTCGATTATGCAATCACACAAGAAGACTTGTTGCTCTTTATCTATTTATTATAATATTATATTTTAAATATTCATGCTGACTTTTTATAATTTAAAATATCTTTATTAAATTAATTTTCTTTCTCCCTTTAATTAATTTGCGAGATGTTTTTAATATAATATTTATTAATTTAACTAACAATATTATTTAGTGTTTATTAATTAAAATAAAATTCCTAAATAAATTATTATTAAATTAAATAAATATAAAATGCCAAAATTAGAACTTTAATAAAATCTTTAAATTTAATTCTTTGATTTAATTAATTTCTCAATTAATTAAATATAATTAAATATTGAATTATCTTTATAAAATTTCTATTAAATTATCTTTTAATTTGATTTAATTATAATTGAAAATCAACACACACCCACAAAATTGAATACGAAAACCCATCATACATAACATAAAACTAAATCAAACTCCTAGGTCAAAATCATGAATTCACATTAGTTGATGAATTTGGATAGGTAAACAACTCAGATACTTGTCGTACTTTCTAGGACAATTGGCTTAGGTTAGGATTTGGACTCAAGAGTTATCTCCCCACTTATACCATTGAAATATTATGATAGGGTACACTCATCTTGGCAATTCAGGGAAGTTGATACCCAGTACCTGCAATCTACATAAAAATCCATGCATGTACATACTCATATACTCTAAACTAAACTAGCAATGGTGGGGAGTGGTACATCGTGTAGATCCTGACTAGCAGGTGACTACGACTCCCTCCCTCAACCACATAAAAAATGTCAAACATAAAGAAAACATACACGTACACCATACACATGCAAGTATGGGGTAAGTAACCATAAAAACTACATATAAATCATTCATTTAACTAACATCATGAAATAATTAAAAGTCACTAAATGAATATATATATCATCATCAAAATAATCCTAAAATAACTGAAATAACTAAATAACTCATCACATAAATCAACTGAGTATAAAGCAACATCTAAATCAAATCTGGTAACCAAGTACCGATAATCATAAAACATAATCAGAAAATAGACCTAAAAGAATCTGGCAATACAATAGAAAAGTCAACTAGGGGTAGGCATTACATAAAACATTATTTCTATTTTGCAAATTAAATGAAAAGACTCTTTTAGTCTCATATGCAAAGTCAACTCTTTTTTTATTGGTTGACTTGTGTGTGCACATGGATCAATCTTATTTTCAAACTCAACCCTTTATCTTCCATCATCTTGTGGGATTAGACCATGAGGAAAATGGTAAGCAAGAATGTGTAAGGTGCTCTTGTGGCTGCAAGGTTTGTTACCCATCGCAAGGTGGGGTGTCTCACAATTGGGTGCAAGAGGAACATTATGAACAAAAGCCCTTTCTAAACACTCTAAGTTAGTAACTACCCTTTTTTTCCGCTCAACTTCTTGGTGCAAGGATCGATCCTAGTGGACTACCTAGATCACCCCAAGATTTTACACTCACCATCTATGTTCCCTTGGTTGTACTTATGACACTTCCACGACGAAGCCAATATCTCTTGTGGGCAACCACTTGGTGTGAGGCAAAGGAGCACTTAGCATGGGCCAAGTTGTTGAGTAATGAACTGTGACTTTAAGGTAGATTGCTTGACAAGTATTTTTGAATGTATTAACCTGTGTAAACTATTCTCACAAATCAAACATCTTGATAAAATTGGTAGGAAGGTTGTTTTGATATCACACATGCTCATTGACAAGTTTTTTTTGACCCTTGTTCAACTATTTGAGACATGCTAAAATACCCTTACTATTTGCAAAACTTGTTGTCCTTTGACATGAATTAAAATCTCACATTGTCTGATCTGAAATTACATGACTGTCAAACTGAAAATGTGAATTTTTCAGTCCAAACTATCCTTTTCCATAATTTGTAGGCAAACCATCGCACAGTCTCTAGAGAAATATTGTGTGACACTTTTTGTCCAAAAAAGTATCGCTTGGTTACTTCTAGGTATATCGCATGGTTATACTATGTTTCATCACCTTTCTTAAGAAGGACTTGCCCCATAGAAAAGTATCACTTGGTTACTATAAACTATGTCATACGATAAACATTGTTGTCCTACCATCCCTAGGTTCTGGAAGAATATCACTTGGATCATTTTGTTGTCAAAAAAAAGTCTGTAGTACATTTTAACGGATCTAGGGTCTTGTTGCTTCATTCCTTCATAGGCCTGGTCTAAAATTTGTATGTTAGGTGTTGTCCTAAGTTGAAAAGAAGGGATTAGTCTATCAGATGTAAGTCTCAAAATGTCATTGATGATCACTTGTCAAAATCTACTTACTATTCTATGCTAGCTATTTGCTACTGAGCTTCTTGCTTGTTTTATTGGCTCGAGTCACTAGTGTTGTAAATTATTGAACACTTTTGACAAGCCATCTATTTTTCTTTGACAAGTGATTATTATTGATTATGCAAGCTTCAAATTTGAAACACTTCTCTCATTATATTAAGTAAAGACACCTCCTTACATGTCGGTCACAACCAGGTTCCAAGTTGGTAACGGTAGTTGTCCCTCTTTCATTTTCGCTCAATTAGAGACTCCACCTAGGTGTCCTCATGGACAACCTTGTGTGAAAGATCGTAATTCTACTCAAACACAAACAACCAATGTCTGACACAATCCACTTCATAGTTTTGAAAACCCATTTGGAACACCCTTTGATACACCCATAGGTGAAAATATTTTAACCAAAATGCATCCTAAAGAAATCAAGTGCTGCTTGAAAGAGAAAGTACGTGAAAATGAAAGTCTTATGAAAGTCATTTGCACTAGAGAAAGAGCGGATCAACAAGTTGAGCCTAACACTCATACACACAATGAGGAAACTAGAAGAGGCTATTATCGCAATCCATTTGAATACATTCCCATCAGTGGCAATGATGGAAATTAAACACCTCCTAGGACTCCTAGAGTCAACGCGGGAGCATACCCATCACCACCTAGACAATCACAATCACATCACAAAAGTGATGATGAGATTACTAGAGAAGATGTCATAAGGTTTCAACAAGATGAGCTTACTCAAAAACTAATGCTCAAAGCTTTAGAGAAAAATAGGGACCAATACTTCCAATATATGACAACAAAAGGATGGAAACTCCCCCAAGATTTTGATGTACAATGAATAATAATAAAATGAGAGCCCACTGAGGCTGCAATCTTGAGAGAAGAAATGCAATAACTAAGGAAACAACTTGCACAATTACAAACTTCCAAAGAGCACCTAAAACTTCATTTGTTGAATCAATATGTGCTCTTCAATTTGATAGGAGTTTATACATACCTTCATTTCCTAAGGATATAGAAGTTTCTAAGTATGAAAAATATGATGCAAATGGTGACCCTCATGATCATGTGAGGCATTTCTATGCTATTAGCATGGATTTCATGTATGAAGACTCCTATCTTATGCTTTTGTTTCCTAGGAGTCTAAGAGGACAAGCTATGGAGTGGTTCACAAAATTGACTCCCCCTCTCAAAACATTTGATGAGCTTACACACACAACAATACTCTTATAACATTCAACATCACGTAACTATGTTGGACTTATGCCAAATTAAACAAAAATAGGGAGAACTTTTTTCAACATACCTTCAGAGATGGAGATCCCTATACTCTAGGTACCCTCAGCAAGTTCCTAAAGTTGAGAAAATTGACATCTTTTTCAACACACTTGTACTAGAGCTATACTTTGACTTTAGAAAATAGTTGTTCACATATTTCAACACAATAGTTAAGAGTGCATATCACATTAAGGGTGTTGCTACCAAGAAGGGTGACATTATTGTGAACAAAGAGAAAAACAACAATGAAAATGGCAAAGACAAAAAAAAAGCTTGGAACAAGAACAAATATGTTGTCAATGATGGAGTAGTGGATGCTACTAAGACCAAGGAACCAACGTTTAATCTTTCCAATGCCATCTATGCTACAAAACAACAAGAAGGTTCAAAACCACAAACATATGACAAGAACACCAAGTTTACTAAAAAGGAAAGTTTTTATACACCAATGGTGGAACCTTATGAAGTGGTCTCAAAGACCTTGATTGCAAACAAACTAGTGACATTGCCAGACAATTCTCGTCCCTATGGCCCACCCATTCGATCTCCTTGGTAGTGAGAGAATCATATTTGTAGTTATTATAGAAGCAAAGGTCATAATGTCGAATATTATTTTAAACTCAAAGACATTATTCAAGATCTCATAGAGGTTGGTAAAGTCGTCACGGATGGTCTTGTTAAAATTTTTGACCATAAAGCTTTCAAGAAACCCTTGCTTGAATATGGGAAAGGTTGAACTTCAAGGCTCCTAAGAAAAATCATGATGCCAAGATCAACAATGCCTATGCTAACATGGATAACGTTATCAACATGATTGAACCTATTGAGTATCTTTGGATGATGAATTCTAAATCCAACAATCAACCCAACTATAATGCTGAGGATGAAAGAGCCAAAATTGTTCTCAAAATGTGAATTACTCCCCAACACCATAAGGACACTAGATCTAAGGTGGTACTTTAAGTGGCCAAATCTTCCTCTTCACAGAGTGAACTGCTTAACACTATCACTAGGGAGAAATCTAAAGTCATTCTAGAAGTTTCTAATGATCCTAAGAATGCATCATCATCCCAATAAGAAACCACCTTAGTAATCTTCAATTATGACCTTGTCAGCAAACGACATTGTTCCCTGACTCAAATGTTCATCTTTGAGTTGTTAGAATTATGCCCTTTGCACAAGGACATCCTTGAAAAAGCTTTACATTTTACCAAAATTCCCACAGATATTGACATGGAATGATTTCAAGCTATGGTGAACCATATCTCTTCACCTCACTACCTCACCTTTTCTGAAGAAGATGGCAGAGCTCTTAGTCATCCCCACAACCTTTCCCTCCATGTCAAAGTCCAAATTTTTTGTGCTCACGTTCATTGATTCTTGATAGACAATGGTGTAGGGTTGAACATCATCTCATTCAATGTGATCCAACAATTAGGCATGTCTGAATTTTCCATTGACCCAAGGCACAAGATCACTATAAAATCCTATGATGAGGTTGAAATACCTTCCAAAGGTCTAATTGTGCTTCCAATTAGAGTTGGTCTGATTGAGAAAGATGTCATTTTCTAAGTCCTAGACATACCACTTGCATATAATTTATTATTGGGATGACCTTGGATCCATGACATGCAAGTAGTACCTTCCACGTATCATCAATATATCAAGTTCCCTTTTAATGGTACGAAGATAGTTGTCCCTGAAGATAACTCAAAGTCTATCAATATGCTATCTACTGTAGAAACATTGGTTCCACATAATTGCTCTTCTCATGAGATGACACCGTCCTTTATAGAGTGTGAACATAAGCTGAAAATGATGAGCCTAGGCATGGGTGAGTACACTCTGGACTGTATTGTTGCTTTACCTCTTTCCCCTTGGTCTTATGGAAAACCTTTTACCATAAAGAAGCCTTCAACTTTTGCAATGACTTTTTTGGCACCTTTTTCAATACTTAGTTCCCCTAGAAGCAAAAAAAGAATAATCAATCAAATATTGGATCTATAGGGCGGAGAAAGATGACGCAAACATCACAATCACTACTCCCATCTCTTCTAAATGCTATGGTAAAGGGTATTAGCTTCTCGCAAACATGGGCTATCAGGACCATGGGTCCTTAATTGGTAACAAAAAAGCTCTATTAGAACCTTTAAGTCATACTAAGGGTCATGATACTCGAGATATCGCTGGCCTAGGTTTTGGGCTAGAAGATGAAATACCAACATTTGATAGAAAAGCACCCATGTCTAGCGAATCAAAGGATGATGATCATCCCTTTGTTTCTACCACTCTGCAAGATGAGGATTTTATGCCTCTCACTTCTCTCCTTTGGGGGAAAGAAACACTAAGATGCTAAAGCTTCCACTTCTTGACAGTAGGAATACAATGAGTCTGACCATGAAGACCTAAACAGAGAATGAATTAGACAAAATATTTCTCACTTAATTGCTAGAAATTAGAGTATAGATTCTCACGAATATGAATGGGAAATCTTATTAGACACATCTTGTGAATTAGGGGTGGACGTCATCCACATCTATGCCACCCAATTGAATGAGTTGAAGAGTCTAGTATAGTGTCAGATGAGTTTGGCTTGCAAATTGCTTTAGTGGATCATGCTAGTTCCTCTAGGTCTACTCATGATCTAGATTCAGTTGTAATGTTCACTATAGGCTCAACTTCACATGTCATTGGAGATGACTCTTTTCATATTAACAACCTTGACACTTCGACATCTCTCTCCTTGCTCTGACCCTGATCTCATAAACTAGTCGGTTCAACATCAAAGACCCAAAATACTATTTTTTCAAAATGACTATGAGATCACCTATTACCTAAATGCCATTAAACCCATAACTTCTTCCACTAGTGAACCCACAGTTAACATGATGAAATCAAATATCAAGTACCTTAGTCATAAAATTAAAAGAAAAAATGTTAGGATTAACCTCAGACATAAATATCAGTTACATGCAAATGTAACCAATATCAGAAAATAATAGATCACATATAAGAGAATACAACACACCAAGATTTAACGTGGTTCACCCAATCCCTAGGCTACATCCACCACCAATAAGTCCAATATTATTATTATCCAGTGACTACAACCTAATTATAATATGTAATCCCTTACAACTCAATACCCTTGCAAGAACCAATTTTTGCATCACACATTATGAAAATCCCTAACCTTAAGCCTTTTTATACAAGTTTTTTTCCACTTACAAAATTAGGGCTAGAATAATAGAAAAATAGTAGCCAATACCTTTTACAATATAAGGTCATTTTTGGCTTAGGAGGTAGTGTTGAAAACCCCCATGGGGTCATTGCCCTTTGACCCCACCTTGTACTACGATAGGAAGTGCACCTAGGGCACTCCCCCTAGACCCCATAGAGACATTGCCTCTTTACCCCATCTTGGGGGCACTGCCCCCAAATCCTTGTAGAAATAATATGGGGAGAAAACTATGTTGAATAAACTGTCGAGTTTGATTAGGCTCCACATCACAATAGTCTCCCACTTGGAGACTGATCAGACTCCACAATAATAACCTCCCACTTGGAGACTGATAACATTACTAAACATGTAGCTCCCGCTGGAATATCAAACCACCATGGACTCTGTTGTTCTTTTATGTTGTTTAGTCTAGAAGACCAACTAAAGCTAAAGAGGAGTTCAACTTATCTCTTGTTACTACCTTGGTAAATATATCTACTGGATTATCATCTATATGTATCTTCTCCATCTTTAACTATCCATCATCCAAAATTGACTGAATGAAATGGTACCACAAGTATGTTTTGTCTTCAAATGCAGAGCTGAATTCTTTGCAAGATGAATGGCACTTTGACTATCTATAAAAAAATAATTATCCTTCTGAGGGTGTCCCAATTCTTCTAGGAAGAACTAAACCCATATCATTTCCTTGGCTACCTCTATAGCAGCAACATACTCTACCTCTAAAGTGGATAAAGCATTAACCTTCTATAGCCCAGAAACCCAACTCACGACTGCCCCACTAATAGTAAATACATGACCTATAATACTCTGCTTGGTATCAATATCCCCTACCAAATCTGAGTCAAGATATCCTTGTAAATCAATAGTAGAGATCCCAAAATGTAGACACTTACTGAATGTTCCTCTCAGATATCTAAGAATCCATTTAATTGAATTCCAATGCTCAAGCCCTAGGTGACTCATATACTAGCTAACAACTCCCATTGCATGTGCAATAGATGGCCTTGTACATACCATAGTGTACATCAAGCTTCCCATAGCTAAAACATAAGGTACCTTGGACATCTTATCCTCATCTTATTATGTCTTGGGACACATCTCCTTAGTCAACTTTAAATGACTAAGTAAAGATGTGTTGACAGCTTTAGCATTCTCCATGGAGAAACGTTGCAACACCTTCACAATATAATCAGCCTAAGATAATATCAATTTCCTGTTCTTCCTATCTCTACAAATCTTCATCTTAAGGATTTTTTTTGCTACCCCCAAATCCTTCATAGCAAATGAATGTGCTAACTGTTCCTTTAACCCCTTAATGTGATCCATGTTAGACCTAACTACAAGCATATCATCAACATATAAACACAAAATAATGTAGCTGTCATCATCCAACTCTTAAAATAAACAAAATGATCTAAATGACACCTACTATATCCATGCTCATGCATAAACCTATCAAATTTTAGATACCATTGCCAAGGTGCTTGGTTCAAGCCATATAAACTTTTCTTCAATTTGCACACTAAGTTCTTCTTACCTTTGACCTCAAATCCCTATGGCTATGCCATATATATCTCTTCATCCAAATCACCATGAAGGAAGGTTGTTTTAAGATCAAGCTACTCCAAATACAAATCTCCAATAGCCACAATACTTAAAATAGTGTGAATAGAAGTCATTTTAACAACGAGGGAGAATATCTCATCAAAATCAATGCCTTTTTTTGTGCAAATCCTTTTACAACAAACCTAGCTTAAAATATTTTCTTACCTCCATCCTCTTCTTTCAACCTATAAACCCACTTATTTTGTAAAACCTTTTTACCTGTAGGCAACTTGCATAAATCCCATGTCTTATTTTTCAGCAAAGAGTTCATTTCATCTCTCATTGCAAATTCCCACTAAATCTTAGTATCCATCTGCACAGCTTCATCATAATATTAAGGTTCACTAGCATCAGTAACTAAAATAGAATGCAAAAAAGGAGAAAATCTTTCTAGAGGTCTACTTAGACTTGTTAACCATCTAAGATTCATTGGGGTGTGTGGTATTTGTTTTTGTGGTTGTTGCAGATCATGAGGAATTGCTAGAACATCAACTTTTGGAGTATCATCCAACACTACATGATCATCTTCTTTCTTCTCATGTTGCTACAATAGATCTTTGTACAACACTTTCTCATTGAATATGATATTCCAACTTCTTACAATTTTATGATTTGCAAAATCTCAAAGCCTATAACTAAATTCATTAATGTCATATCCAACAAATACATATTTCTTTGACTTAGCTTCTAGCTTAGTTCTATTTTTATAATCTATATGAGCAAATGCTTCACAACCAAAGGTTTTGAGGAAAGAATAACTCACCTTCTTACCAGTCCATGCTTCTTCTGAATACCATAGCCCAAAGGAGTAGAGGGACCTCTATTAATCAAATATACATCAGTATTGATAGCTCCAACCACATGTTTAAGGGAAACCCTGCATGCAACCTCATGCTTCGTGCATGCTCCATTATAGTCCTGTTCATGCATTCAACCACTCCATTTTCCTATGGATTCCTTGGAACAATTTTCTATCTATGAATACCATTAGCAGAGCAATAATCTTCAAATTCATGACTACAATACTCACCACCATTATCAGATTTGAAACATTTTAATTTCTTATTAGTCTCATTTTCAACCAAGCATTTCCATTTCTTAAAAGTTTGGAATACATCATATTTCTATCTAACAAAATAAACCCATACTTTTCTAGTAACATAATAATGAGAGCCACCAAGGGAAGATACCTGATCCGGTCCCCATACATTTGTATGCACAAGATCTAATCTCTCACTTTTCTTTTTCTTCCCAGTCTTCACAAAACTCACTCTCTTTTGTCTTCCATACACACAACTTTCATAGAAATCCATATTGACACATTTTAGACTTGGTAAAACTTTCTTTCAATGAAGTATTTTCATACCTTTCTCACTCATGTGCCCAAGTTTGTTGTGCCACAATGTTATATAAGAATCTACATCAGCTATTTGTTCTCCCTACTCAACTGTAACAACTATTCCTGAACATTCATTTTTCTTTGAAACAATCAAATTAGAAGGAACAATATGACCTATACAAAGATATAGGGTGCCTACTTTCACAACTTTTGCTACAACAAGGGAACCTTTTGAAACCTTCCAATTTTTATCATTAATATTAACTACACAACCCTCATCACTGAGTTTCCCTACTAAAATTAAATTCCTACTCAGCCTTGGAACATGTCTTACCTCATGTAGTAGCCAATGATTCCCATTCTGTGACTTAATCTTAAATTTTCCTTTTTCAACAATCTGACACGGTTCATTATCCCCCAAATAAACAAGCCCAAAATCCCCTTGGACATAATCAATGAAATAACCTCTATGATGTGTAGCATGAAATGAAGCACCCAAATCTAAAACCCATGAATCATCAACACTTTTTAAAGAAAAAAGAAAAGCATCCTCTTCAGATTTGCTACTTACCACATTTGCCTCCTTGTTCCCTTCTAGTTTATCTCCTTCATTATTCTTTTGAGTTTAATAATATTTCTTCTTATGCCTGGGTTTACTATAGTACCAATAATATCTTGGTCCTTTGGATTGACACCTCTTTCTCTTCGACTTTCCTTTTGATTTCCCATGATTTCTAGAATTATTTCCTCTCTTAGTCATTCTGCCTTTGCTTTGTGCATTCAAAGTACTTCTTGATGTAGATCCCCCTAAGGTTTTCCTATTAATTTCCTCACTCAAAATAACACCAATCACATCATCATATTTTGGGGTATTAGATCCAAAAATGGAATTACTGATAGCCATTACCAAGCCATTCCATCTTTCAAGTAAAGAACACAAAATCAAGAGATACCTAATTTCTTCATAAAAATTAATACCCATAGAAGATACATGACTAGTAATAGTATTAAACTCATTTAAATGATTTGCAACAAATCCATCTTTTGCCATTTTCATATAAAATAAATGCTTCATGAGAAATACCTTGTTTGAAGTGGAGGACTTTTCATACAATTTCACTAGGGTTTCCATCAACTCTTCTATCATCTTTTCTTTTGTAATGTTAAATGTCACTGATGGTGCTAAGCATAATCAAATGCTTCCAAGTGCATTTCTATCTAAAATCTCTCATTCCTCATTTGTCATAGTTCCCTGGTTTTTAATTTTCCTTCCAACAACTTCCAAAAATCCTTTTGATAGAGATAGTCCTCCATTTGCATCTCCCATAACTGAAAGCTCTACCCATTAAACTTGTCAACCCTCAACTTACTTTCATCTGTCATTGCCCCCACTCAACTGCGAGACCTTCCTTTAGAGGATTGCTAAAAAAAAAATGACAATGGTCTAGTTTAAAAAAAATGGCGACAGTCTGGCTATAAAAAAAAATAATGACCATCTAGCTCTGATACCACTTGTTAGGATTAACCTTAGGCAGAAATAATAGTTACATGTAAATATAACCAATATTAGAAAATAATAGATCACATATAAGAGAACACGACATCAAGATTTAATATGGTTCACCCAATCCTTGGGCTATGTCCACCAACAAGAAGTCCAATATTATTATTATCCAGTGATTACAACCTAATTATAATATGTAATCCCTTACAGCTCAATACCACCACAAGAACCAATTTTATCATCGCACATTATGAAAATCCCTAACCCTAAGCCTTTTTATACAAGATTTTTTTCACTTACAAAATTAGGGCTAGAATAATAGAAAAATAGTAGCCAACAACTTTTACAATATTTTAGCTACCCTAGAACCCCACAAGGGCACTACCCCTTGACCCCGTCTTTGGGGTACTACCCCCAAACCCCTATAGAAACAATATGGGGAGAAAACTATGCCGAATAAGCCTTCAAGTCTGATTAGGCTCCACATCACAACAAAAACAAGTAGTCAGATGGAAAAAACTACTTTGTGGTAGTATCTGAACCTAAAAAAAGTAAAAACAAAGATGTATCCAATGGTGAAAACCTCCATGAGGCACCTGCGGATCAGGTACTTGGTAGTCTACCAAGCCATTTTTAGGATAGATCTTTGATTCTCATCGAACCTACACAACCTGTCAACTTGGGGACAAAGGAATCTCCTAAAATTATCCATGTGGCTCAATCATTGTCAACTAAAAAAAAGGAGAGTTTTTCCAAATTCTTTCAAGACAAGAAGATTAATTTTCCATGGATGTACTTCAATATTATAGGACTTGACATAGGTCATATCATGTATCATTTATCTATCTTTCCTAGTGTAAAACATGTTAAACAAAAACTGAGAAAGATGCATCCACATGTAGCCCTCTTGGTCAAAGAAGAGTTGGAAAAACTCCTAAGTGCAAACTTTATCGAAGTTATTGATTATGCAGAGTGGATTTCCAACATTGTACCTATGTCTAAACATGATAGGTTGATTCAAGTATGTATTGATTTCATAAATCTAAATAAAGCATGCCCTAAGAATGACTTTCCACTACCAAACATAGACATGATAGTCGATATGATGATAGGTTATGAAATGTACTCCCTAATGGATGGCTTTTTCGGGTATAACCAAATTAAGATTTCTCCACCTGATCAAGAAAAGATAGCCTTTACATGTGCTTGAGGCCTCTTCTATTGGAATGTCATGCCCTTTGGGCTCAAAAACACTAGTGCTATATATCAACGAGAAATGAACACCATCTTCCATGATATGATGCATAAAAATATGGAATATTATGTTGATGACACATTAGAAAAATCTAAAAAATGAGATAGACATATTGAAAACCTTAGTTTGATCTTGGACCATATGGAACAATTTTAACTTTGGTTGAATCCAAAAAAGTGTGCTTTTGGTTTTACATCTAGAAAATTGCTAGGCTACATTATATCAATAAAAGGCATTGAGGTTGATCTCGAAAAGGTACAAGAAATAATGGAAATGTCTCCCCAAGAAATATTAGTTAACTTAGAAGTCTGCAAGGACATCTATAATCCATTAGAAGATTCATTTCTCAGTTGGCTAATCAAGCTCAATCTTCTAACAAGAATTTTCATAAAGGCTCTACTCATATCTAGAATAAAGATTGCCAATAAAGTCTAGACCAAATCAAAGGATACTTATCTAAACCTCCAGTATTAATGCCACCCATATTGGGAAAACCTTTGATTTTGTACATCTCCACTATAGCTTCCTCTCTAGGAGAATTATTGGCATAGAGTGATGAGATTGGAAAAGAACATACAATATATTACATCAGTCACACTTTGGTGGCTTATGAGATAAAATATAGCAACATTGAGAAGGCTTGCCTTATAGTGGTCCTTCTCAAAAACTCAGACATTACATGTTGGCACATATAGTTCACCTGATTGCAAAAAATTGATCCCTTAAATACTTGTTGAGCAAAGTTGTGATTATCGACCATATGGCTAAATGGATGATGATCCTTTCAGAATTTGACATTTAGTATGTCAAACATAAAGCTATCAGGGGCTAGGTCATAGCTAACCAATTAGTTGATTTTCCACTAGAGGATACAACCCCTATGAAAATTGAGTTTCTAGATACCTTAATTATGTACATTACTAAGAGAACTTGGAAAATATTCATTGACGGTTCTCATACATAGAATGGAGTTGGATCAAGTGTCCTGTTGATCTCACCTCATGATTATACAATTCCCAAATCCTACAAACTCCTATTCCCTTACACCAACAACATTGCAAAATATGAGGCATTAAAAAATGGGATCACAATGGATCTTGAATGGAGAATCATCGAATTGCATGTCTTTGGAGATTTCCAACTTGTTATAAATCAATTAAATAATGAATACCAAATAAAGGATGAGAAGTTGATTGATGCTTTAAGGAACCATTTCACTTTTAAGACATTCTAGCAAATTCCTAGAGTAGAAAAGAAGGTTGCTAATGGTATGGCTACTCTAGCATCTATCCTCCAATAGTAAGAACACGAATCATGATTTGAGTTCCTGGTGGGAGAAGTATGTCATACTACCTATGATTTATCAGATAACTAGGTGATCTGCACACTATTGTAGGTCACAATTCCTCCCGCTGTGCAGCTATCTTCTTTTACCTACGTGATCAAGTTATTCTTGAAACCCTCTCACACAACCAAAAATGCCAACTCTTTCATAATACTTCACATTACACTTTGGTCTCTGGTGACTTGTATAGGAAGAGTCTAGACAGAACATTTCTTAGGTGTTTAGAGCTAAAAGAGTCTGAAAAAGGAACTTATTGAAGTCCATGATGACATTTGCGGGACACATTCCAATGGGCTTGCACTTGCTCAAAAATAACTTAGGGTGGGTTATTACTGGCCAACCATGCAAGCTGATACTATTCATTATGCCAAGTCCTATAAGAAATGTCAACTTCATGGCAACTTAATTCATGCTCCTGAACATGAGCTTATTCCCTCTATGACATATTGGCCATTTCAGCAATGGGCCTTTGATTTGGTCGATAAAATTCATCCAAGTTCATCGAGTGGCCACAAGTTCATCATTATAGCAACTGAGTATTTCACCAAATGGGTTGAGGCTATGCCACTATCCGCTACTACAAGTAGACATGTTGTCCTATTTAAACTTTACCACATCATTTTTCATTATGGAATTCCTTCCTCCATTGCTAATAATAGTGGAGGACAATTCAAGAACAAGGACCTCAAATAGTTGTGAAAGAAATTTAGAATCAAACAACATTGGTCCTCCATCTACTACCCTCAAGGGAATTATCAAGCTGAGGCCTCCAACAAAACATTGCTGAAAATCTTGCACTGAATAGTTCACAAATCTGAGAAGGACTGGCACTTATAGATCAATCTGGTGCCATGGGCCTATAGAACTATCATCTGTACTCCTACAGGGGCCATGCCTTTTTCTTTAGTCTATGGTTTTGAGGTTGTCCTCCCCTTAGAAGTGGAGATCCCCTCATTGTGAGTTTCCTTACATGGGTTGATAATTGACAAAGACCATAGGGCTATGTGAGTACAATAACTGGAAACCCCTAATGAATGCCACAAGGCTACTTTTGATCACATAAGGGCTTATTAGAAGCACATGTCTACTCAATATAACAAGAAAGTTCATCCTCATGAGTTTCATGTTGGTGCACTTGTGCTTAGAGAAAACCCTAAAAATTAGCAGAACCAAGAACAAAAAGGGAAGTTTGAACTTAACTGGTTGGGCCCGTACATTATCACAATAACATTTGGGTGTAGTGCTTATCAACTTTCTACTCCAAAAGGAGAATAACTGGTAGAGCCTATCAATGTCCTACATCTAAAGAAATTATATGCTTAGAGGCTCATTGCTCAGTTCTTTTGTATATACTTATTGATCCTGAAAAAATCCTAAAAACCAAAAATCATCTTGAAAAATAATCATCTTAGTGAAACCTAGCAATAGGTGCTTTGATGTATCACTAAAAATATTCAAAAATACAAAAATACAAAAAAATTGAAAAATACCTAAAAAAATCTACCAAGTTGTGAAAACCTAAAAATAGGCACTACTTGAGACTCTTGCACCTATGTTTATCAATCTCAATCACTCACTTTGTAACACATTTCCTAGCTTGGAATTGTTTCTTGTCCTCATCTTGGGGGCACAACTACTTAGCCTATTGAGGTATCATTATGAATTAGGGTTTCTTTGGCAACTCACAAAAAAATTGTTTCTCAACACTACCTCCTTTGACATCAAGTGTTTCTCAAAACTTTTTAGATAGTTTACCTATAGTCTCAGATGTTGTGATATTTCTCACTATCAGAACCAAGTCTTGAAGAAATGGCCAAGTGACTTACACACACACACACACACACTTAAAAAACTAAGCTATGATGAACTTTATCTACTTTTTTGTGTTGTCTATGATGATTTCTTTGCTATGTGTTCCCCCCCTAATAATATTTCAAGGATGTCATGGACTAGAAGACTGGGGGCATGGGGCATGTTTTTCTTGCTTTCTACTTGTGGGTATACTTTGTTTGTCTATGGTGTTTAAAGCATTCATGCTTGTCCTATTTGACACTTTGACTCACAAACGTATCATCCTTGATTATTTTTGCAAGATGCATTTAGGGGTTATCTTGGCACTTATTCCTTGATATAGGTGTAATCTCTCTATATTAAGCTTAGGAATTATAATCATGTAGCCATCTTGACTTATGTGTCTTTGATGCTTAGATTAGATTTCCACATTCCTATCTGATATCGATCATATTCATATCCTCATAGTTACACTAGTGATGGTTATATGATCTCATGATGTCCCTAATAAATGCTTAATGATGAAATTAGAGTCTAAATGTTATGTGTTTCTTGCTAGTAAACCACTTTGCATATTAGTTTACATTTTAGGTTCATTTCTAGCTTAGTCTTGCATTCCTACATATGGGGAGAGCTCTCTCTTCATCTTTTTTAGACATGTTGGATAACTACTTTCATACCTTCTTTTCTTTCTTCTTTATTATTGTTTTTCATCTTCTTGATCTTTTGCTTCACCTCTTTTTCTATCATGTCATCACAAGGGGTTAATCTAAACATCACATCTAATTTATCCAAGTGTTACATTTTACAAAAACATGAGTCTACATCATACACATGAGAGCTAAACATCATACTTGAGAGAGACCCATGGGCATAAAACAACACATACATGAGCAAGAAACTGAAACATCACATGGAAACTTAAAATGTTGAAACATCCATCAAAATGAGACAAGTACACAAAACTCTCGAGATCAAATCCAGTATCTCATATATATCCAAATGTGTCACTATACATATACAATGTGAGATCCAAAATCTGGATATCCATCTCAAAATACATGGGGTACAATAAAAATTTTATCATGATACATTAGTCTAGACCTAAGATTGACTCACTCCCTCTATAGCTGGTGGTGGCCCTAGTGGAGAAGCTTGTCTCCTATCTATTGGCTATACCAAACCCTATGATCTACTGGCTCACTCTGAGTAGTTTGAGAGTCGCTGCCTTGGCAGCACAACACCCCTATAGGTATCATAATAATATGCAACTCATGCACCATGATACACTACCTCTCACCTAACAACATCTCTCTCCTTGTGGATCTCATCCACTATCACCTGATCATCTATGAGCTGTTGATCTCAAACTACAATAGTTACTTGCGTTGCCTATAACTTAGCATTCATAGTTTGTAGCCTGACATCTCTCTCATCCTCACCTCTAACTGGCTACTTCACCTGCACCTCTACTCACTCCACTCAATGCCATCTCAATGGATGCTGCTGCTCCTCCTCCTCCTCATCCCTCATGGCCTGGGCCCACATCTGCCTCCTTCTAGTTTAGGAACTACCCCCAAGCTCCATCCATCCACCTCTCCCTTTGCCTCTGCCACCATCTTCCTCATCTCCCCCTACCCCACTATTACGAGTGGGGCATCTAGCTGAGTAAACCATGGGAAACAATGTCTCTACCTTGCATATAAATATTGTGGATCATCACCTGCATTTGCTACCTCTAGCCTATAATCCCAAGGCTCTTGCACTAATGCTGCTATCTCCTAGAGGGTTGTGTGATAGTCTAGCATGGGAAGCCAACCATGTGCCTCCTCTCCATGGAATCACACATAGGTGGTCATCTATAGAGAAACCACCTATCGCTCCACAAACTACCACCATACTTGGATGATCACAAATCACTCAATGATATCTGCATGCCTACTAACCAGGGATCGGCTATAATGCATATACTCTAGCTCCTAGGAGTCGGACCATCTATGGCATTATTAGTATGGCTGCCATACAAAAGAGGTACAATAATTTAGTACTTGTTGATGGTATGTCAGATCTTTTCTATGTGTCTAGGGCACAAAACCTCTATATTTGAATATATACGGCTGGCTATGCTCTCGTGATTGCACACATGGTTAGATCAAGACAATGCACTCCCACACCCATATCTGAGCCAGTATTGCCCCACATGCCCAAGAATTCTTGTCATGATATACAATCTCATGTAGCTCATGATACATATTTGCAAGGATCACCAGTCCCCATGTCATCCTCCATAATCATCCAATCAGGTTCGCTACTAATCGGCCACATCCTAGTGGGAAGCCCTTCTAACCCCCATTGGTAACCAGAGCCTGAACAACTAGAGAACAAATGAAACACTATAGTGGGTACTCATCACTATACTCATATATAAGATGCTCCCAACTTAAATGGCAGTCTAAAATGGTGACATCATAGAACATCTCCTACACCACTGCTCTCCACTCTGTCAAGGTCCGATCATAATAAATCTATGACATATAAAAAGCCTTACATTAGTATACCTCACGTGGATGTCAAAACCCCAAAATAAAAATGAGAAATCAAAACATTAGAACTCACTGGATCACCATAGCAAGGCACTCAAAGAATGTGATATACATCCTCCAACATAATCATTGCATCTCTAGTAGGTAGGTGAAAGGTGTTGTGCTTGTTATGCCATTGCTTGGCCAGTGTAGTCAACAACTCATGGTTCACTCATATGTGGGGCATCCATGTGACCCACTTCAACCCCATACTCGATATGATAACCTTCTTGTCATTTGTATGATGTTCTAAAACATGCCACCCCACCACTTTGGGGCCCCTAATAAGCAATGTAGGGAATACCATCTGCAAAACAATGGCAAAGAAACATCAATAACATTGCAAAACAATGCTCAAACCTTCAAAATTTAATTGAAAAATGCAAAAATTAGGTCATGCGATACTTTTTCCTAAATGCAGGCGATACTTTTTTTCGTCTAAGTATCACATGATAATTTTTATAATGCTAGGGTGATACCTTTTGCCTGGGCAATATTTTGCATCAAATCACATGACAATTGGGTATAGCTCATATGCCACAATTTTACAAAGGGCATGATACTTTTTTTCATACAAAATATCATATGATATTTCTCAAAGTACCTATGCAATACTTTTGAAATATCACACAATATTTTGTATTTAAAACACTAAAATATGTGAAAAAAGGCAATAAATGCATTAAAAATGAAAAATTGGTGACTTACTGTCACCTCATAGTTGGGAGGTTAGTTGTGTAACTGGTTGCATTCAAAATGGTGTTGATGGATCAAAATGCCAGCTAACACCATTTTCTCTCTCAAACTCACTCTAAGCTCTCCAAATTCACAAAAGACAATGATTTTGAAAATAACACTTGGACACCAAATATAGCCTTTTGACCTTATTTTGACTTATTTTTCAAACTCCTCAGAATTTCGCAAAAATTGCACCCCTGGCTAATTTTGACATCTTGGATCCATTTTTCGGATTGAAATCCAAGTTCATTTTGATAGTCAAAATCACATTTTAAATTCTACCTTCTATGCAGTTAGCTGACCTCTTAAGGTCTAATCTTGGAATCATCATTGGGGCATCTTCATTTCTTCATGTCTTCATCATTTCTACACTTCATATATTCTTCAAATCACTTTTTCATGTCTAAAATCACCTTTCTACTCAATTTGACCTAATTTTCATGCCTTATCCTTTGTGGTCAACTCTGGTCAAATTGAGGTAGTCTATCATTTCCTTATGGTCACTCTTTGGTTTTAATTATCTATCTATCACCATGGACTTTTCTATATCTCAACTTTCTCATATCTAGCTCATTTCTGCATCCCCTTTGCTCAGTTCAATTTTGATCCTGAGGGGGTAGAAATACTCTATTATTGCTTGCTACAACTATCTATTTCTTAGGAGCATATGTTTGATCTTCTCATTTGCTCTTGATCTATCTACTTTGATTGGTGTTAACATTCTGGTTGAGTGCATATATCATGTCTTTCCTAAGTGTTCAGTACTACTGCTATCTGTAGATACCTAAATCCTTTAGAAAATAAAGTATTTTTATTTTTTGAAAAAAAATTTGATGACATCATCATTAATTAATTAATTAATTAATTTATTTTTATGCCATTAAATCCCTTTATCTTAATTAAAAATATTTAATTAAGGAATCCCTCCCAAAAATGTTTAAATCTTATTTAAACATTATTTCCTTATTTATTAATTATTTAATTAATAAATTGACCAAAAAAACCAAAATAAATAAAAATTTTATTTTTTGCCCAAAACTTGGCCAATTTCCTTAAGACCACTAACCTCTTCCAAAATCTTCTAATCCTTCTTTAATTTTGATTAAAGGCTAATCTCATCATTTCCTACCCCTAATCCCAACTCAAAATATTTAATTAAGATTAAATATTAATCCTCATGTTTATTAAAATTTTTTTAATAAATATCTCCTCAACCCAAACCCTTGAAATAAATAAAACTTTATTTATTTCCTAAAAATCTAATTTATCCTCATCCTAAGAAGTTCTAGACTCTTTTAGAAAGTCTTCATCCTCATCCTAGGAAGTTCTAGACTATTCTAGAAAGTCTTTATCCTCATCCAAAGTCTAGAATCTTCTAGAAGACGTCTTTAAACCTAATCCTAATCCCCTCCTAACCTTGTCACATTCCCTAAACATGGGTTAAGACTTACTAACCCAAGCCAAAGTTAACAAATATCTCCTCCTTCACCCACCCTCATTAATTGCCATCCACTTGCCTATCCCTAAGCTAATCCTAAACCATCCTAATCCATCCTCTAATCATTTGCACAATCCTAAGCAAACTTAAGACCTTCCTAATCAAGCCCAAGTCGAAATTCCTCTTATCTCCCTCAAAATATCCCAACCATAAAACTTTATGAAGCCCACTAGGCCATAAATGACTCTTCCAAGCCCTTTCATTGCTCTTACAAGCCATTATGAGGGTCTTTATGAAGATTTTATCCATTGAGCCTCCTTTGTTGACTCATCCTTCCCCTTTCCTCCATCCTCTCACCCTGTGACATGTGTCACGTCCTGATTGGCTGTAAGGAAGCACAATCCATGTGCTCTCCTCTCATGCAATCTGAGCCCTTCATGAGCTTTTCCCCATCCTTGCATCTTAGCCCTCAATCCCTCAAGCCTCTTGCCTATAAATTGGATCCTTCCCCTTTGCAAAAGAACACAATCTATGAAGTAAAGTCATAATGCCATTTTAAGAAGCCATTTTACATCAAAACCATACACTCACACCCAAATTCCAACTCCATTTGAAGCCCTTTTTGAAGCATAAGCTTGAGCATACATCCTATCTATTTAGACAAAGCCACTCAACAAGAGAGCTTCTCATTGAGAGAGCCCATTAATGGCTCATATTCTCAATTGAGAGCTCATTTTAGTCTATCTTGAAGTTTATGAATTTTGTTTAGTTTGTAGAAGCTTTATTTAAATTTGGTTTCTATTAGCATACTAACATTGCTCATATACACTATCAGGCTATTCATTCATGATTTGCTATCTCTTTCTGCATTCCATTCTTTATAATTAGATATCTATATCTACTACTACCTACTTGGCTTCTATATTATTTGACATCATGTGTTCCCAGATCATTCACATGTTAGTCAAAGAGGGAAAAATTTAATCGCCCAAAAATGATCATCTAGACTATTAGCCCCCTTCTTAGCATTTTGGCTAAATTATTTAATCATTTACCTAGACCAAATTGCTAGAAATCATTTAATTTGATTATAACCTATAGTTTGACTATACTATCCTAAGTTCATTATTTGATTAGAAGAATATTTCCCTTTTTAATTAAATAAAACCCCCCTTTCATCTAACGCACTCAATGTGCACAAATAAAGCATTATTTCTATTTTGCAAATTAAAGGAAAAGACTCTTTTTGTCTCATATACAAAGTCAACTCTTTGTTTATTGATTGACTTGTGTGTGCACATGGATCAATCTTATTTTAAAACTCCACCCTTGATCTTCCATCATCTTGACCTTGATCTCCACCGTCTGTATGACTTTAAAAGAGAGAGAGCTTTCCCCCTCAAAGGATCCAAACTCTTGAGTATTGTTATGCTATAGGTTTACCATTAGAATTCTTGAGAGCATTTGTGGAGAACTTCCATTTTCTTGTCTACATTCTCTCATACCATATCACTTTAGCTTAGAATCATGTTGCATGTTAGTTTAGTTTCTATTTTTCTATAATCTAGTTTACATAGCTTAATAGTTGGATTGGTAACACTCTCATTGTTGTTAATGTTTTCACAAAAGTTTGCACCCTTGTCCAAAGTTTTTACCTAAGGACAACCTTGTGAAACATGGAAATAGCCTCCAAGTTGTGGGACTTGAACTATGAGGTTGAGTCTCCGAAGAAGGCCAACTTTCTTTTCTATTAGGATGCACCTAGCTACTCTTAAGAGGAAAAGGGAGAAGGAGATGCAAGAAACAAAATCTACCCAGTCTATTCTAAGGAGGTGATACACCAAAATAGAATGTTCAAACCAATCTCTGCCCATATATGTACTATTGAACCATCATAACACCAAAAGATATACACATCCAAACTTTTTTTAATCTAACAATCACATGCTAATCAAAAAACCCAAATAAATGATGCAAGGAAAATGAGATTCACTTATATATCATTCATAGGCCAGAGATATATAGTCATGCAAAATTGTAGATATCCACAATACACCAATGAGAGGCAAATAGTTCTTGCACAACACATCAATGGCTGAAGGAGATAAAGAAAAATGTCATATAGTTTAGAGGCAAAGGGGATTTACAATAGCAAGCTAGAGCAATGCTAGAGAAATAGAGAGGGTCTGACCATTACAAAAATTACAAAATCTTCCCTTATACCTCAGGCATAACTAAGATATTTTCTGCCCTAAACCAAACTCAACCACTACATCTAGCAGTTACTACAAATCTGGAAGAAATCTGATCATAGAACAACTCTAGATGTAATAGTGATAGGAAGAAAAACAAAATCAATGCATCCAATTGTAAGAAAATCAAATCCAAAAGATATGATTATTGCATGTAATAAAGAGGCACGAAGATGCATTAACACCATGGAACAAGGCCCAAAATGTTGGTTAGCATTGGAGAAACAATCCTTGTAACTTTTCATGGCCACAATAAATAATTCTTCACCACTATCAAAGAAAACATGGGATGGGATACGACGCAAGTTAAGCCATTGCAAAAATACAAAGTTGACCTGCATGGAATAAATTTGATTTGCCCAATTGCCCAAAAAAGATGTGAATCATCGATGTAGATCTTCATTTGAAATGAATGGCTCAGATTCTACAAAAATATCCCCAAACAATGAATAAAACCCAATTGTAGATCCAAGATCTTCCTTTATAACCATGGATAGCTGAGATGCACTCATAATATACCGAAGATGCTTTCAGGATCCAACAACCATCATATCTTTACAAGAACAAAGGGAAAAAATGTTAAAATATGACCACCATCCAATCTTACAAGTCTGGCGTAACATCATAAACCTTATGTTTCACATCCTCAACTCTATGCCACATTATAATATTGGAGGACCTTATGTTTCACTTTACCGATTCTATGATGACCTTTTCTATCATTTTGATATTACGATCTTATGATAGACCACCTTGTCGTAGCATCTTACCTTTACAATTTGGGCTCCCCAATCTTACAACCACCATAACATCACAACATAGCATAAGAAGGATCCACCACGTGGTATGCAATAGTAGGTCAGCACATTTCATGAATATTCGGTTGAAGAGGTAGCAAGAATTTCATGATTCTAGAAAGAGTAGAAAAGTCATCCTCCAAAATGGTGAAGTTGGTTAACATGAAATGTTAACCTCAGCAGAAAATGCATGTTAATCCACAACTTGGCACATGAAGAAATTGAACTACCTTGGCACATGAAGAAATTGTGATAACACAATATGTTAACTTGACCAAAAAGTGTGTTAACCCACATCAAAGAATCTAGCCCATTGAAGATCTCTCAGATCGGTTATCAATGATGAGATAAATAGGGGGGAAAATTGGCCAACATTCTTGGTAACTTAGAGGGGATGCTTGCCTTCTAAGAATAGACTAGTAGCCTTAAGTGATCCATTGGGCACAGAGTCACTACCAAGAATTGATGCACTATCCCACCTACAACTTCACAAAATCTGCAACTAGCAAAAAACAAAACTCTGGGGAGCTCCGAAAAGCTTAGAATGACTACAAAAAAGGGAGAAAATGTGCTTGTGCACTTATTAGAAAGCAAAAAATATGTTCTAATATGTACAAAAAGCCTTTAACCTCCTCTAAAAGCAAGGTTTAAGGTGAATCCCATCAACTGGGATTGAGAGAACTTCACCATCAAGCCTGGATAGCTGAAAAGTGTTGGCCTCTTTACAACTGGTGATAGTATATGGGACACTCCACATAGCATCAAATTTGGAGTGCCTACCTAGTTTGGCTCTATCAACATCCCACTTCAGGACAAGGTCTCCTTTAAAGATTCTATCCATAGCCTTTTTGTCAAAGCTTCTTTTGACTTGTTGGTGATGTACCTCAAGTGTATGCATAGCTTGTTGTCTTTTTTCCTCTAGTTCCATTATTTCAGCTAGCCTAACTATCATAGCATCATCTTCAACTAGCTCCAATTGATGAGCTAGTTCAATAGAGGGAAACTCAAGTGAAATAGGAAGCTCGTGGTACATCTTTGCCAATATAGTAGGCCCCCATGCCATCCTACATGGTTAGGAGATCATATCATACACCAGTCGACCCCATCCTAGCAGGAAGCCCTTCTGGCCTCGGTCTGTCACCAAGGCCTGGGCTACCAAAGAGCATAACAAGTTGGGAAAAGGATAATCATATCCATACTTGGTCATCAATCTCTCCCAACTCAAGTGATAGTCCAAAATGGTCACATCCTGGAATAGCTCTTACACTCGCACTCGTCCCTCTGTCAGGGTCGTATCATAGTACACATGTGTCACCATCAAACTTGACATCAGTACACTTGGCATCCAACATCAAAATTGCTAAATCAACAAATTACTAATCAAGCAACTTATCAGCTCGCCATGGCATGGCACTCACAGAATGTGTTATACATCCTCCAAGGTAATAGAGGCCTCGCCAGTCGGTAAGTGAAAGGTGTTATGCTCACTATGCCACCTCTCTAACAGCACACTCAGTAAACTGTGGTTTGCCTGAATATGGGGCATCCGTACAACCCATCGCAAGCCCATAGCAGCTAGAGTAGTCTGCTCATCATCACTCAAATGATCTACAATGCACAAACCCACCACCCTGGGAGCTCTGATCTGTAATGCCGGGAATAACTCCTGTCCAAGTAAAACATACAACCATCAGTAATAGTCACATGAAGAAAAAAGCATTAAGAAAAGCATCAAAACCATCAGTACGACACTTTTTACATGTAGTGTGTAACACACTTTTCTGCAACAGTGTCACACGACACTTTTTTTGAAGTTGTGCGACATAATTCTATCGTGCAATATTTCACACCATTCCATGCGACATTTGGGTATACCCGCAGCGACACTTTTCCTAGGTGGTGAGATACTTTTTTTGAAAAAAAGTATCGCGCGATAGTATTTCAATGCCCGTGTGATACTTTAAAAGTATCGTGCAATTTTTTTCTAGAAAACCCTTAAAATGTGTGAAAAGCTCACAAAAGCGACAAAAAGCGACAAAAAGGTAATTACTTACCGACGCCCCATATCGCTCTAGCTGGTTGTGCAACCGGGTGCACTCAAAACAATGTCGATGAAGAGGAATGTTCACTTGAGCCATGATGCTATGTGGACCACTCACAAAATCTCTCAAATCACAAAAAGACAACTGAATAGTGAAAATGGCACTTGGACCCCTTTTATAGCCTCCAACCTCATTTTGACCTAATTTTCAAACTCCTCAAAATTGGGCAAAAATTGCACCCCTAGCTAATTTCGACATCTTGGATCCATTTTCGGGATTGAAATCAAAATCTGAGTTCATCTTGATGGTCAAAATTGCATTTTAAAATTTTGCCTTCTTTTGAGCAGTTAGCTGACCTTTTGAGGTCTAATCTTCAAATCATTGTTGGGGCATCTTCATTTCTTCATGTCTTCATCATTTCTATGCTTCATATCTACTTCAATTCACTGTTTCATGTCTAAACTCACCTTTCAGCTCATTTTGACCTAATTTTAATGCTATATCCTTCAAGGTCAACTCTAGTCAAACTGGGGCATTTTATCAGTTTCTTATAGTCATTCTTGGGTTCTAACCATCTATCTGTCATCTTGGACATTGCTATATTCTAATTTTCTCATGTCTAGCTAGTTTTTGCATCCCCTTACCTCATTTCAATTTTGATCCCAAGGGGGTAGAAATACTCTATCGCTGATTGTTACAGATATCTATTTCTTAGGAGCATTTGTTTGACCTTATCACTTGCTCTCGATCTATTTGATTTGCTAGGTGTTAGAATTCTTTTCAGATCCTAACATCATCTTCCTAGTGTTCAGTACTACCGCTATTAGGCTGTGCATTCGGGACTTGCTATCTATTTTTGCATTTCATTCTTTGAAATCAGACATCTATATCTACCACTGCCTACTTGGCTTCGATTTTCTTTGACATAATGTGGTCCTAGATAGATCACACATTAGTCAAAGAGGGGCAAATGTAATCACCTAAAAATGGTCATCTAGACTATTAGCCCCCTTCTCAACATTTTGGCTAATTTAATTTAATCATTTACCTAGACCAAATTGCTAATAATCAATTTATTTGATTATAACCTATAGTTTGACTATGCTATCCTAAGTTCATTATTTGATTAAAAGAACATGTCCCCTTTTAATTAAATAAAAGGCCCCATTCTTCTAACCCACTTAAAGTGCACACATAATGTCCTTTTTCTATTTTACAATTAAAAGAAAAGGCTTGTGAGACTTTTTGTCTTATATGACAAGTCAACTTATATTCTGTTGGTTGACTTGTGTGTGCACATGGATCAACTCCTCTTTTCAAATTCCACCGTTGATCATCCACCATCTTCATCTTGATCTCTACGTCCATACGACTTTAAAAGGGAGAGAGCTTTCCCCCTCAAAGGATCCATCCTCATTTTGAATATTGTAATGCTGCAGGTTTTCTAACAGGTTTCTTTGGAGCTTTGTGGAGAACTTCTCATTTCTTGTCACATTCTTTCATCCACTTCATATTAGTCTTAAGATCATATTGCATGTTAGTGTAGTTTCTTTGCAAATAGTTAGATCACATAGCTTAATAGTTGGATTTGTAACATTCCCATCTCATTTTAGCATAGCTTGCATTGTGCATCTCATCCTAATATAGTTTCATTTTTGTATTGCATGATCCAAGAGTTCTTTGACACTAGCATTCTTGCTCTTGTCTAAAGAATCTCCCATTTTGTGGTTTACTAGTAAGGGCTGCGTTTCTAAGGCTCAACTAAGAGCTCTAAGTTGGCATTCGAGTTTTCCAATCTATGGAGAACCTCAGATAGAATGGTTTAGAGAAGTGCACCTTTTCTAGTGTATAGTTCTCAAATATATTCCATATTCTAATGCTCAAGAGCATATATGATTTCCAACAAAAGATTTGGCATTATTTGATATGATAGTTGAAGGAACACCAAATCTAGTTACTATTCCATCAAGGAACTCAACCACTAAAACCTTTGTTGCATCTTTTAGAGCTACTACCTCTATCCATCTTGTGAAATAATTTGTGGCTGCTAAGATCCATTTATGACTAGCACTAGAGGGTGGATTTATTGGGCCAATCAAATCCAAACCCCATTGAGCAAAAGTTTCATCAACTTGGATGGGATGGAGAGGAAGGGCAGTCAGTCTTTACTTTCTTGAGAAGAAAGCACATTTCTCACATCTTCTCACCCACTTGTTGCAATCATTGAAAAGAGTTAGCCAATAATAACCAGCCCTCATTATATTCATTGTTGTAACCCTAGCTAAGAAATGACCACCAACAAGCCCATCATGTAACTCTTTTAATAGCCTGCTGATCTGATCCATTTTGATACATCTCAATAGGAGTCCATTAGAATCCCTCTTGAATAGTATTCCATCCACCAAGAAATAAGGAATAGGTTGCAATCTGAATAATCTTCTCTTGGCTCTATTCAAGCCTTGTGGATATCTTCCCTCTATCAAGAAGGTAATCATGTTGTGCAACCAATCATTTTGATTTTCATTCTCTACTAGTTGCTCATCCTGTATTAAGAGGGCAACCTCCTTGAGTGTCTCAAAAGAGGAGACCATTTTCTCACACAATCCTTTGCCTCTCACAAGTTTGGTAATCATGATATCAATGTCATATTCCATGACTTTTGTGATCCACCCATATCTCTTTTCATTGATGTCTTTGTTTAGCAAGAACTCCTTTACACTTGCATGTGGAACCAAGAGCTGGATCTTGTTGTGGGACAATAGATGTCTAAATTTTTTGAGAGCCCTTACAATATCAAGGACCTACTTCTTTATAGAGTTGTATCTACCTTCATAATCTTTAAGCCCCTCACTAAAGAAAGCAACGAGCTACTCCAAATTCTCATCATTCAACTGTGTTAGAATAACTGATATACTTGACTCTCCTCCAAGGGAATAAATGATAAAGTCTCTATCAAACTTGTGATTGACAAGAGTGGGAGCTGATGCAATTGATTTTTTGATCTCTTCAAAACTAGCCTTCCCATCTTTGGTCCAAGTGAACACCATGTTCTTCTTCAACATAGCTGTGAGAGGTTTCACTGTGGAGGCAAGATCAGGGATGAACCTTCTTACGAAATTGGTCCTACCAAGAAAGCTCTACAAGCCTTTCTTATAACTTGGAAGCAAGAGAGAAAGAATTGCTTCTACTCTCTCTAGATCTATTGTTAGCCCATTTCTTGATACAATATGTCCTAGGAGCTTTCCTTGGTCAGTAGCAAACACACACTTCTTGGGATTTAGGGACACACCATACTCTCTGCATCTTTCAAATACTTGTCTTTAATGATCAAAATGATTTGCTACATGCTTTGAGAAAATAGTTATATCATCGAGATAGACTAGCACAAAATCTTCCAGTACACCCTTGAAGGACATCTCCATTGCCTTCTAAAATGTCGCACTTGCATTGGTTAGTCCAAATGGCATTTTACAATAAGCATAGGTACCCCATTTGGTAGTGAATGTTGTGTTATATCTGTCCGAATCTTGGACTAACACCTAATTATAGCCTGAAAAACCATCTAAGAAAGAGAACCTTTCTGAGCCACTAACCTTGGATAGAATTTGTTCCATAGAAGGAAGGGGATGGTGATATTTAAGAGAAGCCTTATTAAGGTCTCTAAAATCTACACACAATCTAATTTCTCCATTCTTCTTTCTAATAGGAACAAGATTGGCTACCCAGGAAGAGTGTTTAATAGGAAAAATGATATTGGCTTTTATAATTTTGGATAGTTCTTTTCTCATTAAGGGTTCGATCTTTGGGTTGATTGGGCTTTGTTTTTGTCCAACAAGTTTAGCATCATAGTTTAAATCTATGGTATGCTAAAATAAACTTGGGTCTAAACCTTTTAAGTCTTCATATGTCTAGGCAATAACATCATTGAATTCTTGACATAAATTAATGAAAACCTCTTGTTCAACATTAGTGCATACCTTTCCCAAGTTAAGAGTCCTTCCATTACCAACAGTGATAGGTGTGTAGTAATCCCTCTTTGCAATTGTTAGTGTAAATAATTATTATTTACACTTTACTTAAGTTTATCTAGGATAAATGTATTATTTTATTATTTCTTAGGTTAGACACCTAGGAGTTTGCATACTCATATGAGTTGTCTTGTTGACAACACAGGAGTAAGCAACTCTAATTTAGCACATGGTGTCTACAACACTGGACTTTGCATAAACAATTGAGTTGTCATGTTGACAACACAATTGTTCACACTCTTAATTAAGCACATGGTGTCTACAACATAATTTTACATGACACACCTTTGTAGGCTTATCTTCTCATAATCACACTAACTCTTGTTCTTAATGGAGGATAACCCAATCTTGTTGGACATGTGCTTAGTTGTGAGTCTTATCATATTGTTAACTCCTAGACATTTTGGAAGCATTCTAGAGGCCTTTATATATAGGCACTCCTAGTGTACTATACATCAATTGAATATCATACTGTTATTCCGATCATACTCTATTGGTCTATTTTGTGCTAGTTATTGTGCTTCTTTGTCTTGGGTGATTTTTCCCTAAGGAAAATTCTTACATGGTATCAAAGCCATAGAGGCGTCATTTCATAGCCATTGGAGACCATTCTTGCTTCATCTCTTTGAGGACACCTCTATTCAGATATGGAGTATCCACAAATATTGGCAGCATCTAGAGCCAAAGCAGACCTCACCATTGTGTTTGGATCATTGATTCGGTAAAATTTGACTATAAATTTGCCTATGCTGGGTTATAATCAAATTTGAGGAAATTTTTTTTTGCAAACTGGCACCCGAAGGCCCCAATTTGCAATCTGATATGATCATTTTTAGATCAGCTTAATTTATTTTTAGATCTATATTCATTTTCTCTACAGTTTCTAAATTTGTATTTTCAAAAAAAAAATTAGGCCATCAGACCTGCAAATAAATTTTTTTTTTATAGGAACTTGGTGGTCAAATTTTGGCCCTTGCAGGTGGAATATTCACTACACATTGCAACATATTCCTTTAATATACTGGTGGTTACACAACCATTCCTGGGGACATATTCCTTGCAAATTCTAGCCAACTCAAACCAACAACATACACACTTAGGTGGCCATTGCATTTGATTTATCTTCCATGGGCTCTTTCTTTTAAAAACTCCTTGTACTGCGGTGTGAGCAATGTGGGACTAAATGTCTCGCTCAACTTCCCACCCACCAGCACTAGAGATCCCAACCCATAGGCTTTTTAATTTTTAGTGCTGACCTTTTCATAGCTCCCTACTAGTGCACTCACCGAACTTACTTTTTGGCCCTCGTTGTTAATCTCTCTGGTGCTCTTTGTGACAGCCACACAACATAAGCTGCAACACTCCACACATTAGCCCATGGTGTAGTTTGCCACAAAAAATAGCTCAATGCCATGTGGTAATCCCATGTCCCTCCATGTGGTGACACCTCATTGACCAACTCACTTGCCATGCGGTGCTTCGGCTACCTCCACGTTAGCAGCTACCTTGCCAGCTCCACACAAGCTGTCATACATGTCTGTACAAAACACATCAGATCTGTATATTGCCATGCAAAGCTGATTCATCCTGCCATGTTAACCCTATATATATGATCCATATAGCTAACATTAGTAGTGACATCATCTACCACATCATCAGGTAGGGCCAATTTTTTGCTGACATAAATATGTCACTATCTTAAATTTGACAACCATTTGACCATAATCCATAGGCCAAACTAAACTACTATGATGACCATTTGGACATCAAATTTAACCTTGCAGTTTGCTAATCAGACCCCTATCCAGATTCAATTTTGATTTGACAATCCGACTTTGGGAGGCCATATCTTAGTCATTCGAGCTCCAAATTAGGTGCAATTTTTTTAAATTTTGGCCAACATTTCCTTAAAAAATTAGTGGTGCTATTATTTTCTAGTTTTGGTGTACAAATTTGTTAGAAATTATAGTTTTTGGTGTCTATACTTGTCCAATCCTGCATTTTACACCTTCAATTGCTTCGTACAGGCTCATCTAGACTCCAAATCAAGTTCCATTTTTTTTGAAAGTGAATAATTTTTTGTCTACTTTCTAGATTTGCAATCAAATTATAGGCTTGTGTGGACAAAAATACCACTTTTAGAATTAGGTTATTTTCTACATTATAATGCTTTGATGAAACTTTAGAATTGTTGTATATCTAAGATACCTTGTAAAGATCTAGATTTGAACTCCAAAAAGAAGGTTGTAAATAGTAAATTAGAAGTCCACTAAGGCCAAAATTGGCAAGTGGCTATTGTATTCAGATTAAGTATACAGTGCCAAAATCTTTCGTTGGGGGGGGGGGGGTTGATTGAGTGAATAGGGGGGTGTCTCTTGGTTTTTTGTTCGTCTTTTCCTATTGTTATCTTTCATTTGTTACATCATTGGAAATCTTAACATTCCAAAATTAACACCACATAACTATGCCACATGATCTATTCAAATATGGTGTAAATTGATGAATGATGAAGTTTCTCAATATGTAGATGGTTCCCTTCCTAAACCAATAGATGATAAAGTATCTCAAAGTGATATCGAAGCTTGGGTAAAGGTACATAAGAAATCCCTAAATGATATTAGGATGGGGGTTTAAGACAAGATCCTCTATTAGACCATGAAGTATGATACATCCAAGGAAGCTTGGGATGCCCTCAAAAACGTATATGGTAAAGTGACTAAGGAGGATGTTTACAAAAGTGAGGATGAGCTTATCTCCCTAGATCCTAAGACCTTTGACTCAATATAGGATTTTATCATTAAGGTCAATGAATTAAGAACAAAGCTTGATGATTGTAGTAGTCCTATTAAAGATGACAGGTTGATCTATCCCATTATAATAAGTTATCATCTGAGTACTCCAAATTTGTCTCTTTTTTCAACACCACAAAGACTACCTTAGGAGATTCCTATATGAAAATAAATTTTGATGATTATGCTTAGCTGTTAGAAGATGAAAGAACTAAGTTGCAAACAATGGGGATTCTCAAGTCTTCAAAGTCTAAGGCATTGGTGGCTAATAATGAGGGTTCTCAAAATTTAGCTGGTCAAAGTTCAAACAAAGGAAAGGGAAAAAAGAAGAAGTGGAAGAATAAAAAACAAGAGGATATAGAGAAGACAACACCAACATCAAATCAACAACAAGGCAAGTCTTCCTCAAATACCAACAAAAATGGGGACACTAATCAAGAGAAGAAAAAGTATGCCTATTGTAAGAAGATGGGTCATGATGAACATTGGTGTTATCATAAACAGATTGATGAGTTGAAAATCATCATGAAGAAACACAATGTTCTACTACCTAATGCTTATAAGGAGAATTGATCTTCATCTTCAAATTCTAAGGGAAAAGGGCATGCTTTACTCACAAACATTGTTAGTTAGGAAGAATGGATCATGGATTTAGGTGCCACACATCATATGGGTGCATCAAAGAGAGATTTTTCTTCCATGACACATTCAGAGGTATGATACATCTTTGTAGGTGATGACACTAAGGTGGAAGTTGAAGGTGAAAGTGTAAAGGTGAAGTTGAAATGAATAATGGAGTGTTCGAGGATGTTCTATATGTTCCTAATCTTACCTCCAACCTTCTTTCAGTCTACCAAATGACTCACTATGGAGGTGGAAGTAAAATTGAATTTATTCTAGATTAAGTGGTAGTAAAAAGCATCAAGGATGACTCTATGATTGAAATAGGTGAAGCCAATCATGATTCAAGGCTTTACACTTTCTCCTCCTTTGTGCCAAAATCAAATGCACAAGCCTTGTTATTACATTCAAATGTAGAAAGAAAACTATGGCATGAGAGATTTGGACATTTCAACTAGGTCAATGGTCTACCTCAAGTGTAGTTTTTAGAATGTGTTTGTTCACGTTGCTCACTTGGGAAACATCTAGAAAAATGTATGAAAAGGGGAAGTCTTGGAGAGCACAATATGTTCTTGAAATGGTTCATAGTGATGTGGTGGGCCCATTTCCAGTACCATCATTTGGAAAGTCTCGCTATGCACTCACCTTCATAGATGACTACTCTGACTTTACTTGGGTTTTCTTCATGACTCATATGAGTGAAGTGTTTGAAAAAATTCTCAACTTCAAGGTTCAAGTAGAAAAGTAGTTAGGGAAAGCCATCAAAGTTCTTTGAATAGATAATTGGGGGGAGTATCTGAACACAAGACTAATAGACTTTTGCACTCAAGAGGGAATTGACCTTTAACATTCATTACCATTTACACCACAATAGAATGGTGTTGCTGAAAGGAAAAATAGAACTCTCAAAGAGATGACCACTTGCATGCTACTAAACAAGTCTCTTGATCAAGTCTTTTGGGTTGAAGCAATGAATTGTGCTAACTATATATAGAATAGAAGTCCTCATAAAGCTTTGGATGGTGTAACTCTTTTTGAAGCATGAACTAGTAGGAAACCTATGGTTAAGCACTTCAAAGTCTTTGGTTGTCTAGCATGGGCACGAATACCTCCACAGAAATGCAAGGCATTAGAAGCACAAAGAAAACCTTGCATCTTTGTTGGATATGTGGACTCACATAGAGCCTACAAGTTAATGGATCTAGAGACACATGACATATTCTATGAGAGGAGTGTACATTTTGAAGAAAGGTTTGCAAGCTTTACTTCTTCAAATCCTCCTTCTTCCTTCATTGAAGAGAGTGATAGTGAAACCATTGACTTGGAAGATGTTTGTCCCCAACCAACATAGAGGCATAAACTAATTGAGATTGAGGATACTCCTACTACATCTTCTTCCAATATACCTAGATAGGCTAAGTAGACATTGGATGCAGCAGGACCATTGGTAGGGAATCCTTCAGATAATAGGAGGACAAGATCACAACACAACTCACTCCCACATGCTTATATTGTAATTTCTTCAAATCCACAATCATTTAAAGAAGCATCAGGCACTCTAGAATGAGATAGAGCAATGGAAAAAGAATATAATTCTCTTATGAGAAATGATACATGCGACTTAATCTCTCTTCCTAAGGGAAGAAAATTGGTTCGGTGTAAGTGGATCTATTAGACCAATTTGTAGCAGATGAGAGTGTTGATAAATATAAGACTCAACTTGTTGCAAAAGGTTTCTCTTAAGTACTTGAATTGATTACACTGAGACCTTTGCACCAATTGCAAAGATAGAATTCATTCGCTTGATACTAGCTATATCAGTAGCTCAGAAATGGGTTGTTCATTAGATGAATGTGAAAAGCACATTTTTGAATGGGAATCTTTATGAGGAGATATATATGGAGTAGACATAGGGATTCATCCAGGATTCTACCATGGTTTGAAAATTAAAGAAATCTATCTACGGACATAAGAAGCTCCTAGAGCTTAGTATGCTAAGATGGATTTCTTCCTTCTCTCAACAAGGTTCACTAGATGTCATTCTGATCAAAATGTCTAGATTCTTCAAAGGGATGATTCATATTTGCTTCTTGTGCTTTATGTTGATGACTTGATCATTATATGAAGTGCAACATCTATTATTGATAGTATCAAAGCTACTTACAAGATAGGTTTTCGATGATAGACTGGGGTCTACTACACTATTTCCTTGGTATAGAGATATACCAATCTTCATCAGGGATCACCTTATCACAACCCAAGTATGCTCTTGATCTACTTGCTCAATTTCACATGAGTGACTACAAGGCTACACCTACTCCCTTTCTTTCAAATTTTAAGTTAGAAACAAAGTGTTCCACTCTACTTGTTGATGCAACTTTGTATAGACAATTGGTTGGAAGCCTCGTCTACTTGACACATACATGCCCTAATATCTCATTTGAAGTTGGCATGGTTTCTCACTTCATGCAAGAGCCACATGAACTTCATTGGAAGGTAGCCAAATGAATCTTGCACTATATCCACATGGGATAGTTATGTAGCTAGTACAAGACTTCAATTAGTGGGATATATAGACTTAGACTATGTAGGAGATATTGATTCTTACAAGTCTACTTCAGGATATATGTTTCATCTTGGTTCTGGCACCATTTGTTGGTAGAGTAAAAATTAGAACACCATTTTTCTCTCATGACTAAGGCTAAGTAGAATAGTCATCTATTGTGATAGCCAGAGTGCTATTGCGATCTCAAAACATCCAATGGAACATCAACACACCAAACATATTGAGGTTCATATGCACTACATCAGAGAGCTAATTCATGAGCAAGTTATCACATTGTAGTATTGCCCTACTGAGCAACAGGTAGCTGACATCTTCACCAAGCCCTTCATGGAGGTCAAGTATATTCATTTGCGAGATCTCTTGGGGGTGAGGGATTTTTCACCAGGGGGGTCATATGATCCTTCTTTTCTATATTGTACATATCTCTCTTTTTAGGGGAGGGTTTTTCCCATGAGGTTTTCCCTCTTTCTCTATTTGCAAAGATATTTCATTACATTTCAACATTGCATTTGTACTTGGGTACCTAACATGGCCTAGTAGCCAGGACCCATTATGCATTTCATCATAGCTTTTGTGAGCTTAAGTGCATTTACCTAAGTTGCACTTAAGGGGGGGTGTTAGTGTAAATAATTATTATTTACACTTTACTTAAGTTTGCCTAGGATAAATGCATTATTTTATTATTTCTTAGGTTAGACACCTAGGAGTTTGCATACTCATAAGAGTTGTCTTGTTGACAACACATGAGTAAGAAACTCTAATTTAGCACATGGTGTCTACAACACTGGAGTTTGCATAAATAACTGAGTTGCCATGTTGACAACACAGTTGTTTGCACTCTTAATTAAGCACATTGTGTCTACAACATAATTTTTTATGACACACCTTTGTAGGTTTATCCTCTCATCATCACACTAACTCCTGTACTTAATGGAGGATAACCCACTCTTGGTGGACATGTGCTTAGTTGTGAGGCTTATCATATTGCTAACTCCTAGACATTCTAGAAGCATTCTAGAGGACTTTATATATAAGAACTCCTAGTGTACTATACATCAATTGAATATCATATTGTTATTCTGATCATACTCTATTGGTCTATTTTGTGCTAGTTATTATGCTTCTTGGTCTTGGGTGATTTTTCCCTACGAAAAATTCTTATAGCAATCAAGTTTGAATCTTTTCCTTTTGTTTGATCATTAGTGTTGAAAATTCCCTCTAAGGTGACTAGACCTTTAGACAATTTGTTGGAGTTTAGGTTCATAATTTGGTCCTCATACTAACTTTGCAACTTGGACTGATTTCTAGTAGAGAACTCTGCTTCATTTTGTAAAAAGTTAACAATTTGTAAATCAGAATCAAACACTTGCCAATTTGTGAAATTGTCATGGACAAGAGGCCTTACAACAATTGTGATTTGTTACTTCTTTTCATCAGCAACACGCTCTAGTATATCATAATGAGCACAAATGGCTGCAAGCTTGTCAACATGTTTGTTTTTTATTTCTTGGCACACTCTAAACATTGGCAACCTAAAAGCCTTCAAGTAGATCTTAAACTCTATGTTTGTATGATTTGAGAAGGTTGTTCTTCATGACATTCTAATTCTTGATTTCATTAACAACCACCTCACTATCTCCAAGTACCTTTAAGAGCTTGATACCTCTCCTTTGTGCCAGTTGGAGACCTTGGATTAGAGCTTCATACTCTGCCACATTATTAGTGCAACTAAATTGGAGCCTAAAGGATAAGTAGTATCTTTCTAATGTAGGAGAAATCAACATCATGTCAGTCCCTGATCCATTTTTATTTCTTGATCCATCAAAGTACATGCTTCATATCCCACTCATATCTTCTTTGGTTTTTATAAAGTTAGGGACAAGAGCATCCTTCTCTGATATACAATATGTACCAAGGCCATTCTTGAGGGTTTCTCATATAGGATCAAACTAGTATGGATTAGCCCATTCATGTGGGAGAAAATTAGGTATCATTGCTAGAGAAGTAGCAGGCTCATCTACTATATCATTTTAAGCTATCTCTAAGATGGAATAATTCATTTTTATGGGGCTAGGGGTATAGGGCTTAGTGTGATGGAGGAATAAAGGCTCTACTCCAATTGAAGCCTTAGTTCCATATCCTATTCTGAAAAACATGTATGACCAAATCAGAAGATATGTAGCCACCTATTTGGGTAGTGAAATCCCTTGAAATATAGATGGAAAAATATGGCTTGACTTCAGCAACTGATATATCTTTGACTACAGTACAACCAGGGCATGTGTGTAGGGCCATTTCCACATTCTTAAGGATTCCTATAGTCTTGACAATACTACCATCCAACTATAATAAATCTCTAGCAATGGGCTCATATTTCATTTTTAAAGCATCAACAACACACTTGGACATCACTAGACTATTAGCCCCTAAATCAATCATGCAATTGTGGACTAGCCTATCCCTTATAATTAAAGAAACATAAAATGGATGAGGTCTTACCTTTTTACTTGTTTCCACCTCCCTTGATGGTTATATTAGACTTGTGGCACTTTCTTCTCTTGATGGTTGATCCTTTGGTTCAATGCTCTCCCATTCTTGTTGTAGCAACCTCTTTTGCATGGGTATAGTAGCAACAACATCCCACATTGAGATATTCAAATTTGTCTTCTTCATTTGATCTACCACATTAAATGATGTATTATGTGCTCTAGTAGAAACTTTAGGAGCTGTATTTGTAGGAGGTTGAGATGGAACAACTTGAGGATCACACACATCTTTTTCTACTATTATTTTGCCTTTTCTACTAAGGGGCATTTGATTGATCATTTACTGCTTGTATTGAGGTATTATATTTGAAGTTGAAGCCTGATTAGGAGGGGGAGGTATAGCATCTTCAATGGCTCTTCTCTTGCTCCTAGTATCGTGAGAAATGGAATCCTGGTTTACATTACAATGTTCCTCCACTTGATGATTCATGAAAGAACAATCCCCTAGTTATTGCAAATGGGTAGCATTAGTAGACTGAGGGTCATTATATTGTTGTCTAGCATATGGATCTTGTGTGGTCAATGCTAGGTGCGTTTCTACCTTTTGGCACATGTAACGACTATATGAATATCTACAAGAGGGACAAAAGTCTTGATCTTGAGCAAGATTATTTTGAGGAACTATTGCCCTCACTAGATTTGGGTTTGTATTTGTTGTAGTGACATTGCCAATAGGCCTATTATAAATAGGGCTTTGAGAATGAGGCTAGGGAGGCCTAAAATTTTGAGCTCGTTGCCTTTCCATAGTCACCACCTTGTTACCCATTTTTTGGACCACTAAGAGATTGTCTTCTAGATTCTTTTCTAGATTAGAACTTTGATCTTACAGCTTTTGATCACATAACATGAGGGCCTACATCATGTCCCTCAATTATTTAAATTCACTTAAAGATGTCAAGGCCACTGGGCTTATAATAAGAGGTTGGCTTGTGGAAGTAGTAGGGATAGGGGCTACTAGAGGCCTATGATTAGGGATATCTGGAAAGAAGGGCATAGGAGGCCTTGGAGCCAATTTTCCTCCTTGTATCAATATATTCTCTATCTTGATGGAAATTTCATAGGCATCAGGTAAGGTAGCTCCTCCCATAGATTACAAAGTGGTAGAAGTATCACTGTTAAATGCTTTGAGGTAATACAAAAAAGCATTACCAGGAGAAGACTTAACTATTTGCGTATTCTATCCTATGTCTTCTAAAATCTATAATTGAAATCAGTCATGTATTCATAGGGTACCCTCTTGATAGTTGTCAATTGCTCCACGAGAGATAGGTGATCACTCTTATCTTCAAAGTGCTTACATAATCTAGCTCCCAACCTATCCCAATCAATAATAGAGTTATGAACCAAACCTCTATACCATTGCAAGGCCTTCCCTTTTAAGGATGAAGCTAGAAGCTTGACATCAACATCATCTTCTACAATACCATGTATATTGTAGACATTTGAAACTTCTTGAATGTTTTCTAAAGGAGAGATAGAAGTTTCACCAGTAAATTTAGGTATAATTTTGAGGGTTAATACAGGTATATCATGTCTTTGATTTAACAGGAGAGGAATTCCACCATTAAAGGTGGCAAAAGCATGAGCTCTAGGTTGTGCCATATGGAATAATGGTCTATTTATATGAGTAGATGGCAACCTAGGTTGAGAGCTAACAAAAATAGGAGTAGAGATGGATCTTGCAGGTGTATTTTTTACTAATGTACTCCTAACTGGTGATAAAGATACTCTAGTCTTTATTCTTCTAGGATTTGAAAATGAAAGCTCTTGATATTGAAATTTACCTCTAGAAGATACCCTTGTTTCAGCTTTGGGCATGACTCACTGTGACTTGGTCTAAAACCAGATATGAAGGTGTAGAGTCACTAAGTACTTTATGAATAAGCCTCTTGAAGGCCTGCAACATCAAGAGTAGTACTATCTTCTCAACATTAATTTTGAAACCTTCTTTTTGACACCAGTAGTCATGAAATTTTCTAAAAATGATTGTCCCACTAGGCATGCCAAAAACTATTGTTACAAAAGTTTGCACCCTTTTCCAAATTTTTTACCTAAGGAAAACCTTGTGAAACATGGAAACAACCTCCAAGCAATGGGACTTGGAACTGTGAGGTTGAGTCTTTGGAGAAGGCTAGATTTCTTTGCTATTAGGATGCACCTAGCTACTCTTGAGAGGAAAATGGAGAAGCAAATGTAAGAAATGAAATCTACTTGATCTATTCTAAGGAGGTGATGCACCAAAATAGAATGTTCAAACCAATCTCTACCCATATATGCACTATTGAACCATCATAGCATCAAAATATATACACATCTAGACTTGTTTTACTCTAACAATCACATGCTAATAAGAAAACCTAAATAAATGATGCACGGAAAATGAGATTCACTTATATATCATTCATAGGCCAAACAGATATAATCATGCAAAATTGTAGATATCCATAATACACCAATGAGAGGCAAATAGTTATCGCACAATTCATCAATGGCTGAAGGAGATAAAGTAGAATGTCATATAGTTCAAAGGCAAAGTTGATTTATAGTAGCAAGCTAGAGCAATGCCAAAGAAAAAAAGAGGGTTCGACCCTTACCAAAATTACAAAATCTTCCTTTATAGCTCAGGCATAACTAAGATATTTTCTGCCCTAAACCAAACTCAACCACTACACCTAGCAGTTACTACAAATCCGAAAGAAATTTGATCATGGAACAACTCTAGATGTAATAGTGACAGGAAGAAAAAAAAATCAATGCATCCAACCATAAGAAAATCAAATCCAAAAGATATGATCACTACATGTAATAAAGAGGAATGGAGATGCATTAACATCGTAGAACAAGGCCCAAAATATTGGTTAGCATTAGAGAAACAATCCTTGTAACATGTCATGGCCACAATAAATAATTCTACACCATTGTCAAAGAAAATGTGGGATGGGATAACATGCAAGTTAACCCATTGCAAAAATATAGAGTTGACTTGCTCGGAATAAATTTGATTTGCCTAGAAAAGATGCAAACTATCAATGTAGATCTTCATTTGAAATGAATGGCTCAAATTTTGCAAAAATATCCCCAATCGATGAATAAAACCCAACCGTAGATCCAAGATCTTCCTTTATAACCATGAATGGCTAAGATGCACTCATAATATACTGAGATGCTTCCTGATCCAATAACCATTGTATCTTCGCAAGAGCAAAGGGTAGCAATGTGAAAATATGACCACCGTCTAATCTTATGAGTCTAGCATAACATTGTAAACCTTATGTTTCACATCCTCAACTCATGCCACATCATAATATTGGAGGACCTCATGTTCCACTTTATCGATTCTATGATGACCTTTGCTATCATTTTTATATTACAATCTTATGGTAGACCACCTTGTCATAGCATCTTACCTTTACAATTTAGGCTCCCTGATCTTACAACCACTGTAACATCACAACACAGCATAAGAATTATGTACCATATGACATGCAATAGTAGGTTGGCACATTTCATTAATATTTGATTAAAGAGGGAGCAACAATTTCACAATTTTAGAAAGAGCAAAAAAGTCATCCTCCAAAATGGTGAAGTTGGTTAACACAAAATGTTAACCTCAACAAAAAATGTGTGTTAACCTATGACTTGACACATGAAGAAATTGAACTAGGTTGGTACATGAAGTTATTGAACTATCTTGGGACATGAAGAAACTATGTTAAAATGAGATATTAACTTGACCAAAAAGTGTGTTAACCCACATCAAAGAATCCAACCCATTGAAGATCTCTCAGATCAGTTATCAATGATGGGCTAAATGAGGGATAAAATTGGCCACCAGTTAACATAGCTACACTTTTTATATTCATACTAGTTTAGTCTATATTTGCATTGTATTCTTGAGGCATTCTTTGTGGAAATTTGCATTCTTGCATCTTGTCTCTAGGAGAACCTCCTATTGCATGGTTTACTAGCAAGTAGAGTATCTATAAGGCTCATCTAAGAGCATTCTTATGCTTGAAACATAAATTCGTGCACTCTGTGGATAGCGAGCTCTAAGTCAACATCCAAGCATTCTAAACTCATGGAATCACTTGGATAGAAGGGTTTAGAGTGTGTCACATTTATAGTGTACAATATTAAACTAAACTTTGATGGTGCATTGATAATGGATGGGTTAGTTGGAGTGGGAATGGTAAGGGATAACAATGGTAGAATGTTATTGGCTTATGCGGGTCATTTAGGTAAGGCTTCTAATAATGTTGCAAAGGCTATGGCTCTCATTTGGGGCTTAAAGATAATGATTCGAGTGGGATGGGAGAACATGATCATTGAAGGAGACTCGAAAGTTACCATAGATATGGTGAAGAGCAATATGAAAGTAGGATGGTTGATCAAAAGAGCTACTAGAAAATTATGACACTTTTTAAATATCCTAAAGCATTATGTGTTGGAAATATTAGATAGGCAAGTTTACTAAGAAGGGAGGGGTGAATCAGGAACCAATAAAACTTTAACTTATTTCACCAATTGATCCTTCATATAATATTATGATCTAATTGCATGCATGAAAGATGAATTAGTAAAACATTCATAACACTTTGACACAAGATATGGTGACCCAAAAAGCTTCCAAATAGAAAGTAAAATTGGGGTGGGGATGATACCCACAAGATTTAGTACTATAGTATAAAGTTGGCCTATTAAGGCTTACAATTGATCACTTCTGTTGATCTGCCTTGTTGGAAGTAATAAGGAATTCTAGGTCCACCTTATGCAAGGATTTACAAAACATACAATGAATTATGCACTTGGTAAAGAGAGCTTTCAAAGACTGTTAAGTCTGCCCTATTAAAGGATTTAACTAATACACCCATTAGGATGAGCTAGTGGTTGATCTCTGATCTGCTTCTCTGATTTGTTGGTTGAGATTCCTTTGAAATGTAAAGCTCACCTTGTTGTGATAGATAAATCTTTTTGTCCCTTATACTTCTTGTAGTTTTCTCAATTCTCACTTCTGCTCTTTATATTTGCTTCATACATATGCATTAATTCATCAAAGTTGGCTAAACCATATGTTTCCATCAAGATCACAAAGTTGGCCCAAGTGCTAACACTCAGGTTCAAAAGATAAACTTGGTGATGTTCTGATACTCAACAACCATTGTGAACACTCAAAATTATCATGCACTCAGTAGATGTAGAAGCTTGACTCATACTAATCACTTCCAAGTAGCTTGAACTTGATCAACACTTTCGTGACTCAGGAAATACTATGAAACTCAATATATAAACTAAATCACTTGGTCAACACTCCATGGCTTGGTTAACACTAACACTATGAGCTCAATATAAACTAAATCACTTGGTTGGCACTCCTTAGCTCAGTCAACACTAGACTCTCATCACTAATACTACAAGATCGGCAGATACTAGAGAGCATGGTTGACATTGTACAACTCAATTAATAGTTTGAAGCTTGGTTAGCACTATCACTAAACAACTCAAAAGATACATCTCATCATGAACTGTATAAAGATTCTAGAACTTGGTAGCAACTATAGAACTCGGTAGTAACTATATTACTCAGTAGTAACTATAGCACTTGATTAACACTGCAAACTAAAAGATAAGATTGGTAGTAGCTTAACTAATTGACTAAGTGTGAATCACTGATAAACAAACTTTGACCTTAATGTGAATAATCTCCCCCTTTGGCATTAGTGACAAAAACACTTATCAATCCAAAATTGAATGCTAAGAATTTCAAGTCCAAAACATTCTTTTATCTCCTTTGTATGTCTAGAACTCGGTAACAAACTCTATTTTTGAGATTTTCCAAAATTGCTTTTGTAAAAGATGTTTTTTGATTATATGTACATGTATTTGTATAATACTATGCTGCTCCCCCATACATATATCTTATATTGTACTTCTCCCTAATACTCTTCATATATACATTCATCTTATATTATACTTCTCCCCATTTTTGACATAAATGCCAAAGGTATATACTACATGTTCATGCCAAAATGTGATAAGAAATCAGGATTTACCTTCAAAATAAATGCCATTGTCTTGTCTCAATTTCCCTGTAACACCTTGCTTGCATGTAATGTAATTTGCACTTCTATTGATAACTCCATCATGTGATCAGCTATGGAGAAGTTATTGTCATGGATGAGTGTCTTGGCATGTGCAATGTGTTTCTAAAATGCATCCATGTTTAGAAGAATCATGCCTTGGATATCTACAAGTGTTGACCTGATCCTAGCTTCTTCCCTTAATAATTATACTTGCAAATTTGTCAGATATTTGATCTTTGAATAGAGAGCATAACTATAGCTTGTGTCAAGTGATAACTGGTGTGCACTTGCCTTCAAGTCTTCATCTATAGTAGATAATTTTTCTTTGATTCCTTGGGTGAAGATAGATGTATCATATAACTTACTAAATAATGAAGTTACATCATTTGCAAATGTTTCCAATGAACTAAGAATAGTAGACAATTCTACTTGGTTTACTGTAATTTTTTGTGCCACTTGTTCCAATACCTTGTTCTCAAATTTCCTTTCTGCTCTTTGTAGAAACTTATCCTATCCATTCAAGTCTTCATTAAAATTTTGGATGACTTTTTCTAACTGATCCAAAATACGTTGTGAACTATCAACCACAATACTTATTGCATCTGCAAATATGTTCTTTACATCTTCAAGCACTTGGTTTTCCCTATTCTTCTCTTCTCTAAGCTTTTGTTGCTTAGGCTCTCTTTTTATATAATTCACCCATGATGTTCATTTGATTAGAATTTAGAGTAGAGATATCCCAATTTGAGATACCTATATCCTCATCTAGATCAATATCTTCTTCTTTACACTTATCCTTATTTGAAACTTTAGTACTTAGTTGAGACTTGTTGTTAGTTGTCCTTATACTAGCTATATGTGGAATAGAAACAATAGTAGAAATAGAGGGGCTAGAAAAAAAAGTAGATATGGCACTAATAGTAGAAATACCTTGTTGATGCATTGTAAAATCTAATGATGGAGGCACTTGATGCTCAGTAAATGAAGTGTTGATCATTTAAGTCAATGTAGTACATAGTTGAATAGGTGTAGAGACTGGTTGGGTGCTTGTTGTTGCAGTGGTTAGCTCAACCAACTCGATAAAAGCTTTCTTAGAGCTTGATGTCATTAAAGATTTTCTTAGAGAGTGAGGAAATAAGGCCATCACTACTGCTGCAATATTTTCTAGGTCATTTTCCTCAATACTTTGAATCTCAAGGAGACTTTCCTCTATAACTTCCTGTTCTTCCTTCTCATCATCCACATTTACATCATCTATTTCATCATCTTTTATTTCCACATCCTCTTCCTCATCACCATCATTATCTTTGTCACTAACATGAATGAAAAAATCACTAGGTTGATGTAACTTGTAAATATTCTTCCATTTTGATGTAGCAACCTTCACAACATATTCAATGTCATTGAGAAGTATCATGCAAGTGTTCATATTGAGAGTGAACTTTTGTTCACTCTTCTTCAAATATTCTTTCACCTCTTTTTAATTGAGACTTGGAATGAGTTGCCTTATAGTCTATTTAAATATGTGTTTTGTAGTCTTCATTACATGCTCCCATCTTGGCTTTATTGCTTGGCATAAGCTCCTTTGGAATTTGTTGAGTAAGTTCATTAGGAGAATACTTCCATTTTCCCAATTTGGTCATAATGGTGTCTTCAATCTATCTTTTCTCATCTACATTCCTTGTTTCATATTTGGGGAATTTGAAACCCATTTCAGTTCCTTCTTCTAATTCCTTCAACTTTTATTGAAAAGTAGATGCAAGCTTTTTAAAAATAATTTGCTCAGTATCCTCCACACCTAATATCAATTTCTTCCTAGATTTTGGTGCCCTCATTGTGAATATAACTATGGATGACTTAGTAGGTTTGGTTATGATAACCTTACTTTTATTTCTTATAGGATCTTCTTCCTCAAATTTGGATTCATCATCTTCATCCTCTACATAGTCTTCTTCCACATCATCACCTTTTCCTTCTGTAAGTAGGAGTGTAGAACTTGCTTGCTTCAATTTTTCTATCCTTTTTCTTCCTTTGTTAATTGCTTGAAGAAGCTTGATTTCAAGTTCTATCCTCACCTTGGCTTGTTTATAAGTTCCAAAATATGGTGCCTTAGGATCCATAGGCTCATTCAAAAAAGCCTCAATGATATCTTTTGTATCATTAATGTTAACCTCATATTCAAGAGGCTTAACACTTGTCACCCTTGGTCTGATTGCCTACATGAACATTCTATCATATTCTACCATGAAATAGATATCATCTTTGTAGTCCTCTACAAGTTTCTTTTGTATCCTATATCTATTATTCATCTTTTCTTTGAATGTATCAAAGTATTTATCCATTATACTATCAAAATTTTCACCCATCTCTGCTATGTATTCATTAATCTGATATAGAATAGGTACATATTTTATCCATACAACTATGCCTTTAGAAGGGAAGAATTTTAGTATGAAGAAAGATAAACAAGTCAAGAGTGAACCAAAATTACATGGATTATTCTTGGAAGCTCTAATGCTTTCCATGTTTTTATTGAACTAATTCAATAACAACTCGGTAAGGTCAAATGACATGTTATCCTTCACAACTTTGAGAGCCAAATCTATTGTCTCACATGACTCATTGTTGAGACAAGTGGAGCTATATATTTTATGGGTAATCACATGAATTAAAAATTTCAATTCTATGTCTATGATTCTACTTATCTTTATTCCTCTGCCATCTCACTTGGCAAGAGTTTTCTTTGCTAGTTTAGCCTAACCTAGGGTTTTGGTTGCCCTGGCTTTGCTTAACATATGAAGGCCAATGATTTGGTGAATCATTTTCCTTGTGATAAAAATGGGCTAATCTAGCCATAACTTCTCATTGTGAACTTAGCACAATATGAATCTTATCCATTTTGTCTAAAAATCCCTTGGCATATGCGAAATATGCGTCAAGCCCTTTTCTTCCAAATGTTGATGCTTGAGTTTTACAGTGCCATTCAAACTTAAATCATTTAATGCCTCATGCATTTCATGTGTGCCTATATCTTGAATAGAATAGTGATAATACAATTGTATATCATGCACAAGTGATACCTGGGAATGAATTTTTGATTGTGCACTTGTTGGATCGAGTGATTCAACAATTGTTGGACTAATTTTGAGTGTTGGAAGCTCACATTCTACTCCTTGAATCAACATTTCTAATCCTTTATTTTCTTTATTGCTAGAAGAAGCCATGCTTGGTAGGGTCTTGTAGGGTTTTGAAGAACTTCGAGAATTCTTCCAACAATAAACACATAAATTGCTTGGAAGCACAGAGATTGCTCTTCACAAATAGCTCTCAAAAATTCATGGTGAAAAATAAATTCAATTTTATTCCTTTTAACAAATTTTCACTTTTCAATTGCAATAAATGCTTTGGTATGACCACTCACTCGGTGACAGTCTTTCTTCCACTTAGTTCTATCTTTTAATACTTGCCAGACATTCATAGCTTGATAGTCTCAGCATTACTCTATAGAGTCTTCAACAACTCAGTGTCCACACACAATACTTCAGTGTAACCCAATCTTGCTCTGTAAGGTCTTGTGACCTGACCTAGCTCGATAAAGGTCTTGAATTTTCACAACCACTTGGTGATTCTTGTGCATCTTGAATGCTAATATGGATCTTTCCTTCTAGCTGGCTAGAACTGATGAGAGATGTCTTCTTCACAATCTTAGATCTACTTATTCCTATGGGAATTCAAGTTGAGGTGCTTGATCCACCCAATTCTTGAGTGACATTTACTTCATGACTCGAGCTTTCATTCTTAGGAGTCTTTGGCACCAATTGCTACTTCATTTATTTTCTGATATTGTTAGCTTTGGCTTTCTTTTCATCTTCAACTCTTCTAGTGTTCATACAATTCTTTGCAAGCTATCCAAGTTGTATACAAATGAAACATCTTATAGTGGTGTCTCTTTTCCTCATGTGATGTTTCACACAATTTGTTCCAATGTGCCCAAATTCTCCATAGTAGTGGCATCTACACCATGTGTTGTAGTCTCATCTAGATATAGAATTTACAATTTGTTCTACTGGATTCAATATCTTGGTTTCACATTCAAAAGATTTGTGTCCTTGTTTCTTGTAATTGTGACATTTATCTTCAAACTTAGGTTTCTCCTTGCATTCACTTGCTCTATGACCATGCTTATTGCAGCTATAATACTTTCCATTGAATTTTTCTTTACCATTACTCCAACATTTGTTTGATGTATGACCTAACTTACCATAATGATTGCAAGTAGGTCTTTAATTCTTTTGAGCTCCTTGCTTGGATGATTTACCTTCTTCTATGCATCCTATTTCTACTTTTCCTTTGTGTTTGTACTAAATTTTCTCATTTAACTAATTCATGCTTTCTTGAGATTACAACATTCTTTCATTGGTTTTCTTTTCAGTGTTAGGATCATTTTGTAGTCTTTCATTTTCTTATCTTAGATTCACAAGTTCTTCATTTTTGTTAGTGAGCTGATCAATGAAGTTTGTTTGCTAAATGGATAGATGTTGAATTTCATTGATCTTTTCTTCTATCTCTTCTTTGACTTTGTCTTTTTCTTCCATGACTTCATGTAATCTTACTAATTGGATTTCTTGTTCTCTTTTCAACTTTCTAACTTTTTCTTGAATACTAGAATTCTTTTCTAATAGGTCTTTGATTGCTTTATTGGCTTCATCTGAATTTATTTTTGGGGAGATATCTTCAATTATTTCTTCAATGTAGAGATTTTCATTTGTTTGTTCTACTAGTTCTTTCCTTCTTTATAGAGATTGAGAAAGATGCTCCTTTACTTTTTTGAGATTTCAAATAGCCAATAATGAATCTAGCTTGTCATTCTCAATAGCCTTTTCTAGCTTGTATACCTCTATTGCCTCTGACCTTTGCTCAATCTATTATGCTTCTTTTGTGAGAACCACAATACCTTGATACCAATTGTTGGAAATATTAGATAGCCAAGGTTACTAAGAGGGGAGGAGTGAATCAGGAACCAATAAAATTTTAACTTATTTCACTAATTAATCCTTCATTTAATATTCTAATCTAATTGCATGCATGAAAGAATGAAAGCAATAAAACATTCATAAAACATTGACACAAGATATGGTAACCCAGAAACCTTCCAAATAGAAAGTAAAATTGGGGTGAGGATGATACCCACAAGCTTTAGTACTATAGTATAAAGTTGGCTTGTTAAGGCTTATAATTGATCACTTTTGATTGTCTTCCCTATTAGGAGCAATAAGGACTATTAGGTCCACCTTGTGAAAGGATTTACAAAAAATATAATAAAGTATGCACTTGGTAAAGAGATTTATCAAATACTGTTAAGTCTACCCTATTAAAGGATTTAATTAAAAGACTTGTTAGGATGAACCAGTGGCTGATCTCTGATCTGCAACTCTGATTTGTTAGGTGAGATTCTTTTGAAATGTAAAGATCACCTTGCTATGATAGATAAATCTTTTTTGTCCCTTATACTACTTGTAGCCTTCTCAATTCACACTTATTCTCTTCATATTCACTTCATACATACTTATTTGGATATGATACAATTCATTACATATATACCAATCCAAATCACAATTCATCAAAGTTGGCTACAACATAGGTTTCCATCAAGATCACAAAGTTGGCCCAACTGCTAACACTCGAGTTCAGAAGACAAACTCGATGATGTTTTGATACTCAAAAATCATTATCAACACTCAACATTAGCATGCACTTCATAGACATAGAAGCTTGGTTCATACTAATCTCTTCCAAGTAGCTTGAACTCAGTCATCGCTTGTGTGAAATGGTGAATATTGCAAAACTTGGTATATTAACTGAATCACTTGGTTGACACTCCATGGCTCATTCAACAATAACACTATGAGCTTAGTATAAACTAAATCACTTGGTTGACACTCCTTGGCTCGATCAACACTAGATTCTAATCACTAATACTACAAGCTCGATAGATACTGGAGAGCATGGTTGACATTGTGCAACTCGATTAATACTGTGAAGCTCAGTTAGCACTACCACTTAATAGGTTGGAAGATACTACTCATCACAAATTGTATAAAGATTCTAGAACTTAGTAACAACTATAGAACTTGGTACTAACTATATTACTCGATAGCAACTATATTACTCAGTAGTAACAGTAGCACTTGGTTAATGCTGCAAATTGAAAGATAAGCTCGATAGTAGCTTAACCAATTGACTAAGTGCGAGTCACCTATTAACAAACTTTGACCTTAATTTCAACATTATGATCTGCAAAATATTATCGGGAGGGGAATGCAGTGGTAGACATGATGGTGGCGACAGGTCTAAGAATGCATGGTTTACATTGTTGGAGAGAGATAGGGGTGTTACCCAATTTTGTAATACCTTTGATGAATAAAGACAACAACCCATGATTGGGTCTACGTGGAATGGTTTTATTGATAATGGTGACAACTCAATGTTGAATCGATTGACAGGGCTAGGTCATCATAGATAGATGGAGATAAGTTATGAAAAGGGTACTCCCAATTAAAAAGATGCAAGGTTTAAAAGGGAAAGAAAATTAAAGTGCAATTTGGGTTTATTTTAATTATTTCCCTTATTATGAGTTTGTATTGGACACCAAGTAATAATTCAAATTTCAAATAACATCATTTTTTTGTTGATAATGAGATAGAGTGGAAAAGGGGTAGTGGTAGTTGGCACATGTTAACTAGAACAAGAAAAGACATGGGTATTCATGACATTAAAGGAATTTATGGGTTTTATTTTGTGCAAATTCTTTTTTTGCATAAGTGTGTATATAATTTCAGAATTTTTCCTTGGCCTAAAATTTTGAACAATTTGAGTAGTATTGCGAAGAATACTAAAATGGGAGGCAACTTGTTGCATATTGAATTGTTGAAGATTGAGGACAGTGCTCGAAAACCCCTTACTTAGTACATGTTAAAGGAGAGGGGTCTGGTCCTATTCATGGAGGTGATGAATAGCTATGATGAGAGTTGTTTTCTTTAATTTGTGAAATTCTAGGAGGACAGAAGGGTGATAGTGAATGACATCATGTTTTAGGTGTTTCAGGAAGTTATTACTTTGGCGATGAGCCTTACACTAAATTGTAGAAAATGGTAGATAGTGACAAGAGTTGTGGATGAGGATAGTCTATGTTGCTTCTTCTAGGAGGGTGAGAAATCCATTTGCCACCATAGTGGGTTCCTAAGGGAAAAGCTTCCGGAGTCTTGGAACGAGGTGTGTTTGGTGCTGATGAAGTATCTAACTCTCAAAGGGAGGTATGGATTATGCTATTACTATCATTTTCCCCTCATAAACCATTTTAGGCATCATGATAGCCTTTCCATTTTGTTCTTTCTATTGCATGAGTTGGTTGATGCTGTTGTAGACATGAAGGAAAAAATGAAAAAAGGTGCTAATTACACCATCCTTCATTATTGTTTAATGTTTTGCCTATACCATTTTCATTTGGCCCTATTACCTCCTAGAATTGTGGAGGTTGATATCCCTTCTATCCATAACCCCCATCTCCTTCAAGTTCCTCTGAGAATTACTAAACCTAGGGCCCCCAACCCTTTCCTAGTGGGTCTCGTAAGGAGAGAAAGAAGACCTTGCCTAGTTAAAGGGTGAATTTGGAGAAAGGGAAAGAGAAGGAACTGGTGGATTTAGAAGATGAAGTCAGAGAGGGTAGAAGGAGATCTAAGAGATTGGAAAAAATGAATGCTAAATAGAAAATGAGAACAACTACCTCACAGGAGGAGGATGAGTTAGGCTCTGAAGAAATGCCCCCCCTAGGCAATGGATAGAACATAAGATGTTGAATTATAGAGGGGGAAAGGAAGACAGTTGGGATATGGAGGTGGAGGTTTCATATTCTTCTGTGGTAGACTCGAGAGGGGAGGATAAAGAGGGTAAGGAGGTGACTCACGTCTCTAAGTTTATTATGATGAATACGGTGGACCTCACACATGTTTAGTTCCTTGAGACAATGGAAAAGGTCCCCTCTCTTGTGACAGTGTCCTCCCTGACTAGGGTGATCCCTATAGGAAAACTTATTTCTGACTCTCCATTTTTGCAAGTTGAAAGTGTGGGTAGGGAGATGGACAAGTCAAGAGGAAAACTAGAAGAAATTGGGGAGACCCTAAATTTGAGGGTAAAGGAGCTGAGGGACAAAGTGTAGGTCCTAGAGGATAGGTTTGGCCTGTTGTCAAAGTTCACTATCAAGGTGACTCATGCAATGGCTACTATCCTATATTTGCTAAAGGACAACCAAGAGGAGGACCTGAACCAAGAGGATGCCAAGTTGTTGTTTGGGTTCCTACCAGAAGATTGGGTGAGCATCCTCCTTAAAGGAAAAGCTAAGGGAAAGCCTAGTTAATGCCTTGTTCTTTATGGTTTTGTTGTCATTTGGACTTGGTCAGGTTTAAGGCTATGTTGCCTTTTTTTTTTTAACTCTTTACTTTTTAGCAGTTTGGTTACATGTTATCTTATTAGGATGGCTATTAGTTTCTTTTCTTATTCATATGTTGCTTTTGGTGTGTCAAGCTATGTTAGGGGGTGATCCTTTCTATGGATGGTAATATGATGGTAGTCTACTAGTTTGTTTTGTAAGGACCAACCCCCTTGTTTTGGCTACTTAATATTTCAAAAAAAATTCTCTCACATCCATCTTAACTATCTATAAGTCAAAACAATAGTTACAAGCTCTTAAGCCATATAGAAAGAAACCCCAAAATAAGTCAAATTCTAATATACCATTTTATTCTCATATTCTTATCCACTCATAGCACATCCCAAAGATGTACAATCATAAAAACATGGATCCCTCTATAGGAGTAGAGTAGATAAATTTTATCATCTATTAATTAAATTATTTAAGATTGTAATATCTAATTTAATGGTGGAGTTATCCTAGTTTACACTAAATTGTGATTTTTTAATGTTGTATATTGATTTTTTTTAAAATTATAGTCTTAATTATTATTATTTTTTAGAGTAAACATTATAATAGAAGATAATTATTAAAAAATCTTAATGATTATTTTTTAAATTTATGTATTAATTTAACTATCAAATAAGAATTAAGAATTTAATATTTCATTTAATTTAAAATGTAGCAAATATTTATAAATTAAAATTAGTATTTACTATTAAAGTAAATTATATGTATAGTCATTGAATTTATCTTTTTTAATTTAACTTTGTTTATAGTTTTCTTGGTCAAAAGTAGAAACGTTCAATAGGATGTGTAAATATAGGATTCCCACTTTACACCAAAATTCAAATACTAGAGAAAGATGGGCTTCCAAACACAACTCTCAATATAACCCAACTTAGATTAGCAAAAAGCAAGTAAGATGAAGGGATGTTAATGTTAAACCCAAATTATATCAAGGAAGTACATAAGCAAGTCCTCTTTCATGTAATGTAAATTGATTTAAGATGTAAAATTTAAATGTGAAATTGATCTAATTGATTTAATAACAAGTGTAAGATAGATCTAAGTGCTAAATATATTCAATAAGCTTAATTAAGATATGTAAATAGGTCTATATTAAATGGTGAAATAAATGATGAATGACTTACCTCAAAATGTGAAAGGGACTATATCTTTTTTATCCACAAATTATGGATTTGAACCTATGATTGAACTTTCAACTGTGAATATGCAATCATGACTAAAACCCTATTTTTCTTAGACCTCTAGGAACAAGTCGATTTGGTGGTAATGTGCCCTAAGACTTTACAAGGATATTGGTGTGTTTCTTGGACATTGTAGCAAAGTCAACCCAACTTCTTCAAAAAGGTTTTGGCAAGTAGATTTTGGATGTCTAACCAAAATTCAGATATCATGTTCTTGTACACAATAAAACTTGGTTTTTTTAAGAGTTGATGGGGGCTTGCCTTGGTCAAGTCCTAGATTGAGGAATCAACCTTGAAATTGAGATGTAAAAATATTGATTAAAGGAAATTCTAGTGTAATACTCCAAAATTGGCTCATTGCCATGATACCAATTCTGGTCTATTTTGATCATTCTTAAAGTCCTATTCCATTAGGCAAATTCTTATTTGGCTACTCGCTACTTGACTTAATTGTCAGATGCAGAAAACCCTAATCTGCATTCATCTTGCTTATTATTTAATTCTTATAGTATTTACTCATATTAGTCAATTAAACCTATTGATTAACATTTAATTTAATTACTAAGTGTTTATACTTTAATTAAATTAAATTATATCTTAAGGCTAATGTACTATGGAATTAAATTTATTTAATTTAATAAATATTCCTATCTTGATTAATTAAATGTAATTATTTAATTAAATGGGAAAGGTATTTCTAAGCAATTAAATAAAATTATTTAATTAAATGGAGTACTTACTTCTAATTAATTAAACAAAGTTATTTAATTAAATGGGAAGCTGTTCCTAATTAATTAAATGAAGTTATTTAATTAAATAAGAAAAGTGTCTCTAATTAATTAAAGGATTATTTAATTAATTAGAAAAGGTAATTATGAGAGCATATCTCATTTTATTAAATTAAATATCTCTCCAAAATCCTTCTTCAGTTCAAAAAGGTAAAATTTCCAATTCACTATTGATCAAAAAGGAATTAAATTAGTTAACTCCTTTTTCTACTCAAATTAAATCAATTAACTCCCTTTAATTTGGGAATCTTCCTTTATGACTAAACTTCATCTTCAATCCTGACCGTTGATTGAAATCGATCTCAACCGTTGATGGATTCCAGGAAAGTCTATTTAAGAGACCCTCATCTCTTCATTTTGAGAGGAGGTTGAATGAGAATTTGCATTGAATTGCTGCTGGATTGTGCATTCATTTGAGCTCCTTACTTTCATAAGATATTCATTTTCTAGCTTAATTTCATTTAGCATAATATGCATATGATTAATCTAGTTTCCTTTACTTGTTCTTAGATTAGAATGCATTTCTCCATTTTAGATTAATCTGCATTCTCATATAGATTACTCGCATTTTCTTTCAAATCCTTTGTTCTTAGAGGGTCTGGTTGCTTAAACACCTCAAATCTAAGGATATCTAACAAGCAATTCCCTTTAGATAGAAGGCAACAGGTAGCCTTGCTGGCTGATTTTCAGATGAACAATCCAATTTTCATTCCAGGATGAATTCGCATACAATGACCATGTTGAAGTGTGTGTGTTAGCATAGGCCACATATTCACGCATACATTTCTAGCACCCACTGTGGGGCAAGAAAATCAACTTTTCTGGCCTCTTTCTACATTTTTAAAAATATTTTTTTGTTCTCTATCTGTACTGTTCCGTACAGATTCGTAAATCTTTGCATGAGGAGCTAGAATCTTTGCACGAAGATTCTTTCCGTATCGCGCGAGAAAGTTCTTGTGTGTGTGAAACTTCTTGTGGAACATGTTTTTTTGTGCGAGTTGAATATAATTTTGTGTGGGTCAAAAAAATCTTCATGCGGACTGTCAAGAATTTCGCGCGAGACTCTGCTGACAGAGGCTATTTTTGCATTGATTTTCATGTTTTCTAGTTTTTCTACTAACTGCTCACGATTTCTAGTTTTTATGTGTTTTCTGATTTTTTGGAACAGCATAACAGTGGTTTGCGGGACAATTAGAAAAGCATGATAAAGTTGCTAAAGAACAGGTAAAACATCTACTAAGTGCATATCAAGGATTACCAGGTAATTCTCTTTGACTGATAACACTTCATTTGGAGCTAAAACGAACATCTCTCGTGTCAATCTTGTGAGTATTTCCTTCCATGTTCTCATTTTACAACACATGCATAATTTGATACTAGGTTGTGATCTCTATTAGTTTCATCTAGCAGGCTTAGTTATTAGTGATAGATCTAATTAGCTATCTTGGGTTAATGGACTCGCTAATCTGTCGGCTCCTCGTTCCACCCTGTGGTTGCAAGGTCAGCACCACATTAAAGAGGAGGGGTCTATAGGACAGAAGCATTAAAAGCTCCACAAGGCAACCCTTTTGTGCTTTCTAGAACACACTAGTTTCTAAGTTGTGGACTCGTTTTGGCTTGTGTGAGGGGTTAAATGTTCCACATCTTTGGACTCACCTCGCATTAGTTAAAGTGTTAAGTGTACCACCTTGTGCTCTTTGACTACTTTTTGATAGATTTGCTTTCAGGAATTAACATCTGTAAACACATAGTAATTAAGCCCCCATGAACACTATTCGTGGATCTTGAGGGAGTGGGTTCCTAGTGAAACTCCTCTCTAAGACGGATTCCTTGTAGGTGGGGAGGATACTTTGAGCATCTTGCAGATAGATGAATCTTCAACTTGTTGATTAAGGCATCCTTTCTCCAGAGAGGTTGATAGATCATTGGGAGTTGATATCATAGATCTTTAAGAGATACTCTTAGTTTAGCGTGTCAGATTAATCTGTCTGCTTTGATTGGGCTAAAAGTGAAAAGGTGTCAAAACCTTAAATTTGGAAGCTAAGTCCCCTTGTGGTACACTATTGTGAGTCAGTCACCTTTAGAAAGGGTTAACTGTAGCAGAAAATCCCTCTACAGGGAAAACTATGTTGATGAAACCTCGAGTGGTAATAGCCATTTTTGACGTGGTAGTGACAATTGCTATATAAATGTCCTTGTGGAAGAAATCTCCACGGGTGTGGTTCATTATGGATTGTCAGATCTCCCTAGCAGCTCTTGAAGATTAAGTTCTCAGACTATGTCAAAACCTCGGTGCGCCAGGATTGGAGGTCACCCCTGTGAGTCATAAAAGTTACAGAGTCACACCATTACTAAAAATCTTAGAGAGGCCAACTTTTAGTTTCTAGGGATGTATGCGTGATTGCAAAACTTTTGAAAACATACACAAATATCTCTCTTAGGGATTAGCACAAACTAAGTCACTTGATTGTTCATGCGCAAGGTTTCTTTTGCCCTTGCTCATTGTTTTTAGACGTGCTTGAAATCACTTGCTTTCTATTCTACGTGCCTGTTTATCTGCCTGGTTATTAAAACAATCAAAAAAATTGTCAAAATCAGTTACTGTTGTAAAACTAGTCTACCTCCTCACACAAAATCATTTTGGTCTCATGTGAAATCATATACTTCTCGTGAAAAATCATTTTCTTCCCGCACGAAATTAAATTGTTGTTATGAGTCTTCACGCGGCCCTGTGAACTTCTTCGTATGAAATTAAACTGTTGTCACTGACCTTCGCGCGAGATAGAAACTTCTTCACATGGCTTGTAAAACTTCTTCATGCAACTGGTAAAGGTTTTTCGTGCGAGACTTTGTATCAACATTACCAATTTGGGTCTATTTTAGCTATCTGCGACTTGCACGTTGTCCTTTTTTGCATTCGTTTATCACTCTCTATTTTCAAATAGTCCTGAAATAGAAACACTTCGCTTAGCTGAATACTTGTGTCTTATGCCCTTACTAGTCTCGTCTCATAAATAATTTTTCTAGTCTTTGTCTAAATTCTTGTCATACTTTGTGTCACAGTGGTCATAATCTATGGCTATTCTAGCCTTTAAATCAGACCATTTGTGCCTTAGTGAACCACATTCTTCCTATTATCTTGTTCTTTTTGAGACTCAATCTTAGGGTAGTCCTTGTCCAGGTTCTAGCTTCTTGTCCTTATCTATGACTGTCACAACTAGAAGCGGCAATGTGTTTTATCCCGATAATCTTAGACGTGGTCGTGCTAGGGGTTGTAATCATGGCAGAGGTAGCTTACCTTTTGCTACACAATTTGTATCTAGTTTGGCTAGTGAGGCATCTTCACGATCTTCCTCACCTGCTAGGTCATCTCGAGTTCAACAAACATTTTCCAATTTGCAACAAATTAGGAATCCTTTTTACCAAGAGGATACTAAGATAGGTAGAGGTCCTACATTCCCAAACATGATGTATGATCCTTTCTCCAAAGACCCTTTTGAAACACAAAACACTAAAACTGAACACATTCCTATAATGACTAACTGTGAACTTTAACATGGTAGTCATAGTCGATATCAAGAACCACCTAGGGATGACAAAGAGAAAGAAAAAAACTATGACACTAATGAGGAACAGGAAGAGGTGGAAATCCTCCCTGAACACATAGAAAAATGTCGAAGAGACAAAAAATTTTAGAAGGTCATGGGAATCCTAATCAACGAAGAGAAAGAAAAATGCTTTCTCAAACTTGCCCAAGAGGGAGCAAAGTTACCTTTTCATTTCAATGTAGAAACCATTGTCAAAATCAAAGAAGAAAATGAGACCTCCAAACTCCAAAAACAATTGAAAATTATGCAAGACCAGTTAGCTCAGATGATGCATGAGAAGGAGAAACTCACAAAGACATACACATTGGACACTCTTTGTTCATTTCCATTTGACAAAAGCATAAACATGCCACCTTTCCCACGAGGAGTAGAACTACCCAAATATGACAAGTACTTTGGTACTACTGATCCCCAAGATCAATTGTGGGAATTTGGTGCTTTGTCTATGAATTTTATACACAATCAAACATACCTCATGCATTTATTCCCTAGAAGCCTAGGTGGTCAAGCTTTGGAGTGGTTCTCACATTTACCTCCTGGTATCAAGATGTTTGACAAAATTGCCAATTCATTTGTTTAGCAATATTCTCATAACATTCAACATCCTGTCAATATTCGAGATCTATGCAACCTTAAACAGAAGATTGGTGAGCCTTTTCTCACTATCCTCCAACAGTGGAGACAACTATACACTAAGTATTCTCGTAAAATCCCAAAAATGGAGAAGCTCAACATTTTCACTGATAACCTCTTACTTGATTTCAGGTATAGAGTCCAACTACAAGGTCCACATACCTTTGAAGACATGATTACACAGGCTATTCATATCAAAGAATTTATGATCAAGAAAGGTGAGCTCACTCTTCAGAGAGACACAAAACAAGGTTCCACTTTCAACAGGGATAAAATCAAACATGTCAACAAGAACTGAGAAATTGTACATGATGGGGTTGTTGACAATGTCACACCCAAACCTGCTAAAGCAGCATTTAATCTCACAGATTGCCTCAAAGTGGCCAAAAATGTTGAGAAGCCTCCCCTTGACAATAAGACGTTTGGGAACAAACCCAGAAACTCATGGACAACATGACCCAAGCGAGAGTATACACCTTTGGGAGAACCCTTGGATTTGGTTTACAAAACATTGCTATAACACAAGCTTATCTCACCAATGGATAACCCTCATCCCTATGATCCACAACCATGTCCACCATGGTGGAATGAGACCTCATTTTGTGAGTATCACCAAAACAAGGGACACAAAACCAGCAACTGTATAAACTTGCATCATAAAGTCCAGGACATGATTGATGCTGGTGATCTTGTGGTAGATGGACATAACAAAAACTCAGACCACAAGGCATTCAAAGAGCCTTTCCCAACTTATGAAAAATGAGAGACTTCAAAACCAGAACCCTACAATAAGGTCAACTATACATATTCCAATGATGATAATGTCATTCACATGGTTGAACCTATAGATTCTGAATACTGTGACATTATTACCATAAAGGGGAAGCAAGATAATGACAAACCCAAGACACCATTTTTCTTGAGAGGCCCTACTTCTAATAACATGGATAATGCATCTTCACAACACTGTGCTAACACTGTTACTCGCTCTCATGCAAAGTTGGTGCTCAAAGGTCCTGCACCTCCTACTTCAAATCTTGAACAACACAAAGACAAAGCCCTTGCTGGTCCATCCGGTAAAGGTGCAAAACACACAACACACTTGACTGCAACCAGTTATAGTGTTCTCAATCAGTTGAAATGAACTAATGCTCAAATTTCCATCTTTGAGCTGCTTAAAATCTTGCCTGCTCGTGTTAAAATTCTGGACAAAGCCCTCACTGAGGCAAATGTTCCTCAAGATCTTGATCTTGAATGATTTCAATCCATGGTAGTTCACTTGACCTCACTTCATCTTATGAAATTCTCCAAGGAGGATGACAACTCACTAAATCACCCACACAATCAACCTTTACACATTGAGGTTATGATCCACCAGACACGTGTTCGTCGGGTACTCATTGACAATGGCACTAGCCTAAATATTGTCTTTGCTACTCTGCTTAGACAATTGGATTATTCTGAGGACTCTGTTGATCCTCGATGAAAGATCACTATTAAAGCATAATATGAAGTGGAACAAAAGTCACTAGGTCTTGTGGTTTTACCAATTCGCGTCGGTCCTATCGAAAGGGATGTCAACTGTCTGGTGTTTGACATTCCCTTAGCCTACAACATTCTATTGGGATGACCATGGATACATGAGATGCGCGCTGTGCCATCCACATACCACCAATGCATTAAATTCTCATTTCATGGTTTTGAAGTTACTGTTCCTACCACTACTAGCTACACCTGCAATATGCTCAAAGATGTTGATTCTTTTGTCCCTGCTAACTGGGAGTGTACTAATGGTCACAACAATAAGCTGAAACAAATTGAGCAGTCATTTAAATTGAAAGAAACTGGTATGGGAGAGTACCACATGGAACCAGTGCTATCATTAACATCTCTTCCAGAGTCCCCTCGACATTATGGGAGGCCCTCAGAAGCAAAGAAGCCATTCGTGCTGACACCTCAGACCAAGTTTATTGGCTCTTTTGTCAAGGCTATAGTTCCCTTAGAAGATGAAAGTGAAAATAGAGCCATTGCTGCATGGCTTTACAAAGAAGAAGCTCTAGTGGACCTAATAGAACAAGCTCGAGAAAAAAATCCTAAGAAATATGGACCTGGTCTTAAGCTTATGAAGTGTTTTGGTTACAACGAAATCGGCTCTATTGGGTGCAATAACAATGGTCTAATAGATCCTATCAAAGCAACAACTTGAAACAACAATGACACAACTGGCCTAGGGTTTAAGAAGGTCCCTTTCCATTTGGGATCTAATAAATTCATGCCCATACCTGAAAGTTCATCTGAAAATGAGTCACAATTTGAGTTAGGTAACCAAGAGGAAGAATCTGATGATGAGGATTCCTACCCTCATCCTATTCCTTATGATCTCACTAAATTCTTTTCTAAGCCAGATGACTTTGTGCCACGTGTTAGCATTGTGGATGATACTAGTGATTCTTCTGAGGACAATACTGAGCAACTCAAATACCATTCAGAAAAGGGAGAATCTATTCAGTCATGCCATATTGAGTATTTGTGTAAGAATCCAAAGGCTGAAGGAGAGTATGTCCCTATCACTGTTGGGGAGTTTTATAGTCTCTCACCATGTAGCACCGATTCTCATGAATATGAGTTTGACAATCTTTCAGAAGCGACTACTGATAAAGACATTGACCAAGTGCATGTCTATGAAAATAAAATTGAAGTGGGTGAAACATCTAGGGTTAGGTCATGGGGGTTTGATCCAACTAGTGTCCTAGAGTCATCAATTCCTGACGTTAGTATTTTGAGGCGTTTGAATACACCTATGGATGAGGTTGTCGTAGGTCTCAAATTGCTGGTCCATGCACTTAATGACTATACTATGAATGCAATTGAACCAGCCAATACTCTCTCACTCACACATCTCAAGCTTATAGACTGGAAGCCCAATGCATCTAACAAAGTCTCCACATTTCAGAATGACTATGCTCTTGCCTGTTACCTAAACGCTATTGAACTTGTAACGTCTTCCACCAATGAGCAGAGTATCAACATGATTGAGGCTAACATCAAATATCTCAGTCACACAATTAAAAAGAAAAAATGCAAGAGGTTCGATGGTGAAAACCACATTGTGGCAGTGTTGGATCCCAAAAAAGTAAAAAAAAAAGATGTATCCAAGGGTGAAAACCTCTCTGAGGCACTCACAGATGAGATATTTGATGTCCTTTCCAGTCACTCTCAGGAGAGATCATCAGTGTTAATAGAGCTGATGTAGCCAATTAACCTGGGCACAGAAGAACATCCTCATGTGATACATCTGGCTCAGTCATTGTCACCAGAAGAGAAGGAACAATTCATTGCCTTTTTCAAGGAAAAGAAAATAAATTTTTCTTGGACATATTTTGACATGCCAAGATTGGATCCTGATCTTATCATGCATCACTTGTCCAAAGCACCAAGCATCAAACCATTTAAATAGAAGCTTCAAAAAATGCACCCTCATGTTGCATTGCTCATCAAAGTTGAATTGGAGAAACTTCTAAAGGCCGGTTTCATTCGTGCAATTGATTATGTTGAATGGATATCCAATATTGTTCCTATTTCCAAGCATGATAAATCTATCAGGGTTTGTACAGACTTTCGTGATCTTAACTTAGCATGTCCTAAAGATGACTTTCCACTCCCTAATATTGATATGATTGTAGACATGATGCCTAGCTATGAGATGTACTCACTTATGGATGGTTTTTCTGGATAGAATCAGACAAAAATCATGCCAGAAGACCAAGAGAAAATGGCTTTCCCATGTGCATGGGGAACCTTTGGTTGGAATGTGATGTCATTTGGTTTAAAGAATGCTGGTGCTACATATCAATGGGCTGTTACTAAAATTTTCCATGACATGATGCATAGAACCATGGAGGACTACGTTGATGATACCTTGGTCAAAAGTGCTAAACACAATACTCATCTACAAGATTTGGGTCCCATCCTAGATCATATGGAAAAATTTAGTCTTCGGCTCAATCCTAAGAAATGTGCATTTGGTGTCACATTGGGGAAATTGTTGGGATATATTATTTTTGCAAAGGGAATTGAAGTAGATCCAAAAAAAGTACAAGAAATAAGGGACATGCCACCACCTCGGAACATCAGTCAGATGAGAGGACTATAGGGAAGGCTTCAATCTATTCGCAGGTTCATTTCACAATTGGTGGATAAATCACAACCCTTCACAAAGACCTTACATAAGGGTGTGGAATTCAATTGGAGCCAGGATTGTGAGAAAAGCTTAACACAGATCAAAGAATATCTTGTCAATCCACCAATCCTGATACCTCCTATGCATGGGAAGCCTTTGATTTTATACATTTCAGCCACTGAAACATCTTTGGGAATCTTGTTGGCTCAAGAAGACAATGACAACAAAGAAAGATCCATTTATTACTTGAGCCGAACATTGATCTCTTATGAGAAAAACTATAACATTATTGAGAAAGCTTGCTTGGTAGTTGTCTTTGCTTCCTAGAAGTTGAGACACTACATGCTTGCCCACACTACATAGCTTGTGGCTAAAATAGATCCATTAAAGTACTTGCTTAGTAAGGCATCTCTCACAGAAAGACTGGCTAAATGGGTCATGATACTAAGTGAATTTGACATCCAATAGGTTGAACGCAAAGCTATAAAGGGACAGGCAATTGTAGACCAGCTAGTTGAGGCACCCATACAAAGTCTTCTACCAATGAACATTGATTTCCCAGATGAGTCAATTCTGACACTCACACACCATACATGGGTTATGTTCTTCAATGGGTCCTTCACACAACAAGGATCAGGTGATGGATTACTCTTCATTACACCACAGAGATACTCATTGCCCAAAGCATACAAGATTTTGTTTCCTTGTACAAATAACATTGCTGAATATGAAGCTTTGATCAATGGTATGAAAATTGCAGCTGAATGGAGAGTAGATCAGTTGGACATCTTCGGTGACTCTCAGCTTGTTATCAACCAAGTAAATGATGTGTATCAAACAAAGGATGAGAAACTAATTCCTTACAAATGCATGATTGATGACTTGATGACGTATTTTGCACACATCACCTTCCAACAAGTTTCATGTGTTGATAATAAAGTGGCTGATGCCATGGCCACTCTGGCCTCCTTGCTACAAATGCCAGAAAATGATCTCCAACATGAGTTCTTGGTGGAAGCATTACACTACCAAGCCTATGACACACCTAATTCCAAGATGATCTGTTCTATTATAAGACAAGAATCATCCCGCTACCATCACATCTATTCTTACCTTCATAATCAAACCATTTCGGAAGGTCTCACCCAAAATGAGAAATGTTACCTAATCCATAATGCTTCACATTATGTCATTATTGCTGACGATCTATATAGGAGAGGTCTCGATGGAACACTCCTTAGGTGTTTAGAATTGAACAAGTCCAAACATGCACTAATTGATGTTCACGAAGGCATTTGCAGATCTCATTCCAATGGCCTGACACTAGCTTGCAAACTCCTTTATGCTAGTTACTACTGGCCTAAAATGGAACAAGAAGCTATTAAGTATGCTAGGTCTTGCAAGCAGTGTCAGCTACACGAGAATCTCATTCACACTCCAGCTAGAGAGCTAATTCCATCTACTACAACATGTCCATTTCAACAATGGGCCTTTGACTTGGTGGGGCAGATTCACCCAACCTCTTCCAATGGACATAAGTTCATTATCATGGCTATAGATTATTTCACGAAATGGGTAGAGGCAGTCCCTCTTGTAGAACAAGATTTAGTATGCAAGGAACATTAGCATTAAAGAAAGCATTCACAAACTAAAACTATATTCACATATGAGATTAGACAAAGGAAATAATTAAAGAATGCAAACCCAAAAAAGGAAACACTCCATGCTTCCTTGATTTTGTAGATGTGTCCTTTTGATGTGGATGTATGCTCAAGATGCTCAAAATTTGCTTCAATGGAGATGAAAAATGGCAAAGTGGTAGCTTTGTGAGCTCTCAATTTGGCATCATAAGGGTATGGTTGATGGCTTTTGGCTCTCAAAGGGACATTATAACTTTAGCTCCAAGATTGTGATGAAATGGCTTGGGATGGGATTCAATTTATAGGCTAAGGGGTAGAGGGATGGAGGGCTTAGATGCAAGGATGGATGAAGGCTTAAGGAGGGCTAGGATGCACTCAAAGGAGAGAACATGGATTGTGCTTGTTTAGCACCAATGGGAAGGTGACACTTGTCACAAGGAGGATGAGTGTGAGAGGGTAGGGTAAAGGGTTGGTTAAAGGCATGATGAGTGGGGTTGAGTATGTAAGAGAGATGTAAGAGGAATGAGTGTGGAAGAGGGAAGAGTGTGGAAGATGGATGTAAGAGTCATGAGTGGGCTTGTAAGAGTTTTTTATGGTTTGTAAGAGCACTCATGACTTGGTGGTTGGGATTTTTGAGGGGAGACTTTGGTTTGGTTTAGGAAAGTCTTAAACTTGTTTAGGGAATGTGACAACATTAGGGGGTGGATTAGGCTTGGGTTTAGGATTAGATTAGGGATGTTAGAGATGTGCAAGTGGATGTCATTAATGAGGTTGGGTGAGTTAGTGGCTAAGCTTGGTTAGTATGGGTGGATGGGGTGGATTAGGCTAAATGGAGGATTAGGGATAAGTTAGGGGTTTTTGGATTTGAGGATTTTATTTATCAAATAGATTTATTTAATAAATGGGGATTTTTGGAATTAGATAGAAGAATAGGATTTAATTGATAAATAATAGGTTTATTTGATTTATCAATTAGGACTATAGATGATTAATTACATTAATCAACTAGGGATGGCAAAGGATTAATTAAATAAGAATTTAATTAATGATACCTTTAGAGATGGCTAAATTAGATTACCAAAGTGGTGTAATCAAATTTAGGTGTCTACACCTCTCACAATTGCTAATGGCAAAACTGTAGCACTTTTTTATCACAAACTACATCATCTGTAGATATGGTGTACTATCCTCAATCATTATTGGCAATGGAGGATAGTTCAAGAATAAAGACCTCAAGGAATTGTGTAAGAAATTTAAGATCACACAACATTGATCTTCCATTTATTACCCCTAGGGTAATGGCCAAGTTGAGGCATCCAATAAGGTAATCCTCAAAATTCTTAATTGCACAATCAATAAGTCAGGGAGAGACTAGTATCTCTAGATCAACCCAGCCCTGTGGGCATATATGACAAGCATTAGAACTCCAACAGGCATGACTCCTTTTGCGTTGGTGTATGGGGCGGATGTTGTGCTTCCAATAGAAGTCGAGATTCCTACCTTGAGAATCTCCATGAAAGGCCTTATCACTGATGATGACTACAGGATAGCTTGGCTTCAAGAGCTTGTGTTACTGGATGAATGACAACAAGTGGCATGTGATCATCTACGAGCATATCAACAAAGAATGGCACAAAGCTACAATAGGAGGATCAGGCCACGTGACTTTCAGCTGGGTGACCTTGTCCTGAGAGAGAACCTTAAGAATCAACAACAAGAATGCAAAAGAGAAAGTTTGAACCAAACTAGCTAGGTTCGTACATCATTACTGCAGTATATGGATCTGGCACTTATCAGCTTTCCACAACCGAAGGAGAAGTGCTTAAAGAGCCTATCAACACTCTCCACCTGAAGCAGTTTTACAGTTGATTTAATCTCAGCAAGTTTTTTGTACATATCTATATGTCTTGAAAAAAATCTAAAAATCAGAAAAATCCTAAAAAAAATTGTTATCTTGGTGAAAACCTAGCAATAGGCACCTTGGTAACACCAAAAAAATTGAAAAATCTCAAAAAAAAAAAAAAAAAAAAGAGAAAAAAGAGAAAAATACAAAAAAACTGAAAAAAAATAAAATTGAAAAAACAAAAAAATAGTGCCATTGGTGAAAACCTAGAAATAGGCATCATGGTAGCAAAAAAAGAGAATCTACCAAGAAGGTGAAAACTTGGTAAACATGCACCTCTTGTTCCTAATGCTCCATCTTGCAGCACATCTTCTGGCTATTATGTATAGTCGCTTTCACACTTTCACTTTCCTGCTTTATGCAAATGTATCCATGGATTGAGTCTTGTCATAGCTCGGGGGAATCCCCCCTTAGTGTCACTCTTTTTAAGATTCTCCTCATAGAATCTCCTTCGCGATAGTCACTAGTGGTCCTCACTACGTCTGCCTACTGTCGCCAGTGTCACTCTCTCTTTTAGATTCTCCTCATAGAATCTCCTTCACGATAGTCACCAGTGGTCCTCACTACATCTTCCTATTGTTGCCTGTGTCACTCTCTTTTTGAGATTCTTCTCATAGAATCTCCTTCGCGACAGTCACCAGTGGTCCTCACTGCGTCTGCCTACTATCACCAGTGTCACTCTCTTTTTGAGATTCTTCTCATAGAATCTCCTTCGCGATAGTCACCAGTGGTCCTCACTGCCTCTTCCTACTATCGCTAGTGTCACTCTCTTTTTGAGATTCTCCTCATAGAATCTCCTTCACAATAGTCACCAGTGGTCCTCACTACATCTGCCTACTGTCACCAGTGTCACTCTCTTTTTGAGATTGTCCTCATACAATCTCCTTTGCGATAGTAACCAGTGGTCCTCACTACATCTACCTATTGTCGCAAGTGTCACTTTTTTGAGATTCTCCTCATATTCACAATGGTCACCAGTTGTTTTAGCTGTGTCTACCTATCGTTGCTTGAGTTATGTCTCCAGATTCCTTTATGGAAGATCTCTCTTGCATCAATCACCAGTCGTCCTGGCTGTGTCTGCCTACTGTCTCTCAGTCCTTCTTAGGTTCTTCATCGTGAAGATTCCTCTTTGACCTCAGTCACCAATCATTCTCACTGCGTCTACCTATTGTTGTCACCCTACTAAAGAGATTTCTTTCAAATATGTTCTGGACATTGATACTTGACATCAATCCCAAAACATTGAACTAAAAAATGCTATAATTGTTTGGATATGCTGAGCATTTTCTTTATTTTCTTTGTTTTTCTTTATCATATCTCCTCGAACAACTCGATGATGTCATTTTTGACTAGAGAAGTGATGACTGGGGCCATGTGTACCTTGACTCTATTTATATAGATACATCAATGACATTAGTTCTTCTCCTTGTTTGTTGGAGTAAACTCTTCATGCTACAGTAAATACTAATACTCATCCTACTAAGTGAATGCACGGGTCACTGCAAGTATATCTAGTGCACTTCTGTCTCAGGTTATGAATGCAAGGGTCGTTGCGGATAGAATGAATACTGAATACTTAGCATAAGGGGGATCTCCCATGTGTTTGGTGTGCCTATCATGCAAGCAACATTCAGGTCATCCTAGCGTCTATTCTTTGATGCTTATGTTAACTTGCTACATTAAAAGGGACAAATGTTTTGGTCATTCTGGCTTCTTGTGCCTCGAATGCTTACATTTAATCCCGACAAACCAATAATGTATGTTATATTCATATTTCCATGATTGCAATGTCAGTGGGAATTGTATGACCTACGAGCTTTATTCTATATCTGATGATGATTAAATATCGAGGCTCGACAACCAGACCTAGGGTTGCATTTAACATAGTCTTGCATTGCATACTTCACTTGCATAAGCATACGATTCAATTGCAAATCTACTTTCACCTTCTCTGATGAGGGATTGCTGATCTCTTCAAAGTATCATGTTCTCTCATGAACTACACAAATGATTAATTAATCACCCTCTTGGCTACTTTGGTTGCTCTTAACCCATTTTTCGAGATCAAATTCGAAATCTGACACACTTAAGTGGCTCAAAATGCATTTTAAAATTTTTTGTGCAATCCAAATCTTTCTGATACTTTGCAATTCTTAGAATCTTTTCAACTCAAACTTGGTCTTTTGGATCTCGAAATCACTTTGGATCAACCTCCAAATTTCTTTTGATCATTCTGATCTCTTCATATTTCTTCAGATCATTCTGATGTCTTTATATTTCTTAGAATCATTTTGATCTCTTCATATTTCTTCAAATCATTTTGATCTCTCCAAATTTCTTCAGACCATTCTGATCTCTTCATATTTCTTCAAGATCATTATGATCTCTTTATATTTCTTCTAATCATTCTAATCTCTTTATATTTCTTCTAATCATTCTAATCTCTTCTATATTCTAAAAAACCTTGGATTTCTTCTGTATCTTTCATCACTCTCCTTACATCATACTTCTGGTGTGTAATCTTTCGATTTTGCTCCCGAGGGGGCAGGATGATTACATCATTGAACCAAATTTGAACTCATTTTGAGTCTCATTGCTTAGGGCATCTGGTTCCCATTTTATGTCCTTCTCACTTGGGGCATCTCATTACTCAGGGCATCTTGTCCTCCTCTTTCTGGCATCCATGTCATCTACTTCATCTTTTCATCATTTGATCACATCTTATAACATTTCTGATCTAAGTCTGATGGACAGGTATCGGGACAGTCTAAACCCTGACTCCTAAGGATAAAGCCTCATTCTGGGGATGATTTTGTGACTCATAAGTAGATCTTATCAACTTAGGTATCTAGGTGTTCTACTTGGATCCCTTAGGATTAAGCTTCGTGTTGGAGATGATCCTTAAAAGCTTATCTATTTCAACTTAGGTATCTAGGTGTTCTACTTGGATTCCTTAGGATTAAGCTTTGTGCTGGAGATGATCCTTAAAAGCTTATCTGTTTCAATTTAGGTATCTAGGTATCTTGCTTAGATTCCTTGGGATTAAGCTCTGTTCTAGAGATAGTCCTTAAAAGTACATCAATTGGTCTCTGTGTCATCAATTTTGGAACCAATCTCATCTTCGCATCATGCTTTCTAATTTTCTTTGAATTGAACGTGCGGCTTGCACATTCATTCAAAGAGGGGCAAAATGTAATACCCCAAAATTGGCTCATTGCCATGATACCAATTCTGGTCTATTTTGATCATTCTTAAAGTCCTATTCCATTAGGCAAATTCTTATTTGGCTACTCACTACTTGACTTAATTTTCAGATGCAGAAAACCCTAATCTGCATTCATCTTGCTTATTATTTAATTCTTATAGTATTTACTCATATTAGTCACATTAAACCTATTGATTAATATTTAATTTAATTACTAAGTATTTATACTTTAATTAAATTAAATTATATCTTAAGGCTAATGTACTATGGAATTAAATTTATTTAATTTAATAAATACGCCTATCTTGATTAATTAAATGTAATTATTTAATTAAATGGGAAAGGTATTTCTAAGCAATTAAAGAAAATTATTTAATTAAATGGAGTACTTACTTCTAATTAATTAAACAAAGTTATTTAATTAAATGGGAAGCCATTCCTAATTAATTAAATGAAGTTATTTAATTAAATAAGAAAAGTGTCTCTAATTAATTAAAGGATTATTTAATTAATCAGAAAAGGTAATTATGAGAGCATATCTCATTTTATTAAATTAAATATCTCTCCAAAATCCTTCTTCAGTTCAAAAAGGGAAATTTCCAGTTCACTATTGATCAAAAAGGAATTAAATTAGTTAACTCCTTTTTCTACTCAAATTAAATCAATTAACTCCTTTTTCTACTCAAATTAAATCAGTTAAGTCCCTTTAATTTGGGAATCTTCCTTTATGACTGAACTTCATCTTCAATCCTGACCATTGATTGAAATCGATCTCAACCGTTGATAGATTCCAAGAAAGTCTATTTAAGAGACTCTCATCTCTTCATTTTGAGAGGAGGTTGAATGAGAATTTGCATCAAATTGCTGCTGGATTGTGCATTCATTTGAGCTCCTTACTTTCATAAGATATTCATTTTCTAGCTTAATTTCATTTAGCATAATATGCATATGATTAATCTAGTTTATTTTACTTGTTCTTAGATTAAAATGCATTTCTCCGTTTTAGATTAATCTGCATTCTCATATAGATTAGTCGCATTTTCTTTCAAATCCTTTGTTCTTAGAGGGTTTGGTTGCTCAAACACCTCAAATATGAGGATATCTAACAAGAAATTCCCTTTAGATAGAAGGCAACAAGTCACCTTGCCAGCTAATTTTCAGATGAATAATCCAATGTTCATTTTGGGATGAATCCGTATACAATGACCATGTTGAAGTGTGTGTGTTAGCATAGGCCGCATATTCACGCATACAGCTAGCATGTCATAGGATTGAATGTATCAATGAGAAATACAATTACCTTCATAGATGAAATTAAATTTGATATGTGATCTAGTATGAAAGTGTAATAGCCTTAACTCGCATAACAAAAGGAAACCATAAAAGTCAAAACATCATGAATGGAAATGTATGTGATATGCCTTGATGAAGAAAGGAAGGAATTGATTAATTTGAATGATAGTTCTCCTCCTTAGAAGCCAAATTCCAATACTGCTTTGAGGGAAAAAGTTTGATGCAAGAAGGAGATATTTGATCTTGATGAATGTCTTAAAGTTCTTAAAGAATTATTGCTTGAAGTCTCATGTACATGTGTATTCTTGATCATGTGTAACATTCTGCAAGGGAATCCAAGAGAAATTAACCTCTAAAGATGCTAAGTTTTTGTAACAAATTTTTATTTGAAAGATTAAAAGATGCAAGAGATAATAATGTGGAAATAGAAACTTAAATGCACATCACATACATATATAATAGAAGAAATACAATTGCATCTCTCAAGGGTTCCATAATATTGAATCTCACACATACATTTTTATTAAGTTTGATTTTAATAATTAAACAAGTCCATGTCATAGAAATAACCACATGTGCAAAATATCCCAAAAGAATATACAAGTACAAAACGTGCATACTCATCAACTGCATATGTCATAGGATATGAAATACTAAAAGAATATACATCATGATAAGATACATCATCTCAAGGATCTTAAGTAACCGAAGTACAAAATATTAGAGTATGAACATACAACATAATCATTGCATAAGAATAATAGAACAATCTACAACAAAGGTACATCCAACATTGGTGTCTAGTTGTCAGATCTTAATGCCAAAAAAATCACTACCACTCAACCTTGTGGAACCTAAGTGGCCCCACTCCCATCATGCTGAGGATATAATCTCAAGTACCAAATAGATAGCAATCCAAAAGTCACAACAAGAATCTAAGTCTTAATATCCTAAAAGCACTCTATTTCAAAGGTACTAAGCACACAAGGTAATATCTAATCCCAGAGGCAACAAGATACATAGGAAGCCTAATATTTATATGGGAAAGTTTCATCACATGAGTCAACTCTAATGTTACCCTAGCATTCTCTTAGTACTTCAGCTCCTTAGTGACTCTATGTGGTATCAATATCATTTCTAGTAGACAAGGAATACCAATGAAGCAAGGTCGCAACGAAGCATCCTCTCTACTCCCATCCTAGTCTATACTAGCACTCAAGGTATGGGCAAGGTATCAAACTAGCATAATGTTAATTCATTTAAACCCCATTAATGAATTTTTTATCACTTATTAAGACTACTTACAATTAGTTACCCATGTGGCCTCTTTAGGACTTCGGCCCCCAATGCCAGCCACTTCCCAACATACACATAGATAACCTAGCCTAAGTTCATAGAAATGCATCTCATAAAATCACCATAAACTCATCAGTTCTATACATGAAACTATACTCACAAATAGATCATAAAAAAAAGATCTTATAGTTTACATCAAAGAATCACAACAGATGAGATTGCAAAGAAAAACTAGATCCCATCAAAAAATACATGAGTTTAAACATTAGTTTGAGAAGGAATAATCGTGACTAAAAACATCACATAAAAGTCATCGCAAAATCAACTATTTCCCAAGCCTCTAGTAAAAATCTGTATTTGGTCAAACTACAAGATTTCTCCAAAATAACATCATCAAATAAAACATAATATCATTAAAGAGCATTTAAAACACATGTAGTTTTCAGCCAAGTAATTTTCCATTATAGTTTCCTAAGTTTGATTCAAGTCATAGTTGAAATTTTTGTTTGTTAACGTTTCTTAGTTGATAAAGTTTCTAAGTTTAGTTTGGTTATAAAATGAGTCCCATTTCCATGGTTTATGACTCTACATGTTCCTAATACACTATGTAATCATTTGAACACAAAAATGATGTTCTATCCCTCAATCTAAAATTTTAATAATGTTTACATTTGATAATAGGAAAATATAACCTTTGAAGAAATGTTCAATGTTTTAGTCATGATGCAAAATTCCTATCTTATAATATCTTAAATCCAAAGTAAAAATATTTTACTATTAATCTAGTTTTAAAATAAATTAGCTTTCAATTTTAAAAATAAATCAAATTTAATTATGTTTAAAATCAATTTAACTCTTAATGAACCTAAATTACATTTAAAAATATTAAATAAAATAAATTTTAAATAACATAATAATAAACATGTTTTTTTATAATCTAATTATTTAATAATAAATATATTATTTTTTATTTTTTATTTTTTTGAAAGGAAATTTTTTTTTTTTTTTAAATTAAAAGTTTTAAAATAAACTAAACCCCTTTATGGGGTGGACCACAACTTGCCTAAGGCACGTACATGCTACCAAAGCAATTGCTATGTTGCCTCAGGAAGCCATAATGCTATCAAGGCAGCATGGTGTTGACTTACATAGTGTATGATTATGACCGTAAAGGGTAAGAGAAAAAGGGCAGGGGCAGTGGCCCCTGTCCCTCAAATAAATCTTTTAAAATTATTTTTTAAAATAGACAAAGTAGAAAAATCAAACTCAAAGCTTAAGTTTTCGAATTCACACCACCTTGAAAAATTCAGAAGGGTAGAGTAAATAAATACTTATCATTTAGCACTGGACAAAATAAGCTCAGTGTTAGTATCTAGACTTGAAAACTATCTCCCCTCTTTTACCATTGAGATACTACAATAGGGCATGCTCATCTTGAAAATTCAAGGAACTTGATTCCTTGTACTTGCAACCTATATAAAAGTCGAGCAAGTACATATGCACATATACATATAAACTAAATAGGCAATGGAGAGGAGTGGTACATCATGTAGATCCTGACTAGTAGGTGACTGTTCTGGTTTTCAAAATGTACGCCCCATTTCTCCTTAAAAATGGGGACCCCCTAGAAAATTTTTATTTTTCCAGACCCCTAATCTGAGGTCTAAATCTTTTTTAAGGTTCTACCTAGTGTCTAAGCCTAGTCTAGCCCTCTGCCTAAAAACCCAGTTGTCAAAAACTAGAGATTTTGAGAGAAAAGTGAACTTTGGTAGTAAAGGTGCACACTAGTGCACCTAGTGCACCCTTTAAGGTATGCTAGTGTGCTAAGTGCATTAGTGAGGGATCACTTCCCTTTGGAAGTGTGCACCTCCAAAGGTGCACTCCATCCCAGGCCTATTAAAGCTTGGGACCCCTCTTCCTCCTTACTCATTTTTATATTTTGATCTTCAATGAGCACACCTCCACACCCCTAGAGGTGTGCCAATATTTGGAACTTGTATAACACCCAAAACACCAAGCTAGAAATAACAAGGTGCACACCTTGCGCACCTATCCAAGGTGCACAAGGTGCACACCATTTTCACAAAACTTAATGAAACTTAAACCCAAAAAACCATCACCTTATTGAAAGGTGTGCACATGTGCACCTTTCAGAAAGAATTCTCCTGTGCAGAGTTAAGGGTACACAAATAGCACACCCACAAGGTGTGCTATGTGCACATCTACCTTTCACACTTAGCTTCTTCTTTGCATAATAAGGGTGCACACTCCACAAGGTACACTATATGTGCACCCTTAGTGATTGAAGTTTTTCCAAAGGAGAAAGATGCACCTAGCGTACCCTCATGGTGCACAAGGTGTGCCAAATTTTTGTCTTGTAGAGTATAAAATAGGGTGTTTTTTAGCAATTTTGTGATAGTTTTAGGTTTTGGGTTTGATTTTTCATAACTAGGGTCTGTTTAGGATTGTATTTTCCACCTTCTAGATTGATGTATCTCTATTTTGTGCAAATAAAATGGCTTCCTACTTGTCCTCCCTCACTAAAAAGATTGCTCCAAAGTTGGTGGTTTATAAGTTTCAAGGTGTCCAACCTAAATCATGCTTCCACAATGTGCATTCATAAGTTCAAGATATAGAAATAGGTCACATCAACTAGAATGCATTCTTGGTTTTATGCAAAAACCCAAATGAGAGGCCTACAATGGTATCTGCACTTATAAGATTAGGGTTAGTAAATGCAACTTCACACCCAATTTCAGTACAATATTCTGAGTTGATCATGGCTTTGGCTGAGAATTATATTTTAGAAGAGAGGGTGGTCAAAAGCATAACCAAAGAGATCGTTCTTGATCTAAGACCCAAGAATATAGAGAAAATATTTCATCTTTTGAGGGAAGATCAGTATATAAGACTGACATACCATCAAGAAAAAAGGTGGTATAGAGATCATGAAGAAGAAGCCACAAAAAATGTTCAATCTTCATATCTCATTGATAGAACACCTTTGGGAAGAAAAGCTAGAAAAATAGATATGACAAGAAGTTACATGAAGGATGATATCGGACATTCCATAGTGCTCCTAAGTAGAATTATGGGATTACCAATAGTAGGACACTTAAACATATGGATGGTACACTTCATTGAAACCATTAGAACAAAAAAGATGCCAATTGACTAGGCTACAAATCTTAGTGAGAATTTAAATGAATAGTTGGTGCAGTAAAAAATGATCTAAGGTTTTACATGACATTTTATTTGGTGTATCTATTAGTAGCAAGAACTACAAATTACCCAAGATTATTTAAGAAGGGCAATTTGCAAGATGTTGATGCATGGCCTTATGTGGTATACCCCAGCTAGTGAAGAAAAGCTCTCAGATCATAGCAAAGAATATATAATAGTGAATGATGCTTTCATTTTTGTAGTTATTCGATTCATTGAGGGAGACTATGCAAAAAGGATTTCAAAAGAGGCAACAATAATAATTACATAAATAGGCACCTACTACATCCAATTCAAGACATTCAACTACTTAAGGGTAGTGTGTACAACTATAAATCCTAAGAAGCTTCCTAGATATTAATGTGATAGACTCATTTTGCTAAAGATTGCATGACAACTCTTGTCTACATATGAAAAAGTAAGGAAGCAACATAAGAAGACCTGGGTATGGCCCATCATCATAGGTCCATTTGGTGTCAAGCAGAAGTAGGATATCATGACTTTTGAGTTAGAATGGGATCTGTACTCCTTGGAGGATTATAATTCCCCTCGTCCATGTTTATATAATATTGGTAGAGTCCAATTCTTGGTAGGAAAACAATTTAAACATGAAGACACTATAGAGGATCATTGGATGAATGTAGTAGATGACTACGATATTCGGATAAGGGATTATTTTAGGATGATGCTTTATTTGGCAAGAAGTGCCTTGAAAGTAAAGGTCCCATTAAAGGTTGTTCAATGAGACACTTTAGATGTTTTGGATCCCCTATATATTCGAGATAAGATATGTGATCAACCAATCATGAATGTTGAAATTAATAGAGAATAAAATGAAGATATCAATCATAGGGAAAAGCATATGATCCAGTTGACCAAGGAATGGATTAAGAGACCATTCAAGCTGGATCTGGTTCCTTAAACAATAGTTTTCCAAGCTACATCCCACCTAGTGAAAGGTAGGGGAGAAAAGGTTATAGTACCAACATTCATAGCTCAGTCTCCAATTAGGAAAGAGACAATGTATCAACACAATAGGGGAGTTGGGTACTTCAATGCATAGAAGGGAAAGAATAAAAGGAAAAGAGTTTCTCCAAAATGAGCTAGGCTCGAGGTTGAAGCAACTCAAGCCCAAGAAGCCACCCAAGCTCAAGATAATCTACAAGTGCCACCACTAGATCAAGGATAGGGATTTGATGAGCAAGCATGAGAGGTGTCCCCACAAGTTCAAAAGAAGAATCCTCTATGTTAGCTCCTAAGAAGAAAAAGGCTAAGACTCCAATTAAAAGGACTATGCAATAGAAAGTGCAAAGTAAGGTTATTCCTATTCCTTTAGCCCCAGAAACCATTCCTGAAGGAGCTAAAGATGATGAAGAAGATGAAGAGGATAACCTTCCCTTGATTCAAAGGACTCATATAGCCAAGGCTAGTAAGGTAGAATGAAGAAGGAGTTCCACTATAATGCCTCCATCCATTCCTACACAACCTATTTAGGTCACAACTTTGGAGGATGAGTTACAACAATGGATAGATGAACAAGAGGACTAAGGGGTTGATTTATTTAAAATGTTAGATTTTGACTTTATGCCTGTAGGTACTAAACTAATAGTGACAATATAAGGGGTACACCAACAAATCAGCCTTTGGGAGAAAATTAGAGTCAATTTCTATCTTATCCATAAGAACCTCTAGGTGCCCCGCTATCATTAGCTCAAGATGTATCTTTAGTGGATAAAGGTTCAACCACTTCTCTCCCTCTGGTCAATGAAGAATAGGTACAACTAGTACAAGAAGAAGAACCACAATAAAGACCCATCAATGAAGTATCAGAGGGGGTGAAAATATTTGAATAACCACAAAAAACTTCTCAAGATACAAAGTTAAGGACAGTGGGCTCAATAGATATAGGGATGCCTAATGTAGATCCCTCATGGAAAGAAAGGACCTTGGAGAGGAGCGATAAGGGAAAGGATCTAGTAGAAAAAGTCCCCTCTTCATCCAAGTATAAGTATTTGATGGAAACTACTCCAAGGTGGTTGAGAAAAGAGGTGATGGTTAGGCATAAAAGGTAACTATATCGTACTAAGGAAGAGGCAATGAGAGAATTAGTTGAAGCTCTCAAGAAGCCTGAATTACGTAAGGGTGATGTGCATACATTGGCCTTCATTATGAAAGACCAAAATTAGGACTTGTTCACTCACATTGCTATTCCTCCTCTACATGCAGATATTGAAGATCTAACCATGAATGATTTTTAGATCAAAGAAGTCTTGCTTGGAAAGCCAACTGTGGACACAACTAAATTAGTGGTCACCACGGGAATTAAAGAAGTGTTTAATCACTTAGACAAAGATGAGGCTGAATTGGTGAAGTTGAGAAAATAGAATGAAATCATGAGGGGATTTTTGCATGAGTTAGTCAATCTTATTGACCTAGATAATCCAGAGGCCACTCTTGAAGTAGGTTGAGAGAGAAAAGATAAAGAAAAGGTAGTTATACAAGTGGATCCATTTTTTAAGAATTGTTAGTCACGGTGAGAAATTTTTGAGGAAAAGGGTGTGCAGATAATATAGGGGAAATTAAATTTATTGCACTAAATGCAAAATAATGCAAAGAAACTGGTTGTTATTTTAAACTAGGATTTTGGATTGATGGACAAAGTATAGACCCAGAGAAATGACCTTTGAGCATTGCAAGATCTATAAAAGGTCAGAGGTATTGTATGCTAATGGATTTATATATAGGGGATGAGTTAGATAAAAGAGATGATTTAATTGAGAAGATTGCATTTGGTAATAAAGTAATGGAAACATTACATGTGGATATTCACATACTCAAATATCAAACCCAAGAGCAAATTTTGGAAGTAGAGAAATATAATAGTGATGTATGCCTTGACATTTTTGAAGATGAGTCAAGAGATAAAATGATACCGGTACAAATAGTCATCAAATAGTTTTGAAAGATATTTGAAGAAACTTTGATTGAAGAAGACATTAGACAAGCATTTAAGACATAAGAGGCATTGCTAGAGTTGAATGTAAAGCTCAAAGATTTTGTAAAGATTCATATAGAAGTGGGAAACTATTGACAAGTAGTAAAAGATAAGTACGATGCTTTGGATTTTTTGGATGCAACCCAAGTGATAGAGATCATAGAGAAATTCAAGAGAAAACATCCAGACATAGCTATGGTATGAAGGGGAACAAAACCCACAAGCTAGAATTTTAGTTTTGACACTTGGGAAAATTTTTCATTTTTTGGACCTATCTTCCAAGGTTTGCTTCTTCCAAGGTGTGCAAGGTGTGCTTTTCCAAAGGTGCACCAAAAGTTTTTGAAGAAGTTAGAGGTGCACTAACAGTTAACTACTATTGGGCATTCATTTTGCATGAGGTCAATGGTAGGAATCCATAGCGTAATTCCTCTCTTGAAAAGAAAATCTTTTTAAGGATCCACTCCAAGGTTCAGTGCTTGTCTTGCAATGTACCAAAATTTGCTCAGTAGAAGATAAATGTGAGTTTTCACAAGGAGGCCTTTGCTGGTTCTAAAAACTCTGTTATCTTGGAATCAAAGTAAAATCTGTTCACTGTCTCAAAATATCATACCAAAAGAACAATATTTTTCTATTTTTCTATTTTTTTAATGAATGCAACTCTAATAATGCAGCTACTATGAGGTCCTATTTTAACAGGGGGTTAGCAAAGAAAATAATGAAACTAAAAGAAAATAACATGAAATCAAATAACTTGAAATTGAAATTCCTAAATGGACATAAGCTACAGAACACAACACGCTAAGAGTTAAACCTTCAAAGAAATCGGTAGGAAACCAATGAAAACAGGAGCAACGCTTCCTAGAATCCACTAATGCAATCGTCGGTGAGAATCTTTAACAAATTGAATGATGTTTCACTCTTCATCAAATTGCAAGGCCACAAAAATTGTGCTCATGCGAGACAAAAAGCTATGTAGACACAATTGGGTGATCTCTTCTCAAGCTCGTTACATCAACGAAATTCATATATCTGTAGCAAACACTAGAGCTAAAAGATCGCACAACCAAAAAAAACACAATAAACCTTTGTCTCAATCAAAATCTCATGAATAAAATCCATAAAATAATGACACATTTAGGAAAGAATAACTACACTCTAAATGCTAGCACCAAAAGCATAACTTTATTGCATAATAACGATGACCTTTGTTACATTTTACAATGGGGTATTTATAAGAAATCGTCTCCTCAATTTTTGTTGAGAGTGAGAGATATCTTGATGCAATAAAATGCTTTTAAAACATTTAACCAAACTAAATAAATACAAACTGATAATCTAACTAGTGCTTAGAGGGACTCCATCCATATTTTATTCATTAATTGGATGCATGAACCCTTTACATGTCAACAACAATGAAAGCATGAGAGAGAAAGTAGGAAGAAGCCATTAGTTGAAGTAGAAGTGCATGGAGACACCAAAAATAGAAGTTGTCCCTTCACTAGGCATGTGTCAGAGTTAAACTATCATCAGAATGAGTTCCCAATGCATGGAAAGTGCTATTTTTGAAACTGGCAGCCAACTGTCGGTGCACCTCTGAATTATGGACTTGTAGACCTGTGGACCTATAGAGCTGTGGACTTGCAGAGTTGTGAACCTCGACTGGGTCAAAAATCTCAAAATTTTACTAAGTGTCAAAATTGAAATTTTTGTATTTTAAGTTTTGATCATCTTTATCCTAATGATATGTTTGGATGTTTGCCCTTGAATTTATCTATAATCTCAGTAATCTTAGCAGCATCCAGAAGTTCCAAAGCCTCATACTTGTCTTTGACCTTCTGTCTATAGTTGTCCACCTCAATTTAAGTTTTTGCAAAATCTTTGAGTTTGTTGTCCAACTCTAATAGTGCTTCCTCTATCCTGAAGGCTTTCCTGATGTCTTCATCACTAGATGCTTCCTCTAAAGTCTTTCTAAAATTCTCCACAACTACCTCAACTACTAAAAGCTTCTCTCATTCTTCATCTTCAAAAATATCCAAGCATGCATCACTTTACAACTTTTTTGCTTCCAAAATTTGCTCTCGGGCTTGGTCCTTGAGCCTATGTATCTCATCATGCAATGTTTCCATCACTTTATTTCCATCTACAATCTTTTCTATCCAATCATCTATCATGTCTAACTCTTCTTCGGCATATACATCAATTAGAATGTAGTACCTTTGCCATTTTATGGCCTGTAGAGTTTGTAAATCCTTGCTCCATACCCGTACCTCATCCATAATACTGAAGTCCTACCTCAAAATTGCCACGATCTTGTCAACATTTTCTTGTGTAGCATGCAACAACTTCAGACTTCTTATGATTATAGTAACACCCCTATCCTCATGGTTGTCTCACCAATCCTAACAAGCTCTCAAAAATGGACTAATATGTACACCTTCCCCTTCTCTAAGAATGGTATTCAAAGTCTCCTCAGGGAATTCAGAATCAAGAGGACCAACAACTTTAGCTAAATATCCCTTTAAGATCTCAACTTGCCTTTGAAGTGTTCTAATTTCAACCTCATCCTGTTCCATATGGTTGAGGACCTCCTTGACTCCCATAGTCATCATCTGTTAGGAAGTATCCCATGCAGGCTTTCCTAACATGATATCCTTCACTTCATAGTCTTGAAGGCTAATAGCTTCTTCATCTATACCTTTTAGAGGGTGAGCCACTTGTGAAAATAAGTCCTAGTTTCGGGTAGTATTAATGAATGCAAATTTGCATCATGTAATGGAGAGTTAGGCTTGTTCAAAATATCTGCAATGTCACAAATATCATCCTCAGAAGCAAGGAATTGATGTTTAGCACTTCACATTATCTCTTTCCAAAACCATTTTGGGATATGTCTTTCTATAACCTTGGCTCTGGATGATGAAGGGATGTGTTCAAACACCTCCTTCCCTCTATCACTCTTGCTTGGAGTCTCCTGTTGTGAGGGTTCTTCTTCTATAGTCTTGGTTTCTGTAGATCCTATAGTTTGATCCTCAACTTCCTAGGAAGGTTTTTGTATACATTCTACTACGTGTGCCTCTTTTGATGGATCATTAGTAACCCTTGGTTATGGTTCTCCTTGCAATGATAATTCCTTCTAAACATGTTCTTCTAAACTCAAAGGTGGAGGTGTCAATGAAACCTTATCTACCATCATAACCTGAGGTGAAGATGGGGGACTTGGTTGAGGACATTGTGTCTCGGGTGGCATCTACATCCAATCTTGCTGTTGAAGTTCACCTGTGGGAGTATCTCTAATCTTATCTCCAACCAATTTTGTACCTACTGGCATGAAATCAAAATTTGGGATGGAGAGAACATCATCACCTAGCTCCCTTTTCCCATTCACCCATCATTGTACTTCATCTTCTGAAGAAGAGAGTTCTACCATTTCAGCTTGGGTGGGTGGTGGGGTATTTGTGACACTCTTCCTTCTTTCCAATTCTGTGGCTTTGGCTAGTCGAGTTCTCCTTTGTAGACGCACTTGCTCCTCCTCTTCATCTGACTCTATTTCCCCTTCATCTGATTCTTCCTCGAGAATGGTTTCAAGAATAGAGGGATTAGACACTAATCTTTTACAAACTCTTTGCCTCTTGTTCATTCTAACCTTGATCCTCTTTTGCTTCTATGGAACCATAATAGATGCAGGCTCTTTGTGCACTGGATGAATGGATGTCTCTGGAATTTCTCCCTCTTCTTGTTGACTTGACAAAACATGAGGCAATGGAAAATCAACCTAGATATGAGAAATCATAGAGTCTTGGGGCTCTTGGGGAGTAGATTCCTATTGCTGCGAAGGGGCCTATTCTTCAACATGCTCTACCTAAATCCTCTAAGGAGAGGCTCTCTTCCTCTTTTCCTTCTTCTTCTCTGAAGGATGGTAGTATCCCACTGGATGATCATGCTGGTAGACTATTTCTGGCTTGATAGGAGACTGGAGCGTGAAGATAGGAACTATGACTTTCTTCCCCTTTACCCTTTCTGGGCGAGCATGTGCATGGAATATCACTGTATCTGGATTTGGATCAAGTGGAAAAGGTTTCTTGATCCAACTCTTTGTCATTCTGATGATATGTCTTGCTCAATGATTAATATCGTCTCCTTCCTCTCTGTCAATTTTTGCATTCAGGATGGGCCTCTTGCCAACTTTATCTATATTGAATAAGGGATCCAATAGCTCCTGTGAGTCCTATAGCCATATCTCATCTGAGATGGTCAAATGGAGAGCCTTCTCCACCAAATACAAAGTCATTCTACAATAGTCTCTAATACGCACATCATAGTTATTTGTGGCCTTCATCCAATGATCTTCAATGGCATCTTCATGATAGAACTCTTTTCCTGCCAAGTTTTCCACTTTACCAACATTGTCAAAGAATGGTCAGGGATAGTTATATTCTTCAAGAGGATAATTCTCTCATTCTCACTCAAAAGTTGAGATATCCTACTTTCTCTTTACTTGGTATGCTCCTATTACAAAAGACCAATCCCAAAAAGGCCTCCGCTATTTTTTGATCCTCTCATAGGCTGACTCAATTTGTCAAGAAATTTCCATTAGAACGAACTTGTCACTTCGATATCTTGGGAGCTTCTTTGGATTAATGGATGCACCACCAACTCGAATGCATGTGAATGTCTAAAACTGGATGAAATGTGCACTGAAAGCTATGATCTGCATCTTGTCTTCATCGGACAACCTCTTCCCATAATCCCCTTCAATGAATCAAATAATGGCAAAGATGAAGGCATCATTCACAATTATGTATTCCTTTCTCTGCGGTGAGAGTTTCTTCTTCACCAGTTGGGGATAGACTATATATGGCCATGCATTAGGATACTACATACTTCCCTTCTTGTACAACCCAGGATAGTCAGTGGCCCTTGCTACAAGTAGATATACCACATAAGAAGTTATATAGAACTTCTTCTTGTCCTTTACTATCTGCAACTGGTCACATAGGTTCTCACTAAGTGTGGTAGCCCAATCCAGCGACATCTTTGCATTTCTAATGGTCTTAATGAAGTTGACCATGAATGGAGCAAGATGACCTATTGCAGGCAATCCCATAACTCTTCTTAGGAGAATGATTGAATATCCAATGTCATCCTTCATGTATCCTCAAGTCATATCCACTTTACTGATTGTCTTCCCCCGAGGTGGTTTCTCAATAAAGTATGAGGAATATATGATGTTAATGGCTTCCTGGTAATGATCCTTATGCCACCTCTCAGCTACTTCATATGAAAGCCTGATGAATTGATCGGCTCTAGGTAGATGAAAAACCTTCTCAATATTATCAATTCATAGATCCAAGACCACTTCCCAAGCGATGCTCTTTACCACCCTTTCATTAGGGACAAAATGCCGAGATAGGGTCATAATCAATTCAACTGACTACACGGTCTCGAGATGTGATGCTGCATTTACTAATCCAGAACAGATTAGGGTGAATCCCAAAGATGATCTTTCGGTTGGATTTTTACAAACTCTCAAGAAATCTCCCAAGTCTGTGTGTCCAAGTTCTATGTCCTTGATCTCGGAGTATTCATAGTGCAACCATGATTTTGGGGTTATGCCTTAGAACTTGTACACAAAAAGTTTTTCTACTAACCCAAATGTGGATGCCATCTGATTATATTACCTACATGTCATAGAAAAAAGACCATGATTAAATATTAGATACCGAAAAAGAAAAAGAAAAAGAAAAGTCCCACTTAGGGACTTCTTTTTTTTTTTTTAAAGAAAATTTGAGTGAGTGTGCATGCCATGCGTGGTGGCGAGGGCATCTACATGTGTGCACCAAAGGGGGCACAACATGCATGCACGCATTGCTTGCATGGTGGCCCAAGCAGTGCATGCACCCCAAAAGGGGTGCGACCTGCATGTGTGCGCTGCTCGCACGATGGAGTAGGTAGCGCACGTGCACCACAAAAGGGGCACGACTTGGTGTAGATGTCACGACTGTGCCACACCCACACCCCAAAAGAGGTGCAGCCAAGTGCAGGTGTCATGATGGTGCCACATGCATGTGGCAAGCGGTACCACAACATTACGCCACTCGCACGCAAGGCGCGAGGCAGCACGCGTGCATGCCTCATGGGCACGTGACATTTGAAGAAAAGGGGGGGGGGTGTTTTACCTCTCCCTCCTTGCTCCTTGGTCAAAAAAATGAGTAAGGAAGAAGGGGAGGGAGGCTTTTTATAAACCTCTCTCCCTTTTGCAAGAGCCCCACTCCTCAATGTGCGTGTGCTAGATGATTTTTTTTATTTTTATTTTTTTGACTCTAAAATTCCTAACTAAAATTTCTTCTCTCAACTCCTGAACTATGAGTCCAGGAGTCAAAAAAAAGTAGGGGGTGCCCATTCCTCAATAGGAATGGGGCATGTGTTGTGGACACTACAACAACTACCAATTCCAAAGTTAGAGCTTTCCTTGCACCAAAAATGCATTCTGATGGTAGTTCAACTCCTACAAACCTCCAAAGAAGGTTGAGCTTCTATTTTTGGCATCTCTAGAGACTCCTACATCATTTGAGAGCTTTCTTCTTATCTACTTTTTATTCTTTGTTTTAAGACATGTAAAGGCTTGTGCACCCATTAAATGATATAAACAAGGGTGGAGTCGAGTTAGTTTGTACATAAATAGATTTTTTTATTAGTTTAGAAGCATATATTTGCATGAAGAGATGTCTCACTCTCAACACAATTGAGGAGAAGATTTCCTATAAATTGAGGAATTAAATATGTATTCAAGGCTATTATTTTGATGCAATAATATATGTTATTGGAGCTCTCATTCTGAGTGTAGTTATTCTTGCTAGAGTGTGTTATTTTTGTGGATTCTTGTTCATGATAATAATGAAGCCAATTTTTTTGTGTTGATTTGATTGAGTGATACTTTAATTCTGGTTTTTGCGACGTGTTTACAAATTCTACTGATGTACTTAGTTGGAGAAGAGATAACCCTATTGTTCCTACATAGCTTTTTTCCTCACATGAACATACTTTATGTGGCCTTGTGATCTGATGAAAAGTGAAGCATCTTACATGTTACTAGATTCCCATCAACGATTGCACCAGTGGAATTAAGGAAGTTCTACTACTATTTTCATTGGTTACCTACCAAGATTTTCAAAGGCTTAACTCATAGATGTGTTGTTTTTGTGGCTTATGTCCATTAGGGATTTATTTTTCAATTCATTTTCTTAAACTTCTTGTTACCTTACCTTCGTTATTTGCTTTTACAATCACTTGGTTAATCAGGGAAGTCATATAGTTGCATAGTTAAAATTGCATTCATTATAAATAGAAAAATAGAAAAATATATTTCTTTTTGTGTGGTTATTCTTTTGAGATAGCAAGTAGATTCAACATCTTATCGAAAATTGGTCAGAACTAGCAAAGGCCTCCTTGACTTACATTTATCTTCTACTAAGTGGATTCCAGTAGATCACAAGATCACCCTAATCCTAGATTAGCTTTTCAAGAGAGGATTGTTGTCACAAAGGTTTGCACCCATGTCCAAAGTTTTTACCTAAGGACAACCTTGTGAAACATGGAAACAACCTCCAAGTTGTGGGACTTGAACTGTGAGGTTGAGTCTCCGGAGAAGGCTAGCTTCCTTTACTATCAGGGTGCACCTAACTACTCTTGGAGAGGAAAAAGGGAGAAGGAATGCATGAAAGCAAATCTACCTACTCTAACCTAAGGGGGTGATGCATGAAAAGAGCATGTTCAAACCAATCTCTGCCCATACATGTACTATTGAACCATCATGACACCAAAGATATACACGTCCAGACTTTCTTTAATCTAACAATCATATGGAAATTAGAAAACCCAAATGAATGACACAAGGAAAGAGAGGATTCACTTATATACCATTCATAGGCCAAAAGAGATACAGTCATGCAAGATTGCAAATATCCACAATACACTAATGAGAGGCAAATAGTTCTTGCACTTCACATCAATTGCTGAAGGAGATGAGGCAAAATGTCATATAGTTTAGAGGCAAAGGGAATTTACTATGAAATTGCAGAGCAATATCAGAGAAGTCAGAGAAGAGTTGACCAGTACAAAATCTACAAAAATTGCCTTTATAGCTTAGGCATAATTGAGATGTTCTCTAACAAAAGTTACTCCACAACCACTGCCATTAAGTCTTGATAAAGATCTAGAGAAAATCTGATCTGGGCACAGGTTCAGATACAATGAAATTTGATATTTTTTTGAAACAGGGCTCTAACAAAAATTGTGTCATTAACCATTCTAACCAAGTAGATGGATAATTAGGGTGGTGGAGTGTTCTCCTACTATTTACTAGGTTCAACATTCATTTGAGAGTAGTTGGAATTGATCATGAAGATCAAATCGCACAACAAAACTCAATCCCCTCTATTTCTAGCTCATGAATTAGCAAAGTCAATAAGTCAACCAAACTCTGCCACCAGGATGAGCCACGTGGGTCAATAGTCTTTCAATTTTCTACCACCCTGCAAATTCTCCATGCAATTGACCACATCTAACTAACTAACTGAGCCACCTTTTCAAAACCCTAACCGTAATGTCTCCCAACTTCTAGCCTTAACTACCAATGCTAACTATAGCATTATCTCCCTGGGACCACAAGGACACGTGTCCTTCAGGCACTTTCCCATAATGTTTAACTTCCTTACATCTCCAAAATGTAGGAAAGTGTCGATCGTTGATCTCCATGAGATCAACGATCATGAAAGATCTTATCATATTGCACTTTCCCTTCAAAATTCTTGGGCCCATGAACCACTCAACATCTGACTCAGCCTAACCTGGCCCCATCTTGCATCACCCTGTGGCATATGAAACCAACTTGACCCCAAAAAGATGCGTGGCAATGAGGCACTTGCCCACATTACTTAACATGCTTGCACTTTCATGATGTGGGGAAGTGCCAACCCTTGATCTCATTTGAATCTACGACAATCAAAATCTTAAACAATTGCATACCTAGTCAGCTGGATAGAATAATGAGCTTCCTTCTTTATACTCTGACTCAACTGACAACAACCGTAGAAGACGAGCTATTATTACCTTTTGAGAAAGGCGAGCCCATGATGTCACATTGTGCCACATGTCATAAAGGGGCTTGCCCGCATTCCTTAAAACTCATGCACTTTCATATTGCAGGCAAGTGCTAGCCCTTGATCTATTTGAATCTAATAGTGGAAGGTATAACTAAGAAGATTTACATCACTACAACTTTAGCTTTTATTCCTTTGGGCCCGCAAAGACACGTAGTGACCTAGCACTTTCCCACATTGTCAGAAAGTTTGATAAAACATAGAATGGAGGAAAGTAGGTGCCAATCAAATTGCCAGCTAGACTAACCTTCTTCCTTTCTATGGCCCACACAAGAATATTCACCTCACCTGCCACGCGTCACAAAGGGGCTTCCCTACATTATGTAAAGGTCATTTGTTTTGAGAATGCAGGCAAGTGCCCACCATAGATCACAAAAGATCTGATGGTGCGAAAAGTTGCGGGCCAGTGGAATACCATAAAGTTTTAATCATTTTATTTTTTATATTTCTAGGGCATTTAAATAATATTAAAGATGGGAAGCAACCGTTGCGTGGGCTCAAATGTTTGAATTCAAATTTTGGCAGGAGGCAAAATAGGTAACAAGGATTTTGAAAGGATTCTTGCCATTAAGCATCCTGCAAAACAATAGCTCAACAATGACTCTGACTCCCTCCCTCAACCACATCAAACACAATAAATAGAAAAGTAAAATAGATACACAAAAAATAGTAAAACTGCCAGAAGTTATGACCAAAAAGGCGATGAAATAAAACCTAAAGGGTCATTTCAGAAGATGAGAGATGGCCTAGAAATGTGTGTGTGTGTGTGTGTGTGTGTGTGTGAGAGAGAGAGAGAGAGAGAGAGAGAGAGAGAGAGAGAGAGAGAGAGAGAGAGAGAGAGAGAGCAAGAGCACTAGGGATGGCTAAAAGTTCTCAAAATGAAGTGTTTCTATTTCAAGACAATACAATATTTATTTTTAATTAGTGATCTTAACTACTATTTTAGGTAAGAGAAAGGAGATTTTAGGAAACAATAAAATATACTCATTGCAAAGGGAGAGAGAAAATCCTCTAGACCTTACTAATGGTACCCTCCTCTTAATCAAAAAGTGTGGTTTTTTTTTCAAGTTTGGCTAATTTATTTTTTGATCTTGATTTTAGAATAGTTTGTCTTTATACATTTGATTCCAACATTTATTTTTATTTTATTTATTATTTTGGATCACATCTATAAGGACAAAATTGACCTTGATCATTTCAATAATTGTAGATTTCTACTTTGAAGATTATATTTCTAGTTAAAATTTACATGTCATTGGCATTTCCACTAATCGATCTATGTCTTATGGTGTTGTATTAAAGACATTTATTTATTTATTTATTTTGAAATAGGTAAATTTATTGAACATGCCCAAAATTCAATTTTCAAATTGAATAAAAATAATAATAATAATAATATCAAAGTTGTATATTAGCATACACCATACTAAGTCAATTTTGTGACTAGTTATTATGCTTTGTCCTTATTTTAAAGTTGTTAAACCAATTTAAAAAGATTTGACTAAGATGAATTTATGACCCTTAAGATTTAGGAGATTCTCTAAAGATATTTATAAATGTTGCGAGTCTTGGCTAGAATTTAGAAATGAGAAAATATTGGTAGGCAAATTATACTAAATAGTCTTGATAAAAGTTTAAGTATACATTTTAATTGATTTCAACAAGTGTGGACCTAAACTAGACCAATGCACAATTATTTTACAAATTTTGATAAATTAGTACCTGACATTTTGTTGTACATTAAACCTATGCCATAGTCTCTCACTTAACTTGTATGAGCCTCTTTCTTATTTTGTTTTCTTTATTGATTTTATCTCCTTGTATTTTGTATTTTCCTTAGCATTTTCTACTATGGTTTCCCTCTCTTTTGTTAATTTGGAATCAATAAATTTCCAATTTAAAAGTGTATAAGAAGGAAGCCTTGATATGGATATTCATTTTTGAGTTTCTTCTTCTCACTCATGTCATTGACATTAGTGTTTCTCATCTCCTTCAGATTCCAAGTAATCTGACTAGCTATCCGATTTGGAGAAGTTCATCAAGCATGTACCCAAAGAAAAAAGTCTCGATAGCATTAAACATATGTATTCATGCTTGACATACAAGTTAAAGAGACAAAAAATTACAAGTTAGAGGGAAGAAGGTCTTGAGTCAAAATTCTAAGATAAAAATCCATTTTTATGAAGAGGAACGGGTCTTTGGGTTTTTGGAAATGAAAGTATTATGTTTTGTTTCTAAAGCTAGCATAGCTTGTGCTTGATTCCAAGTCTTTATGCATAAATGAAACCTAGGTGTGATGCTAAAAGGAATTAATATGAACTTGTGATGAGGGATCCAAGCTTGAAATCCCACCTCAAGCTATCGGATCAAAGTCAAGGGAAAGTGTTGTAGAATGTTTCTTATTCTCAAAAGTGTTGCTTCCAGAGGGGTTTTCCATTGTAAGGGAATATAAAAGGATACTTCTCTGAAGGTTTAAAAAATAAGGGACTACATGGCCATAATATGGAAATATTCCACAAGGATGCCCAAAAGATGCTTTCAGTAAAGTCAATTATAAAGATGCAACCTTGACATAAAGTAAATCAAGTGTTGAGTGCTTACAGTAGAGGATGAGAAAATGAACTGCTTGAGGTATTGAAGGATCATTCCTCACACTATGATTCCAAATCAAAGTAAAATTGGGCTTACAAAAAAGTAGATCTGCGCTCTCTCCTCTGCACATATTAAGTTATCATATAAATCCTCACTCTGGATCCTAAAGTAAATGAGGTACTTTCTAGTAAACTAAAAACCCTTGTTTTGGTAAGTGGCTTTTCATGATATGACTCCACTTTAAGTGAAGTAATATGGCTTCCAGATTTATGAATCTTTATGTGCTTGAAAATAGAAAGTTTTAAATAGCTATTGATAATCCAATTTATTGCAAATTTACCATTATGATTGTTGGTTGTGCTTAATTTCATTTGTGTGGCTCCAACATTTAGATTTATGCATCTATTTCATCATAATTGCCTCAAAATTGTTTCCTCCTTATTTTAATGATTATTTATCGAGAATTGCATCCTTTGTGAAATCATAGTAAATGGCAATTAGAGCAGCAGGTTATGATAACCTTATAGGCCTAGAAAGTGAGTTAAAGGATTTAACTGATAAATCATTTAAGTTTTATGACTTAGGTCACCTTCACAAAAGGCTTAATTCTTAGCCCATACACCCAATTACCCAGTAGTTGAAAGAGAGTGGATTGGTGGAAGCTATCAGATTTCCCATGGTTGTCCAAGCTCCAGAGTTGATTAGAGAATGCATCAAAAGATATGATCTAGAGATGAAGCAAATCCTACTTCTTGATCAATCTATCCTTCTTTCAATAAACAAGGCCTTGATGTAGTCTACATTTGGTATGCTTGTGAAGGAGGAATATTGTGATATTGATTTTAAGTCTTCTACATCCATGTTTAATGAAAATAAAACTTTCAGAATACAGGATATGCAGAGGACCTAGTTTCAAACACCTCACTCAAAGAAGAGAAAGATGCCAAAAATGCTCTTTGGAACCAATTTGAAGAAAGAAATTATTGATATCTTGGCCTTACTATTGAGATTGAAAGGAAAAGAAGAAATTCTAGAATTTATTAAGCATCACTCCTTCTTGGTACAAGCCATATGTGTCGAAGGAATGTAGGTCGACTAGGCTGAGATCAAATGTGATGAGCTTTCCTCATGGTTGAATTTAGTTATGGGATTCAAGAAGTTTTTCATGTCTTCATATTTAATCTATGCCTTGGCTACACATCACCTATAGTCAAGGCTTCCTAGAACTAAAGACTACAATGAAAATACAAAGGTGTATGAATTCTACCCACACCTTCAACTATAGAGGAGCTTTGAGGAGTATATGAAAGTGAATGAAACCTTCACTATGAGATTATGTCATGAATTGCAAGGTTTCCCCAAGCAAAGATTTTCACCAGAAGAAATTTTGGCTATTAGCCAATTTGGATGCTCTTTCATCCAATTTTTGAGATCCTCCTACCTACAGATTGGTGCTTTTGATAATTTTCCCAAAAGACTTCCTAGGTACCCAAAGGACAAGGTTGTTCTTATCGAATAGTGTTGGAAAATACTTGAAGTGAACACATTGTGTTTGAATGTAAAGAAGGTAGCTGAGATTTCCTTCCCCATAGTGGTTGGACCCTATTCCTATGCTTCTAGATATGATGCTCAAAATCTAGTTAAGAATTTTGAAAGTAAAATCAAGTTGATTGATTATGAGGTGCTCAGGCCTCAATATGACCCAGTAAACTTCATGAGAGATCATTTGAAGTTGGGATACACCTATAGACATGTTCTAAACATTGAAGATTTTTGGGCAGGATTTCTTAATGAATATCAAACCTGGGAGAAGTTTTGGTCTCGGTTGACAATTGATGAAATAAAATTATATAATGACTCTATTGATGTTTTTGATCTTGTAGATGATGGTTCCTACATGCATCCTTCATCTTATGGGTAGATTAAAGGTACTCTCATTATGTCTACCCTACATGTAGGCCCTATCATCGATACCATAGAGGTCCTAATGCATGGGATTATAAAGAGGATGGAAAAATGTGTAGAGTGGACTTAAAGGAGAAAGAAGAGAATGGGAAACATAGGATCCATTGCTGGAGTGACTTCCAAAGTTTCTCAATTATCTACAATGACCTCCCCCATTGCTACCAATTCATCATATATAGGCCTAGCTCTGTCTATTAGCCAAGGAGAGTAGGAGCAAAAAAATTAGTGGCTAAGCCTACCTCCCCTATCAAAGTCATCAATCTAGATGGTAACACTAACCCCATGGGTGATCAAGAATAAGATACATCACAATACGGGGATACTTTGGCCCTCTCAATAACCAAATTCACTACTTTCCCCACTATTTATTAGAGCAAGAAAACTACTCTAGTGGCAAGAAAACTCTTTGATCCCACTGCTTTGCAATCAATGATCAATGTCCTCTCAACTAAGTCATGGTTGTAGGAGACCATCAACTAGAAGAAGCAAAGATATGAAGAAGCCAACCTATCCAAGGAACTTATCACACAAGAAAATTCTTTTTAGCCACAATCAAAGAAGACAAAGAAGAAAATATCCATAGTAGCATTGGCCACTAATCCCTCTGCTCGCCACATATTGATGGAAATAGTAGAGCCTTTGAAGGAGGGAAAGTTCCATGAGATCTCTGCTGATGACTTTCAAATCATAATGGTGGACATTAGTATTAATGTTCATGATTCCATGGTAAATATATGGAAGTATACTAATTAAAAGATAGAAGACATATTGGACATGTTGAGGGCAGTGAAAGAAGTACTCAAGGCATTCCATGAGATCTCTACTGATGACTTTCAAATCATAACGATGGACATTAGTATTAATGTTCATGATTCCATGGTAACTATGTGGAAGTCTACTAATGAAAAGATAGAAGACATATTGGACATGTTGGGGGTAGTGAAAGAAGTACTCAAGGCCTCAAACAAAGAGCTAATGTACTACATAAGGTCTACACTTGGAAGCACTTCAACTAGCACATTTGACCCAAATGCAGAAGAGAATAAGAACTTCCATTTAAATCTACAATAGGAAATACAATTTAGTTAAATCAATAGATCATGGATTGATCAGATGAAGGCACAAGGTTCCCTACTCATTGAGAATTTAGGAAACCTACTATTAGATGCTCACAAGTTAAGGGAGGAAACTTCTAGTCATCAAACTACTATGCATAATGCAACAGATAGATTGACAAAGAAACTGACACTGTTGCAAGAAGTGATCAATATGAAGACCAACGTTATCATCTCCCATAGGATCCTTAAAATAAGTAAAGAGCCATTATTTCATTGGAAACAATCTTTGGATTTTATAGTGGAAAGCTCTACAAGATCTACAAGTAAATTTAAAGATGTACATGACCTAGTGCAAAAGGTTATAGAGAAGCTCTTTGAATACTTGAAAGTGTTGCACACAGAGTTATATGTATTTGGAAATGGCCAATTGGTCAACATCAAGAGGATGAAGACCAAGATCCTAGCATTTTTTGATGAGGCCACTAATCCACTCAACTTCCATATATCAAGGATCCAATATCTTTCATCAGCAGATTCCATCTTAATGCAGGCATCAAAAAAGTTTCAATCTAAAGTCACCAGAGTGGATGAGTTGATAGAGATGCATGAATATTGGATGATTCAAGCTGACAATATCATAATCCTAGGTGTCAACAAGCTAGATAAAGTAACAGAGGAAATGAAGGTTTATAGAGCTAAGGCAATGACTCCAAAGAAAGCATGATGCTCTGATCTTCTCTCAAACATTTGTCATTCTCTCTCTATTATCTCATTTTTGTGTTGTAGTTGGGACTACTATGTGTGACTCTGAGTCTACATTTTAATTGTGTTGTTCATTTAGTTACTACAAGTTATTTGGAATGAATGTGTTGTAATTGAAATTGAATAATCACAAGTAAACTTTGTTTTATGACTTTCATCTCAGTGGATTGTAAGCCTTACTTTCATTAACATAATCATTATTCTTTCCCTTGTGTTATGCACTATAGTTCATGTGTGTTTCAGTTAATTGTTTGAGGAGTTTGGAAAATGATTAATGAAGTAGCCAAAAGGAGGACAATCTAGGTATTGTCAAAACTCAATTATTTCAGCAATCTGGGAATCTCCCCATCTGTCATCCTTTCCTCTCTTTTTCTATTATAAGAAGCCTTGTATGCATTTCACTCTTGCATTTAATTTAGAATAAGTTGCATAATAGAAGTTAGTCCCATTTTTTAAAGTTTCCTAGGTTGTTTGAAGTGTTGAACAATCTGATTGCTAACCTCTTCTCCTCCCTGGTTAATAGCATACACCAAAACTTAAAATTTTTTTTTATTATAAATCTTGAATTTTAAAGGGAGTTGTACCTTTCAACTTAGGGGTCTTTGATAGATTACTACAAAGACCCATTTTTATTGTTAACTTCTTTGTTTTCCATTATCCATTAGGCACTCTAACAGTCAAGGTATAAACCGAAGAATTAAGGAAGACAAAATGTTAACCAACAACCTGCAATCATTCTTTCAATGCAAGTGATAGAGGAGAATCTTGGGATATGTGAGCAATTGTATCAACCACATATAATTTGTATTTAATTTGTGCAATAGTTTACTTCTAAATATTTTTGCAAATGAATTTTATGTAATAAGATAAATATTTTTTATAAATATTTTGGCCAAGTCCTAAGGCTTAATCATTTGGCTATTGGTAGTGGTTATTGGATAGTAAATATAATAGGGAGATCTTTATCACTAAGTCCTATCTCCTTTTTGACTCTTTCAATGTCTTTATCCTGACCTTCCAAGGTTTATCTCAATGACCCTTCATAAGGGGAATTCCTAACTTGATTCGCCTTCGCATGTAGACCTTACTATCAAGTTAACACTTCACACAAAGGACAATTTCCCCTTGAACTCAAACCCCTAAGTTCAATTCCTAACACTCCATGGTCATTATCACAACCAATTAGGATAGATGGGATCCTAAAACACATATATCACCCAATTTTTTCTCCACTTTGTTTTCACTAATCATGAGTAATTTAACAATTTCTTGAAACCCTTAGAAATAGGGTGACTAGCCCTTTTAGGCCTAATTAGGAATACAATTGCAATTTTTAGTGAATAACTCTAAAACTCCAAAAAAAAATCCCAAAACCAATATCCATTCCAAAAACCCTTTTCATATTTCTACAATATTTTTAGGGTCTCAGTCCCGTAAGTTGTTTGTACAATCATTTCCTAGAAATAGGTGTATAAACAAGGGTTTCAAACTTCTATAGACTATAGTGGTTTCTTCTTATTAAAACACACATAAAATGGATTCAAAATTCTAATTTATTTATTGAAAATTTTCTTTGGTCTCTCCTCTTTACTCTCATGAATTTGGATTGCTTCTGTTAATCCCTTATATCACCATCCATCCACTGTTATGTCCAATATTCCTACCTAAGTACAAAAAAACTCACCTAGGGCTTGGTAGAAAAAATAGAAAACCTAAAAATCTTGACCCCATATTACTTATGTATAATATTTACAATATTATTTTTCATATCTCAAGTGGACATGTAGGTACCACTCTGGAATTTCATGTTAAAGCCATTTTACGCCTCCTACTCTGTATAGACTAGTGAACCAATCATAGAGAGGAATTTATTTTCACCAATAAAATAAATGGAATAATCTTACCAAAACACACAAAGAAAGTACAAAATATTCCCTATCTAATCATGCAAATAAAATTCTCAAGTCAATCCATCAACATATGGATGCTCGAATTGCAAGTTGACTGTAACTGACTATGTAGGAAAAGTGATAGATTTACTTATGTAAATTGATATGTACAAATTCCAAACATGTCTTCCAACTCTTGATTGTCTTAAATAATCCCACTCTACATGCTCCAATAGTTAGAAAAAACCCGCAACCACTTCTTGCCTCACTTGCAAGTTTTTGTGAAATGTTGTCATGACAACATTGTAAAGTTGAAATGTTGTCATTAGCAACTTTTACATTTTGACACTTTTGCAACTCATGAACTACCAAATTGAGTGAAAAATGATTAAATGAGAATTTCTAACCATATATAAAACAATTTCACACCATTCAAATACTTTGAGGTCATTTTGACTCTTTGACCCAATCTTGCATTATTTGATAAGTTGTGACAAGTCTTGACAATTTTTGGCACACATTGAAAACCTTTTTCCCACACACTCTATTGACCTCTTAAAGAGATGAACACACCCTTTGGACCTATTTTGAGTCCTTATTTATCATTGACTTGGCTAAGGTCACTTACAAGACAAAATGGGTTAAGGTTTAGCCTAAAACCTTAAGTGCTCCTACACCAAATTATCTCAAATTATTACATTTTCTATGTTGAAAGGCCATCTCATCACATGTAGGTATCCAAGTAATAAGTTTAAATGTGTGTCTTAATATTTTTTTTAAAGTTATGGATTTATCATAGCTGATTAATTTAATAGGTTGTTAAGGAAGGTAGTTTATGATATTTATGAAATATCTTGTATTTTACTTATTATTCTATGGTGGTCTCCTTCCTTAAATGTGATCACTAGAGAAAATTTGATTTGAATTTATTATTTATGTTGTTTTCCAATGGTGGAAGTTGAGGTGGACTTCTATAACATTATTACATAATTTAATGCAAAAAGGTATGTTATTCATGGCATCACATTACATAAATTGAAGATAAGAGTTGGAGGGTTTAGTGGGAGTTGTAGGTTGAGGATAGAGATTAACGTACAATTATAGCTCAAATGTGGGATGAAATCCTTGAAGTTTCCTCGTCATTATTTTTTTCGTTCATATGAGATTGGATATGTTCATTTGAGGCCTTTATTTTCATGTAATGACAAGTTATAAAAACTTTGTAATTAGGAAGCTAGATTGTAGTAGAAGCCTAAGAGGAAGGAGTTAGGGACACTGTGGTTTTGGAATTCATACTATTAATACAATGTTTGAATCACTAACTTTATTATTTCCAATTCACTATGAATATAATTATTTGATAACTAACATTAGGGTTTAATAATTAATTTTAATATTAGGGCTTAAAAGTAACTGGAAGAATAATTTGTTCACAGAATTTTATTTAGATTCAACACTATTTAACTCATATTAGTAATAGTGAATTGGAAGCCACAATGTTAGTAGTAAGCCCATATAATAAATGTGAAACACTCAAATTCTTAAAAATAGAAGGGGTTTCATATGACTGTATCAATTTTCCTAATAAAAGAGTCATGTAAAATTTGTAATACTAGTAGGGACAATCAAACCACAATAGTAGTAGTGAATATTAAACCTTCGTGTGAAACCAAAAAAATAATGTTAACAAAAATGCAAAATTGAAATGCTTTTCACTGCTATGAAAATATATAAAGGCTTGTACAAAAGAGCACATTTTTGTCATATATTTTATTGTGTTTATGGACATAGATTTTTGTGTTCATAAATAAATAAAGTGCCATGAACACAAATTAGGTTACAATGCACACATCAAATTGAGAATATAAATCAAATTCAAGTTTGAGATAAATAATAAATAAAAAGAAAAAAAATTCTTATGCATTAGTGAAGATTTACCTCCACTTGATTCAAAGACTTGGTGTTTGGAATGTCTAAAATCACCTAATGCATCATTGCCTTCAAAGCCTTATTTGTAGGCCTACAAGTTGAAAACGAGAAGAAATATCTTGAAAGAAAATCATGATAAAAAATAAATCTTGAAAATGGATAAAAGTACATTCAAACCATAATGGAAGAATGACACATTGAAATAATTGTCATTAGTAATCATTCCAATGAAATCAATTAGAGTGCTTATAGTGGGAGTCATGCTCTAGTTTACAAGTGAACCAATAAGGGGTTTCAAGGAACACGTTCTAGTTCACAATGATATGATAGTTTCAAAACACACCTTAGAGGAAGGCACAAAGATAGGCTTGAAAGATGAGAAGATGAGTGAATTCAATACGTTTGTGTCAAAAACTAAGAGACTTGAGGGGGAAGTAAGGTGAATTGGTGGATTTGTAATGCCACTACAGGGAAGAGTGATCGGTGTCAACAACTCAAAGATGTGGATAGGTTTATTTGAATGGTGCTCATGTTATTTGATGTCATGCAACCACCATCATTAATTTATATGCCATAGAGGCTATGTTTATGAGGTGGGTCAATGCACATCTTAGTTAGATTTCACAAAAGTTCAAATTTGTACATATTAGATGCTAACATGGTGAACATATGAATAATAATTTCCAAAATCAAATTTTAATTTTTTTTTGTTGTAGATTCAACTTTTCTACATCATTTTTGTGATTTCAAAACATACACTCCATTTCCAGTATTTCCATAAATGGGGAAACCCCTCTTTTTTCTTTCTGCATATTTGGTCCTTCTTGGTTTGGTTGCCTATGTTTTCTAGGTGCATAATATTGTGTGTAGTTTTGAGTATTCTTGATACTTGAATCTGGCTTCAAGTTTCCCTACTTAATCAACCTAAATTTCTCATCTTCTTATGGTTCTTGTTTGTAATTCCTCTTCTTTTTTTTTTTTCCTATCTTAGTTTTATTTATACTGTAGAGTTGTCATAGTTGTAGAACTTTGTAACCCTAATAGCTCTAATAAGTTCAGGGTTTTGTTTTGGCTTAAGATTCTTCAGAAATGCTAGAGTTTCAGATCTCCATAGCTTCAATAATTTTTTGAGATCAAAACTTTGGTCTTTTGTCTCTATGTCCTTTTTAGAGGTTAGATAGGTTGGATGTATGACATTACTCATAGCTTTGGCGTCTTGATGTCTTTGATGTCTTTGCCTAGTTCAATGGTTTTTTAGATTTTTTAACTTATTAGAGCTCAACAAGTCTGAAGACTCCCAAATCTCTAGATCTTTTAGGGTTATGTGTAGCGATGTCATCACCACACTTCATTAGTTTTAGGTTACTAGTCTTTATTTATTTATCATTCCATGCTTGTTTATCTCCAATTCTTTGGATTTCTTGGTTCCTTTTGTGTCTTCAAGATGGTGTGATAGTCACAATTATACATGTGATTTTGTAGGTGAACCTATTATGGATTTATTTTCTATCTCTATGTACCATCTTGAAATTTTGTATCTCAAGGTCTCAATCTCCTTTTCTTCCATTTTTTCTATGTATTTAAAGGTCATCTAGTTTTCTTTGCCATGCCCTATTCTCTAGTTTGAGTCTAGTCCCATAATTTTGTCGGTAATGTGCTTAGCATTTGAATTGTGGCCAAGTTTTCTACATATTAGTCTCAGTGTCAAGGTCATGGAAAATGTTACTTAGTAGTCTCAGAGTAAGGGTTCTCCATGTTCAAGGTTTGGTTTGGTTTAGTTTAGTTTAATTGATGTTTTTTAGTCTCAAGAGTCTCTTAGGGATTTTTGTGTTGGTCATGCACTCTATATTCATCAAGTTGTTGTCCTTAGACCTCAACATTATTTAGTATTTACTAGGAGGTTTTTTTTAGGTTTTATTGATTAGGTTTCTTATTTTTTCTTATATTTGTCCAAGTTTTGAGCATTCCTCATAGTTTCAAAGTTCTCACAACCCCAAAACCTCAATGTCTCTAAAAACCTTGGAGTCATAATTTAGGGTTGGTGTGCCTAAGTCCTCAAACATTTTGGACTTTTGGAGTTCTTTGAATCTAAAAGGCCTAAAATATTTGATTCCTTGAGCCTCTATGTCTTTTGACTATCTGACAACCCCAACCTCCCTGATATAACCATGAGACAATCATTCCATCTGCAAGTTTAGCTAACTTCACCAACCTTTCAAAGCTTCATAGATATAACATATCTACATCCCTAAATCCTTTACATGTTATCTCAAAATAAATAAAGTTATTTGATAACATCAAAGGTTCAAACTTGTTACACGTTGACAAGTTTGAAAGCTTAAAAATAATCTTTTAAAGGAAAATATATAGTCTTCATTTTTGTACTTTTGCACTCTAATATCTTTGATGTATATGAAGCTTTGAAGTTTTGTGTATTGGTATTATGGAGTCCTATTGTCCATTTTATCAATTGTGTCTAAATTTTTTAGGATCATTAATGTATTTCTAATTAGTTTTTCTTGGATTTTTTAGTAAAATTTAACTATTTCAATAATGTTGTTGACAATTATTATTTATGCATATTTTGAGATGGCATCATTATTGCAAGATAAGGTGGCTTCTCCTAGGCTAGTAAAGTACAGTATCCCAAAAACCTAGTGTAGTCCAAATTCATTGATTGTCATTCTGAGATCAAAGACATTGAGTTGGAAAAACCAAATTGGAATGATTTCTAGTAACAATAAAATAATTCATTAGGTATATCATAAATGTGCACAACCATATTAATCATTGGGTTAGTAAATGTGATAGAATATCCAATTTCAATATTATATTAAAATCACATTATGACATTGGCACATCACTATATGTCTGATAAGAAATTTATGAAGAAATCAACTTGAGGAGTAGTATTTTACTTGAGGTCAGATGTTATTGATGACATTTTCTATATGCCTACATTAGATACATTTTACAAGATCTCTCTAGAAAGTTCCAATCAATAGTACAAGGATAATGCAAAGGTAGATAATAAGATGACTTGGGAAAAATACTTGATTACACCCACTACCCAAAAAGGATTGGATAAAGTGGATATGAATAAGGGTTGCATGGTAGGTGATATTGGGTATGCAATTGTGCTATTAAGTAGAGTAGTTGGTTGGCCCTTGGAAAGGAAATAAGAACCCTAGATGATCTATTATTGAAAAGGTTAGAAGCAATAGGAACATGATCGATTGGACCAAGATAATCAATGACTCCATTCATAAGTAGTTACAAGGAGTTAAGGATGATCCAAAGTTTTGCATGATATCTGATGTCATGTACCTACTAGTAGGTAGGGTAGAGTACCAAAGTCTCCAAATGGAACTTTTGTAGAGATGACAATGCATGGTCTCATTTGGTCTACCAAAAGTTAACAAAAAAGAAGTTAAGAGATGATAGTTCAAAGTTTTAAATCACGAACAATACAGTCATATTGGAAATCATTTGTCACATACAAGGTGATTATATGAAGAGGATTGGGGGCATATTTCATCCAATTCATAACTTTCTCTTATATTAGAGTCTTAGGCACCATTTTCTAGAGTGGGGTTGTTGTTGAACCAAAAGACTAATCTATCAATGTCGGATACAACCACTCAACTTATAGTATACAGGAGGTGGTTAAGCCCTTGTCATGAATCCCAAGGGGAACATTGAACAAATTTCCAACAATCTTCCCCTCAGTGTGTTGGAAATATAGGGTAGGCTAGGTTACTGAGAGGGGAGGGGTGAATCAAAAACCAATACAAATTTAACTCACTTCAACAATTAATCCTTCAAATATTATTCTAATCTAATTGCATGATGAAAGAATGAAATCAATAAAATATTCATAACACTTTGACACAAGATATGGCAACCCAGAAACCTTCCAAATAGAAATTAAAACTGAGGTCAGGATGATACCCACAAGCTTTAGTACTGCAGTATAAAGTTGGCCTGTTAAGGCTTACAATTGATCACTTATGATGATCTACCCTATTAGGAGTAATAAGAACTGTCAGGTCCACCTTATTTAAGGATTTATAAACATACAGTGAAGTATGCACTCTGTTACGAGATTAGAAAAATATTAAGTCCACCCTATTAAAGGATTAGACTGATGCACCTATTAGAATGAATTAGTAGTTGATCTCTGATCTACAACTTTGATTTGCTAAGTGAGATTCCTTGAGTTACAATGATCACCTGACTATGATAGATAAGTCTCTATTGTCCCTTATACTACTTGTAGCCTTCTTCAATTTGCACTCATCTACTTTTACTTCTTTACATACTCATACTTAATTACTTTCTACATTGGATATGATATAGTACATTACATATATATACCAATCCACTAGATTACCTTCTAGAGTCGACTACAATACTAAATTCATCATAATTCACAAAGTTGACCCATTGTTGTAACTTGGGTTTGGAAGAAAAAATTAGCGATGTTTTGACACTTGAAAAACACTGTCAACACTCAAAATACTCTAGCACTCAGTTGATGTTGAAGCTCAGTCCATACTAATCACTTCAAGTATCAGGAACTTGGTTGACATTGTATGATTCGATGAACAATGATAAACTTGGTAGATATTAAATCACTAGGTTGACACTACAGGACTCAATCAACACGAAATTCACTTTATTAACACTGTGATCTTGGTAGACATTGATATACTTGGTTAACACTAAGATCTTCATCACTTCTATTAGCTAGCTCAGTAGACTCTGCTACTCATGGGTGATACTATAAACTGTCTTAGATTCTTGGTGGACACTGTGAAGCTTAGCATGAACTATAATCTAACTTTTTAGCTCGATAGCAACTGAAACACTTGGCTAACACTGCTAGATGAATGATAATCTCGATAGAAACTATAGAGCTCGATAGTAATGTAATCAACTGACTAAGTGTTAAGTCACTAATAGACAAATTGACATTAATTTCAACACAATGTTACCTAAGGGTCCAAGGATTTGAACTTGTGACCAAGCTCTGATACCACCTGTTAGAAATAGGGAATACTAGGGGGGTGAATCAATATTCTACAAACTTAAGCCCAAAATTGGATATTATTAATTGCCTTATAACTTGCATATGATTCAAACTAATTAACCTATATAGAAAACATAACCATGCAATAAGAAAACTCATAACACCATACTTTTTTAATTAGGAAAACCCTAGCCAAGGGAAAATCCCCACGGGGATGGTACCCACAAAATTATCCATTAATCAAAATTATCTAGTTAAACATTTTCTGACATAGTGCAAGGCAAGAGAATACCTAGAGGAGATTTCCTAGCCCCTAGAAAATAACCACACAACAAAAACACAACAACAATAAAAAATCTAATAGCAATTCACAATATTGTATTCATAAAATAATTATTTACATGCAATGTGCCCAACTATAAGGCCTTTCAGGTTACAACCAAATACAATAGAAATTAGAATAACAATACTGCAAGATCCCTCAAGATCCAATCCCAAACCCCCTTAGCTAGTCTAGAACCACACCCTAGTAAGAACCTCCAAGGAAAATCTAAACTTGAGCTCACAAGCCCACCAAAAAATCTCCCAATTTTCCAAGCCTCAACTCCTAACTCTTCTCAAAGTTCATTCATTTTCCACATCCTCTTCTCTAAGTTGGTTGATCTTACTTAAGACTCCACAAGACCCCCTACTTATACCCAACCAACCCACAAGTCAGCCCAACAAGTTACAAATTAAATTAACCCTTAGATTAAATACATTTTGAGCCACAAGTTGGCCTCCAATAGATATTAAATACTAAAATACCTTAAAAGGCTTACAACACTCATTAAATACACATAGGAAAAATAACCATGACCCAAATAGGTCCACACAAACTCCCATGATCACTCCACATCATGAACTCAATCCTCACACATTAAATGCACCAAGTCATCCAAGAAAATCCATTAGAACTCCATTGCACAAGCCATAAATGTCAAGCATCAACAAAAACCACAAGCATCATTGAGTACCACAATATATGTCAAGCAATAGTATAAGTTGAACACCAATATATGTTCAGCAATAGTTAATGTTGAGATCCTTTAGTGACCAAGACCCCCTTTCGGTGACTGAGCTCCTTGGCCAACACTACACCCAGTAATGATCGAACACCACTCCTTTGGTGACCGAGTCCACAACTCCAAAGCTGAAATCCCTCCAACATGTAGGATTACTAACAACACTAGGATGCTCCTGGATCATATTGACCATGTTAGGAGTCTATTACATGCATACAATGTCTCAGTCCTTGTTAGAGGACTTAGGCCTTATTAGAAGCCTCAACCCTATTAGGAGTTGGTACATATACGTATTAAAAAAAATTTACAAGCTGAGCCCATTGCTCAAACATGTAACTTACAATGTAATTCCTTTATACAAAAAAGATAGATAGAAAAACCTCTTTCTTGTTGCTGATATCTTAAATATATGATATAACACTTATTTCTCTTTACAAAAGTTGCAATCCTCTAATCATACATTATAATTTGCATCACATAAAGTTTACATAGTCTTCCTTAGAAGCACACTTATCATTACATTTATAATCTTTCCTTTATACCTTTGTAATTCAAAAAACATCATCCAGTCAGCCTTCAAGCTTTCACATGCTTTGCAAAATATAGAATTAAATCTTTCTCTCTCAAGGTTAGCATCTAGGATGATGTCCCTAATTATTCAAGTAATTATTTCATTAAAAAAATAATTTCTTAACTCAAAAATTAACCATTTCCTATCATGCTTTGATCTGTATATATACTATCATAATTGGTAAAATTGTTATATCTTCTTCCATACTAATTGTACTACTTTGTGCACTTGAACACATCATATTGACACTTTTTCTTGTCCACACCTAACTATGCACATATCAATAATTCCTTAGTCAACTATACATACCAAAACTATATCTTCTTTGCTAGATAAACTAACTAATACTGAGACAAATTTCTAAATATGAATTTCATAACTTCATCTTCAAGATTTTCCTTCTTCATTCTAAAGATATGTTTCCATAAATGAAAGTATTTAATATCTACCTTAGCTAAATTTCCAAAAACCTCCCCCTTTGGCATTGATGGAAACATATGGGAAAATTGGCTAAGTCCCAAAAACTCTTAATCATCAAAACTTTAAAAAATTGGCTTAACAAAATTTCAAAAATTCAAAACTTGTGGATCACTATATTTAACCATCTTTCCTTATATCTCCTAGTTATAATTCATAACTCCCCCTTAGACTATAGTTCTATCTGATATATTACTCCCCTTTTCTTATATCACATATATATCTATATACAATTTTCCTTATCTCCCCCCTTTGACATTAATGACAAAGGTATCAAAAACATATATATATACACACACTTCAAAATTTGGATTAATACCTCTAGATTAGGTAGATAAATGTGTCATATGATCATCAAAACTTGTCTTTAGACTCTTTAAGTTCTTCTCCCATGAATCTATAACTCCCTCTGATATGCTTAGAAGGGCACAAAATCCATAGGATGCAATTTCAACTGCATTGAAGTCTAAGTAGACAAACTTTTCCAAAGATGTCTTGGCCTTAAGGTATTCATCAACTTGCCTTTCCAGAGTTGCTATTTTCAAAGCAAAATTTTCTTTGAGAAGTGAAAATATTTTATCAATTCTCTCTTTGTTCATCTCTATAAGACTTATCTCATCATAAGGCTTCCCAATTGTTGTCTCAATATCTTTGATTTTTTGATTGGGTTACTGAAGTTGATGTACCAACGCTTCAAGTTCTTCATGCTTCTTCTTCATCTCTTCATCTCTTCATCTTTGTCTTTTGTGAACTTAAAGGTTAATGCATAGTTTTCATATAATATTTTTCCTTCATGTTCACATCTTCTTATCTCCTTAATACATGCATAAAGAGCTTCCAAATCATTTGTGGTATTTTGACAGACAATGTCAAACATTTGTGCATCATGTTTGGCATGTACCTTAATGGTTGCAATATCTAATAAGGTGATGAATTTTGTATCAAAATCTTGTACTACATCTTTTTCTCTATCATGTGGATCTAACTTAGTCATCTTTATAGTCAAGGTTTTCTACAATTTCTCTGCTACCTCCATCAGAGAGCTGTGTAGACTCTTTACCTTTATATTTTTCTCAATGATCTTGATAAGTGATGAGATTAGTTTAGTCTAATCATCATCATATAATCCTATTAGTGCTGCTAAGGTAAGGAGTGTCCCAAATGAACTAGGTACACTAGCCTTTTTCTCATCTTCCTCTTTTTTCTTCTTCTCCTCTTCTTCTTTTCTCTTATTTTCTTCTTCATCCTTTCTTTTCTTCTTTTCTTCTTCCTTCATTTTCATCTCTTCTTCTTCCTTTCTTCCCTTCTCTTCTTCTTCCTTTCTTTTCTTCTCTTCTTCTAATTTCTTTCTTTCCTCCTCAATTTTCATTTTTTCTTCCTCCTCCTTTCTATCTTCCTCTTCTTTCTCAAGTTTCCTTTTCTTTTCTTCTTCTTCTTTCTTCTTCTTTTCTTCCTCTTCCTTTTTTTTCTTTTCTTCATCTGATTTTTGCTTTCTTTCTTCCACTAACCTTTTCTCTTCATCCTTTCTTATTTCATGTTCTTCTTCTATTTTCTTCTTATCTTCTTCTTTTTCCTTTCTATTTTATTTTTCCTCTAGCTTCTTCTTTTCATCATCTTCTTCTTCTAAACTTTTATGACTAGTCAAATTGCCAACATTAGGACCATAATCCTTAAATGGATCTTTAGTTGTGTCAATTGTGACCTTTGTGCTATCAATCTGCATTATGCTTATGCCAATGGTAATCTGAACTACTACCTTATTTAGCTTTTTCATCATCTATATTATGGATTTCTCTATTTCTTCATTGACTTCTTGATAGTTTCCCCCCATAATCGGTATACTTCTAGTCTTATTACTAAGGTGGGATTTAAGACTCTTTAGAAGACTTGCAAGGTGATCCTCATTGCCAATCTGACATAATTTTCTGAGTTGATTTACTTTGATTCCTTTGTCTTCATCTACTACTATCTTTCTTCTATTCATTAACCTCTCGTAGAGATCTTTAAGAATCTCATCCTTAATGTCTTCAAATATTTTATGAGATAATGTCAAGTGTCTAATAATGGAATTCTTAAGCTCCAATCTATCAATTCTAGTGTATATATGATCAAACTTGTTTAATTGCACAAAATTACCTTCATCAATGGTTGCATTGTTTAACTTATCAATTTTAGGCTTCCATGCCTTTCTTCCCATGCTTGTAGCTTCTGGTTTCTTCTCTACTAGATTTTCAAGCTCTATTTGAGCTCACATCTTCTTCTTAGGTATATTTAACTTTATTTCTTTGTACCTCTTTCTAGGTCTTGTTTCATCTTGTTTCTATAGGTTTCATCCTTTTGTTTCTAGGAGAATCAAGGGATTCTTGTTTCAATTTAACTAATATAGCTGATTTTATCTTCACCTCAACTACCTTCACTTCTTATTCTTCTTTAGATGGCTTAAATTGTGGAATGGAAGGTGTAGCAAGCGGTTGATCCTGTGATATAGTTGCATAAGGTGCTATGGGTGTATTGCAGATGAAACTACAATGGTAATAGCTTTAGATGGTCCAATTGATGCCAATTGTGACACATACATCATCCCTTGCTAATCATTCTACTTCATCCCTATTATGGTTTTCTTTGTAGCACTTATTTCTTCTTTAATTATGTCTACTTCCAACATTGACTTCTTTATCACTAAATTAGATTTCTTTTGAGTTGACCTCTCTAGTGATCCTTTACTTTCTTTTTGTGTCAATTCATCATATGTTCTAAGCTTTTCAAACTCTTCATCCTTATTAGATTTAAGAATTTTTTTTCATATCCCTCAATTTTCTTTCCTATTACTTCATAGCCAAGTGGCTGAGCATACAACATTCTAGGCTCAACTACCTCAATATATCTAAAATTAGTATCAATCATGAAACAAACATTATTGTTGTACTTATCTATGATAGTGGGTGATATTTTGTATCTTCCCTTCATTTCATTATCAAAGTTCTTCATGATAAGGTTTGTGTTGTCAATGATCTTGTAAATAGGATGCTTATTATGCATCTTTGATATCTTCTCCATGATAAACTTATCATTACTAGGTAACTCAACTACTGACATGAAAGGAAATATTTTGATCAAATGGAAAAATATGTGATTTTTTGATAAGAAAAACAGGTTTTAAGGGATCCTGAAACCCATAAGTTTTAGAAAAACAAGGCTGATAATAAGCCAAAGAAGCCCAGCCAAACAGAGGTCCAACAGTTGAAAAAAAGCTTGAAGGCCCAACCCAAATCAAAGGCCCACCGAAAGGCCAGAAAATAAACAAACTAAAACAGACTACAAAAAGCCTATCGAAAAGCCAAAAGCCAAGAAGACAAAAAGACAAAAGATAAGAAAACTAGTCTTCAGTTATCTTCTCCATTTCCTACATAGTTTGAGCTACCTTGATTATCTTTTACTGCTCCTTTTCCATTTGATCCTGGACCTTCTCCATGCCCTGATCCATACTGGTGAGAGTACTGATTGTGGCCTTGTCATCATTTGACCTGGCCTTATCCCTATTCTTTCCTCCCTCCTCCACCAGCAATCCCCTGTCCTTAAGTTTACCAGCAAGGGATTAGATGTTGTCATTCATCGAACTCAGGAGAGAAATCATTTGACTTGCCAGGTTGTGGTTGTAGTTTTCAAGATTTCTTAATCTCCTTTCATTTAAGCTTTCTCTGTTTTCCTGGTCCTCCTTGCTGTCATTACCTATCTTATTCTTAATACTTTCCATCTGGGATACCCTTTCTGTAACTTCCTCCAGCTCATGGAAGAGCCATTTGATTGATCTAAAGTTGTCAATCATACTACTACAGGCATTATTTAGAAGGTTCATTCCAGTCTCCCTTACGTTGTTCGAGATGGCCAGGATAGCTGGGTCTATGAGCTCATTGAACCTAGGCTGCTCTAGGTTGTCCACCAGGATCTGAGGGTTCATAGCTTCCCTAAAAATCCCCATAGTAGTAGTCCTCACATTGAAATTTTTCCAGGCCTTTATCCTATTTTTGACCTGCACTTCCCCCTCGTTCTCACCAGTGATGACATTCGCTTTTTCCTCTAAAGGATGCTAAGACTGGACAGGGGAGAGGGGAAGAGGAATAGCATCCGTCCTCTGATTTCTAGTCTCCTCAACTCTCACAACCTCTCTCTTCCATTTTTTCCCAGGTTTCTCCTCTTCCACCTCCTCCTCTAACACTTTGTCAGAATATTTCATATCCATTTCCTCCTCCTCCTCAGCATAACCCTCTTTTTCTTGAGCTTGGCCATGATCCCTAGGGCTTTTCCTACTAGGAGTTGTAGCAGTGGACAGCTTCCTAGCTTGACCTTTTTTGTTCTTTCCTAAGGAAAAATTCTCCTCCTTTGAGCTAATGCTCTCAATGTCATCGGTGTCAGAAGAAAAGCTGGAGCTACCTTTGTCAACATCCTCAACATGAGGAGGGTTCTTGCATATAGACTAAGCTTTGAAATGCTCATGGATGAGGAGCAATAATCCCTCATGCAAAGCAGGGTTAACAGTGGCTTTCTTCTTGAAACTAGAGATTTCCTTGTTCATAGAACTGAGAAGGTAAAAGGGAATGGAAATTCTTTTCTTATGGCAAAAATGATTTAAAATCACAAAATGGTGAGTTTTGACCCAATCAAACCTAGGGTCCAGGGTAACATAATCAATGAGGGCATATAAAACATACCTCTAGAACTTCTTTATAGTCTCTGTCACATAGAAAGACTCTTTCTTTTCCAGCTTGTTCATCTCTGTAGAATTTTTCATGAACTCCTTGACTGCATTGGATGAAATTTTCTTGTCCCTGTAGAATTTGAAACCCTCCATAGGGATACTAGTGACCTCCGCAACCACCTCCTCTGTGATTTGGACAGAAACCCCATTCACCTTAACCTTGCCGTTATTCCACGAGTTCACCATGTTGTTGGTGACCTCAGGGTCAAAACCATGGAGTTTCTTGAAAAAATTTGCAACTCCACCCTTTTCCAAAATTTTCTAGACTTTGCCCATATTCTTCAACTTCTCCACTTCACTCGATGGCTCCTTTTTGCTCCGTTCTCTAGTCATGACGTTCATTTTTTCTTCAACAATTATCATGAGCCTCAATCTCTGCAAATTTTTTCCAGCCAAGATTTTGGCTCTGTTTCTATTATTGGGCTCATGATCATTCACCTCTTTGATACAATAGCGAGTGAAAATGATAACAATCCTCCAAATGTGTCAAAAAGATGGAGAAAATCCCTTGAGATTATGAAAACCAAGAAACATATTATTGCTCATACCAACATCCATTATTTCTTTATTAAACATGATTATAGTTAGATTGACCCGTACTTCCATGGATTTTCTCCAGCTCAATTAGTGACTTAGCCTCCATCAAAATATCTTTTCCGAAATGCTAGATCATCTCTTTGTCTGCTCCCACCCCTTTGTTAGCGAACCAGTCAGCAACTAGGTTTGCCTCTCTAAACACATGAGTGATGTGGACCTTCTCAAATTTTGTGAGGGTGGCACGCGTCTCATCAATTATATTTTCAATCAACCATGAGGGAGGGGAGATACCATTAATATTGTTAATTATTTTTTTGGAGTCCCCTTCAAGCCAAAGTTTGGAAACTCCGGCTTCAAAAGCTAGCTTTACCACACTGCATGCGGCTCTGGCTTCAGCCAAATAGTTGGTTTGGGTTCCAAGCGGGAGAGCAAAGGCCGCAATCCCCTCCCCAAAACTATTTCTTATAATTCCACTACTTCTAGAGGGGCCAGGGTTGCCCTTAGAAGCACCATCAAAGTTGGCTTTTGACCATCCTTCCGAGGGTAGAATCCAACCATCTTCTTGTTGAATCTGTCCAGAATACCATTCCAGAAAGAGTTAGGGGGAGAAGAGCCCAAGGGGAGTCCTAGATAGGATCAAGGGAGAGAGCCCACCCCACAACCAAGGATTCTGGCAATTTTCCTTTTTCTTACTTCAGGGGTGTTAACAAAGAAGGTCAAGCTTTTGTTCCAGTTAATCAGCTAACTAGTCCCTCTGGAGTAAGTATCAAGAACCTCTTTCAAAGTTTTAGCTTCTTTCACAGAAGCTTCCCCCCCCATTATAGTGTCATCCACAAATTTCTGGTGAGTGAAGGGATCATTTCTCAAAGAAGGCTTAATACCTATAAGACTTCCATCAGACTTTTTACGTTCAATAAGCCTCCCAATGCAGTCAGCTAAAATAATGAAGAGGATAGGTGATAGGGGGTCTCCTTGCCTGAGACCTCTAGAAGGTTTAATGAACTCAAAGGGGGTTCCATTAATCAGAACAGTAAGAGAGGTGGTAGACACCAATTGAGAAATGAGTTTACACACTTTATTATCAAAACCAAAGGCTTGAAGGACCTTTCCAAGAAAGGACCAGTCCACCCGATCATAGGCTTTTGAAAGATCGAGTTTGAGCAACATACCTTCCTGCTTGGAAGCTTCTAAAGAATGAATAACCTCATGAACCATCAGCACCGAGTCCAAGATTTGTCTCCTAGGAACAAAGCTCAATTGTTGCTATGAAATGATCAGATGCAGGATTTTAAGCATTCTGGAAGTGAGAAATTTAGAGATAATCTTGTAGAAAGAGTTGCACAAACTGATGGGCCAGAATTGGTCAAAAGAGTCAGCCCCTGGGGATTTAGGGATGAGAACCAAGAAGGTAGAATTAATCTCCTTAAGAATACTTCTAGCTTAGAAGAACTCCTGAACTACCTTTACCACATCTCCCATGACCACCGGCCAGTACATTTGGAAGCAAAAGGTGGGAAATCCGTCTGGACCAGGTGATTTATCACTAGGTAGGGAGAAAAGGGCCTCTCTAACTTCCAATACATTAGGAATAGCATAGAGAATTTTATTATGGTGGGGTTGAATAATCTGAGGAATACAAGAGATGATATCCTCTTGATCCACCTTGGAAAGCAGGGGGTCCTCAGAGAGAAGAGAAGAGAAGAAGAAGACCGCTTTAGCTGAGATAACAGGATCTTCAGACAACAACACTCGCCCCTTCTTGATTCCAGAGATCTTGTTGTTAGCCCTATGTTTTAGGGTGGAGAGATAAAAGAACTTCGTGTTTCAGTGTCCATCCTTAAGCCATGAGATTCGAGATTTTTTCCTCCATAACTTTTCCTCCCTGTTGATGATGTTATGAAGATCAAACAGGATCAACAACTTAGCCTCCCTGTTACTCTCATTATATCCTTCCTTCTGAATACTATCTTGGATGACAGATAGATTGTCTGATAACTCCTCCTTGTCATGGAATATATGGCCAAAATCAAACTTGTTCCAAATTTTTACCATCCTCTTCACATTTCTGAGCTTTCTGGTGACTCTAAACATGGTTGAGCCATCAACACCAATCCCCCACCATCTTTTTACATTATCCAATAGGTCTAGGTGAGTGGTCCACATTTTCTCGAACCTAAAAGGGCAATTTCTCCTAGGCTCAAGAGGGGACACCAAAAGAGAAATGGGAGAGTGGTCAGAACCAACTCTAGGAAGCAGAGATAATCTACAGCTAAAAGAGTGCAACCAATTCGGGGAGATTAAAGCTCTGTCCAATCTAACCTGAATGCAGTCCTGACCAGCTCTCTTGTTAGACCAGGTAAAGGTACCCCTTGAGAGCTCCAAATCCATTAGGGCCAGGCCATTGATGAAATTGGAAAGATCTTGCTTGCTTTCCCAATCTGGGGGCAATCCTCCCATCTTCTCCTTGTCCTCCAGTGGAGAGTTGAAGTCTCCTAGGATAATGCCTTTTTTAATGTCACTGGCTTGCACCAACTTTCCAACTTTGACCCAGTAATTTTTTCTATCTCTCTTGTTGTTGGGAGCATAAATTTTCACTAAAAACCAGCATTCATTAGTTAGCAAATGTTGTACTCTACAGAAAATGATGTTATCCTCATCATACTCAGGCACAATATTGAAATGTCTATTATTGAATAATAGCAGCAGCCCTCCAGATGCTCCTTCTGAGTTTGAGGCAATTCCATTCATGTTGCTGTTGAATCTAATATTTTCCAGATTTTCTTTCTTCATTTTCGTTTCCTGAATAAGAAAAATATTGGGCCTATGATCCCTTATCATATTCCTTACAATTTCTTGCTTGTGGATTCCATTGAGTCCATGAATATTCCATGAGAGGATCTTCATGCTTTAATTGATGAGCAGGCTTCTTAGATGGTGCGCTGTGTTCCATCCATGATGTTTCTTCTTGCTTCCTCCTTCCTGATTTCATTCTTGTTTTTCCTTCCCACCGAGTTGGTTTTAAGACCAAGATCTGCCTTGGCCTTGCTTCTTGTTGAAGCAGGAGAGGCAGGAGAGGCATCTCGGCTATTCTTCTTCTTTCTTATTCTAACTTCTATCCACGGTGGCTCTGCTTCTTTTTTACATAAATCAAACAAAGCATCTAGCCTAGCCAGTTGTTCCGATGTTGAGGCAGACAGCCGTTCTAAGATTCTATTCACTATTATAGGGGGTTCCCTACTAACCGGGTTTGTGGAGTTTTGAGACAATGGTTCTCCTTCCTTTTGTTCCTCCATAGAGTCCAAGATAGAGGAAAGGTTTGGATCAACCTCCTCAGAACTCTTAGGGATTTGAGACTCCAAAATACTTGCTTCTTCGAGGTTATCCTCGAATTCCTTCATTTGGGAAGGGCTAGTTTTTTCCTCAGTTGTCTCATTCCCTTCTCCTTCCAGTACATCCACTACAACTTGGAGGTCCCGAGGTTCAGCTTGGAGGTCAGTAACTAAATCTTTAGCTTTTTCTTCAACTTCTCCATTTGTCTTGATTTGTGTTTCTTTCTTCTTACAAGTCTTTTTGGGAACATGAGCAGCTTTCTTCCCACCATGAGGGCGGGCCTTTCCCCCCATTCCCTTTCCTTTGAATAGTGGGTAGAATCTAGCCTTGTGGTTTACCTTCTTACAATGGAAGCACGCAAAGGGCACACTTTCATAGTCAATCATTTGGAATCTGCTTCCCAAACGAGATTGAAATTCAATAACTTGAGGCATATCCTATCCTTCAGTCACTCCTACACATATCCTTGCATAGGTAAGTCTCTTCTTAGCTGCCATTACAGGATCAATGGAAAGAAGCTCTCCAAAAGACTTGGCAATGCCATCAAAGACATCCTCATGCTAGTATTCCATGGGCAATTTTGGGAGTCTAATCCATACTGGAGCCTAGGATAGGAAATCATTATTCAAGTCTAGATTGGAAGACCATTTCTGCAAGATTAAAGTAGATCTCCCCAGAGACCAGTTCCCTGCACACAGGATTCTGGAAAAGTCTTCCGAGCAAGAAAACTCAAAATTCATGAAACCTTTTTCCATTGCTATCACCTCTACATGCCCCTTTAAATCCCATTTGTTTTTGGTAAAAATCCTCACAACATCAATGTTGGGCCTTGGCCCTACAAATTTTCCCACCAAGGTATTCGCCATACTGAGGATATTGTGGTCTATAATTTCCTGAGGAACTTCCAGAGCAAAGATGCCCTTCTCCTTGTCTGATTTATCAATGACTTTCGGGAATGTCAACTTACCTAATGGTTTGACTCCAAATAGGTTTGACTAGCACCCCCAGGCCCTAGGCGGCCCACCACTCGAGTGAAGGGGAGGAATCTTCTCACCTGGGTGAGGCAGTAACTCTCATGGGTCCCCATCCTTTGAGGCATCTGCATCATTCACCTTTGATTCCCGCCTTGCACCTACAAATTGCCCCCCAACGCCCATGTTCTCTCGATTCTCGCCTAGCTGCTGATTCAAAATTCCATTCTTGCCTTGCTGCTAATATGAAAACCCATTCTCGCTCGCACTGCACGCTCCAGTCATTGTTCTTCCGCATCTATGGCTCAAGAGATGAATCCATTAGAGTTGAATTCATATCTATTTCTAAATTTTTTTTATGGAAAAATATGTGAGTTATCAATGATTAAAACTTGAATTAAATACTCTTAACTTTCTTGATCCTTTCAAGGTTCTCAACCAACTGCACTCTTAAAATTTTGCTCGAGTTAAGTTTTTATCTCTCAATGCAAACTTTGTAGGTTTCTTGTATGAATCTAGTTGCCATCTCATAACTTCTTAAATTAGAACATATCTTTGTTGCAATGATTCTGCTCATAAATATTACATTATCTTGTTTGATTTTTCTTATCACTATTCCTCTTTCATTATAGATAGATTTTTTATTTTCAAGCACTAACTTCTTAATGTTATTCTCATTTATAGGTATACTTCCTTCATTGCATAGACCAATAACTTCATGAATTAGGTTAGCTAATATTTTTATTACATTTTACCCTAACCAAAACTTTCCATCATGAATTTTTCTAAGTATGATCTTAGTACATTCATCATTGCCAAACTCATATAAAAATAGGAATTTGACTAATTCATTGTTCTTTGGATGTTCAAGCTCTTGCTTAAAGCTCATATCTTGATTATAGATTAGGTTGTACTCTTTGTAAATATGTTCTTCTCCTACTATTTCAAATTTACTTCTAGTGTAGCTATTTATACCTTCTAGGTCAATAACTTTCTCTGTAACTTTTGAATATGTGACACTAGAGTCATCAACTAAGGGTTTCACTAGATTAACTTTCAACTTGGGTCTTGTTTCTTCCTCAACATTATGAATTAAATATTTTTCCATGGTTTTCACAAACTATGATTTCAATTGTACACAATTAAACTCTCAAAAATTAGAAAATACCTTGATTACATGGAATGTAGGGTTTTCTAAACTTCACATTTCAAATCGCTTTCAATTTGCTTTCAATTCGCCTTCATTCATTCTTTAATACTCCTTAACTCTTCACACATTTAAATTGTAAACAAGATCTCATTCACATCCTTTAAATCTTACCAAATCAATCTTTGTATTAATTGCACAAGTATGCAATTTGTAAAAAGTTGTTTCTGATTACCACTCGACTTGATTGCTTTTGTGCACACACATACAATCTCCAATCACATGCATTCTTAACCATAGCTCCAATGGATCATGAAACACCTCATACTAACTATGTAAGTCATAATTCACCTTCTGCTACCTTTTATGTCTTTTTGATGCCAATTCAGTTATAAAAGATGTTCAATTCAAATAGAATGAATCATGCATAATTGTTGACTTTAGTCTTCCTTTGGGTGCATCAAATGACTATTCTTCGGATACTACATGTGAGTTTTGTGGATCATTTTCTTTGACAAATACCTCTTTGAATTCTTTCACATGATCTCTTAGCTCATATTTCTAATTGTTATTGTTTCTATCATTCCTTCTAACATTTATGTTGTTCCTTCTAAAATTTGGGTTCTTATTGATGTTCCTCATATCCATTCTGCAAAATATTTCTATATGACCAAAGTTACTACATGGTGGGCATACTAGTGCATTGTTTCTATAATTAGGTCCAAGTTGGTTAACATGTGCTCTATAATCTCTAGTAATGTGTTTGAAGTTGTTACATTTATAACACATGATATTTCTCCTTGCTATATTAGTTCCTTCATTGGATATCCTTCTTTCTCTTGCAAGGTTAGTAACTCTAAACATTCTAATATTGCTATTATTACTATCAAATTTAGGTTTCTTGCAATCAAATACTCTATGACCAAAACCATGGAAATTATAACAATAAAAAATTGAAATAGGTTTGAATGACTTACCTGTACAATCCCTTTTCATATAACCAATTTTATTACATGCAAAGCATCTACCTTTAAATTAATACCTTACTTCCTTGGGTGACTCAGCTTGCTTAGTTTTCTTAGGTTCATCAATTTTCTCATGTTGATTTTCTTGCTTAACTTATTTTGATGCCTCTTCAGATTGACTTGATTCAATCTTATTTTGGTCATCATTCTTATATTCATGATGCTCAACAATTGGATTTGGTTCCTTTCTTGCTTCAATTTTCTTAGCTAACTTTTCTCTACTAAAATATCCAAGACTAGTTTTATCATAGGAAGGTCTCTAAAAATATAGTTTCTCATTAATTTTCTCACTACTAGAATATAAATTCTCTAATTATTGCTTAGTCTAGGTTAACTCTCCTTTCACAATAGTGTTTCATTTCTCAAGTTCTGCATATTCTAACTTAGTGGATCCAAGTTCATATGTAACTTTTGTAATATGGGATCTTAGATCTACATTCTTAGATTTTAGATCTAACTCAAATTTTCTATCATATTTCTTCAAACTTAGCTTCAGTTCACTAACCTTCAACTCATGTTTCATAATCTCATTTTCTTTCATCAATCTTGATACATCATCACTATCTTTTGTCTAATCTTTAGGTTCCTTTCTAGATTTTAGATGATCAATCTTGTCTTTCAACTTCCCAATGTAGTCTTTTGCATCTTCATATCTTTATTTTAGGTTATCACTTTCTTTGTTAAGAATATCAATCTTCTCAAGAGATTCTTCCAGGTTCTTCTCTAACTATTTCATATCCATAGGGATCTTGCTCAAGTTGTTAAGCCTCTTATGAGTAACTAGGCTCTGATACCACTTGTTAGAGTAGGGTTGTCATTACACCAAAAGACCAATCTGTTAATGTCTAATACACCCACTCAACACACAAGAGGTGGTTAAGCCCTTGTCATGAATCCCAAGGGGAGTATTGAATGAATTTCCAAAACCAATTGTATAACTAAAGAAGCTCCCAAGGTTTCCCTTGGAAAAGTTGATATTACTGGAGATAGGTAGGTAGCTCAAGAGCATCTATGAGTAGGTCAAGACAAAGCATAAGCACCATTAGAATTTTTGAATCTCCATTAGGGCATGTACTGACATTGTGTGAATTCTTTGCATAATAAGAGAACTACCAATTATAGGAGTTCAAATTGCGTTGGATGGTGTTTGATCTTGTGGGTTATTTTTCAATAAGGTGAAAGGGAAAGATTATATTTATGATCCCCACCTTAAGGATCATTGGATCAATTGTTTGGATGATTATGAAGTAATAATTTGGGATTATTACAAATTAAATCTAGAAATTATAGAAGTTTCCTTGTAATTAGATATTCCAAGAAAGGCATGGGACATTAATTTCAAGGAATTTTTGGATCCTTTTTATAGAAAGGATAAATTATATGAAAAGGCAGTATCAAATATTAAGGTCCCCTACCTAGAAAATTATAACACACATCACAAGGTGAATCATGTAAGTTGTCTTCCATTGAGTTGGATGTCAAGACCCTTTAAGATATATCTCATTCCACATAGACCTCAATTGGAAGCACCAATGAGGATGGACAAAGGAAAGGAAAATAAAGTTACTATTCCAACTTGTGCACCTACACCGCCTCCCCCCTGCCCCATAACCTAGAGATAGTGTATAGACATTCGAAGTCAATATCTTATGAGGTGATCATTGAGTAGGTTAAGGGAATAAAATAAAAGGCTAAAGCCCCTATTAAAGAAGAGAAACTCAAGCCAAAAGAGGAGACTCCTAAGAAACTAAAATTAAGTAAGAAGAAATAGGCTCTTACTTCTACATCTATGCCCAAAGTCAAGAAGGGAAAAGCATATCAAATAAATAAGGGTAGTATCACACTTTCACTATCAATGAAGCTTATTACTGAAGAAGAAGAGGAAGACTCAAAGGATGATGTGTCAACATTTTGGGGAGATTTTTGAGTGGTTGGAATTTGGATTAGATGCTAAGGTGTTGCACTCATGGCATGTTTTTCATTGATGTTAATATATATGTGTTTAAGTTCATGATTTATAGCATTTTTGTACATTGTAGAGGTTAGTTTGGTTAGCAAGGTTGGGATATGATAGGTTAAGATATGCAAGCTTAGATTCATGTTTGAAAATATGTTTAGATTCTACATCTCTGTTTTTACATGTTAATATGAATAATTGGATGAGTTATAGTTGATTTAGTGAAGATTGGTTAGAGTCTAGTTTACAGGAAACAAGTTGCTATCATTTTACTTATATCTGAGTAGTGAGGTGGGATTAAGGTAAGTGAGCTTAGATTGTAGTTAAAGGAATGTTCATGATGCTATGTTTTTTTTTTAGTTAAAGCTAAATATTATTTTGTGGAGGTTGCTGAAAATTAACATTTAATATGTTTAATGGTAGCTGACTCTTGTAAGTTGTAAAGTGTAATGTAGTATGTGGAAAATTATTGTAATATCTTATTGAGGTCAAAAGGCTGACTCAATCAATTATTAGGATGGGGTTGAAAGGAAATTCATTTCCTTGGTTTGTATTTGTAATTATATCTATCACATTATGTTGTATTGATGTGGATGTGGTCTGAGGATGCAAATTAGATCAGAGTAGAGTAGAGGATTATGTTGATGTTTGTTTGATAACTTCAAAGGAATTGTATTGGAAATTAATTAGTAGCTTTGGTTTGTTCATTATTTGGATTTGTATCCTAAACTTTTGTTTTGTATAATAATGTTGAAGCCATTTGCATAGTGGGTTCAATTGTCTTCCTTGTTGCTCCTAACATGGACAGAATCTTATGGCAAGGATTCAAAGCCTCCCAACAAGGACTATATGTATTGATTGTATTGTATTTGGCTCCTAAAAGAGTCACACCCTTTCACAAGGAACTCTTATATTAGTAAATCATATTGTGGGTTCCATCCCCATTTGGTTTTTCCCTCCAATCAAGTGTTTTCCTAGTTTAAAAACTATTGTATCATTGTGTATGTTCTATCTTTTTACATTGTTTACATTATTGGTTATTGAAGTTGGACTTAATAATTTTGTGTAAGTTATAGTTTCCATACAATTGATTCAACTCCCCCCTGCACCTACACCCCCGCCCACCTCAGTTGTATTATTGGACTTTACTTTCTAACAATTGGTATTCGAGCATTAGGTCCTTGATTAGGATTTTTTCAACTTAAGGAGATCTATGGCATTCAGGAAGGAAATTCCAAAGTTTGATGGAGAATATAATGAAAACTAGAAGGAAAAGATGAGGACTCACTTTTTATGCATGGGGATAGACTATTAGATGCCTAAAAATACTCAGAAGACTGTGGTGAAAGAAAAATCCTAGATTCATGTATTGTTGAGTAGAAGGAACAATTCATTTACAATATGTATGTTGGAGAAGAATTGATCTCTACACTTCCAAAATCTGAATTTTTTGATGTAAAAGGTCTACATCTTGCTCATGATATTTGGACAAGGTTTGAAGTTATTTACAAAGGAGATGTTTATGCAAAGAGGTTTAGGTTACAGAATTGGAAAATTGTATGAGAATGAGGGAAGATGAATTAGTTGGAGTATTTTCTCATGTGATCACTGAGATTTTTTTAGGCATTAAAGGATGTAGAGGATCTATAATAGAAAACTGGGTGTGTTAAAAAAATTTGATATCACTTGTCCTACTTATGAGACCAAGATATTAGCTATTGAAGAGATTATACCAACTATGCTAGATTTTAATAAAGAGACATTGATTAAAAAGATGGAATAATATGAATTAAGATTTAAATCTAATCTACCTAGATCTAATATTTCTTTAAGAACTAGTGTACAAAAGGATAAAAGAGTACTAACCAAAAGTGCAAGCACTTGTGATGATTTTGCTAGAGAATGGATAGGTATATGTGAAGAAGAAAAGAAGATTGATGAAGCTCTATCATTGATTGTAAAGAGAAAACCTAAAGCTAAGAAAGATTTTCCTTTTTGGTTTTGCAAAAAATTTGGTCATTTTTCATATCAATGTTCTAAGATAGTAAAGGAGGTGAAACCTAGAAAAACTTACAAGTCAAAAATTCCTTAAGATTGTTTTTATGCTAGTGATTATGAGTTTGATTTCAAAGAGATAAAATTCTTAGACATCAATAATGAATAAAAAATAGGATTTTTTTCTATTAAGGGATAAAGTCCTATAAAATAAGAGAAAGCACTTGTGTCACACGTAGAAAAGAAAAGGTTAGATTAGATCATAGATAGTGGATGTTTACATCATATGATAGGTGATAGAGAAAAACTTGTTGAACTTAAGAGTTGTGATGGTGGAGTATTCAGATTTGGTAATAATTCCCTTTTCCCTATTAAGGGGAATGGATATGTAATCCTTGATGGTAAAACTAACATTGGGGATGTCTATTTTGTTGATGGATTTAAACATAAGTTGTTCAGTGTTTTAAAACTAGTTGACAAGGGATATCTTCTACAATTCACTAAGAAAACATGCACAATCAAGGAAAATAATGGTAAACTGATTAGAACATATAAAATTATTTCAATTTAATCCTACTAAGATAAGTTGTTTGGTTTATAGAGTTGACAATAGTTTGTTGTGGCACACGATATTTTGCCATGTAAACTTTGATAACATTGTGATGATTAGTAGTAGTAATGCAGTAAGATATTTTCCTAAGATTGTAAAACCCTCTAACATGGTATGCAAGGAATGTTTGATGGCTAAATAAAAGAAGATTTCATTTCCAATAGAAGTTGGAGATTGTTCATACAAATTTGTGATGTCCTACAAAGACAACAACATTCTACGGTTAAAGTTATTTTATTATTTTCATTGATTATTTTACAAGAATGATGTGAGTATTGTTTCTTATAAAAATTAGAAGTAGTTGAGAAATTTAATATATTGAAGGATAAATTTGAGTATGCATCTAGATTTAGAATTAAATGTTTAAGATCTGATAGAGGAAGATAGTTTACATCAAATTAGTTGAATGACTTTTTTGAAGATAATAGAATCAAGAGACAAATCTTAGCTCCTAAAAATCCACAAAAGAATGGGATAGAAAAAAGAAGGAATAGGTTAATGAGTGAAGCAGTTGGAGAAATAATGCTTGAAGGGGATGTGACACATATCTATTGGAGAGAAGAAGTTAAAACTATGGTATACACTATGAATAAAGTTAAAATTAGACAAGGTACTAGTAAGACACCCTATGGACGTTTATTTGGGCATACAGCTATTTTGAAAGTCCTTAGAATCTTTGGAATCAAATATATCAAGAGAGAAAATGATATAGGAAATTTTGATCCTAGAACTGATGAAGGAATATTTCTTGGTTATTCTTTGAAGAGAAAAATATATAGATTTTATAAGAAGAGATTGAGAACAATAGTTGAGACTGAAAATGTGAAATTTGATGAGAAATTCAATATCCAAGAGAGAATATTTGATTATGATTCTAATAATGAAGAAAGTGCAAGTCAAAGACCTAATAAGTAGAATGCAAAACAAGAACTATTTTATGAAACAAATAATGATTTACAGATACAGATTAAAGAGCCTAATGATTAACATGAACAAGAGTATAGAGGAGAACAACCGATACCAAAATAGAGGACACCATTATATATTTCAAGGAATCATCTTGAGAAGGAGATAATTAGAAGCACAAACAAAGGGGTATTGACAAGAAACTAGGTAAGAGAATAAGTTTTTTTGATATCACAAGTTGAACCTAAGACAAAAAAATGAGACATGCAGTGATGAATACTAGATAAAAAAAAGCTATGAGATAAAAAAAAATTATTAGATAGAGAAGAATAAGATTTTGGAACTAGTCCCTACATTGAAAGATAAGAATTTTAGTGACACTAAATGGGTATTCAAGAAGAAGATGAATGAACAAGGTGAAGTGGTAAGAAAAAAAGCAAGGTTGGTATGTAAAGGATACCCTTAGCAAGAAGGAATTAGCATTGAAGAAATTTATCCCACATTGCCAAATTGGAAGCAATAAGAATGTTCTTAGTATATACATCTAACAAAAACTTTAAGGTATACTAGATGGATGTTAAGTCAACTTTTTTAATAGATAACTTGAAGAAGAAGTATACATTGAACAACCATATGGTTTTTCCATTATTCAAGACAAAGAATTGATTTGTAGATTGAAGAATGCATTATATGGACTAAAATAGGCTCTTAGAGCATGGTATGCAAGATTGGACAAGTACTTTTAAAGCTTGGGATTCAAGAAAAGTAATGAAAATAATGACATGTACTTAATGAAGAATTCGTATGGTTTACTTATCATTGTAATATTTTTTGATGATATTATCTTTGGAGGAAATGATGAGACTAGTGAGAAATTTTTAGAAGAAATGAACAATGAATTTGAGATGTCTATGATTGGTGAAATGAAATATTTATTAAGATTGAAAATAAATCAAAGTAATGATGGAATTTTTATAGAAATGACCAAGTATTTTAAGGATCTATTAAAAAGATTTAGATTGGAGAATTGTAAGACATTTGGAACACCCATGGTTACATGATGCAAATTTTCAAATAAATACAAGTCTCCTAGTGCAATATAAATAAGGTATAAATCAATGATAGGATGATTTCAGTATCTAACTCACAAGGCTAGATATAGAGAATGAAGTTGGTATTATTGACATATTTAGGTAGACACTAAAGAGACATATTTAGAAGAAATTAAAAAGATAGTCAAATATTTGAAGTATACATTGGATTATGGATTATGGTATGATAGATCAAATTTTTTCACTTTATCTGCATATACTGATGTAGATTAGGTAGGTAATATGGATGATTAAAATAGTAATAGTGGTGGTACATCTTGTCTAGGATGAAGATTGAATTCATGCCTAAGAAAGAAATAAGATTGCATCTCATAATCTACAACAGAAGTAGGGTATGTAGCAGCAAAAAACAATTGTTGTCAAATCATATGGATGAAGTAGATGGTGAAGGATATAGGTATTGGATTTATAGAACCTATTATTATTCATTGTGACAACACAAGTAAAATAAGCATGTCAATAATCCTTTTTTATATTCAAAGAAAAAACAAATTGCTATAAAATGTCATTCTTTGATAGAGAAGATTTTTCAAAAGGAAATTAGATTGGTTTATGTTAGTACAAAGGAACAAATAGCAGATGTATTTACTAAATCTTTGGCTAGGGATACTTTTTGAGTACCTTAGAGGTATTCTTGGGATAATTTCCCCACTTGATTTAGAGTAATCGATGCAAGTTTACATCAATCTAGTATAATTAGAGAACTATTCATTCTAGACTGGATATTTGATGCTTCTCCTATGGAAGAGTAGTTGATTTGGGAAGAGTTATTCAAGAACTCTTCTGTAATGTTTTGGTACAATGATGTTTATTTTAACTTGATATTTATAGATTGTTTTTACAAGTATAATAATGATAGAACTTTAGATTCTAAGATTGGCATAATGATACCTTTTTCTTTGATGTCAATGCGGGAGAGTAGCATATGAAAAACCCATATATGTAAAGGGGAGAGTATTATTATGTGGAGAAATATGCTTATGAGGGAAAGAAATGTAGATTGTTGTATATGTTGAGGATATTTAGAAACTTGTATTTAGATGATGTTTGATTTTTGGGGAGATTGTTAGTAAAGTTGGGGAGATTATTCAGAGAGAAAAAGTTCTTTTTGGGTTGAATGTTTTCATTATATGTGTACCATCTTAAAGTGGATGCACTTTCCTTTTAAGACTATTGAGCTCCCCCCCTCTTCATGATTCCCTTTTTGGACTATGGATATTCTCATGCTCACTCTCTTTTCCTCTTCTCCCTTCCATGTTTGCACCTTATCTCTTTGGTAGAATCTTCCCTGGCTCTCTGTCCTCCTTGACTAGGTCAAACTAGGTCAATCTAGTTCTCCTAGGTTGACATAGTCCTAGACTAGGTTGACCCAGGTCAACCTAGTCCCCAACAATTTTGGATCTTGGGGCCTAAAATTCCTTGAGGGTTTAATTTGTTAATGACTATTATCTAGTCAGCGTGTATTTTTTTCATGCCTAAAAACTCATATATTAGGAGACTTGGAGGCTTCATTTTCATATCTCATCTCAATTATTGTTCATGTACTCAAGCTCTACTCTCTAGTGAAAATACTCATCCCTTTTCATTCAAGGAGTTCAATTATTTAGGCATTCAAGCAAGGAGATGCCTATCAAGCATTGGATAATCCTTTGTGAGCATTTCCTCTTCAAGATCTAGCATATTGTTGGCCAACAAGGGAGGAGATCCACATTGAAGAATTCATCCTCTTCATTGATGCATATCCATATCCATGTCAACATGATGGATTTATGATAGATCCATTACAAAGTGTGGAGATGTACTACATTCCTATCTCAAGATCTACATTACAAACACATTATGTACATATGGGCAAGGTGAATCCTAACATTTATCTTGTTCTTTGTAGTCCTTTACATTTACATTTATCATTTATAGTTAACTCATGAACCTAGGGCTTAACCAAGGAAATCTCCCATCAAGTCCTAATCCCCAAACCTTTCTTTCTATGGTGATTTGTAGGTTGGGAGTGAAAAGGATTACAAACCTAGAACCTATAGTTTGCAAGCTTTCTAGAGTTTTTAGTTTTGGAGTTGTGGACTATGTCAACCTAGTTGTAGGACATCCTTCCATGTCAACCTATTCCTTCAGTCTTGTATTCTAGGGGTATTTATAAGTTTTTTTTCCTTTTTTCATTTAGTTCCAATATTAGTGGATAGAAGTTCAAAAAAGATTCAAATCCAAAATTTATTGAGTGAAAACATATATTTCTCTATACATTTCAAGGTGAGTATTTTATATATAATTTTATTTCATATCTTTACCCTAGATTTTCATCTTAATTAGGCTAGTTTCCTTTACCTAGCATCTAGATTTACATTTCCTAAGTAATTAGTTCAATTTCACATTCACATTAAGGGCCTAAGAGAGTGCATTTATTAGTATTGCATTCCTCTTTATAACCAAGTTTAGTATTAGCACCCTTCTTCCTTTTGGTCCTAATTAATCTAATTCAGATCATAAGTGGAATAATACTTAGAAATCCCCCTCTTTCCCTCTCACACACATATTTGAATGGCTCAGTGCCCCATAAAGTAGAGGCCTACATCCTATTAAAGTGCTTCTATTTTACCATTGAACATTTTGGTGAACCTGACGTGAAACCCCTATCTTTTTGGCATTGGATCATGTTGCATATCATTTTCTCATATATTGGATGTTCTTTACTTTGGTTGTATCTCAATAGGTTTTCCTTTTGTGATCTCTCTTTTTATGAGCCTAGTTATACGAATTCCAACTTATAGCATTCTCATTAGGAAAAGTCATAGACTCATGGGTTTGTTTGATGATTGTCATATTTTTTCTCATGATCTTAATCCTATTATGGAGCATTAATCTTTTCACTCATATCATGATGAGGATGATACTTTAAGAGTTCCTCCTTTATAAGTTGATAATATTTCTAGTGAATTTGATAAATTGGAAACTTGGCTTGCTCAAGAAAATTAGAATCATGATAACATTCTTGTTGTTAAAGCTCTTAGGAAGCTTGTTAATAAAAATGACAACAACATCTCTCTCTTGTGCAGTATATCTCACCTTATTAATACTCATTCTAAGTCTTTGATGGAATGTTCTCAAGACTTAGGATACCTTCCTCTTTCTTCAGCCACCATTTAACTTTCTATCCCAATTTCTACTACTCCTTCCAGCATACCTACATATGCTCCACCTCTTATGACTACTTCTACACAAGTTTCCACTCCTTTAATTGTTAGTCTTCTTAGCCTTTCACTTCTCATGAGTGTTCCTCCTACTTCCATTTTTTTCCTTCATTTCCTTCATATCATGTGGTTCCTTTTTCTTATTCAAACCCTTTACCTATTCCTTCTAATTCTCTACTAACATCCTAACATATTCCTTCGTCTTCTAATACATTTCCTAATCCATCTAGTATACTTATGGCTACTAGTGTTGGTTCTAATCCTAACATTAGTACCTTGGTTCAAATTTTCTATTCTTTACAATAACAAATTGCTCATTTAACCCAATCTAAGAACAATATTCCTATATGTTATGTGGAAAATCCCATTTCCTTAGATATCCTTCATGTCATTATTTTGCAACATTTTGAGGTACCTCATCTTGAGACTTATAATGGTAAGGGAGATCTCATGATTCATGTTAAAAAATCCCAAACTATTTGTAGTGATTTTTCTCATGACTATAGGATTATGGATAAGTTTTTAGATTACAGTAAAAATAGGTTTAGAAGGGGCCCTAAAACCCTTTAACAAAAATAGAAAAGATATAACATGTAGCACAACTAGGTTTTACAAGGACCTAAAACCTACTATTTAAACTGTATGAAAATCAAGTTTTACAGGGACCTAAAACCACAGAAAATATCCAAAAAGTGAACCCAGATTTTACAAGGACCTGGAACCTAGTTTAAACAAAAGATAACAAACCAGATATTACAACCATAAATAGAAACCATAGACTAGGACCAATAACTAAGACTGAGACCGGAACAGAAACTAGAGACCAAAGACCAAGAAAAGTTGTTATTACAGTTCTTTGATCATTTTGACCGCTTCTTTAACAATCTATGCAGCATCTTGAATGGAATCAGCAGCCAAACCACCAATAGCCTCCGCAACTCTCTTCCTAGAACTCTACCTGGTTCTCTTACTCAGACCCCCTGGTGACATAATTTCTTCATTGGTCTGCTTTGAAAGACTTGCAGTAGCTGCGCAAATACTAGATGTAACTTGTTCCTTTTTATTACCACTTTCCTTGATAAGAAGCCATAGGTTTTGTTCATAGTCTTTAAGTTTTTCTAGTATGTTCCCCACCTAGATTTCCACCTTATTGAGCTTATCACTGTCCATATCCTAGTTTTGATGCAAATTTTCCACTTTCTTTTTGAGACTCATTAACTCATTATATAGCCATGAGTCAACTTGTAGTATGGTATTAGCTTTTAATTTTGCAATGTGCAAAAAGGAGAGCATAGAATCTCTATGTGGTGAGCCATTTTTATCTTTCTCCACATCAACTTTGGCTCAAGACATCTCCTTATCAGTCCATTCCTCCTCCCTCAAATTGTCCTCCTTAGCCTGCTTTGTCTCCTCTTTATCATCCCTTAGTTCTTTCAAGTGGTCACTCAAGTTTCCCCCTTCTCCAATATTACCCATTTCAATATTTTCCTCACTATTCTCTTCTTCATCCTCCTTCCTGCTTTTTTCCTTGCTATCTGGGTAGCCTTCTAGATTGGAACTAAAATCACCCTCATTCATGTTTTCTTCTTCCTCTAGGTTTTTGTCCTCCTTATTTTCTAAGTTCTCCAATTCAGTGGCCTCTTCCACATTATACTGAGGAGTATCTTGGGTTTCATGTTTCAAACTCCTCTTCTTACCCTTAACAATTTCATCCCCCTTACTCTTCCTAGAGTAGGTTTCAGTGGCAGAGCCCTTCTTTTTATCAACTAAAGGAGAAGAGACAATGGCCATATTTTTATAGTGGCCTTCTATGAGAAGAATCAACCATTCATTCAATATAAGACATGACTCTTTTTTCCAATGGGCTTGCAGACTTTGTAGGAGAGAGAATCTCAAATAAAATGGAAAAGAAAGGCTATCTTTATGCCTAAAATGATTGAGGAAGAAAAAATGAAACTTATGTACTCTTTTATTTCTACTATCCAGGATAAAATACTCATCAGTACATGATAGCACATCTTGTCATATGGTCTTTATCTGGTCCAGTTCATAGAAATCTTCATTTTTCTCCAAGTTTTTGTCCTTTGCTTCTATTTTGGGAAATTTCTTGAATGTAGCATTTGAGATACTCATTTGTTTTCTAAACTTAATGCCTTACATGGGTAAACCCCTAGTCTTTGCTATGAAATTCTCTATCAATTGCGCAGTGATGCCATGTAGAGTAACCTTGTCCTCTATCTAGTTTTTGAAGAAAGCTATGGTAACATGGGGTTTAAATCCATGAAGATGCTCTAGGAAATTGGTCACCTTCCCCTTTTGCAGAATCTTCCAAACATCCTCTATGTCCTTCCAAGCTTTACAATTTGGGGGTTCCTTTTTTCGTGGCTCTCCTCCCATTTTTAGAGAATTCAAAATGCTATACCAAACCAAATTCAGCAGAAGGAAAAAAGCATATGGTTTAAGCATACAGAGATTTTTCATTAAAATAAATAAAACCCTCTTTATGCTAGATACGTGCATAGCCAAATTACAATTTCATAAATATACTTCCTCGGGAAAGGAATTCTGACACCCGTATGCCCATTTCCAAAAATCATTGATTTGCTAATCTTGGCATATCTTTCCCACCATCGCATGAGTAGCATCATAATTAATGAGGGCTTTGAGAATCCATGTTTTTGCTGAGATCACCATTCCATATCATCTTATGACCCATTTGAATGGCATACTTGGCAACCCAGTTTGCCACCCCATTGCCTTCACGATAAGTGTGGGTTATTATCACTTTTTAAAATTTATTTAATAAAGTTTTAACTTCCATCACACTTGCCTCAATAAACCAAGTGATTGAGTTTTTATTATTGAGCATATTTATAATGTTTAATGAATCACCTTCTAACCAAAGGTAAAGATAACTAGTTTTAGCTGCTAACCTTATAGTATATAGAGCAGTGGTAGCTTCTGCTATGTGGCTGTTAGAAATACCTATAGGGATAGCAATGACATAATTTATATTACTAGTATGATCTCTTAAGACTCCTCCACACCCTACCCTACCTAGATTACCCTTAGCAGCACCATCGAAGTTTCCTTTGATCCAGCCAATAGGAGGAGCCATCCGTCTGGTAGTCAATCTTGGGTTGTCTTTTTTCAAATGAGAGCCCTGTGATCTCATCGGATTATCAATTTGGAAAGTGTGATTACTTTTCCTCTGAGACTTGAAATTTTCCTTAATGGATCTAACAATATTCTGTCCAAGCACCCATCCTAGAAAATCTTTATTTCTAAAAATTATGTTATTTCTTTCTTTCCAAATGCCCCACCAAAGATGGGGAAGAGTTATTTTCCAAAGAAAGTCCACATCAAGATCCTTTGAAGGACACCTCCAACTTTCAAAACAAAGTTCAACATTACTTTGATGGACCCAAGTTATGTTCCAATAGGTGAGAACAATATTCCACACTTGTTGATTGTAAGAGTAATTAAAGAACAAGTGGTTTCTGTCTTCGAATCCATCTTTACATAGAATGCATCTATTCACTACATTAATAGAAGATATTTATTTTAGGAATAAGACCCTTTATCCAAGCTTGAGACCATAGAGGTTGGATACCTTTCTCTTTTGAAGTAAACAAAGAAGAGACTTTAAACTAACCGCTAGGATCAACACTCCATATCATCTCATCCTCATGGTTAGGATATAGAGAAAAGACATTCAGACTTAACTGTATATTATTAAAACTTTGGTCAACATCAATCAAGTTCACCCAATTATTATCATGCCAATAATGTCCCACTAAAATGCAAAACATTTTCTTACATCTGTCTACTTGAGTGGTATCTTGAAAGTCATCAATCAGAGAGTGATTCAGCAACCAAACATCTTCCCAAAATCTCACTCTTTTCCCATTTCCAATTTTCTAGGAACAACCCTTACCAATAATGTTCTTTGTTTGCTGAACAACTCCCCATATAGTAAATGGAGAGAGAACATCTGGAGTTCAAAGGAAATCAGCTATAGAATTAGCATTAAAAAGATATTTATGCTTCCATATAGTGCTCCATTCCTTATCATCATGATAAGTTCTCCAACCTTGTTTTTCTAGAAGAGCCCTATTCATGCTTCTTATAGTCCTAATCCCCAATCTACCATCTCTGATAGGTTTAAAAATTTGATCCCGTGCAATAAGATCCATTCTCTTCTTTTCCTCAGTGCTAGTCCATAAGAAATTCCTTTGAATTTTATCAATAGTAGCTACAAATTTGACTGAGATTTTAAAAAGACTCAAAGCATAGGTAGGAATACTTTGAAGACATGCTTTAAGAAGAGTAATTTTACCTACTTGGCTCAAAATATTTCCTTTCTAGCCCGCCAACTTCTTATTAAATAGATTATGGCTAAGTTGTTGTTGCATTTTGTGCGCCCCCCACGCCCCCCCCCCCCCCCCCCCCACCAAATATTTGAATTTTAAATGCTTACCTACCAATATTCACTGCCCAGTTTAATATTATTTTAAACATCCCAAGGATATCAACATTATTAAAAAATCAAACCTTATGATATGTTTCTGCTGCCGCAAGTTCTCCATCATCAGATCTGAGGATATCGACGGTTGGTGCTATGTCGCTTTTGAAAGTTGCACGATGATTTGCATTAACGACATAGCACCCTTCTTCCGCATGTCAGGTGGATCCCCTTTTCCCTGATTGTTTCTTCGATGCCAAGTTTTGCTAGTTCCACGGTGGGCACCATGGCACTATCAAAAAATTTGGGCTCCTCGTCGTTAGTGACATAGCACCCAAATAGAAAGTGATCCTGCAGAAAGGTTTGGAAATACGGTGGGTCCCAAGTGTGCCCTGTTAGATATCATGATGTGATTTGTCAAACACATTGGCAATTGGTCAATTTTCATTGGCTAAAGATGACTGTGCAGAATGTGGGTACTATTTCACTTGGTGGGTAGCAAACCAGGGTTTTCAGATAGGTTGGTGCATGGCCAGTTTTAATTAGTCGATATACTGATAGGACAGACCCATCTTGCTCACCGTCATATCAAGGAACATCTACAGTAGGTGTTATCATGCCATTGAGAGTTGCACGATATATACCCATAGCGACATAACACCTCGACAAAGTGTGGCACAGTTGATGTCATGGGCCCACTTTCTCATAAGGTATCAATAGGTGGCTTGTCTTTCGTGGTAGCTGTCAGGTAGGTTAGAGTACAAAGGTAGATCTCATTGGCCCATTCAGTTGACTAGGTATGCAGTCCTGCAAAGATTTTGAGCACTGTAGATGTGAATTAGATCCACGACAGGCACTATCTCACTATGAAGAACTGCAAGGATATTAACATTAGCGACATAGCACCCTTTTTCCACATGGATCAATGGGGCCAAGTGTTATAAAGCTATGGGGATGGTACTAGTTCAGGCTAATTTAGATGCTAGGTGTGTTGATAGTAGTCTGTGGGCCAGAAGTCTTAAAGGCAAGCGCAAGAAATGACGAGTCTTCATGATCATCAAATTTGGGAAGATCTACGACGGGCACTATCTCACTATGAGAAAGTGCTCGAAAGATATTCATAGTGACATAGCACCTTGGTGGCATGTGTCTTGTGGGCCTGGCCAAGGTTGACAGTTAAGGGTTGGAGATTGTGTTGTAAGCCGTCACGGTCAGGTTTTAATAGGATGGCGCAATTTGTTAGAAAAGAGTGGTCAACATGGGAAGACATTGCAATGTGGTAGAAAGAAAGGAAGTTATTGGCCCATGTGGCTAATTCTAGATGTAGAGTTTGATTGATTTGTTGACTCTACTAACTCATGTACCAAAAATGATAAGAGATCAATTTTTCTGCACGATTTGATATCTATGATCAGTCCCAACCACCCAGAAATGAATGCTGAACGCAGAAGAAAACTCTACCACTCTGATCTGATCCATCTACCTGATCAAGACAATTAATGGTATCATTTATGTCTTCTTAAGGTATTATTTGATACAGAGGATCAAATATCATTTGCATCTGGATTTGTACCCAGATCAAATTTTCTCCATGATTGTTCCTTACAAGACTTAACAGCAGTGGTTGCAGGACAGTTTCAGAGGGAAAATCTTAGTTATGCCTACACTATAAAGGCAACTTTTGTAGATTTTGAAAGGGGACATTTCTCTAAATTTTCTCTATTGTTGCTCTGCAATTCTAGTCTAAATTCCCCTATGCCTCTGAACTATATGATTCTCTATTTTATCTCCTTTGGCCATTGGTATGAAAGTGCAAGAACTCTTTTCCTTTGCCATTGTTTTGTGAAAGTCTATAATCTGCATGATTGTATCTCTGTTGGCCTATGAATTATATATAAGTGAATCTCTCTTTCTTTGTGTCATTCATCTTGATTTTTTGATCTGCATGTGGTTATTCGATTAAAGCAAGTCTGAATGTGTATATCCTTAGTTTCATTCTGGTTCAATAGTGCATATATGGGTAGAGATTGGTCTGAACACTCTATTTTGGTGCATCACCTCTTTAGATTAGACTAGGTAGATTTGTTTTCATGCTCTCCTTCTCCCTTTTCCTCTCCAAGAGTAGTTAGGTGGACCTTGATAGTAAGAGGAAGTCGGCCTTCTCCGGAGGCTCAACCTCATAGTTCAAGTCCCACAGCCTGGAGGTTGTTTCCATGTTTCACTAGGTTGTCCTCATGCATAGGCTATGGACAAGGGTGCAAACCTAAGTGACAATAGTTTTTGGCACGCTTGGTGGGACTACATTTTTCAAAAAATTTCAAGCCTACTGGTGTCAAAAGAGAAGATTTCAAGATCAATGTTGAAGAGATAGTACTGGCTTTGGTGTCCAAGCCTTTAAGAGGCTCATTCTTCAAAGTACTTGGTGACTTTAAGCTTTAAATACATATTTGGTTCTAGACCAAAGTTGCAGTGATTCATGCCCAGAGCTGAAACAAGGGCATCTTCTAGAGGTAAGTTTCAATATCAAGAGCTTTCATTTTCAAACTCTAGAAGAAGGAAGACTAGAATATCTTTATCACCAATTAGGAGTATAGTAGTAACAAATACCCCTATAAGATCTATCTCTACTCCTCCTACTATTAGATCTCAACCTAGATTGCCATCAACACATATCAATAGATCACTTGTCTATATGGAATTGCCTAGAGCTCACACTTTTACCACCTTTAATGGTGGGAGCCCTCTCCTATTAGCTCAAAGACATGACATACCAGTAGTTGCACTCAAAAGTATACCAAAATTTACTAGTGAAACTTCTATCTCCCCCTCAAAACACATTCAAGAGGTTGCAAATGTCTGCAATATCCATGGCATCACAGAGGATGTTGTTGCAGTTAGGCTCCTAGCCGCATCCTTGAAAGGAAAAGCACTACAATGGTATAGAGGTTTAGCTCATGGTTCTATAACAGATTGGGATGGATTAGGAGTAGGATTGTGCAAACATTTTGAGGATAAGAGTGACTATTTGTCACTTTTAGAGAAGCTGACTACTATAAAAAGAGCCCCCCATGAATGTATGACTGATTTTAACTATAGATTTCAAAAGACATGGGATAGAATACCTACTTCAGTGAAACCTACCCCTGGTAATGCCTTCTTGCATTACCTTAGAGCTTTTAATAGTGATATTTCCACTACAATCCAAACTATGGGAGGAGATACCTTGCCTAATGCTTATGATATAGCGATAAGGGTAGAAAATATATTGATACAAGGAGGTAAACTAGCTCCAAGGCCTCCTATGCCTTTCTTCCCTGATGTTCCAAATCATCAACCAACAATGGCTCCCCTTCCCACAACTTCTACATCTCAATCCCTTGTCCCAATCCATCAAGCTTCCACATCTTCAAGTGGGATAGATGAGATCAAAGAGATGATGCAATCTCTGATGCAAAACATGGATAAAAGAGAAAAGAATCTAGAGAAAAGTTTGCAAGATCAAGGGAAGAAGTTAGAAGATCAAGGAAAGAGGCTAGAGGATAATTTCTCTATGATGCAGAAAGTGAGCAACAAGGTGGTGACTTTAGAGAGACAACAAGCTCAAAGTAGTAAGCCCCATAAATTGCAATCCCAAACTCCAAGTAGTGGTAGGCCTCCAAATCCTAGTCATTGGAACAATTCTTTTGATCAGAGTAGGCAGGGTGGTCATGCTTCAACCTCAAATGTAAACCAAAATAGTGCCATAGTCCCTCAAAAAAATATGGCTCAAGATCAAGATTTTTGTCCCTCCTATAACTACTCCTATGCCTATTGTATGTTTTATAAGGCTGAATCTTTTATGGCCTTGACAATCCAAGAACCTGCAGCAAAACAAGCATACAAGGAGGACCAATTTAAGGATGCCTCAGATATGCAAAGACAGGGTGATTGCTCTTTTATGAATCATCAAATGGAGGCGCATTGTAATGTAAACCAAGATTCCATTGCTCATAACACTAGAAGCAAAAGAAGAGCTATGGAAGATGTTGTATCTCATGAGCAAGTAGCAAATAATCAATCAAGTACCTTTTAGTAGCAAAGGAAAAACCATGGCAGAAAAGATACAAGTGATCCTCTGGTTATTCCATCCCAACCTCATACAAATGCAGCTCCCAAAGTTCCTACCAAAACATTTGCTATGCCATTCAATGTGGTAGAGAAAATGAAGAAGAAAAATGTGAATATCTCCATGTGGGATGTTGTTGCTACTATACCCATGCAAATGAGGTTGCTGCAGCAAGAATTGGAAAGAATTGAACCAAAGGATCAGACACCTAACATGGAAAGTGCCACAAGCCTAGTAAAACCATCAAGGGGAGTAGAAACAAGCAAAAAGGTTAGACCTCCTCCATTCTATGTTTCTCTAATTATAGGGGGAAAACTAGTCCATAATTGCATGATTGATTCAGGGGCTAGTAGTTCAGTAATGCCTAGGTGTGTTGCTGATGCTTTGGGAATGAAATATGAGCCCATTGTTAGGGATGTATCACAGTTGGATGGTAGTACTATCAAGATTTTAGGGATCCTTAGGAATGTGGAGATGGCCTTACATGCATGCCCTGGTTGTACTGTGACCCAAGATATATATATTGCTGAGGTCAAGCCATATTTTTCCATTTGTTTGTCAAGAGATTTTACTGCCCAAATAGGTGGTTACATATCTTCTAATTGGTCATATATGTTTTTTAAAATGAGACATGGAGCCAATGCTTCAATTAGAGCAGAGCCTCATGCCCCCCATCATATTGAAACCTACACCCCTAATTCCATCAACATGAATTGCCCTATTCTAGAGATGGATGAAAATGACATAGTGAAGGAGCCCACCACTCCCCTAGTAGAGATACCTGATTTCTTCTTGGATGAATGGGCTGATGCATATAAATTTGACCATATATCAGCGATCCTTGAGACAAGTCTCAGTCAATATTGTATATTGGAAAAGGATGATCTAGTCCCGAATCTTGTGGGTGCTAAAGAAGATGCAAGTGGGATATGGAGTATGTACTTTGATGGATCAAGGAATAAAAATGGGTTAGGGGCTGGTGTGATGTTGGTTTCTCCTGTACAAGTAAGATATTACTTCTCCCTTAGGCTCCAATTCAATTGCACCAATAATGTGGCCGAGTATGAATCCTTGATCCAAGGTCTCCTACTTGCTCAAAAGAGAGGAATTCAAGCCTTAAGGGTGTATGGAGATAGTGAGTTGGTGGTTAATCAAGTGAGAAATTAGAATACCACCAAGAATGGTTTTCTCAAGTCTTATAAACATAGAGTATGGGATTTTCTTGAAGGTTTCAATGCATTTAATATTCAAAGCATCCCTAAAAAGGAAAACAGACATGTTGATAGACTTGTAGAAATAGGTGCATCTCATGATGTGCCAGGGAATCTTGAGGAGGAGAAGAAGCAACAAATTAGAGTGGTAGTAAGGCTTGCCATCCCTGACAATAACACCCATTGGCAAGTGTTTGAGTCTGATGAGAAAATCATCAGTTTCTTGCAGAATAAGGCAGAGTTTTCAGAGAGAAATTAGTCAAGACTGCAAGATCAGTATGGTGATCAGATCATTCATCTCAGCTGCAACAAGCTTCCTAAAGGTCTCATTACCGTAGAAAGTGTCTTCAATCCAAATGATCAAGTAAGAGGTAGGGCCATGAATCTAGTTGCTGATGAAGATGATCATACTCCAATCATTGTTGCTGATGAAAAATCCTTGAACGTGGGGAAGGTATGTTCTAAAATTGAACAAGAAAATTTTATTCATTTATGTCAAGAATTTAATGAAGTATTTTCTTGGACATATGATGATTTAAAGGGTTTTCGCCCAAGGTTATTTCAGCATACCATAGATTTAGTTGATGATGCAAAACCAGTAAGACAAAAATAGAGGCCAGTGAATCCTAAAATTGAACCCTTAATGAGAAAAGAGCTATCCAAATTGATTGAGGCCAATATAAATTTTCCCATTAAGCACTCATCATGGGTAGCAAACCTTGTCCCTGTTAGGAAGAATAATGGGGAAATTAGATTGTGTGTGAACTTTAGGGACCTTAACCAAGCTTCCCTTAAAGATCACCATCCTCTTCCTTCTATGGAGCAGATTTTGTCCAAGATCAGTGGTTCAAAGAGATTTTCTTTTCTTGATGGATTCTCTGGTTACAATCAAGTATTGGTTAAAGAGTCTGATAGGTATAAGACTGCATTTACCACCAAGTGGGGTACCTATGCTTATTGTAAGATGCCTTTTGGACTAACTAATGCAAGTGCTACCTTTCAAAAGGCAATGGAGATGGCCTTCAAAAGATTGATTGACAAGTTTATATTAGTCTACCTTGATGATATCATTGTGTATTCAAAGGATGTAGATGATCATTTTGATCATCTCAGACAAGTATTCTTAAGGTATAGAAAGTTTGGGGTATCTCTTAACCCAAGCAAGTGTGTTTTTTCTACCAATCAAGGAAAATCTCTAGGACATATTGTATCTAAGGATGGTTTAACCATTGATCTAGAGAGAACAAAAGCAATACTTGCTCTCCCTCTTCCTAAACACAAGGGGGGGCTGCAAAGTTTCCTAGGCAGGATAAATTTTGTGAGAAGATTTATTCCAAATCTTGCCGCTATGGTGAAACCTCTTACAGCTATGCTCAAGAAAAGTATAGTCTTTGCATGGACCAAGGAAGGGAAGGAAAGTTTTGAAGAGATCAAGGTAGCCATAGCCTCAACCCCTACTCTCATGAACCCAAATTTTGAGAAGGATTTCATTCTTTATACCTTAGGTGGTGAGTCAAGTATCTCTACTATCTTGACTCAAATAAATGACAAAAATGAAGAGCAGCCCATAGCTTTCTTTAGTGAAGGGATCAAGTAGTATGAAGATAGGTACAGTTATGTAGAGAAGCAAGCCCTTGCAGTCATCAGAGTTTTAAAGAAATTCAGACACCTCCTGTCCCATAACAAGATTCATTTGTTTGTACCCCACACCAGTGTGAAGGAGTTCCTTTTGAACAAATATATTGGTGAGAAAAGAGTTGGTTGGATTACTAGAGTGATTGAATATGATGTTGACATCCAGGTCACTAGGCTAGTAAGAGGGAAAGGATTGTGTAAACAAATGTTATCATCTCAAGAATCAGATGAAGAAGTTGTCATGGTATTAACAGAAGAACCAGAAGCAAGAAATGATGGCGCAAGGAATTGGATGGATTATATGAAGAGCTTCTTATTAGGGAATGGATACCCTCAAGGATTAGATAGGACTAAAAGAAGACAATATAGATTACAATCAATCCCTTACATCATAGTTGATGGTATCCTTTTTAGAATAGATTTTAATGGAGCCCTATTAAGATGCCTTGATACAAACCAGGCTAAAAGAATGATCAAAGAGCTTCATGATGGTCCTGATGGTGGCCACTTCTTAGCTAGAACAACTACAATGAAGGTCATGAGGGCTGGTTATTACTGGCCATTTCTGTTTCATGATTGTCATAAGTATGTGAGGAAGTGTGAAAGATGTTCCTTCTTCTCTGGCAAAAAAAGACTTGCAACTCTTCCCCTTCATCCTATCTAGGTGGATCAACCTTTTGCTTAGTGGGGGTTGGATTTCATAGGCCCCATCAATCCTCCTTCTAGTTCAGGTCACAAATGGATTTTAGCTACTACAGATTACTTCACCAGATAGACAGAGGCAGTTGCATTGAAGGATGCCACTGAATCTTCAGTTGTTGAATTCCTTGATGGAATTGTGACCAAGTTTTGTGCCCCTCCAACCATTATTTCAAATAATGCAAAGTCTTTTGTTGGAGCTCAAATTTGTGCATGAGCAGTGGACCATAATATCTATTTAAGCACATCCTCAAATTACTATCCTCAAGGTAATGGCCTGGTTGAATCATCTAACAAGAACCTAATTAGAATTATTAAAAGGACAATAGAGGTTAACTAGAGGTGTTGGCATAAAAAATTAAGGACTGCTCTGTGGGCTAACATAATAATGCCTAAAAGATCATTAGGGAACTCTCCATTTGTATTGGTCTATGGCAGAGAAGTAAGGCTTCCAATTTCATTGGAGTTCCCAGCCCTAGAGTTATCTCATTAGTTGGAACTAATTGAAAATGATTCCATGATGGTGAGAATGGAAAAAGTAATGGAGTTGGAAGAGAAAAGAAGTAAAGCCATTCAAACCCTAGAGACACACCAGCAGCAAGTAAAAAGGAGCTTTGACAGGAAGGCTAGGGTCAGAATCTTCAAGGAGGGAGACCTGGTTCTGAAATGGGATGTAGATAGGGAAAAATCGGGAAGACAGTCAAAGTTTGATGCATTGTGGAGTGGTCCCTATTTGATTGCTAGTTGCAAGTAGGCCAACGCTTTTTAGTTAAGCAAGCGTAGTGGCAAAATTTTGCCTATCCCAATCAATGGGATTTATCTTAAGCCATGTTTCTGATAGGGTTTGAGGTTCCATGTACATATTAGAGTAGTTCTTTATTTTTTTTTGGTTTTCAATTTTCCAAGAAGTGCACGAGCACACAATTGTCTATGTGAGACAACAAGGTTTGAAATTTTGAAGGTTGCAGATGAAGGTTTCATCTCTGATTCCAGTTGTAGAGACAGGGTTTTTTTAGTGTTTTGCTACCTTAGAGGTAGGGTTAGGGTTCATAGTTCTCAGGATCCAAATCTTTTTGACTCTATAACCCAATGGATGCTACCAGCTACTGGTCTATGCATAGCAGGCTAGCATCCCCTATGAGTTGCCAAAAATGTTGCATTTTGTGCCCCCCCACCAAATATTTGAATTTTAAATGCTTACTTGCCAACGGTCATTGCCCAGTTTAATATTATTTTAAACATCCCAAGGATATCAACATTATTAAAAAATCAAACCTTATGATATGTTTTTGTAGCTGCAAGTTCTCCATCATCAGATTTGAGGATATCGATGGTTGGCACTATGTCGCTTTTGAAAGTTGCACGATGTTTTGCATTAATGACATAGCACCCTTCTACCGTGTGTCAGGTGGGTCCTCTTTTCCCTGATTGTTTCTTCGGCACTGGGTTTTGCCAGTTCCATGGTGGGCGCCATAGTGCTATCAAAAAATTTGGGCTTCTCACTATTAGTGACATAATGCCTAGACAAAAAGTGATCCTGCGGTAAGGTTTTGAAATACGATGGGTCCCAAGTGTGCCCCGTCAGATATCGTGATGTGATTTGTCAGATGCATTGGCAGTTGGTCAGTTTTCATTAGCTAAAGATGACTATGTAGAATGTGGGTCCTATTTCACTTGGTGGGCCAAAAACAAGGGTTGTCAGACAAGTTAGCATGTGACCAGTTTCTATTAGTCAGTATACTGATAGGACAGACCCATCTTGCTTGTCGTCAGATCAAGGAACATCTACAATAGGCATTATCATGCCATTGAGAGTTGTACGATATATACCCATAGTGACATAATGCCTCGACGACATGGCACAATTGACGTCATGGGCCCACTTTCTCATAAGGTATCAACAGGTGGCTTGTCTTCCTTGGCAGCTGTCAGGTAGGTCAGAGTATGAAGGCATATCTCATTGGCCTATCCAGTTGACTAGGTATGCAGTCCTGCAAAGAGTTTGAGCATCGTCGATGTGAATTAGATCCATGGCAGGCGCTATCTCACTATGAAGAACTGCAAGGATGTTAACATCAGTGACATAGAGCCCTTTCTCCATGTGGATCAGTGGGGCTAAGTGTTATAAAGCTATGGGGATGGTACCAGTTTGGGCTGATTCAGACGCCAAGTGTGCTGACAGTGGTCCATGGGCCCAAAAGTCTTAAAGGAAAGCGCAAGAAATGATGAGTCTTCACGATCATCAGATTCGAGAAGATCTATGATGAGTGCTATCTCGCTATGAGAAAGCACTCAAAAGATATTCATAGCGACATAGTGCCTTGGTGACATGTGTCTTGTAGGCCTAGCCAAGGTTGATAGTTAAGAGTTGGCGGTTGTGTTGTAAGCCATCGCGGTCAAGTTTTAACAGGATGGCATGGTTAGTTAGAAAAGAGTGGTCAACATAGGAGGACCTTTCAAGGTGGCAAAAAGAAAGGAAGTTATTGGCCCATGTGGCTCGTTCTAGATGCAAAGTTCGGTTGATTTGCTGACTTTTCTGATTTATGCACCAAAAATGATAAGAGATCAGGTTTTCTACGTGATTTCATATCTATGATCGATCCCAACCACCTAGAAATGAATGTTGAATGCAGAAGAATACTCTACCACTCTGATCCGATCCATCTACCTGATCAAGACAATTAATGGTGCCATTTTTTAATTCTCAAGGCATTATTTGATACATAGGATCATATATCATTTGCATCTGGATCTGTACCCAGATCAAATTTTCTCCATGATTATTCCTTATAGGACTTAATGGCGGTGGTTGTAGGACAATTTCAGAGGGAAAATCTCAGTTATGCCTGCACTATAAAGGCAAATTTTGTAGATTTTGAAAGGGGACCTTTCTCTGACTTTTCTCTATTGTTGCTCTACAATTCTAGTGTAAATTCCTCTATGCCTCTGAACTGTATAATTCTCTATTTTATCTCCTTCAGCCATTGGTATGAAAGTGCAAGAACTCTTTGCCTTCACCATTGTTTTGTGAAAGTCTATAATCTGCATGACTATATCTCTACTGGCCTGTGAATTATATATAAGTGAATTTCTCTTTCCTTGTGTCATTCATCTTGATTTTTTGATCTTCATGTGGTTATTTGATTAAAGCAAGTCTAAATGTGTATATCCTTAGTTTCATTCTGGTTCAATAGTGCATATATGGGCAGAGATTGGTCTGAACACTCTATTTTGGTGCATCACCTCTTTTGATTAGACTAGGTAGATTTGTTTTCATGCTCTCCTTCTCCCTTTTCCTCTCCAAGAGTAGTTAGGTGCACACTGATAGTAAGAGGAAGCCGACCTTCTCTGGAGACTCAACCTCATAGTTCAAGTCCCACGGCTTGGAGGTTGTTTCCATGTTTCACTAGGTTGTCCTCACACATAGGCTCTGGACAAGGGTGCAAACCTAAGTGACAATAGTTGTTTCTGCGCACCTTTAGGGATAGAGACTTGCAATGTTATTTCTCTCTACCTTCTTATTCTATTGATCCTTTTCAAACTATTTCTAATGCTTTCATTCAATAGTTTCAGAATAATATTGGTCCACAAGTTTCTTTAACTAATTTAATGCATTGTAAGAAAAATGTTAAAGAGAAAGTTACTAAATTTATTAGTAGATTTAAACATTTGTATGCTCAGATTTCTTATGCTATGCCTGATCATGATACTTAATGCATTTTTACTTATAATTTACAAAAAGACATTAGGGATAATATTCTCTTTACCGAGTATACCTCCTTTTCACAACTATGTGTAGTGCTTCACCATTATTAGTTACAAGTGAGTCAACTCAAGAGCTCTACTTTGATGACTCTTATTTATAATGATAAGAGAAATGTCATTGGAAATTCAAATAAGTCCTCTAAATCTAACAACTTTATCAAAATCAAATCTCCACATACATATGGTGATGAAGTGGCTACTACATCTTGAGTTATGACTATGTTTTCCTTTGTATTTCATCCTAATCATCAATATACTAACTTATCTTTGCCTTTGTCTGAGGCAATGACTAAGTTAATTCACACTCATGTTCTTAATCTTCCTCTTATTCATCCTATTGATCCTAGTAAACCTTTGCCTAAGTATTTTGATTCTAAATCTTTCTATCAATATCACCGTCAACTGGGTCATGATGCTTAAAAGTGCTATGGTTTTAAGAACATTATTCAAGACCTTTTTTATTCTAACACTATTTCTATTGATGCTCAAGTTAATCATATGAATAAGTTTGTTGCACTGCCTAATCAGAATTTGTAAATTTACATTGATCCTTTGCCGTCACACTTAGGGAATATCATTAATCAACCTTCTTCTTTTGATTTCCATATTTCTTATGATGAGAAGATATAAGAAGCAAATCATGTGGTTAATCATATTGAGTTAGAGTCTCAAACTCTAATTTCTTCTACACCTAATCCTCAACAAACACCGCCAATTATAAGCTTTAGTCAGTCTAATATGTTCAAGGCACCTAATGGTCCTCTTTACATCATTGTTGGAGTGGTTTATATTCCTTCTCATGGTACTTTGGGTGATCATTCCTCTGCTATGAATGTTATCACTGAAGAACACCTTTTTAATATAGGGTTGCATAGAGAAACTTATGCTAAAATTCCTGTATGGATTCAAACTTGGAATGGTTTTATTTACCCACCCCAAGGTTCTATCACTTTATCTGTTACTATTTTAGTGAAAAAACAAATTTACTACCTTTTTGGCCATTCCTACTTTTGATCAATTTCAACCTAAGCTTGGTTTTCAATGGCTTTCTACCATGAAAATTGTTGCTTGTCCTATTCATAAATATCTTAAATTGCTTCATGGTGGGGTTATTCTTACTGTTAATCATTCTCTTTATAAATTGTCACATCCAAGAGATTGTGCTAAGATTATTTTTATTGGTCATCTCTAGCTGACAAATCACCTACTCATCCTAATCATCTTTATAGAAACTATCAACAACATAAAGTAGCTAAGATTATGGAGCTTAGTCTTCCTAAGGTTTATTTACTTCTTCTTATCTTGTGTACTTTACCTACATCTTCTACTTCTACACTAGTTTTATCTTTTGCATATGTTCCTTCTACTATTTCATCTCAACCCATTGATGTTCCTTTTGTGGAACCTATGGTGTATGATCCTAATCCTTCTTTTATCCCTCATAAAATGGTTTTAATCAACATTCTCATCAATGTAACAAGAAATGTCAAGCTAGAGTTAAGGTTCAATCTTGTTCTCTTGATTATCAACCTACATCTTCATCTCAACCTTTACCTTTCATTGATCACAACCTATGTCCATCTTTGGAGAAGGTTTGATAAGGTAACACTATGCATTTGGATAAACATGATGATTTTGTTCATATTTTAGATTATGTTAATCTAGATATGGAAGATACTTTAGATGATAGTACTGATGATGATTTAATTATTGTAGATGATGATCTGCCTAACTTCCTTTCTAAGTAGCTTACAATCACTCCTAGTAATGAGCATAGTGACTCTCAAAGTCCTTGCTTAGAACTCACTATGATTCCTACTATTTTGGATATGGTTCTTCTCATGATTTTCCATCCTTCCCCTAGAATTTTGGACCAAGATGGAAGAGGGAACACAAAACACTTGACATGAACTACATCCATAATGGTAGTTTTAGTGTTCTTGTGTTGAGTTTCTCCTATTTTGTGTTTTTGTATTCTATTTTCTTTTTTATTGCTTTAGAAAATCCTTGTTGCTTTATTGAGAGAAAGAGGATAAAGTGATCACTCTATTGCCTACTTTCTTGTATGTGTATCTCTCTTCTTCTATATGTCATTATGTAATATGTTGTGCATGTGCTATTATTCATACTAGTGATCTTGTCCAGTCTTCTTGGTTGCTTATGATGTGGTAACATTGACTCTTTTTGGTCTCCATGTTATTGGCTCAAAGAGGCTCTTCTTCATATCTCTTTTGTATATTTTACTCCATTTTGTCATATTTCTACTTCCTTTGGGGAATGATGATGTTTTTGTACTTGACATAACATTACATGTTATTATATGATCTTACTAACCCCTTAGTTAGTAGATCCCTTTTGTGCCTTATCTTTTTTTGATGTCATTTCCCTTGATATGTTTCTTCTCTTAGGGGCATCTCATAGTGGAAATTGTATTTCATCAATGCATGTATGCTTGTGTTAAAGCTATTGCTCCTGTTAAGGAGTTTGCAATCACTTCATCATGGAGGCATACACTCTAGTCATCATTTTTTCTTGGATTACAAATAAAAATTATGTATAGAGCTTGAAGTACTTCAGCCTTAGTGCTTGGTATGATTTCTAAGGTATATCCAAATCTATGCCTTGCTATTTCATGCCTTTGTATTATCTCTCTTTTTCCTTTTCTATTTTAGTTTTTAGAAACTTTGGACAATTCCTGGGGGCCTCATCTCTTTTTGGATCTCTCTCTAAACTTTGATAGTTTGGGAGGTCCGATCCTTGTTTTTTACCCTTCTTTTGACTACCAACAGTCTGGGAAGTCTGGTCTTGATCCCATAAGGATACACAAATCCTTAAAATGAGATCACCTTTTGATTCTTCTTTTTGGGACATGGATTTCCCTTGAAGTTTAATCCCTCAATGGACTGACTAGCATGTAATACACACTTTCTAGATGATTTGATTCATTTTCAATGGGTTGACTAGCATGTCACACACACTTGCTAGTCTATTCAATGTCATCCCCTTTTGTAGAGATCTTTTCCCCAGATTCTTTCCTTGTGTGGTTCACAATAAGGCACACAAACCTTATTGGGAAAGAAACTACACCCCTTTGTTTTGTAGCACTTATCTCTCTTATGTTGAGTCTCAATGTGATAAGACTCAAGTTTATTGGGGGCTTGATGATTTATTTCCTCTTTATTTATAATAAGATCTCTTTTTTTCTTGGTCTAGTTTACCATGAGTTTGAGGAAACTCATACTCCCGCTAAAGTGGGAGCTTAATGTGCCATCTTAAAATAGACACACTTTCCTTTTAAGACTATTAATCTCTCTCATCTTCATGATTCCCTCTTTGGACCATGAATATGCTCATGCTTTCTTTATTTTCCTCTTCTATCTTCCATATTTCCACCTTATCTCTTTTTTATATACCCTAACTCTCTATGGTACCCAGGACTTGTCCTGCTAGACTAGGCCAACCTAGGTCAACCTAGTCTAGACTAGGTTAACCCAAGTCCACCTAGTCCTCCCAAGTTGACAAAGTCCTAGACTAGGTCCACCCAGGTTGACCTAGTCCCCAACAATTCCAAATCTCAAGGCTCAAAAGTCCTCAAAAGTTTAATTAGTTAATGGTCATTATCCAGTCATACTATATTATTTTCCTTCTTAAAAACTCATATATAAGGAGACTTGGAGGATTCATTTTCATATCTCATCTCAAGAATTGTTAATGCACTCAAGCTCTACTCTCTAGTTAATATTCTCAACCTTTTGCATTCAAGGATTTCAAGTATTGATGCATTCGAGCAAGGAGATCTGTATCAAGCATTGGAGAATCCTTTGTGAGCATTTCCTCTTCAATATCTACCATATTATTAGCCATCAAGGGAGGAGATCTATATTGAAGCATTCATCCTCTTCATTGATGCATATCGATATCCATGGAACCATGATGGAGTTATGATAGCTCCATTAAAAGTGTCAAGATATCCTACATTCCTAATTCAAGATCTAAATTACAAACATATTGCATACAAACATGCAAGGTGAATCCTAACATTTATCTTGTCCTTTATAGTCATTTACATTTACATTTCTCATTTGCAGTTAATTCCTTAACCTAGGGCTTAACCAAGGCAAGCCCTCATCAAACCCAACCCCCAAACCTTTCTTTATGTGGTGATTTGCAAGTTGGGAGCCAAATGGATTGTAGATCTGGAACCTACAGTTCATAAGATTTCTAGAGTCATTAGTTTTAGAGCCACTTATTATGTCAACCTAGTTATAGGATGGCCTTCCATGTTGAACTAGTCCTTAAGTCTTAGATTCTAGGGATATGTTTAGGTTTTGTTCCTTTTGTCATTTTCATTCCAAGATTTGCAGATGGAAGTTCAGAAAAGATTTAGATCTGAAAGTTATTGAGATAAAACATTTCTTCCTCTATGCATTTCAAGGTGAGTCTTTTATATTTCATTTCATTTCATATATTTACCCTACATTTTCATCTTAATTTGGCTAATTATCTTTACATAGCATCTAAATTTATATTTCCTAATCAATTAGTTCAATTTCACATTCACATTAAGGGCCTAAGAGAGTGTATTTCTTGGTATTGCATTCCTCTTTACAACATGGATTTAGTATTAGCACCCTTCTTCCTTTGGGTCCTAGCTAATATAATTTGCATCATAAGTGGAATCATACTTAGAAATCCCCCTCTTTCCCTTACACATTTTTGAATGACTTAGTACCTCGTAAAGTAGAAGCCTACATCCTATTAAAGTGCTTCCATTTTACCACCAAACAGTATGTTTCCATTTATGTCAAAGGAGGATATTGTTAGGATTGTTTGGATATTTTTGAGTGGTTGGCACTTATATCAGATGCTTTTGTGTTGCACTCATCATAGGTTTGTCATTGATGTCAACATATATGTGCTTGAGTTCATGATTAACTATATTTTTGTACATCCTAGAGGTTGGTTTGGTCGGTGAGGTTAGAATATATAGGTTAATCTATGTGATCTTAAATTTATGTTTTAGAATATGCTCAGATGCAAAGGTCTATTTTTTCTCATGTTAATATAAATAATTGGATGAGTTATACTTGATTTAGCGAATACAAGTTGTAGGCCATTGTGCAGGAAACATTTTGTTATTTCAGTTGTATCTTATTAGAAAGATGGAATTAAGGTGTGTGGGATTAAATCATGGTTGAAGTCATGTTTTTAATGCTACGTATGTGTTACTAGATGCTAGAGATTATTCCATGGAAGTAATTGAAGTGTAACATGTAATATATTCACAACCAGTTGATTCTTGTATTAGGATGTATTTTGGAAGTTGTAAAGTATAATGTAGCATGTAGAACTTTATTGTAATATCTTATTGATGTCCTATGTAATTAATTCTATATTGGGGAGGATCAAAAGGTTGACTCAATTAGTTGTTAGGATAGGGTATAAAGCAATTTTTTTCCCTTGGTTTGTATTTGTAATTGTATGTATCAGATTGTGTCATGTTGATATAGATGTGGTCTAAGGATGCAAATTTGAGCAAAGAAGAGTAGAGGATTATGTTGATGTTGGTTTTCAAACTTCAAAGGGATTATATTGGTAGTTAATTTGTAGGTTTGGTTAGTTCACTATTTGGATTTTTTATCCTAAAGATGTGTTTTGTATAATAGTGATAAAGAAATTTGGATAATGGGTTAAGTTATCTTCCATGGTGATCCTAATAGGGCTAGAATCTTCTGACAGGGATTCATAGTCTTTTAATAGGGACTATATGTATGCATTTTATTATATTTGGCTCCTAATAGAATCACATACTTTCACAAGGAACTTTTATATCAGTAGATCATATTGTGGGTTTTCGGGGGTTTCCCTCTAACCAGGGATCTCCCTAGTTAACAAATCATTGCCATTGTGTATGTTATATTTCTTTGTATTGTTTCCATTATTGGTTATTAAAGTTTAATTTAATTTATAGTTGACATAAAACTAATTCACCCCCCACCCCCTCATAGTTTATTGGTGGACTTTTCTTTTTTCACATGATGTCCCTCTAATTATATGAACCTAAAAAATCATAAATACAATGATAGAGAAGAAGAGAAAATGACAATAACTACACCTCTCAAGTAAATACACCTCCCTAGTCATAGGATGAATATATCACTATTGATGAATCCACAAAAGGATTTAATGTTTTGGAAGAGGATTGGGGGCCATATATGTTTAATGTTAATAATTTTTATCCTACACCCCAAATGAAGAGAATAGAATAACAGGCCCTTCCTACCAAAGCACCCACAACAGAGATAAATAAGCTAATAGAAAATTCTATTAAATTGAAATCCTAAAAAAGAGGCACAAGTTCTAGAAGCTCATGTTGAAGATACGATTATAGAAATCAAGAAGCATGAGGAGTCTATAAACGATGTTGAAAACAAGTAGATAAAGAGGAAACATTGGAGAAGGAGAAATAAGGAAAGATGAAATAATAGACAAGCCTAAGGGTGATGATTCCCAATCTATGTTTGAGGTACAACCTCAAGAGGAAGTAATTCCTCCTCCTCCAACTGAAGAATAAATTATTACTCTACCTCTTGTTATAGAATAAGATATAAAAATTGATAAGGATAAAGTAATTAGGGAGAAATAAGCACCACTAGAGTCATAGATCCCAAAGATGTCATCAATAGAAGTGTCACCCTCTCCTCCCAAACAACATGAGAAGGTTGAAGAGAAAATGAAGGAAAGGGTTACCAAGGAATAGGTAGGGGATGTAGCTAAAGGTAAGCAAGAAAATGCTCCCTCTAATAGTGGTCGAAAAAAGGTTCCACCAAAGTCATCATCCTAGCCTACAAATCTACTATGGTATTTATAAGGCAATTCAACTATGGAAAGGAACCTAAGCAACTACTGAGGATGTGGATATGAATTTTTTAGAATAGTCTTTACAACCATATGTGGTTAGTATAGAAGCTCAAAAAATATCTTATGTGAGATAAAGATAAGTTTGGAAGCTAGAAGGTACAAATTATAGTTCCTCCATCCCAAGCCAACATTATAGAATTAATGTTTGAGGATTACCAAATCAAAGAGATAGATCTTGTTCAACCAACCTAAGAAGGTGGAAAGGCTTTAGAAACATTGGAAATGATGCACTTATTCAATTACATTGATTTATATGAGTCTCGTATCTAGGCACTTCAAAAGAAAAATGAGGCTCTAAATTATTTTATAGAAAATATAGTGAGTCCCATTGACCCAACTAATCCATATGCTACATTAAAAGGATGCATTTAGAAATTGAGTGACTCTAAATATTCAGTCATGTTCTTTCATTTCTACTTATACACAATGGAGATACATTTTTGTCACTTTTGGGACTAATTGTATAGAAGCAATGTTGTGGCTATTTCAATCCATTGTTGAGAATAAATCCAAGCTCTAAGATAAGGCTAAAGGTCCAAATAGTATTTTGGATTAGGCTCATGACTAGGAGGAAATAAGGGAAAACTTGAAAAGATAAATGAAGTGGGCCTTCTAGAAGCTACTAAATATCTATGAGGCTACAAAAATGGATAGATTCGATGAATTGATTAACACTATTGGCGTTGGTGTAAAATTGTTTCTTTAGATGTTCACAAAGATTTGAGGATATTAGAAAGGACGCATATGAGAGAATATTTGAGGGAGATGACTTTTCAACAAATTGTGTCTTAAAATATACTAGGATCACCAAAAAACCCTTCTGTACTCTATGGAAATAGTGATAAAACAATTTTAAGGATAATTTGAAGTTGTCACCTTAGAGGAAGATCTTTGTCAATAATTCAAAACTAGAGAAGATACAAAGAAGGCTACCAAGAAGATTGAAGATTTTAAAGATTTTACACAATAAGTTAGAAACTTTCAAAATAAATAGAAAAGTATATTTCTTTGCATGGAGATGCTCAACCCTTTTGATGATGAGGATCATCGAAAGATGTAAAGTTTAACATCCATAAGTTTTGTCAAAGAAATAAGGGTCAAAACTCATAACCAAGTTCTGTACTTTTGTACTTGGTCAATTCTATAATTTTGGTGAATTTTTTAATTTCCATAAGTTTTAGAACTCTAAAATTTTTGGCATCCAACAATTAAAAAAAAATTATTAGCATTTAGGAGAATTTTGCACCCAAGTTTTTGAACATAAATTTAGGTTCTAGCGATTTTGGCTCATAGCATGTTTTTGTATTTTTCATCATTAGTTATAAACATAGAAGGTCACCATGTAATATTTAGAATGAAATTATATTCATTAGAGATATCTATCAGTTGTAAATGAAGAGATAAGATCATGCACATGGATTTGGTGATATTTAAAGAAGTGCAGTTCAATGTGATTGTTGAAGACCAATTTTGGCTACAATTCCATCTTCCTCTCTTATTCTTGTTTCTCTTAATTTTTTCACATGTAATGGCTTAGTGCACATTTTAAATGGATAGAAATTCATGCAAGCTAGATGGAAACTAGTTTAGGAGTAGTTTTACATTAAAATCAATGTAATTTAAATGGCTATATATTTTTGGCATAGGAGAAACCCTATCTACAAAAAATATTAGTTTAGGAGTTGCTTCTCTATAGAAGCACAATTGTAGGATGTAATTGAGGTCAAAAAATTTTGCATTAAACTTCATATAATTGGTGCTTCAATAGATGATGTGGTGATTCCTTCTTGTATGTATGTTTTCATGAGTTATTCACTACTAATTTGTGGCTTTGAAAGAGCCTTTTGTTTTATTAGAATTAATGTATGTGAGCTTTAGTTTCTAGAGTTTATTATTTTTGGCATTACCTTGTTGTGAAAAAAATGAGAGAACATTTTTGTTGGTACATTATGATTAATTTGTCCCATGTGTGCACACATCAAAGGTTGCCTCGTGATTTGATGAATTATGACAAATCATAGATCTTTAAAAAAATCCTTATTGATTGCATCTACAAAGTTTCAATTGTGCTACTTTATTTTATCTGGGTTTCGTCATCTTCTTAACAATTAAATGTGCAAGGCAATTGAGTGGTGTTATATGTCCTCTTAGGTTTTCATTTACTACAATTTTCTTATGATCCTAATTATCCTTAATCTTATTTTTGATTTATGAAAGTAATTGGTTAAATTAGGAATTCCTCATAGTTGCATTAATAGAATTGTATTCATCATAAAACCACAAAATTACCAAAAATTATAATATTATCTCATTATTTTCTATTGTCTAACAAATCAATTTAGAGAACTAGAAAAGGCCTCCTTGTGAATATTCACATTAGTCTTTAATTAATCTACCAAGGTGGTTAAAAAATAACCTAAAGGAACCTTGGAATGATTTACATCATCCATTCAAGAGAGAAATATGCATAATATTTATTTTGTTGTCATTGCGCAAAACATATGCTCAATAGAAGTGGTGCTAGAAGGAGGGCCATATAAACAAAGTAAGGTGAGAAGATTTTGAGTCATACCTTTCCTAAGCTTTTGAGAAACTATTGAGGTCTTCACCTAATAAGGGATATTTTATAGGGATTACTATTTTTTTCCAAACTTGCAACAACAAGGGAGGGCCCACACCAAGTCCTCCATCCATAATACTTTCCTTTCAAGGATCTTCATTTTAGCACATACATAGTTTGTCTATGGAAACATTATCATCTTCTACTACCAGTACTCTAGTTGGTGATAAATGGATGGTTGAGGTGATTAAGAACCTCAGTGAGGGTATGTAGGATTTGCACACAAAAAATAAAGAAATCCAAAAATAAAATACTAGAAAGGTCTCTATCAATCATGCAGATAATCATTTCAATGCAAAAGTGGAGATCTACATATATCAAATGCATGCATGAATAGAATAGAATGAATCTCTTCTCAAGAACATTTTTCTCTAAAACCATGAAATTCTCAAAGCTTCAAGAGTGAACCTTAAAAGTTTGCATGAAGTGCTTGAAAGCTACAATGTGAGGCAAGTTATCATTGTGAATAAGGAAGTTGTTACTTCAAGTGTGGGGAATATTGGTCCTGGTAACAGAACATGATTTAAAAAGAAGAAGGAATATGTGTAGTGCTTAGTGGGTCATTTGGTTTTTTTCTTTGTCATGTTTGGTGTTACTTACTTTGGGGGTAAAATTTGTATCTAGTGATTATGTTAAAAATCTATCTATTTAGGGATTGTAAAGGGTTTTGGGTTCCTTCATAACCTATTTTTACCATCACTGAAAAACACTCTAGCTAGTCAAAACCCACCTCCATGTGCAATGGCCTCTTTCTCTAATGTCCAAAGTTTTCCATTGAACATCATTGGGTAGCTCCTTGAACTTCCCAAAAATCCTAAAAAATTATACACTCTCTTTGTGTATAGAGAATCACAAGAAAAGAAAGAACACATTTGTGTGTTTAAATAAATCTATAATCATAAGAAGATTTCACTTTAAGATATGGTATGTTGTTTGTTTCCATACATATTGGGAGAATTCACAAACAACTAGTATTTGAATTTTTTGCATGGATCCATCTCCAACTAGGGTGAATTTGAAACCAAATTCCTTGATTGACTCAAGCTATGCATGGATCCCACTACTTTACATCACTAGTTTGTAACTTCTATTTAATCATTGCTTCCACAAGTTGCATCAAAATGTTAAATATTCTCACACCATAGTAGATATTACCACTATATAGTACTACCTTAAATCCCTTGATCCTTTAATGTCTATTTTCTTGAAATAGAGATATTGATACCTTAGAAAATATCTATAATAGAGTTGTCACATTCATGTGATAAATGGATCTCCAAAGTGGAGGAAATTTGAGAATTCTATCTAGTTTAGTTACTAGTTTTTAGTAGGAAATTAGCTAATGACAAATCAAACATCCCTACTAAACCTTGTTCTCATTTCTCAAATTTATATTCCACCACCTATTATTACCTATCCCAATTATGAACCACATAAAACTACATTCTTTGAGAAAAAATTTATTGCTCCGGTTGAGTCAAATAAAATCATGGCTTGTGAGTTTTGTAATCAACTAAAAATGGTCATCTAGACTATGAACCCCCTTTCTAGCATTTTTCCATAATTTATCTAATGGTTATTTTTAATCAAACCCTTAAAAATATATTTATTCGATTATAACCTATGGTATGACCACCTTATCCCAAGTTCATATTTAATTAAAATAACATGTCCCCCTTTTAATTAAATAAAATCCCCACTTCCCACTTATCCTAAGTGTGCACACATAAAGCTTTAGAAATAAAAGAAAAGGTTTTTTTGTCTACACATGAATGCATGATTTTCTATGTGAGAAGAATCTTCTACTTTTAAAATAACTTTAATTCTCCTCCATACATTTCAAACCCTCTCAAAAGTCAACCATTAATTGTGATTGGTTGATATGCTTGTACACATGGATCACTAAAGATGTATTATCCTCCTTTGATTATTCCTCTTTTTCCCCTTAATCTTTTCCATCCATTTTTCTTTAAAAGGGAGGGCTCTCTCCTCATTCAAAAAATCTTAGTCTCTCATGCTATTGTTATGTTGTAGGTTTTCTTGATGATTTGGAGACTTGGAGCATTCTTGCATTTTTGCATTTTAGCTTAGCTCTCATTCTACTTACATTATGGCATACTTTTTAGCTTATCTTCCTTTATCCTTTAGCTTAGTTCTCTTTTTTATCTTTCATTTCATTTAGAATATCTTGCATTTGCATTGCATTTTATTCTAGATTCTTGGATATTGGCACTCTTGCCTCTACTCTTTGAATCTCTCATTCTATGGTGCACCTTGCAAGGATTACATAGTTTGGTTCATTTGAGAACCACCATCTCATAGCCTTTTTACATCATAGATAGAGAGGTATAAGCCAGCTCTTGAGACTCCATCTTCCATGGGTTCTCCCAAGAATAATGGTTTATAGAAGTGTGACACTTTTATGCATACATTTTTGGTGCCCACTGTGGGGCCTGAATCAAGTTTCTAGCTCCATTTTCTTTCATTTATCATTTCTAATTTTTTACAGTAGCATATTGGATCTAATCAAGTGGTTTTGTAGAGTTCTCACCTTGGTTTTAAGGCTAACCCATATGCAGATTGGTTTGAAGGCCAAAAACCTAGTTTGTTTGAAGATTTGATCATATCTCCTAAAAAACATGGAGTTTAGTTTTGAAAAAAAAAATTCAGATTTTATATATGTCCAAGATGTCTCAATCCAATTTTTAGATCATTTTGACTTAATTTGCGTTAGTTATGAATTTTTCTTTGTTTTCATAAAAAGTCATTTATGGTCGCAAATCATTCAATTTTTTAGAAAAACTTACATTTTTAGAAAAAAAATTTGAATTCTAAGGTGGGTAATTTCTTTTTGTTTTGAATTTTGAGGTCATATTAAGGATCAAAAACCCAATTTAATAAATATGATCTGATTTGACAAAATGGGTCCCTAGGGCACAAATGAAGAGTTTTTTTGAATTTCTTGCATTTTTGGAAAGCTTTCTGGTTTTTAGTAGGGGTCTCTTCTTTTGATTTCTATTTTTGGATCCAAAATCATAGCAAAAAAGTCTAATCTTGTTCACTAGGTCAAAAGCAAAGAGTAAAAATGAGAGCATTTGTGATTAGTTTGCACTTTTTTTGCATACACTTGGTTGGAAGATAAGTCGAATATTTGAGGCAACTAACCACTTTTTTTTGTAGGTCTTACTTGGTTATTATGCCCTAAACCTTGGTTTGTTTTTAGGAAGTTTCTTATTTTATTGCTAAAAAGAACGCATGTCAAAGCTTCAAGTGCACAAGGGCTACTAACCATTGTTTGCAGGACTGCCCAAAGCATAAAAACCAAACTTTCTTGTATTTATTTTATTTAATGTGTGGCATCTACTAGTTGTTCATTTTTTTTGTAGGAATATTAAACTTGCAAAATGAATTCCTTGGTGATAGGAGAGTATGCTCTTCACCCTTACAGTGAATCAAAAATCTTGACCCACCTTTGGATTTCAAAAGCAAGTGGGTAATTGAATCTTCTTGGTGTTTTTGGGGGAAGCAATCAAGGTAGGAGAGTATACTCTTCACCCTTGAGGTGAATCAAAAATCTTGACCCTTGAGAGTGGATCTATTTTGTGGTAGTTAGGATCCTTTAGAGGGCCTACTCTCAGACAACCTAAGAGGAATGACCCAAGTGGGGACAAGAAAATTACCCAACTCTTCCAACCCATTATAAACTCAAGGCTATCAAGGACAAAAAATTTTGGTAGATGTAGTGTTTATCTTCACTTAGTGTGATCACTTATGAGATTTTGATCATAGGGAGATCACTAGGAACGAATGCTTAAGGTAATCTTGTGGTTACGAGATCGGTTACTCATCCAAAGGTGAGGTGTCCTGTATCAGGAGCAAGAGGAACACTACGAATGGAATCCCTTTCTAAACACCCTAAGTTAGTAGCTACCTTATTTTTCCACTCAACTTCTTGGTGCAAGGATCAATCCTAGTGGATTACCCTGATCACTCTAAGATTTTACACTCACCATATGTGTTCCCTTTGTTGTACTTATGACACTTCTATGACAAAGTCAATATCTCTTGTGGGAAACCACTTGGTGTGAGGTGAAGGAGGATCAAGTGTGGGCCAAGGTGTTGAGTAATGAACCATGACTTCTAGGTAGATATTTCTTGATGTGTTCTCGAATGTGCTAGACCTATGGAAATCTTTGGAATATACACATGACGATAGTTATAGGGATTTTTTATGAGACCTCACATATGCTTGTATCATGCAAGGTTGCTTTGTCCCTTGCTTGATTGCTTGAAGACTACTCCATGTGTCACTATCTTGCTTGGAAAGAAATTGTTTTTGAACATAAAACTTGTTATGCTATCAACTATTGTCAAACTTTGTCAACCAAGTCAAAGCATCAAGTCTTAACATTTTTCTTGTGTTGCTTGCTAAGAGGAGTCTCATCATTTGATTTTTCTTTTCCATGTCTCTGGTGCTTGAACATGATTGAAGTGGCTCTTTGGTCTTAGTGCTCTTGGTCTTTCTATCTTCATAGTCTATTTCCTCTTGCTAGTTATCATTTTTCTGAAATGGTTACCTTGATTTCTCAAATACACTCTTGGGTTAGGAAAGTTGTTCACTTGTCACCTTGCTTGCTCTATCTATTTGGCTATTTGGCTTCTTGCCTAGCTCTTGACTTGAGTCACTAGTGTTGTAAGTTTCTTGGACACTTTTTTTGACAAGTCACTTCACTCTATCTTTATTATATTGGCAAGTGAATAATCTACCTCCCTAGTTTGGACATCAAGTTATCTTGTGTCACCTTATTAGCTTCCTCTAGTCTCCTTCATGCTTGATTATTTGTCTACCACTATGGCATTCAAACCTTGTGCTACCAAACCTCAACCAAAGCTAGATGATCATGATATCCTCCATGCCACTAAAGATTTCCAAGATATATATGCTCAATACAAAGAACTAGAAGACACAAATAATCTTTCTTACCTTCATTTCTCTAAGTGCATGATAGAAATGAAGTCTAAACTTGAGAAAAGGTTAGAGGAGAATATTGCATTCTTAAATGAATCTCCCTTAATACCTTTACATACACATGGTTCATCTTCTTCAAGGTCTACATATTCTACTCCAAGACATAAAATGTCTTCATCTTCTAGATCTAAAGACCTCCTTAGAGAAAGAAAGTGATACCTACTTTAAGCCTATTCCAAGATATCATGATGGACCTATCTTTGACCAAGACAATGATGAAGACATGGATGCATACCACTCACTTGAGAAACAAAAAAAGGACTCTAGACATAATTTTGATAGAACTTTTTCTCCCTTGGAAGATCCTTATGATGAAACTTTGAAAACACTTCTTGGCACCAAGCTCATCATGTTACCTAAGTCTAACTCATATAGAAACCCATTCTTGGATATCTATTGTGCTTATCATCAACATAATGAGCATAGTACTTCAAATTGCATTGAGCTGAAACATAAAATCCAAGATCTTATTGATAATAAGATTATTGATACCTCTAATGACTCATGTGATGAGGATACTTTTCTTGAGAACGATCATATTAATGAACCTATGTCTAGTGATGATTTCCTTGATACCTCCACTTCTTCCAACACTCATGCACCTCCCAACACTTTAAATCTTTCCAACATGCCTCTATCAAATAAAGAACCTAATTCTTTTCATGTACACTATGCCTATCCTCAAGGGCTACCTCTAAAAGAAACTCAAGCTAACCTTCGCTTGGTTGCAAACCTTTTCCATGCTACTAATCCTAAATATCCTCAACCTTCATGTGCTATTATGCCTACTCCAAACACTACTCCATTCACTCTTCATTCTCCCTTTTCCTTAGAAGTGGCTCCGTGTCAAGAGGAGTCTCAAAAATAAAAAGCTATAAATGTCAAGAAAGATCGAGATCAAGCACCCTTTCATCTCCTTAAAAATTTCACCCCTCCATATCCTATGTCTTTTCCATCCCCCAAGCATGATGGAGATACCACTTCCATTATTTCCCTTGAGCTTACTAAAAATTATGATAAAAGTTCTCTTCCTATGCTATCCAAAGCTACTTGTCAAGATCAAAGCATCCCCTCATGTTCTACTTCTCCATATCCACTTCAAAATTGTGCTCAAGCTTCAATTGCTCCCATTAAAAATGTTATTCCTATCAAAGCTATTCATGAGTCTATTGATCGCTTTGACCATCTTGCTCACTCTAAAGATGTTAATATCCCTTTCTACTATCCATTTCCATCTCCTAAGTCTATCCTTGGTCCTCATCCATCAAAGCTAAAGCCTTCAAACTTTCCATCCATATTGGGACCTTATGTTCCCTCATCTCCTACATTTTCCACTCCTAGCTCTCCCATCATACCTCGAGATCAACAAAGACACTCATCCTTGATGACTTTTCACCCATCTATCCATCTAAACCATTCATATCATCCTTATTCATCCACAAATCCCAATTCCTTTGGAAGTGAGAATAAACATAAGAATCCATTGAAAAATAAAGATCACTATCTCCCATCTAATCGACATGTGAATGCTAAGAAGGAAAATGTGCAAAAGAGATCACGAAGGTCCACTATTAAAAAAGCTAAATCAAAGAAAATATGGGTTCCTAAACCCATTATTGAATAAATGTGTTTTGAAGTATCCAAAGGAAAATCTAAAGCTATATGGATTCCCAAGTCTCTTTTGACAGACTTGAATATTGAAAATACTTTAGAGTTGACATTCAAGCTTCCAAAGGCTTCCATTCCATCTTCCAAAAATCTTCCTAAAAATATTCCAAAGCTTTCCACTCCACTTTTTTCCAAATCTCTTCTACCACCTCATACATCTAAACCTCAAGCTATTTCATCCATGATTCCTCCATCATTCCAATACCCTTCAAGGTGTGTGTCAACGTTGATCTTGTCCAATATTTTAGCTACCCTTATGAAATTCTCTAAAGCTTACACTTACTTTCTATACATGAACTCTTATCCTCAATATATTCTTTCTACTACCATTTCTCTTTCATCACCCTATCAACATCTTTGAGCATACCTTTCTATGGTCTTGGCTTATCATGACTTATCTTTCCTTTAGGAGCACTATCTACGTTCAAAAAGCTTGAGCTCTTTCTAAAAATCAAAAATAAAAATAAAAATAAAAAAAATGAAAAAAAAGAAATGTGCCTTGGTGAAAACCACTTCTTGTGGCACCTTGGTAACAAAAGTAAAAAGAAATAAATTTATCCTATGGTGAAAACTACTTCTTGTGGCACCTTGGATAAGTACCAAGATGAAAACTTGGCAAACATGCATCATGTGTAATTCTTCCATCATCCATCTATCCCCTCTTCTCTCTTTGATCTTGACAATGTTGAGCTATCTTTCCATATTGGCTATCTTATCCATGAGATGTTCTATTGTGCTCTCTCATTCACTCATAGCCTCCATCTTGAGCTTTATTCTTATTGCTCTATCCCATTACTATCCTATCTAGTTGACCCCTGAATCTTGATCACAATAAATAAAACATGGTTCTCGTAGGTGTCTTGACATGGCTACTCTTTTAGACTAAGAATTTCATACTATCTCACTTGTTGGCTTCACTACTTATCCTACATGCTATCTTACTCATTACTTTCATTGCTTATCCAAAACATACTTCATCTGACTATTTCACCTCTTTCCCTAGCTTGGGTACTCTTGAGGAGTCAGACCTTCATGATCACTTTCACTTGCTTCATACTCCTCTCTTATATTTCTTTGCTTATCTACCATCTTGTTGCTCCATCATGTCCTATACACCTTGTTGGATATTGGGAGAAAATGATGTGATCTTGCTTGAGAACTAGCAATCTCTAAGTCATTCTAAAAATCATATATGATGCTGAAAAAATCCTTAAAATTAGAAAATGTCCTGAAAAAATGATCATCTTAGTGAAAAACTAGCAATAGGAACTTTGATGTATCACCAAAAAAATCAAAAAATACAAAAATACAAAAAAAAATTGAAAAAATTCCTAAAAAAGAAATTTACCAAGTGGTGAAAAGCTGGAAATAGGTGCTACTTGAGACCCTTGCACCTATGTCTATTAGTCTCAACCACACACTTTGCAACACATTTCCTAGCTTGGAATTGTTTCTTGTCCTCATCTTGGGGGCATAGCTACTTAGCCCATTGAGGTATTCTTGTGCATTAGGGTTTCTTTGACCCCTCACAAAATAGTGTTTCTTAAACACTACCCCCACCTTAACATTAAGTGTTTCTCAACACTTTTTAGATAGTTTATCTATAGTCTCTGATGCCGCAATGTTTCTCACTATCAGGATCAAGCTTTGAAGAAATAGCCAAATGACTTACACACACACACTTAAACACTTAAATGACTGAGCTATGCTAATTTTTATTTACTTTGTGTTTTGTCTATGACAATTTCTTTACTATGTGTTCCCTTCCTAATAGTCTCTCGAGGATGTTATTAACTAGAAGACTGGGGGCATGGGGCACATTTTCTTGATTTCTTCTTTTGGGTATACTTTATCTATCTATAGTGTTTTAGAATTCATGCTTGTCTTATTTGACACTTTGACTTATAAACATATCATCCTTGACTATTTTTTGCAAGACCACACTTAGGGATTATCCTGGTGCTTATACCTTGATATAGGTGTACTCTTTCTATACTAAACTTATGGAATCTAATCATGTAGTCATCTTGACTTCTATGTCTTTGATGCTTAGGTTGGATTCCCACATTTCTTTCTGACGTAGACCATATTCATATCTTCATAGTTTTACTAGTGATGATTGTATGATCTTATGATGTCCCTAATAAGGCTCAATGATAAAAACTAGGACCTACTTATGTAACCCTTGCAATTGCACCTTTTCATACTAGCTTGCATTCTAGGGTTCGTTGTAGCTTAGCTTTGCATTTTTCATGTTGAGAGAGCTCTCTTCTTTATCTTTCATGGACTTGTTAGCTAACTGCATTCATCCTTCTCTTGTATCTTCTCGATCTTATCTTATCTCTTCTTTCCTATTTCTTGCTTCTTTTCTATCTTACCATCTCATCTATTCTTTTGACCTATCTTTGCTAATCTTGACATCCTAGATCCATTTTCGGGATCAAAATCCAAATTTATCTCCATCTCACTAGTCAAAAATTTCTTCTTTCTTCTATGTAGTTGGCTGACCTATTAAGGCTTAATCTTTGAATCTTGTAGGGGAAATAATCATTTCTTTATTTCTTCATCATTTCTACTCTCTTCCACTTGACAAAATTTTATGATTTATCTTTCTTGGTCAAAGTTAGTCAAATTGGGGCATATCTTCATTGTTTGGTGGTCACTCTTTGGTCTTAATCTCTTATCTATCATCATGAACTTTTCTTTGTTCTAATTTGATCAAATCTAGCTTATTTTTGCATCTCCTCTATCTCATTTTGATTTTGATCTCGAGGGGGCATGAATATTCTATCATTGTCACAAATTACTTTCTGCTAAAACTATCTATTTTCTCTTGATCTATCTACTTTTCCTGGTGTTAGTACTCTTCTTGAGTTCTTATATCTACTCTATCCTAGTGTTCAGTACTATCGCTATTAGACTATACATTCAAGACTTGCTCTCTCTTTTTGCATTTCATTCTTCATAATCAGATCTCTTTATCATCTTAGATTCTTCATTCTTTGACATAATGTGTTCCCAGACCAATCACACATTAGTCAAAGAGGGGAAAATGTAATCAACTAAAAATGGTCATCTAGACTATGAACCCCCTTTCTAGCATTTTTCCATAATTTACCTAATGGTTATTTTTGTTCAAACCCTTAAAAATCTATTTATTGGATTATAACCTATGGTATGACCACTTTATCCCAAGTTCATATTTAATTAAAAGAACATGTTCCCCTTTTAATTAAATAAAATCCCCATTTCCCACTTATCCTAAGTGTGCACACATAAAGCATTATTCCTAATTTAGAAATAAAAGAAAAGGAATTTTTGTCTACACATGAATGCACAATTTTCTATGTGAGAGAAATCTTCTACTTTTAAAATAACTTTAATCCTCCTCCATACATTTCAAACCCTCTCAAAAGTCAACCATTAATTGTGATTGGTTGAGATGCTTGTGTACATGGATCACTCAAGATGTATTCTCCTCCCTTGATTATTCCTCTTTTTCCAAATGTGGAAGATCCTCCCCTACAATTTAATCCTATATTGTTTGAATCTTATGATAAACCAATTCGGGGAGAGAAAGTTTTGAAAATTACCAAGAGGAGTTCATGTTTCCCTTTGATAAAGAGGTAGAACTAGAATATTCTAAGGTGCATGAATTCCAAAATGATAATTGAAATTCATATCATTTGAGAAGCAATAGGAAATCCCTCTTGGGTCACATCTTGCTCCTCTTAATCCAAGGGTAAACAAAAATTAAGTTCCTCCTAAGGCATCAACAAATTTTGCCCCTAATTTTTGAAATACAAAAACATTGCTGAAAAATATAACATGGTCTTAAAAGTACAATGTAGTTTAAGAGTTGAAGAAGACCAAGGCCAACATTTATGTGGTTGATATTTTATAAAGTGTTCCCAACTAAAGGGAATCTTTTTTAAGGTCCTTAGATCATTCTAATCATAGCATATCAAAAAATAATGCTATGATTAGAGATAGGTGTAGACGCTCAAAAATGGTTCATGTCTACTATTTAATCACTTTTTCATACTAACACATCTCATTTTCTCATTTCACTAATTATGATCTTTTGGCCAACTTGATTATCATTCAAGCATATTTTGACAATATCATTCATCATTCACACCCCCCCTTTCAAATCAATTGTAAATCATTTTAGAATTGGTTTGCTATTTTATCTAACTTTTCATGATCAATTGTAGATCATTTCAACATGATTAGAATCTTATGATTCAATCAACCCTAAACCATTTCAATATCATTATAATCCTTTCTAATCAACCAAAAATCATCCCTAATTAACCCAAAACCATTCCAAATCAATCCTAATCAATCTAAAACATGTCAAATATCTCAAATCAATCATCACTTATCCAACCTAGGCATTTTTGTGTCCCTTGATGCTATGGAAATCTACAAAACCTATCAAATCTACCCTTATCATTGACATGTCCCTAAGTGTTAGGTCAAATCTATCATTTTCATCATTTGATCATCAACATTTTTGAGTCCCTCAATGTTAGATCATGGCATTATCCAATCAATTTAATAACATTGACAATGTTCGTCAAAGTTATTATGATCAATCTTATCAATCAATTTCAATCCTATGGCCTTTACAATGTCTGTTAAATGTCACATGTCCTTAATCCATGTCATATGTGCTTGACATGTTATCAATCCGGATTAGTCAATCAATTTGATCATGACTTTGCTCTACCCACCATCATTCTAGTCAATCTACATAACCATCACATTTCATCAAAAGGTTAATCCTACATTTTTTTCATCAAATTGGCCAATAATTTACTAATTTATCCTATAGGATTAGATAACCCATAATCTATTCTTATGTCATTTTAATCATTTTCATCTTGCTTTACTAATTATTCAAATTAACCAACGCTCTAAATTATTTAATATTTATTAATTAATTGGTTCATCTTTGCAAATTATTGGAATTCTCAATTTTCTAAGTCTTATTTCCCCATTTCTAATTTCCATTTGTGTGGAATTATAAATTTTTAATTCAAATATTCCACCTAGTCTTGACACATGGTCAATATGCATCATAGATCCTCTTTCTACACTTGGATAATATGTGTCGTATTTGACATATATTATTCCTTATGTATGACTATAATAAGACAAATTGGTCATAGATTCTTGTCTATAAGTGGCTTTGATGTTGTGTGTGAAAAATTCAGACACACCTCTATAAACCATTATTCTTGAGAATACCCATGAATGAGAGCATCTCAAGAGGTATCTTATAGCTTCCTATCTATGAAGTGCAAGAGCTATGAGATGGTGGCTCTCAAGTGAACCTAGCTATGAAAACCCTTGCAAGGTGCATCATAGAATGGAAGATTCAAAGAGTAGAGGCAAGAGTACCAATATCCAAGAATCTAGAATGAAAATAAAAGCTAAATGAGAGAAAGTAGAATGCAATATAAACTAGAAAATAAGTATTACAGCCCTCTTTAGACTAAGATTATTTAAGCTATAATCATGGAGAGAAACTATAATGAATGAGAAGCATGAAGAATGAAGAATATAAGATAGAAGAAGATGATCTCCACAAGTATGAGATCTTCAATCGTGCAACATAATGTTAGTAAAAGAGTGGAGTTGTGAAGTGAGGAGAGAGCTCTCCCTTTTAAAGAGAAATGGACAATAGAGATCATGAGGAAATATTCATGTGATCAATGGTGGATTTTAAAAGTGGGAGTGATCCATGTGCACAAGAATTTCCACCAATCGTGATGAGAGTTGATTTTTGTCCCTCATGTGGGACAAAAATGTCTTTTTCTTTTATTTTTAAATGAGGGAAATTCTTTTATGTGTGCAACTTAGGATAAGAGATGATTGGGGAATTTTATTTAGTTAAAATGGGGACATGTTCTTTTAATTAAATATGAACTTAGGATAAAGTGGTAAAACTATAGGATAAAATCAAATAAATGGATTTTTGGAGATTCAATCAAGGATAAGCATTGGATAAATTATGCAAAAATGCTAGAAAGGGGGCTCATAATCTAGATGACCATTTTTGGGTGATTATATTTTCCCCTCTTTGACTAATATGTGATCGGTTTGGTAAAAAATTATGTTAAAGAATGAAGAAGACAAGATGATAGAGAGATCTAACTCTGAAGAATGAAGCATAGAGAGATAGAAGATCCTAAATGCACAATCTATTTAGCAGCAATACTTAACATTTAGAGAGAGAAGAAACAATATCAGTACCCAAGACAAGCATTGATATGTCAAGAAAAGAAAGCAAATGGATGAAGAGAAAATAAATAGCTGGAGTAGAAAGCAATTTGCAATAATGATAGAATACTTGTACCCCCTCATGATTGAAATTGAAATGAGATAGAGGAGATTTAGAAATAATCTAGATTTGATCAAATTGAAACAAAGAAAAGTTCATGATGATAGATAAGAGATTAAGACCAAAGAGTGACCACCAAGTAATAAAGATATGCCCCAATTTGCCTAAGTTTGACCAAGATAGATAAAGCATAAGAATTAGATCAAAGAAAGAAGAAAGATGAAATAGAAATGAAAGAGAAGAGTGGAAGAGAGTAGAAATGATGAATAAATAAATAAATGATTATTGCCCCAACATGATTCAATGATTAAGCCTCAATAGATCAACCAACTACATAGAAGAAGGAAGAAATTTTGACTAGCAAGATAAACTCAAATTTGGATTTTGATCCCAAAAATGGATTGAAGATGTCAAGATTAGAAAAGATAGGTCAAAAGCATAGATGAGATGGTAAGATAGAAAAGAAGCAAGAAATAGGAAAGAAGAGATAAGATAAGATCAAGAAGAGGCAAGAGAAGGATAAACATAGTTAGTTGACACATCCATGAAAGATAAAGAAGAGAGCTCTCTCAACATGCAAAATGTGAAGCTAAGCTAGAATGAACCCTAGAATTCAAGCTAGTATGAAAAGGTGCAATTATAAGGGTTACATAAGTAGGTTCTAGTTTTTATCATCGAGCCTTATTAGGTACATTGAAAGATCATACAATCATCACTAGCATAAACTATGAGGATATGAATATGATCTATATCAAATAAAAATGTGAGAATCCAAACTATGCATCAAAGGCATATAGGTCAAGATGACTATGAAGTTATATTCCCTAAGTTTAATATAGAAAGATTGCACTTGTATCAAGGCATGAGTGCTAGGATAACCCTTGAGTATGGTCTTGTGAAAATAGACAATGATGAGACATTATAGGTCAAAGTGTAAATTAGGAAAAGCATAAAGGCAACACCTTAGGCTAACAAAGTATACCCACAAGAAGAAAACAAGTAAAACATACCCCATGCCCTAGTCTTCTATTCCATGACATCCTCTAAAGACTATTAGGGAGAGAACATTCAAAAAAAGAAATCATCATAGACAACACACAAAGAAGATAAAGTTCATCATATCTCAGCAAGTTTAAAGTTTAAGTGTGTGTGTGTGTATGTGTGTGTATCACATGGGTATTTCTTTGAGACTTGAATCTGATGGTGAGAAATATTATAACATCCTAGACTATAGGTAAAGTATCTCAGAAGTGTTTAGAAATACTCGATGTCAAGGGGGGAGTGTTGAGAAACATTGTTTTGCATGAGTTGCCAAAGAAACCCTAACGCACAAGAAGACCCTAATAAGCTAAATAGTTGTGCCCCTGAGACGAGGACAAGAGACAATTCTAAGCTATAAAGTGTGGTGTGAAATGAATGAGACTGATAGACATAGGTGCAATGGAGGATTTTTTCAAGACTTTTTTCATTTTTTTATTTTTTTTTATTTTTCAGCATCATATATGATTTTTTTGGATTTTTAAGAATGATTTAGAGATTACTAGTTCTCAAGAAAGATCACATCATTTTGTTTCATTATTGACGACGGTGTAGGACATGATGGAGAAGCACATTGGTGGATAAGTAGAGATGGATAAGAAATGAGTATTAAGCAAGTGAAAGTAATCCTCAAGGACTGACTTCTCAAGAGTACCCAAGCTATTGAAAGAGAAAAATAAACATACAAAGAAGGTTTTTGATAAGAAATGGAATAAATGAGCAAGATAGTATATAGGAGAAGTGGTGAAGCCAAAAAGCAAGATAAAATATGGCATAAATATTGGAAGACAATAAGTGAGATTGCATGAAAGCATGTACAAGAGAGTAGACATGTCAAGAGGCCTAAGAACCATGTTTTTTATTATTGTAATCAAGACCAAGGGGTAAACTAGATATGATAGTGATTGGATCAAGCAATAAGAATGAAGCTAGATATGAAGGCTATGAATGAATGAGCAAGCACAATAGAGAATCTCATGGATAAGATAGCCAATACGCAAGGATAGCTCAACATTTTCAAGATCAAAGAGGGAGTAAAGGGGATAGATGGATGGTGGAAGAATTATGCATGACATATGTTTTCCAAGTTTTCATCATGGTACTTATCTAAGGTGCCACAAGAACTATTTTTCACCATAGGAAAAATTTATTCCTCTTTATTTTTGCTACCAAGGTGCCACAAGAAGTGGTTTTCACCAAGACACATTTTTTTCTTTTTTTTTTGGTTTTTTAGAAATAGATAAAGGTTTTTCAATTTAGATAGTGCTCCTATAGGAAAGATAAGTCATGATAAGCCAAGACCATAGATAAGTATTCTCAAAGGTGTTGATATGGTGAAGGAAGAGAGATGGTAGTAGGATAATTATATGGAGGATAAGATGTCATGCCTTGAAAGGATTATAGAGGTATAAATAGTAGGTAAGTGTAGCTTTGAAAATATTGCATAAGGATAGGTGACAAAGTGGGGAAGACCAACATTGACACTTACCTTGGAGGGTTTTCAAATGATGGAAGAATCATGGAGAAAATAGCTTGAGTTTTAGATGTACGAGGTGATAGGAGAATTCTAGAAGAAGATGGAATGGAAGCCTTTGAAAGATTTTGAGGAATATGTTTGGAAGAAAATGGAGTGGAAGCCTTTAGAATCTTTTGAGGAATATGTTTGGAAGAAAATGGAGTGGAAGACTTTGGAAGCTTGAATGTCAACTTAGAATTATGTTCAATATTCAAATCTTTCAAGAGAGAATTGGGAATCCATATAGCTTTAGGTTTTCCTTTGGATACTTTAGAACACAATTCTTCAATAATGGGTTTAGGAACCCAGATTTTCTTTTATTTAGCTCTTTGGGTGATTACAGATGTTTCATATGCATGTCATAGATTCTCTTCCACTTTTAGCCATGTTGACTTATATGTATCATAGAATACTATAGGTGTCATATTGCATCATATTTGTCATAGATATTCCAAGGAATATCGTGCCAAGTTGCACACTCAAATTGACAAATGTGCATCTCCTCATTTATGTCTCACCTCTTGCATTTTAGCTATAAATTGAGCCATCTTGTACTCATTTCAATCCTTAGAACCTCTTAAGAACTCATTATTCTGAAACCATGCTTCTATTATTCTCAATAGCATCCATCATATCACTTTTTTGTTTGGTTTAAATTTTGTGTGCACTATAGGAAATTGGAGCTATAGTAATAATGGAGAAGAAAAGACATGGGAACTACAATTGAAGAGGGGGTTTTACTTGTTTTAATTCCTTTTCTTTTATTAAGTTTCATAGTATATTAGAATTGTTTAGCATATGTTGATTGAGTTTGTGGTTGCTCAAAGTATACTTTTACACCTATTTTATAGTCCTACAATTGGTGAACTCGACATGAAACATGCTTACTAACTTGGGTTTTCTTTATTTGTGCTTGTAGGTGCAATGAGGGAGCTCATTTGAGGGATTATAATGGTTTTTTATTTATTTTCATCAAACCTATTCTAATTATAAGGTCTAGTAACAATATTTTATCCTTTATTTATCCATTTTGGTAGCTCTTTGTCCCAAGTGTGCACTTGGTACTGTTAGGGAGCACTTGGGTGCCTTAGGAAGCTATTTTAGTTGCTTAGCACCCAGTATCATCTATGTTTGTTGTCCCTAAACTACCAACTATGCCCTTCTAGGCCCCAAGTGCACTAGGGGCACACTTGAAACTATCAGACCACACTTGGTAGCCCTACTTTGAATTATGTATGTTATAGGTATCATTTTGACCCTGTATCACCCTGTTTGGTTGTTATCTTCCCAACTACGCCCCTAACTACCAATTGCAACCTTCCAGACCCCAATAAAACCTTAGGTACACCTAGCATTATCTAGGTGCACTTGGGATCTTTTTGAGTGTTTCTAGCATTCTCTAGTGTAGTTGGTATTGTCACTATGTAGTTGGTTGACAAAAAGGCCAAGTTATAGTCATAATCTACATCTAGGGTTTCATTTTGATTCTAGAACCTAGAATAAATATTTTTTATGTTGTTGATGGTTTGTTCACAGCATGTGGTGCTCATTGGGAGAAAAATAATCACTTGAAAACTACTAATGTGTTTGGTGCAGGATGTTGACTAAGACTTGTGTGTTTTTCCAAACTATTTATGTGTGTTTTTTTTAGATTAGCTAACACTTAGTTTGGTGCTTTAAAATGAACTTTCTTTTCTAATTGGTGCCTTTTCATTTTTTAGAATCTAAAGAGTAGCATGGACATATCTTCTCCCCTATCTATTCATGGATCTTAGGTGTACAAAAATTCATGCTATTTCTTTTAGAGATGAATGTCTTGGAACCAAGACTCACCACTTGGTGAGTCCTAGGGGTCAACCTTGAAGTGATAACGGGATAATGCCAAGTGCAACTGCTATAATATACATGATATGGTTAATACCTTATTGATAGTATTTTTGAGTGATAGGTCTCCTGTAGTACTCTTCTGGTATGTCAAACCCCAGTTCTTAGAGCTCGGAGACCTTCTGAGGAATTTTATCATTCACTTGTCAAGCGAATTTCTTGAACTAAACACCATGTCTTAGTCACCAAAATCTTTTCTATCCACTAGCTTAGGGGGTCACCCATACCTATGAAGATGTCCCACAATCTCAAGGTCCTTAGTAGAGGCAACAATCCCTTGAGAAGTGGATCTTGGTAGCCTTGAGAAGTGAATGTGTTGTAAGGGGGAGCCTGTGGTGCTGAGATCCTAGTTTTTCCACTCTAGATATGCATGGCTCAACTTTGGTAAAAGTGGGAATTCAATGGATACAATCTTAAAGCCTAGGTTGTGATGTGTCTTTTAAGTTTAAAAATGGTTATTCTTTTCTATTGTGCCTTTTTTGTGTGCATAACATTAATTAAGATAATTTTCAATTTACAAACTTACACCAAACACATTTAAACCTTTGATACTTCCAAGCAATCACATTGTCAAAATATTATAACCCTTTTGTCAAAATATTGCAAAAAAAATTCAAACCCTTGAGAACTTTGTAAACATGAAGACTTCTAGGCTTAGGGGTCCTTGGCATGATTTAGGCTTCATCTTTGCATAGTCTACCCTTGCATTTTCAATTTTTTGATCCTTATGATTACATATTTTAGTCCTCATTTTACATATTTTAGTCATCATAGAACATCCCTTGGCCTTCATATTGTGTCACTTAGTCTTCATTATGCATCTCCTTGTCTTCACCTTTCAGCCATTAGTATTCATCTTGCATCTCCCATCTTTCATTCTTGCACATCTTAACTCACATCTGGCACACCCTTGTCCTCATTTCTCATGTCCTAACCCTCATTTTGCATCCCTATTCTGATCATATCATCCCCCTACTCTCTACATAGCAACCTAAAAGTCATCAAGTCCAAAATCACCAAGTTCCAATCCCCCTTTACCAACTTTATCCCTAAACTACCAACTCCCCAACTTCACCATATGCATATTTGGCTATGTTAGAGCACACTTGGTGTTATCTGGGCACACTTGGCTGCCAGAATATTCAATTTTGACCTTTATATTGCATTTTGAAACCTTAGAATTGGCCCTAGATACCTGCATGGGTCCTGATTTTGATTATGTCTTAAACATCATTTTGCACGCTAGAATCCTTGCATCTTGCATACCTATTTCACATAGCCCTCATTTTGATCCCCCTCTAAATTTCATTTGGAACCTAGAACCCCTTTGAACTTAGTAAAAAATTAGAGCATAGTATGAGTATTAGACTGTATCCTTATTTTGATGGATGAAGGATCTCGACCTTAGTCTTTTTGTCATCTTTTTTATCATTTTTCTTGTGTAAAATTCTATCTATGTCTTGATGGATTTGACCTTGTCCTTTTTATCAACTTGATCTTTTTCAATTTTTGTCTCTTTTGGTCAAGATTGAAAGTCCATCTTCATAAGGTTAAACTCTTAGATTGAGACTTTCCAAATATTTTGTCCTAAGTTCAATACCTTACATACACTTTTCATAGAATTATCACATCCTTAGCCTCCCTAAACATCATTTTGTTTAACCCTAGTTGCATAATGATTTTACCTTGCATAGTCCAAAACCCTAGCATTTCCTCCAAGTATCAAAATCCCATAAATATCTCCAAAAATCAACTTGTCCAAATCATTCATCAAACCCAACACTTTACATGATCTCACATCTATATCTTGCATGTCCTAAACATCATTATCAACTTTAGCATAACACATTTCATAATCCAATCCTAAGTTGCATACATCAACCCTTACTTTCATTTTTACAAATCCAAAGTCTAAAGTCAACACAATCTGCATTTTGCATACCTTAGAATCATCTTCATATCCCTTAATCAAAAAATTTAAAACATCACTCACATTTGCATTTGTGTGTCATCCCCTTAGGTCATTTACATCTTTCATATCATAACTTAGGTCATTCATTACTTTCACAACTTGCATCACATACCAAAACCCCTAAAAATCCCCAAAAAAGTCATATCTTTCATAACCCCTTCCAAATTATCAAGTTTCAATCTATTTTACCAATGACACCCATGGTTTTACCAATTGCACACCTCAAGGGGGCACTTGGTAGTTTCAAGGTGCATTTGGTAGTTTTAGGGTACACTTGGTAACCAGGGATTCCATCTTAGGTTCCAAAGTCCCAAACTATATTTTTGTAACTTTCATTGCATACCTAAACCCTAAAAACACTTAGAGCATACACCCTCTGCATTTCTATCACCCAAACACCTCATTTACCATCTACACCCTTATAGGTTCCAAGTGCACACCTCAGGGGTGCACTTGGTATTGTTTGGACATAGTTAGTAGTTTAGGTGTGCACATGGGAAACAGAGAGTCCATTTCAAAATTCCCCACTACATCTACATACGTAGTAATCATGTTATCTCTCAAAAGGACACAATCAACCTTTTTTTTCCTAAGTGCAAACACAACCAAAATCTTGTCCAAGACAAAAGAAGACCAAGAAGGCTCAACAAACTTTTGACATGGATCAAACAAAATTTTTATAACCAATACTCATGGACCTACTAAGCATGTATCCACCAAATAGTAACCCTCAATACATGAGACAACAAACCCTCAACAACATGTACAACATGAAATTCCATCTTAACACATCCTCTATACATAGAATGGTTCAATGGAGTCCTTATTTTGAACCTATATTCATACTTATACCACCCAGATGTGGAAGTGTACCTATGAAAACCAAAGATGAACAAACCTATTCATTTGAATTTAGAAAACCTAACACAAGTACCTTTAATCCTTCAAACATGCAACAAGGTACTTTGCACCTAAGTGATGATTCTAACACAAACTATGGCATCCCCAAAGAAGAAATGACTAGAGCATGTCAAGGAAAAACCTTTCAAAAGAACTTCAAACTCTTGGCATCCCAAAATATAGTCAAGTTTAACTCCAACTTGGAGGGACCTAAGTCTAAACATCAAGACAATCCCACATTTGAAAACATACAGCCTATGATTAACTTAGACTTGGATGAGGAGAAACAATCTTTGGAATTTTGAACTACAAAGGTAAAACCTAAGAGACCTCACCAAGAATTAACCATTGAGATTCTCCAAGGTACCTTTGAACACATCAATATCAATACCCTATTTGATGAACCTCCTTCAATTAATGGAAACAAGACTCTTTTAAAGTCTCTCAAAAGGACATTAAGGATTGATCTTAATCCAATGATGCAACAACAAGAAATGCCTAAATGTAATTGGACCATAGGGATGCCAAACATATCTCCTTTGGAAGAAAATCAACAAAGTGCACCCTTGCTCCTAACTCTACCAACAACTACAACATCAACCACTATGGAGACCTCTATGAGTACACCATGTGAAACATCAAAACTTATTTCAAAAATGAACCACAAAGGAAAAGTTTTATTGACATTTCACCAATCCAACAAAGTAATATGGCCCATTTCTAAATAAACATGATGTACCAAGGTGAAGCATCAAACCCCCAAATTTATCAAATCAAGGATCCTAACACAATGCTCACATCTAAGGGATATCTTCAACATCCAAGATAAAAACAACAACATCAAGTGGTACAAGGATCCAACATTCCTAATGCACAACCTAATCAAAATCCACTTAACATACATGTGACATACCAACAAGAAAAACAACAACAACAAAAAAAAAAATATCAAGTGATGCAAGGACCCAACATTCCTAACACACAACTGAGTCTAAATCCATGTGACTTACATGCAATGTATCAACAACAATTCCAACAACAATAAGAAATTTTTGAAAAAAAAAAAAGAGAAATTAAAACAACATCTGGAATACCAACAATGATTGGAACAACAAATTTCCCATCAATAACAATTGTTACAACAATAACATGTGCCACAATAATCTCGACAAATTCCTCTGCAACAATAGTCTCATGCATGGTCATACATTCAACAAACAGAGGTACCTCAACAATAACCACAACATCTGGAATGTATATGTATCAACAAAAATTCCAACAACAACAAGAAATTTTTGAAAAAAAAAAGAGAAATTAAAACAACATCTGGAATATCAACAATGATTGGAACAACAAATTTCTCATCAATAACAATTGTTACAACAATAACATGTGCCACAATAATCTCGACAAATGCCTCTGCAACAATAGTCTCATGCATGGTCATACATTTAACAAACAGAGGTACCTCAACAATAACCACAACCACAATCAATGCCACAAAAATTATAGCAAGAACCTTTCCATCTTCAAGGTTCCAACATACCTCCACCTCCTAGTGATACATAATCTAGGTCTTTAGATATAGATATGTAAGAACCGAGTAGACATAGTTCTCACCATAGCAAAAGATCTACTCGAAAACATACAAGACTCAAAGAAAGGACTAATTCTCAACACCTTAATAAGGATTTTCTACACCAATTCAAACAATTGGCTAAATAACTTGAGGCATCATGAGTCCAAAAGAAACAAATTCTATATACAAAAAGGGATTTATGCCCTAATCCCTTCGATAAAACTCTGTATGTGCCTCCATTTCCAAGACATATTAAGGCACCAAGATTTGAGAAATATCGAGTAAAAACAAACCCACTTGACCATATCAGAGAATTGTGTGTCTCTTGTCCTGATCTTAGTGATGAGCCCACAAATCTCATAAGACTATTCCCTTGTTCTCTTGATGGTCCAGCACTTCAATGGTACACTAAGTTACTAGGTAATATAGAATCTTGGTCAGAACTAGCAGAAAAATTCATATCCCACTTTTATTTTAACATAACAAATGAGGTGACACTATCTTATCTATGCTCAAAAAATAAAAATACAGGAGAACCATTCATAACATTCTTATTATGTTAGAGAAACCTTGCCATTCAATGTTCATTAGACATTCTGAAAAGAACAACAAGTTACTCTATGCATTGAGAACCTAGTACCTAGTCTAATGTATGAACTTAAGATCAAGAGTCCTAGCACTATTGCCAAGTTAATGAAAAAGGGAGCTAGCATCAAAGATTTCCTTATTTGTAAAAAGAAAAAAACAAAATAACAATACAAACTCGTCTAATGACAAGGAGAAGTTCTTCTCCAAGAATAAGAATGTCACAAGTGATGGTATTATTGATGCTTGAATAATCAGCATAGCACAACCTCAAATGACCCTTAAAGGTATAAATTATATAAATTCAGAAACTCCTAACCAAGAGCCACCTCAACAACAAACAACTGGTACCTCAACACAAGATAAACCTCAAAGACATCCCAAGAATAAAGACAAAATGTTTACATACCTGGGGATACCTTTTGAGACTACACTTCAATAATTTCTCAGCAATAACTTCTTAGAGTTACCCCAAGTCAAGGATGAAGCAACAAATAAACCCTCTTGGTGCGATGACAATAAGTTCTATGACTACCATCATACCAAAGGACACAAGGCCACTTCATATTTCCCACTTAAACATGAAATACAAGACCTTATTGATAAAGGAGTAATTACTATAGACCCTTCACTATTGTCCTCAAATTTTGATCATACCATTTTCAAGGATCCTTTTGGAAACCATGACAAAGGGAAAGCCTTCAGCTCAAGTTCAAACTCGTAGGCTAATTTCAATTACACATGCACTAGATATGACTACACCATCAATTTCTTTAACAAGTCTAACTCACGCATGTCTGAATTCACCTTAAATGTTAAAGATCCTTATTGTGTTATCACCTATGTCACACCAAGATCATCTTACCTAGAGTGCCTGGTAGACCTATAACCTCTTCTAGACCAACACCCCTTGGTAGACCTATTGATAATACTTCTTTTTATTACAACCTTTTTTACCAACTTAGAAAGACCCCCACACAAATATCCATCCTAGATTTTTTGCATGCATCCCCCCAACATCAAAAGATCCTTGACCAAGCCCTAAAAGAGTTAGTAGTACCTAATAACATTGATGTTTCCCATTTCCAAGCCATGGTTGGGAACTTATCTACATCATAGCATATCACCTTTTTTCCTTGGGATGTCCCTCAAGATAGACCTTATCACAATGATCCCCTTTATCTTGAGCTCTTTATCCATAATGCAAAGGTTAGACATGTCTTGATAGATGGAAGAGAAGGACTCAACATAATTACCCTCAAAGTCATCAAGGGTATTGGTTACTCTAAAGAAGTTGTGGATCTCTTCTGTAGAATTACAATGAAAACCTATGATTATGGTGAATGTTTCTATAAGGGTGTTATCATATTACATGTTAGAGTTAGTCAAACCACAAAGAGCACATTGTTCTAGGTCCTAGATATTGAAATGAACTACAACATGATACTAAGATGTCCTTGGTTACATGCTATGAAGCTAGTGCCTTCTACATATCACTAGTGTTTGAAGTTTTCCTATAACAATGTAGAGGTTACCATCCCTGGTGATCCAAATCCTTTCCAATTTTGTGCTAGCCTTAGAGGAACCACTATATTCCAAGTCCAAGTAAATAGTGAAGCAAAATCACTTGTTCCTCTAAATATGTTTATCCTACAAAGGTCACAACTATGTTCAAAGGAAAGCTCAAAATTGAAGACCAAGTTTGTAGTGAGTATTTTGTGTCACAAGCCTTTCACATTGGGAAATTACCCCTTTCTCTCAAGTCATATGGAAAACCAAAACTTACGCAAATTAGAACTAAATTTACATTATAGAAGAATCCTTCCATGACTTTCACTAGTGGGGGTAGCCTGCATGAAGAACATGTTTATGAGAATGCATCTACATGGATTGAAAAGGCTAAGGAAGGAAAAGAACCTACTCCTATATAAGCAAAAATGTATGGCTTAGATTTACCATCATGTAGAAACAGGGATATGATGGATGTAGTGGCTTGGCTGGACCTCAAAAACATGACATAATTGAAGTTATTACTATAGTAGGATGACCTTGTAGCCTAGGGCTTGGATTGAAGCCGTTTTTCTTAGGCCCTCATAATATTGAGTTATCCTCATGTAAGAATGTGAACACTTCAAATATGAAAAAGGTATCTAAGATCACCAAACCTAAAACCAAAGATACTAAACCCAACACTAATGATTTTGATAGCCCCTATGGCCTTGACTATATCTTTGTTCCGGATGAACTACCCATGCAAGATAAACACATCACTAGAACTTCACCTAGTACTCCAACCCTTCTAGAATCCTATGAGAAAATATAATGCAATCCAAGTCCTCTAGCTTTTGAACATGACCCCAATGACACTACTGAATCTGATACCCATATATATATATATATATATATATATATATATATATATATATATATATATATATATATATATATATATATATATATCTTTGACTAGAGCCCATTTAACACTGATGATGACATTCCCTCAAGTTATCCTAAACTATTGGATTGGGACCAATGTGGACCATTAATCTTCAATCAATTTGATAATGATGATGCTCTCATAACAAACTTTGGACTCTATGAAGGCATTACAATTGGTAACCATAAAGAAGAAATTTCTCCAAAATTGAAAACATTGGAATATCTTGGGGATTCAAATCCATCTTCCAATTGCAAAGCTAAAAACAAAGGAAAAAATGAAACAAATGACAAGAATAGGTCTCTTGGTAAAAACTAAAAGGCATCATTAGACTATGAAAAAGAAAATGCTAAGAAGCTCCCAAGGATTAAAAAAATGAACAAGTTGATGTCGTGAATATAAGTTTTCTAGTTTTTAACATGTCACAAATATTTTTTCTCTCTAAACTTGAGCTCTCTCAATCAGCCTTCATGTGGGAAGTTGTCGGTCTTAATCCTCCCAGTTCTTCCTTGTATCTAGCTATTTATACCCAAATACTACTACTTAACTTGTCCAATACCCATATTCAACCCTCTATCCCATAAGCCTTTGAGTACATCATCATTAGTGGCATCCTATACAAAGGATCCATTGACCCAACTATCCTCAAATGCCTTGATTCACAAGATGTAGATACTATCTTACATACAGTACGCAATGGGATATCATGAGGTCATTCTAGTGGTTTGAGTTTAGCTAAAAACTTGGAATGAATCTTACGTAGTTATAGTCACTTGTGAGTTCAGAGGTTATCAGCTATCAACATCGAGAACAAATTCATTTTTAGCATTTGTCAGCAACATTCATATTTTTGTCTAAAAGTCCTAAAAAATATCAAAAAATGGTAAAACATCCTTAAAAATAGCAAAAATTCCTAAAAAAAGAAACAAAAGAAAATTAAAAAGGTCATGAAAAATGGATGCCTTGATGAAAACCTGGCAAAGAGACATCTTGGCATGAAAATTTGTGTCAATAAAAAAAATTCATCCAAAAGTGAAAACCTAGCAAATAGGTGCTTTGGGAAAGTCCAATGGTGAAAACTTGGCAAATAGGTGCCATGTGTAATCAGTTGTTGCTCCTCCATCTATCAAGATTCCATTTGGTATTTCCCCCCCTTGTCATTCCCTAATCACATCCTTCATCCTACAAGACATCCATAGTCCTTGATCATGGGCTATGAATTGGTTAATATATAATGTTATCTTACCTAAATGTCACTAGTCTATCCATACTTTGTCTTTATCCTTTGTACATAGTTTTTTTCTTCTTTGAAGGCACATTACCCACACAATGCATGAGTTTGAAGTTGAACTAGGGGCATGTCCCTATATACACATTATCCATCTAACTTGTCACATATAATATTGGAGCTAACACTTGTGAATCCTTTATGATCTTGAAAAAAAAAAACCTAAAAATCCATATATGATCTTGAAAAAACCCTAAAAAAAGTCAAATATGATCATGAGAAAAGACCTAAAAATAAATCACTTAATGTCCTAAAAAAATGTGTAAAAATCACATAATGTCCTAAACAATCCATAAAAATCATAAAGTGTCCTGAACAAATCCATAAAAATATATATATAATGTCCTAAAAAAATTGATAAAAATCATAAAAGTTCTTAAAAATTTTGATAAACAAATATAAAATGTCTTGAAAAATCTGTAAAAAAATCATAAAACACCTTAAATAAACCTTAAAAATCATTAAATATCTTGAAAAAAAAGCAACACAAAAACATCAATTATCCTAAAAAATCCTACAAATCATAAAACCCACCAAAAATTTGCAATAAACCTTATGAATAATTAGTGTGGATAATTACCTCTTTCATATAAACACTTGCACATTTGCAAACTAAAATTCAAATCATTGCGCATCAATAACAAACACACATTCGCCTACCATTTGAGCAATCAATTCAACTTGTCACTATGATTCTATCAACCAAATCAACAATCAAACCTATCATATAATTAATCTGAAAAAAAACCAAAGACACTAAAAATAAGTAATAATTGATGAGAATAGTTGTTGGCCTACATTTTTTAGTGGGTGATTTTTTTTGTCTTTTTTTTTCTTCGATAATGTTCCTATTCCACTTGATGATATAAATTGATCTATGAGAGTGGCTAGGATGGTTCATGGTCATCTTTTCTTTTATGTCTATTTAATGTACCTTTGAGAGTCTGGGGCATGTATATATGTCTTGGGAGGAACAAGGTCATGTATGTTTTCTACATTGTGCTTGTTTATACAAAAGGCTTGCATCTGCACTCTGGCCCTTTATGCCATGATGTGTTTCATTCTCTTTTCCATATCAAAATAAAGCTCCTTTGAAATACAATTCACTTTATGAAATCAAAAAGTCCTCACCTCATACTAACTGGTCCTCATCTCATCTCCTCTATCTTCTAACATCCATCGCATCCACCACCATGGTTTAGTACTCTAATACACCAAAAACATCTCCATCATGCATTCCTACATATGTAAAAATCCCAAAATACCCAAATCAATACATATATAAGCATGGTATTCACATCATTTTACATTTCATTTGCATTCATTTTATGAGAAAAGCATGGCATTCACTTCATTCTAGATTTCATTTTCATTCATTTCATGAGAAAAATATGTGGCAAAAACAAAGGTATCATTTTATTAACATAACATGTGATAAACCAATGCATGATGTCATCATATAAATCCCACATAGAAAACATAAATGCATCCATGTAAAGATGTAAAACATATGCATAATCCATCTCATATAGTCATCATAACATAGGTATATTTCATAAAAGCATGATAGTACATAGTCATCGTTTACATCAATACTAATTTCCCGTAGGCGTGAACCATAAAAGATCATAACAAAATCAAAAAAAGACTCTTTGCACAATAGCATATCTATGTCAATATGTGTTTTCTCTAGCCTCGTGGTCCCAATTAGGCCTCGATGATGACCCCTCCCCAGTCTATGGTAGCCTCATCAGTCCAATCACACCTCCACTACTATGTGTCCTCTGTGTCCACTAAGAGTGTGATCTCAATGCTTGATAGTTCTTTTCCCTCCACTCTAGTGGCACTTCTATCTCATAATGCATCCTCTAGTATTGTACCTCTACACATACCTCACTCACTACCATGGTAACCTCCCAAATAGATGCATCCTTGATTCTACCAAGGAAGTCTTGAGACTCCTAGACTTATCTCTCTACCCTCTATACTACTACATCTCAAGAGGCTATCACAGAATCCCTCTCTTTCATAACCTAGTCAATCACTACTTGGTTCTCCTCTAATTGACTCTGAGGTTCTCCTCTAACTAAATCACTAGACCCTATCTATACTAGCACAAGCATCCCCTATGTGTCATGTAACAGATCCTTCTCTATATCCATCACTATGGTATCCACACCTTTGTCCTCACCTCTATCCTCACCTCCATCTGACTCCCCTCCATCCTCACTATCATCCTTGTGATCATCCCCACCCCCATTGTCTCCACCCTCCAAATCATCATCACCACCCCCAATCATCATCATCTCACTCCTCATCATCTCCCCATTCCTCATCACCCTCCTTATCCTTGTCATACACTCCTTGCCCATCTATCTCCTCCTCATCATTTCCCTCCTCATCCTCCTCCCCATCTTGGTATGCATGTGGTCTCAATTGTGCTACTAGCACTCTTTGATTTTTCCAATGGCCTCGGCTAATGCTAAGAAAACCACATATCATATGATGTTGTCATGCCCACATCCATCACATTTTCTGCTACTCACCACAATATAGTTTGTATCTCCTCCAACTACAAATAGGCTACATGTGTCCTAATAGGTTTCCCCCACTCTCTAACCTTTTCTCTCAATCAAGAAAACATAGAAAGCCCTTTAGGTACATCCTATCACTCTCAAAACTATTGATGTATTCTCTAGAACATACATCTCAATAACCACGTATCCAATGATAGTACGTCCAATCAGATACCACTCATGTCTATAGTAGGGAAGGTGGATCTCATTATCCTCCCACCCCATCAAATCTCTATATGGCCTCCATATAATCAATCTCATGGTGTCAAGATAATGTCTGAAGAATAAGATTTATCCCAATGGTCCTTACACTAAGGCTCCTTGGTGCAGGAGCACCTAGGTAGGCCAGTTTGTACCTAGGGCTTCTTTCCTAAAATTTTTTATTTTAGTATGCTAGCCACATCACTTGTGTGTCAGTAATACCTATGAGTTCATTTGGTAGGGTTAATTAGTTGCTAAGTGGGTTTTTGCTCCTAAGTTGTTGTCATGCCTCAAAGTTGCTCAACAGGGGTTAGGTTGACCAAAGTGGTAGAAAAGATGACCAAGGGTAAAAAAAAATCTTGGAATGTATAAATAAACCTAATATGACCCCTTACCAAGTTTTTTGAACTCATTTATTAAGAATTTTCAGTTATAGCAAAAATTGCTCAAAATTGCAAAAGTTGCAAAATTGCAATTTTGCAACTTTTGCAATTTTTTCTTACAAAGTTGGAAATGAGTGAAAAGAGTTAGTTAGGGATTTTAGCATGAAAAAATGAGGTTGGAAAAACCTATATAATTCCATTATTTATCAGTTCCAAGGGTTGGAAATTTTTTGGTCATACAGTGTATAATTTGGGCTTTGAAATGCATAGCAACCAATATGTAAATGGAAGTTTTTGGTGTTGTTTAGGATTGAGAACTTGCATCTTTTGCTTGGAGTAGTTATTTTAATGTTTCTTCTTTTTTTATAAGGCTTCAATCAATTTTTTTTTTGTTTTTTAAAGTTATGTGCATAAATTTCTTGTTTTAGACTAGTTTCTTGTAAAAAAATTGCAGCATTTTGGTTTCTTGGAGTTTTCCTCCTATTCCCACCATAGAAATGGCTTGAAAACATTGGAAATGGGAGGCTACTCATTGTACATTATTTTTCCAAAAGAAGTGCTCAAGAAAATGAAGGCAACCATTTTTATGGTAATGCCCTAGGCAAGAAAAGTGTCTTGGCTAGTGGAAATATGGCTGTAACCAGCAACATATCACATGTTGGGTGATTGAAAACATGAAACCAAGTATGGGAAGTGGTAAGGAATGTTCCTACAGTACTCTTGGTGCAATTGGAGGTGATGATATGTATATGGTGGAGGCCTAAAATTTATGGAATCATCTCTATTTTTGAAAAATTTATTCATATCCCTAATTTGTTTTAGGCTTTTTGTGTGATTTTGTGAGCAGCACTCAATTTCAAGTTTGAAAACCCTCTTTTCTTGATTTGTAGCAACAACATTTTGAAGTTTGGATGCATTTAGTTCCAAGATCTTTTATGATAGATTGGAATAAGTTGTGACATGTCACTTGAAGCAAGTTTAGACTATTAGAAACCTTTTTTCCTTGTGTGGAAGTCTTTCACATGCAAAGTTCTTGTTTTTTGGCATTCTTGCAAAGTATCTATAGCAGAAAAATTCAAGATTGGTCATAAAGGTGGACTAAACTTCGTGCAAAGTTTATTTGATAATTATAACATGTTTTAATGGTTCTAATGATGACATCGGAAGCTTCAAAAGCCTCATGCCATGCCTAAGACTCATTGATGCCTAGTGAACTATGAAGCTAGTGAACAAGTCCACATAATGAATTGTGCAAGTTAGTAGCAATAGATGAGTTTCCTTTGTTTTCCGTAGGTGTGACAAGGTGAAAGAAGAGAATCTTGGGATTTTTCAAGGTTTGGTGAGACAAGAATCACAATCAAGGTTCTAGAATTGACCTTTGGAATCCTAGGAAAGGACTAAGAAATTAAGCAAGCCTTGTAGTACATCACTCCTCCATAGTTGTATGTGTATGGCATATCCTCTACCAACTCTCTCTCTCTCCACAAGAGGTCTAAATAGAAAAATGTTCTCATAAGCCTACATCTATAGCAATGTGGCACCAGTATTGATAGACAATCAACCTCTATAATCTATTAGATGGAGGTGATGGTACAACATCCCTATCATGCAAGGCCCCCACACAAACATATTCCTGTCCAACACCATCCTCTCTAAGAATATGCCCCATCTATGGGGAATCCATGCCCTCTCCTATTTGGAATCAATAAACCACCCACCACCTAGTATATCACTGCAATCAAGCACTCATGTCAAGCTACTAACACATCTCATCCTATTTCATATTCCCTAATACCTAGCTCCTCATCTCCACAACCAAACATATAGTGTAGTGTAGCCTGCCCTATCACAGGGTCATATATAGCTAGCTCTCCATTTATCAAAATCCTTAGGATGCATCATACATCCTCCAAGGTCATGATGGCCTCCTCATTTGGTAGATGGAAGAAACTCATCTCTAGTTGTCATCTCTCTATCAAAGCTATCAGTAAGCCCCTCTTATCTCTAGCATGAAGGTAATATGGTAAATCCCAAGCCCTACTAATATCTCTTTCTTATCGGCAGTCATCATATGATGCAAGGATAGGCTATGGGACATATTTCCCCTTGTCCGCAATAAGGGAAGGTCCTCTTGCCTAATCATACATTGTCTGTCAACCTTCTATGGCATTTTTACCAAGTCTAGCCTAAGTTTGACCTAGGTTTGATCAATTTTGGAAATATTTGACCATTATTCTATAGGTTGAGATATTTTCTAACCTCTTGCTAGGGTTTTGAGCATGCACACCAAGTTTTAGATCATTCTGAGTTGATTTGCATTATTATTTACCCCTTCATATAACTATCTATCAACTTTCTACCAAGTTTAACCTAGGTTTCACCAAGTTTGACTACATTTTACCATATTTGATTGGGTTTACCTATCTCTTGATCTCATACTAGGGTTTTGGGCATGGACACAAAGTTTCAGGTCATTATGGGTCTATTTGTACTATTTTCTGACCCTAGAACATCCTGGGGCAAGTGCACCCATGGCACAGTTGATCATGCCAACTGCACCATGGGTGCACTTGGATATGTTTTAGGCACTGTTGGAAACTTTAAATTATCCTCAAGGCTCGTTTGACCCCTACCTAGCCTAGAAATACATGAAATAAATAAAATATACATAAGGGCCTCGATGTACTCACCAATGGTCCTACGTCTATATCATTGGTAGGTACACACTCATTCTTTGTGATTTTGCTCACTAGGTCGTCTGTCCATCTTCATTGCTCTAAAGCACTTTTTTCCCAAAATGAGAGGGTGAAAATAACCTCCAAACCCCTCCCCAAGCCCTTCTATAGCCCTTTTTCATCCTAGATGGACATGCACAAGGCATTTTCTATGTTGGTTGTGATGATTTTTGCACTCTAAACCCCATAAATTTTGCATTTGAGCTCTAATTTTAGATCCACTAGTTGCTATAGATTTGTCTCATTGTAGTAGAAAAATTTACCTATCATATGCATTTTTTGTTCAATTTCTCAAGGGGGCACCCATCTATACCACCCCTACTGGGGCATGTTTTCATGGCTTTTTTATCAATGATTCTTTGACACAATGCTCTAAATCACATTGTATTAAAGAGGGAAAAAATGTAGATGCTAAAAAATGGTTTCTGTTTATTGTTTAATCACCTTTTAATACTAACACATCCCATTTTCTCATTTCACTAATTCTAATCTTTTGGCCAACTTGATTATCATTCAAGAAAGTTTTGACAATATCCTTCATCATTCACACCTCCCTTTCAAATCAACTACTAATCATTTTAGAATTGGTTCCTATTTTATCTAAAAAAAATTAAATCCACTCTAGATCATTTCAACATCATCATAATCTCATCCAATCAAACCTAAACCATTTCAATATCATCATAATCCTTTCTAATCAACCCAAAATCATCCCTAATCAACCCCAAACCATCCCAAATTAACCATAATTAATCTGAAACATGTCAAATATCTCAAATCAATCATCATTTATCCAACCTTGGGTAATTTTGTGTCTCACAATGCCTTTGAAATCTATCAAACCTATCAAATCTAACCTTGGCATTGCCATGTCCCTCAGTGTTACGTCAAATCTATCATTTTTATCATTTGATCATCGATATTTTTGAGTCTCTCAATGTGAGATCATGGCATTATCCCATCAATTTAATAACATTGACAATGACCATCGATGTTATTATGATCAATCTTATCAATCAATTTCAATCATATGGTCTTTACAATGTTTTGTTAAATGTTGCATGTCCTTAATCCATGTCATATTTCCTTGACATGTTATCAATTCTAATCATTCAATCAATTTGATCATGAATTTGATCTACCCACCATCATCCTAGTCGATCTACATAATCATCACATTTCATTAAAAGTTTAATCCTACATTTATTTCATCAAATTGGCCAATCATTTACTAATTTATCCTATAGGATTAGATAACCCATAATCTATTCCTATGTCATTTCAATAATTTTTCATCCCACTTTACTAATTATTCTTATTAACCAATATTCTCAATTAATTAATATTTATTGATTAATTAGGTCATACTTGCAAACTATGGGAATTCTCAATTTCCTAAGTCTTATTTTCCCATTTCTAATTTCTAATTTACTAATTTCCATTTGTGTGGAATTACAAATTTTTAATTCAAATATTTCACCTAGTCTTGACACATGGTCAATATGCATCATAGATCCTCTCTCTACACTTGGCTAATATATGTCATATTTGACATATATTATTCCTTACATGTGATGACTATAATAAGACACAATCATCATAGATTTGTGTCTACAAGTAACTTTCATGTGTCATATGCATGTAATAGATTCTCTTCCACTTTTAGCTATGTTGACTTGTATGTTTCATAGAATCCTATAGGTGGCATATTGTTGTTGAAATCAGATTGAAAAGAGCATTGTTGAGGGAGATTGTTAAAGTTTAGCTCAAAGAAGGAGATTGTTGAAGAAGACTATGTGTTTTAATCATTATTTTGTCACTGATGTCAAACCTAATATTTGCTGGTAAGGAAATTGCTTATATGATTTAAGTACTATCACTTATTTGATTGATGAAGAGGATTTGATCAAAAGATGTAACAATAGCACCTAGAGGAAAGGTTGAGTTATGATTATGTAATAAAGTACAAGGATCAGTTAAAATAGTGATGACATGATACATTGATAATATACTTAAGGGTACAAAGGCTAGTTACACTAAGAAAGTTTAGAAGAACAAGTTACACAAAGATTGTCTACCAAGCTTGACTGAGTGGATAGTAGGTGCCGAGAAAAGTCAGTATAAGCTGAGCAGAAAGTTAGTTGAAGTCGAGCAAAAGTTTCTAGTGTATGTCAAGAAAAATAATGGATGTCAAGTAAAGTTTAGTTGATGACGAGCACCAGTAAACTTTAGTTAGTGTCGAGTAATTTCATAGTGGATGTTGAGCAATGCAGTATGTGTCGAGCATTAGAAGGTTGATAATGTTGAGCTACTGCATTATTTAAAATATCATGAATTCGATGAATCTTAACTAACAAGTTTTTTTTCTTAGATTGTGTGGACCAGGTGGAAGATAAGGATGATGAGCCAAAGGCACAAAATTCAAGGTAAACCATTTTTAGGCAAATTCAAAGAGAATTCTAGGAGAATTTTCTAGAAGAGAGATAGAATGTGGGATAGATACTTTGTATTCTACCTAATCCATCTTAACCCTAAATTGGGCGATGTAAAATAAGTGGAAAAATATCTTAATTTCCTATTTATAAGAATGGTTGGTCATGAAGCAAAGAGAGTCATGTGCAATAACTTAAGGAAGATAAGGAGTCAAGGGCTCTACTTTATCAAGTGACCTAAAAGAAGACTACATTGGCATGCTAAGAAAAAAGGCTTAAGGATATAAATACTTGAAGGGTGAACAAGCTATCAGAACTGCAAAGTATAAAGACCAAGAAAAATGGAGGACTGAATAGAGATCTATAATCTAAAAATGAAGTTGTAAGTTGTATCAGATCAAGCCTTACTGTTTCTCTCTAACAATTGTATAAGTCTAAGGTAAATCCTTTGGATTAAGGTTGACATAATAGTTATTTGTAAATCCTTTAACCAGGTGACATTCCAAGTGAATGGTCTAAAGTCCTCTAACAAGGCTCACTTCTAATAGGGTGATTGAAATCATTTAACAGGGTCACATTTAATTGTGTGTATTGTAACCTTTAACAGGGCATCACTTTAGAAGAGTGAAAAAGGAGTAGCATGTTACTAGTGATTTTTCCAAAATTGGGTTTCTATGTAAATCATTATGTCAAGCATGTTTATGAATCTGTTATGATTCATGCTTTACATTTCTGTAAATTAATTTGACAGTAACCTACAAGTTTTAATTGATTGCATAATCTTATGGATGCATGCATGAGTATGAATGTTTTATGGGTTTACTAAGCTGAGAAAAGTTTTAGTTTTACATTTGGATCTTGGATAACTGATTCACCACCACCTGCCCCTGCCCTCTCAATTATTCTAAAAGTATTCCAACAATTGTATCATATTTTATAGATATTCCAAGAAATAGTGTGCCAAGCTGAACACTTGAATTGAAAAATGTCCATCTCTTCATTCATGTCACACCTATTGCATTTTGGCTATAAATTGAGTCATATTGCACTTATTTTCAATCCTTAGAACCTCTTAAGAACTCATTACACCCAAACCATGCTTCTATTATTCTCAATAGCATCAATCAAATCACTTTGCCATTTTCTTTCAATTATGTGTGCACTATAGGAAATTGGAGCTACATCAACAATGGAAAAGAAAGAAGGACATGGGAACTAGAATTGAAGAGGGGGGTATTATTGTTTTAATTCCTTTACTGTTATTAGTTTTCATGGTAGATTAGAATGGTTTAGCATATGTTGATTGAGTTTGTGGTTGCTCATAGTATGCTTTTACACCTATTTTCTATTCCTACAATAGGGACTTTGGGCCTTATCATATTTTGGTACGAGATAAGGGATAGGAACATATAAAATGATAGTCCACTTGCTGGTCTAGAGGAAATTTTTTTCAAGTATGAAGTTTTCCAAGAATTTATGGACAAAATGAGAAAATGTTGAAATATCTTGGAGAAGATGCAAACCCAAACATTTTTTTGTTTCCCAATTATTGTCTCCTTCACCATGAAGGACATTTTGAATTCAAATGTGCTAGTTGCAAGGGTGGTGTTTCAAGGGTACTCATGAAAATTATTAAACTACTTGAAATGAGTTATTTTTCCACAGAAAATTCTAAGGTTGAAGAAACTATTAGAACTACATAAATATTTGGAATTATAGAAATTTCTAACCATGTAAGAAAAAATTAAATTTAAAAAAAAAATTGAAGTCTAATAAATTTTTAGACCTCCTAAAATTTGGACTACCAAAGATGCAAAAAGTTCTAATACTATGGAAAATATTCATATGGTTGAAAGTTTCTATATAACAAAAAAATATGATGAACTTATCAGTGCTTCTTGCAGTGACACATCCTTTAATGGAGGAGGGTTACTGCCTTATAATAGACCTCATGATTATGTGCCTAAAATAAAATAAAGACATTATGTAGAAGGTCAAGCTTGGGTATACATGATAAATAAATTAAGAATAGATTTCATCTCAACTTAAAGAATTGGTTGATGAAGTACAACTAAGACAAGAAGAACTTTCAAAATTGGTCCTTAATGATCATAAAAATGATTCTCCATTAGAGAATGAATAGACATATTCCTCTGAAGTAGATATTTCATCTAATCAGGCTTATCCACCTATAACTACAAAATTATCACCAAAGCCTAAAGATAAATTTAAGGTAAAACTTGAGCTCAAACATCAACCAACTAAAAATCACTAGAAGCTCAAGTTTTATGGTTTCAAGTGAAAGAAATGTGTTGGAGAAAGTATAAAATTGATCAATCTAAGAGATAAGTCGTTCTACATTTCCTATAGATTATAATTTATATGCACTAATAATATCTTAGAGTATGAAGCTCTAGTACAATGTCTCCTTATGGAAATGCAAGAAAATATTAATGTATTGGTTGTTGAAGGGGATTTACAATTAGTGATAAGGAAGTTAAGGGATTTCATTCAAGTAACTATAAGATCTTGCTAGCATAGAGGAAGAGGGTTTGGGATTTGATCAAATATTTTCAATATTTGAATATACATTAATTCTTAGAAGAAGAAATTTGTTGATATTGCTTTGGCTATATCTATCAGTGCATCGTAGCCCATACAAAGAACTAAAATAAAAATATTATCATTTGAACTAGTTTATGACCTATCTATCCCTAGTAATATTACAAAATTCTATGTATTATAAGATTGTCAACATATCCTTGAGTTCATAATATGTAGTGACATATTTGAAAATCAACTTATTGATGATTAATAGAGGGAAGAGTTGAAGTTGAGGATGGGGATGGTGTTGTCAATTTGATATTTAAAAATGTCATTCTGAAAGGGATGGTTAATTTATAAAGAATATTTGACAAGGATTAATATACATATAAATTTAATAACCCTTAGAATAAGGTAGAGATGATTTTGAATCATATGATCCAAGTATTAAAGAAGACCCAAAGCATGTCAAAATCAATAATGTTTGAATTGAACAAGAAAGATATCACATAATTTAGTTGTTAAAAGAATAAAATGATATCATGGCATGAGTTATAAAGACCAGAAAATATATAATTCAAAAGTGATTACATATAACATACCTTTTAAGTTGAGTGCTAAACTATTTTGACAATGAAAATGACTAGTGAACCCAGTTAGCAAGCCTTTACTTTAAAAGAAAGTGAAAAAAAAATGTTAGATGCAAATATAATATTCCTAATTCAACACTTAATGTGGGTTATAAATCTAGTACTTGTGCACAAAAAGAATGGGAAAATTAGGCTTTTTATCAATTTAAAAATTTTGAATAGATCATCTCAAAAGGATAACTAACCACTTCTAGCTATGGATGAGGTGTTGCAAATTGTGAATGGGTACAAGATGATGTCCCTCTAGGATGGGCATTATGGTTATGATCAAGTGATAGACCAAGAGGAAGATAGGTTGAAAAAAATTATTTACCACAAAGTGGAGCACATTTGCATATAGGTATCTTTCTTTTGGTTTAATTAATGTGGGTGCTACATATCAATGAGCTATGGATGTCATATTTAAAGGATTTGTTAACAAATGCATCATTATATATATGGATGATCTCACAATGTTTTCAAAGAGTCATTCTATTCATATTTATGATCTACAAAAAGTGTTAAATCAATGTAGAAAATACAAAATCTTGTTGAATCCATAGAAGTGTTCTTTTGGGATCATTAAAGGAAAAGCCATATAATTTTTGAAACTAGCATTTCCATTGATCCAGAATGCATTGAAGCTATCTTTAAGTTGTTTCCTCCAAACATCCAAAAGGAGTTGAAATTTTTCTTCAAGAAGATTAATTTCATTCAAAAGCTCATAAGTAGTTTCATAGAGATAGTTCATGCTCTCAATGATATATTTAAGAAATGTGCTAAGATTAAGTAGAATGACCCAATGAAGAAATCATTCAAAGATTTTAAGATGGAAATGATGACATCACCAGTTTTGGTTTGTCTAGGCTATTCATTACCCTTCAAGGTATATTATTTTGTGTCATAACATTCATGTATTGGGATCCTTACATAGAAGATGGATTATGGGAATGAAAATCCTATTTCTTAAATGAGATGTCCTTTGAATAATGGTGAATTGAAATATCCTGATCTTCACAAATAGTCTTTTCCTTTGGTGAAGGCTATTAAGAAATTTAGAAATTATATTCTAAGAAGAAAGGTTTATGCTATTTTTCCAAACCGAATAGGTAAAGTCGCTTCTTATGTAAAATGAGCTAGGCAAATGAAAAGGTAAATAGATGACTATGTTACAAGAATTTAATCTAGAAATCTAACCTTTGAAACTTTCTAGAGGACAAGGTTTAACCAAGATGATTGTTGATACAAAACAAGGATTATTTTTGTATGTGTACACAAATGAAGGAATAATCTCAAATATCTAGTACCAAGACATTGTGTATTATTTTCTACAAAATAAATGCTTTAAAGGATGCCTTAATGAGTCAGTCTCATTAGATCTGGCTCAGGGAGACCTTGGTTTTTTGTCACTTTTGGTAGTATTGGCAGGTTATTTATTATATCAGGTTGATTTTATTTTTTGCCCCTTTTGCTATCAGGTAGGTCTCTCCCATTTTATTGTCTATGATTTGTTTCAGCTTCTATTTCTGGTAGCAGTTTGTTAGGAGGATGTGAACTAGTGTTCCCCTTCATTTTTGTTTGTTGGTTCTACCATGTTGATTGGGTATGAACATTTTTCCTAGTTTTTGGGAGGGAGGTTTGGGGTTTCACATTCTTGTGCTGGTCATTTTTGCATATGGTACCCAAACCCAAATATTGTTTTTTTTTTAGGTTTTTGTGCCCAAAGACCAAATGGGTTTTAATTTTGAAGTTTTCTAGTTTTGGGATTTTTACCTCATTTTGTGTGCCACCCTATTTTCTCAAGTTTTCTTGGCATGATGTTGGTCATGGACCTAGATCATTCATTTAGATGTCAGTCAAACCATTTTTGCACTTTTATGTTGCATTGGGATGTGTGTGACATCTTTCCTCCTAAATCTATTTTTGGTTAAGTGTATTTCTACATTGTGTTCTCATCCAATCCTTGTGTTATGATTTTTGTGATTGTGGTGCAGCACACATGATTATGTGCATGTACATTTATCTGATGACTTGCAAGTCCTGATCTTGTGTGGTATTTCCAAAAGTTATGATATTGGGGTTGGATTGGAAATATTTATGCCTATAGGCACTCATCATTGGATGAGCATGGGTAGGGTAGGGTAGCATATAAAGGGGGCTTCTTTTCTACAACCTAGTTTCTATTTCTTAAGGATTGGTGCATAGAAGTTTTGATTAAGTGATAACTAAAGAAAATACTAGGTGCTAATAAAACTTAATAAAATGTGTGTGTGGGGCCCTCCATTAAGGAGTTGAAAGGAACAATCCAAGATTGGCCTTTTTGATGCTAAGTGACTCTCCATGATGTCATCCCCTACTTAGAAGACCATTGAATGTTTGACTAGGACTTGTAGTTTATGCATTGTCTATGATCTTGATTTCAGTCATCATACTATCTGCCATGAGTGTTATCCAATGATGTTTACTTTATGTGTGTTTATGGTTGGATCATTATCTCCATTAGCATGATGAAAGTGGACTACCAGTTCCACATGGTTGGGAGGTATAGCTACCTTCACTACTATTGGGGACCAATGTACAAAGATGGTCTATTGTTCCAATATGGTCATTGTTGGGTGTTTTCACTTGGTACTTTAGGTTCTGGAGTATGCTTTATTGTGACTTATGCTTTCATTGGAATTCTTGTATATCATGATTAGATGATGTTAGTATTGACGCATTTCCTTATTATGATGTTTATCATATGTTAGATGATGAGTTTGATTTGTAAGATTATCTTATGCTTTACTTCTAGCATGTTAGATTTCCTTATTCTTATTTTGTAGCACATTTTAGTAGTGACATCCTCAAAAAAATCTCTGATGATTTGGTCGGGAGTTTGGGATGTTACATGTGGGGATGGCTAGGACCCACAATGATCTTATGATTCTATTATAGTTGGGAGGAACCATATCCTTAGTTTGTTGTCTCAATGCATTGCAATGTTGCTTCTATTCATTGTGATGTTGCTTCTGTTCACTAAGATGTTGCTTTCAGTTATTCATTCGAGTGTCTTTTCCTCGATATGTGGATTTGATACTCCCTTGTGTGGAGGAATACATTTTCTAGTTTGTTGTTTAGGATTCTCGCACGAAATTCAATTTCTTGCATGAGAATGCAAGTTCTCACGTGGTGTGTTGGGTTTCCTCGCATGGCTTCTAACACTTTCTCATGCTAAACCCAACACTAATTTTAGGTGTCTTGGTTGTTGGGACAAGTACTTTCTCATTTTTTTTGGTACACTTCCTCATGCAGATGGTAGTTTCTCATGTGGTGTATTGCACTTCCTCGTGCAAGAATTTGTCAGTCTGTTGTCCTCGTACAAAAAGTAGGGGGTATCTCCTCTGGTTTTTAGGGATAAAATTTTGGTGTTTCTAGTACCCTTTGGGTTTTCTATTATTTACTTGCTTCTATAGTTTGGAGATTTTAGGTTCTGTTGTCGTAGTGGTTTTGTGTCCTTCAATTGGTCATGTCAGTTTAGGTCATGGCGTTTGGAGATTCATTGGTTGCCAAGATGGTGGTTAAATCTTTTGTTGTGATCTTTGTGATTTATGTATGATGTTGTCATGTGCACTCATACTTGTAAAAAAAATTATCTTGGCTTGTATTTCATCCTTGTTCCAAGGATCTCCAAGTGAGGCATTATAGATCTAATGTACCCTTTTCATTGAATAAATTGGTTCAATTTACATTCACATTGCACATTACATAATAGGGAGACTTTCTTGTATATTTAATTTATATAATTTGGTTTAGTATTGGTGTCCCTTCACCTTATTTGGGTTTTTCTAATTTAACTTGGATTATAGTGAGAGATATGTTTGGAAGCCCCTCTTTCTCTTGTATTTAAATGTTGTGAAAAGTGGAAGTCTTATATGTACAAATCTATTTGACCTCTTCCATGTTTCCACTAAACATTTTGGTGGACCCAAAATTCTATACCTCTTTCTTTTGGAGTTAGATCTCGCTTATTTTGTATGAGTTCAACCTAAACATTTTATTGAGCTCAATGTATCTTTTCTTTATGATTTTGGAGTTAGGTCTCTTGATATCTCTTACTTTCTTCTTTGCATTGGATCTTATTTTATACTATTTGGCATGATAATAACTTTCTTACATTTTGGAGTTACATTTGGAAAATCTTGAGAAGTTAGATTTATGTATATGTCCTTTCACAATGGCATTCTCAAAGGTATTATGGTGCATGATCATTTATATGGTTGCTTTTTTTCTTGCATCTCTTTATCATGCTTATGATTTTTATGAAATTTTCTTTCATTTCATGATGTTTATGTATTTACATACTTTACTTGCATATGGTATTATGAGGTTAACTAATATAATGTTTCCTGATAAAGCATATCTCAAGAATATCCTTAATCTTTCATGTGGATTACTTATTCATCTTTTAGATGGTATTGGATATTTTCTTAGTGATACTCCTAATCCCATGCCTAATCCTTCCCATGATCAACCCCCTCATACTTATCCCAATTTCCAACACCTTAAAAGTATGGTTCATGACCCCAAGATTAAACAACTCTTAGATGAGACATCATCTCCCACAAATACTCCTTTCTCCTTACACTAAATATACTTGAAACCCTTAAGATAAATCATTTTCTCCATCCACCATTCACACTAATAATACTCTAAGATAAAATATTATCACTTGGATATGTTATAAGGGTGTATAAGGTGAAATGTGAAGTAATCAAAAAAGGGCTCAATTAATACTCCACATTTTAAGTTAGGGTTGACCTTGTAGCTCAAAGTGAACTTAAGGAGATTAAGTTTTTAATTCCAACTCTAAGGTTAATAGATCCAAGTAGAATAATATAATTAAAATGATGAAGGAGCACTAATTCCAACAACAATGTAATGGTTAGAGAACTAAAGAAAGAGTGTGAGATCCTTAAAATCCTAATGTAGCAAGAGAAATGAAATACAATTAAGATTATAGATATGGAAAGAAAAATTGTTGAAATGCATAAAAGAAATAAGTGACTAACCTTGAAAAGTGAATGGAATATTTGATCAATTTTCTTCACTATATTCTACTCCAAAAAGTGAACAGTTTTGGTTCTATGCCTGTAACTGCAAGATCTACAAAATCCAAAAAGTGTTTGCCTCTAGGTCAAAGTTTACCATATAGGAGTGGTTTAGATCCAAGTTAGGGTCAGGGATGAGGTAGGACCCTAACCTTCTGTGTGTAATCTAGAAATTGATTTTTTATCTCTAAAGTTATGTAAAAAGGGAATTTGAATCTGGAATTTGTTCTATATTCCAAGATTTGTAACTTATAAGAAAAATAGTTTTGTTTTTTGGTTGGGAGGTTTTCCTTGGTCAAACCCCAGTTTAAGAATCAACCTTAAAATATAAATAATAAAAATTCTATAAATTTAAATTAAATAAACCAATTCACCTTACAATAGTAGGATTTCTCAATCAAATGTAGTAAGCTCACTTTAACAAGTTGATTTGGATCAAGATGGCATGAATGTAGAAGAAGGAAGAGTGCTAGAAGCCTCTCTTCATGACAAGATCCACTATCACCAATAAAGGAAGCTAGACATTAAAAGTTTGTAGCATAAACATGGAAGATAGATGATGAAGCCCACAAATGAAATCATTTGAATCTCCTTGAAAGAACCTTCAATGCAAGACATCCCCTCTCTAAAGGACTACAAAAGGATCTCCTTGAATTCACTTGAATGCTTGAATTATTGAATGATTTAGTGTAATGGATGATATTTGATGTTTTTTATGAATTATTGATGCCAAAATGAAGCAAATGAAGTTCTTATAAAGGATTGAGAATAAAATTTCTCCTACAATTTGATTAGGAAATTAAAATATTGTCTCTAATCAACCCTAACACAAGGGTCAAGAAGAGGACCTAAAATAGGTCTCAGTTTAGGGATGCACTATATCCCTGACCTGGAGTAGGGATACATTGTATCCCTAACCTCAAGTTCCAAAAACCCTTGGGATTCCCCCAAGGTCCTAGAATAGTCATTGGTTTTGGGAAATTCTATTCAGATCTTGATAAAACTCTATTTCAAAGTAGAAAAGAGGTTTTGGTGATTGGAATATGAAAAAAGGAGACACCAAAGGGTTAGGTCCTACCTTGAAATTTTTTTAAAGAATAGGAATGCCAAGGAGGACCCATTAGATCCTTCCTAGTTCCATATAGGAGGAATTAAAAGCGGTGGGAAAATACAAATTATGAAAATTAAGTAGGTGCTAAACTATCATTAAATTGAAATGCTTCCAATTTAAGATTATACATTTAGCCTCCACTTTAGAGAGCGTATGGGCTAAACCCAAAATTTTTCTAAAGTAGAGAATAATGCATGAGATGATCTTATCACAATCAAGGAGATAAATAATCCATCAAACCTTGAGATCATAATAAGAGAGAACTCATTAAAGGAGAGAAGCAAAGAAAAAAAAGGGGTGGGATTAGCTGACCCAATGAGAAGCGTACATCTCATTAAGAATCATGAAAAAATAAAGTTCAAAATCTGTTTACTATATTTGGGACTTAGCATGTTGAATTTGAATGAATTACTCATGAATGGTATTTAGTGTATTGAAAGTGCAGAAAGTAAAAAGGGGAGGATTAAATGGTCTAACAAGTTTGTGTACTTGATAGTCAATCCCACAAATTTTTCACCTTGTGGCATCTTTATGCCCCCATGATATAGTACTCCTATATCTTAAGAATTTTTTATATATGCACTAGGATAGGTCAAATGGTCTTGCAAGTGCATGTGGAATTCTAGTCAACCAATCCAAGACTTGTAAAAAGAGGGAGATTAATTAGCCCTAGAAAGTTGTGTTATGCTAGTGTACTTTATATGTTGTGCTTGAAATAAACAAAACCATATAAAAATAAGGGGAGCATACATCCCTCCACCCCCCACACACCCAAGATGGAAAAATAAGTGCATAATTATAACATCTTAAGAAAGTGATGGAGAAGGACAATGCAATTTCAACATAAAGATAGTATCCAAAAACAAAACCTAGTTCAAACCAAAGAGGTCACAACTCCCATGAGGTCGGGAAATGGTAGAATGTGATGAGACACCATCCAAGAAATGAAAAAGTAAATCTTTGCAAGGGATAACACACTATTATGAGGCTCCAATGTAAGTGATCTATTTACTATATAAACCCAATTTTGAATTATATAAAATTGGATGTTTCATGAAAACCAAAGGATTAGTAGATCATTAGGAGAATGATAAAGTTGGATAAGGTTCCCTTGACCCCAAAGAGTAGGAAAAAAGGGAAAAATATGACCTATTATACTACTCAAGAATTGGGAATTCTATGATAATGAGCCCCAAGTGATAGGCTAATAATGTTACATGGCATGGATAAAAATAATAGGGACTTGGATGGTATTTAAGTAAATTGGGGTTTAAGTAGAACTCGTCATAAGGAGATATGTGAGTAAACTCATTATGAATGGGTTGTTGAATCTTGTAATGTAAATCTTGTCAAGTACTATTAGGCTGATCATGATAACAATGATACATGTAAAATGGAATATGCATTTTTTTTTCGTATGTTTATTTCTTGATGCAAGGGAATCTAAGGTTCTTGAAGATTTTGGCACTTTCAGTGGAGGACTAAAGATGTTTGGGCATCTCTGTGGTATTTCTTTATTAGAGGCTTGAACAAATGGGATCAATAGGGAAGCTCAGTGTTTGGTTGAGGAAGTGTTTATTGGTCATTATTGAGTACAGTGTTGACTGAGTAAATCAATTGTTGGAGAATCTCAATGATGCTTATGGTGGTGCTCAATCATCAAAAGAGCTTGATGGTGCTTATGGGAACTTAGTAGTTGAAGGAGCTTGACAATTTTTGGTGTGTTCAATTATACTAGTTTTCTCAACTTGTACAGTGGTGTTGTTTCTTGGGGGCTTTGGTGATGCTCGATATTATGGTTTATCGACTAGAGTTCTTATAGATTAGATTGGATGACTTCATACATTTATTGCGTGAGGATTGAGATCATGATGTGGATCGATCATGGGAGTTTTTATGGACCTATTGGGGTCTTGGTTATTTTTCCTAGATGTATTTAATGAGTTTTTTAAGCCTTCTAAGGAATTTGGTACTTAATATCTTTTGTAGGTTGAATTATGGCTCAACATATATTTAATGTAAGGGTTTATTTAATTTGTAACTTGCTAGGCCAACTTGTGGCTTAGTTGTGTATAAGTAAGGGGTCTTTGTGGAGTCTTGGATGATAAGCATCCATCTTAGAGAAGAGGATGTGGAAGAGGAGAGAAGTTTGAGAAGAGCTAGTAGTTGCAGCTTGGGAAACAAGGAGATTGCTTGGTGGCTTGCGACCACAAGTTTAGATTGTGCTAGAGGTTTCTATCAGAGTGTTGTTGTGTTATAGATCTAACTAGCAATGTTTTGGATTAGATCTTGAGGGATCTTGTAGAACTATTTCTTGCTTTGTGTTTGGTAATAACTAGGAAGGCCTTGCAGCCTAGCACATTGTGTGTAATTAGTTATTTTATGAATAAATAGTTGAATTCGGTATTAGATCATATATCTTGTGTTGTGTTTTTGGCGTATTGTTAATTATTAGGGGCTAGGACATCACCTTTGGGGATTTTCCTTCCTTTCACTGGGTCAAGTGGTATTAGAGCCAAGTTTTCTTGAGCATGTAGATAGATCACCAAAGTTGAGGCAGTTTGCACCAGGACATGGGGTGAAGATTATCAAAGCACAGATTGATCTTATGGTAGAGTTTTTTTCTAGAGTCCTAGATATCTTTTTTGTAAGGTGGTAGATCATGGTTCTAACTTACAATTGTAGAGGACTTGTAGATGGATCTTGATATGGATCAATGGTTGCAAAGGTGGAAGGTTGATCTTGTTGGAGCATGATCACATAAATTTTTTGTGATTTGTATTGCAGATCCATGTTACTAGACTTGTGATTTGTTCCTAGTTATTCATATGAGGTGGCAGGTTTCAATTTAACTTGCAAAAAATTTTGGTTTGTCACAAGATGCTTGGGTGGGATTTGTTGTAGAGAGTTTGCAAAGATCTTGGAAGATGCCTCCAAGAATATTGAACCCTAGGATGAAATATTTCAGAGATGTCTTCTTAGTTGGAAGCTAGTTTGATCAATCAAGTTAAGGAATGGATAGTTGAGTTGAATAGGGATTTATGGAGTTGGAGTTTACCAATCCAAAAGAGAGTTGTTTGGTTAGTTAGAAGACTTGTTCAAGAGAAAAGATGGTATGACAAGGTTGAGATGGAGGTTGGTTTTGTTGATCAATTTGTGGAATTTGATTCAAAACCTATAGAGAAACTTGTGGTTGTTTTTGAAGAGATTTCTAATCTTGTTGATGTTTGGATGCGATTGATTTTCATGATCAGCTAGATGGATCTGACATGAAAATTGTAGAGCACTTGGTTATGGATAATCAAGTTGTTATGGATGATGAATTGTATGTTACAAAGAATCTTGATGGTGAGGGTTTGTCATATGATGTTAAGGAATTATATATTGTTGTTGATAAGGTTGGAGATCTACATGTTGTTATGAATATTGTTGTATATATAAAGTTTGTTGAACCTGTTGTTGGTATGGATTGTGATTATAAGTTGTACACCCTATTTGTGGGCTACCATGTTGACTAAATTATTCCTATGAGCGAATATGTTGATCATATTTGTGAAGGAGGAATTGGTTGATGGACTTGTTTATTTTCTTGTCTTTATGGATTGGCAAGACTTGGGTGGAGATGAAGTAGAAGTCTAGTTTTAATGAAGGAAAAAAGTGTGGGACACACTTTTCTTTGTACCCTAGGAGTCTGATGTAGGGGCATCTAAGGTTCCTAAAGATTTTGGCACTTTTTGTGGAGGACTAAAGATGTTTAGTCACTTATGTGTTATTTCTCAATTGGAGGCTTGATCGAATGGGCTTGATGGGGAAGCTCTGTGCTCAATTGAGGAAGTGTTTATTGGTCATTATTAAGTATAGTTTTGACTGAGTAACTTGGTTGTTGATGAAGTTTGATGATCCTTATGGTGGTGCTCGGTCATTGAAAGAGCTCAGTGGTGCTTATAGGAACTCGATAGTTGAAGGATCTCAATAATGCTTGGCATTCTCAGCTTATATTTGGTTTCTCAGCTTGTACTGTGGTTTTTTTTTTCTTGGGGGATTTGTTGATGCTTGACAACATGGTTTTCCAACTAGAGTTCTTACATATTAGATTGGTTAACTTGGTGCATTTATTGCATGAGGATTGAGATCAGGACACAGATCGATCATGGGAGTTTGTGTGAACCTATTTGGTTCTTGTTTATTTGTCCTAGGTGTATTTAATGAGTATTGTAGTCTTTCTAAGGCATTTCATATTTAATATCTATTGTAGGTCAACTTGTAGCTAATATATATTTAATGTAAGGGCTTATTTAATTTGTAACTTGCTAGGTCAACTTATAGCTTAGTTAGGTATAAGTAAGGGGTCCCTTGGAGTCTTGGATAATAATCATCCATCTTGGAGAAGAGGATGTGGAAGAGGAGTGAAGTTTGAGAAGAGCTAGCAGTTGTGGCTTTGCGAACAAGGAGATTTCTTAGTGGCTTGCGAGCACAATTTTAGATCTTGCTAGAGGTTTCTATCATAGTGTTGTTTTGTTACAGATCTAACTAGCTAGGTTTTGGATTAGATCTTGAGGGATCTTGCAGAACTATTACTTGCTTTGTATTTGGTCATAACCAAGAAGGTCTTATAGCCTAACACATTGCATGTAGCCAATTATTTTATGATAAAGAGTTGAATTTGGTATCAAACTGTGTATCTTGTGGTGTATTTCCATTGTGTGATTAATTGATGGGGGCTAGGAAATCTCCTTTGGTGATTCTATTGGCTTACGCTATGTCATTTCTATGTTTAGGTCTAGTAATCACCTTGGCATAACTAATTTTTAGGAAAAATAATTTCTTGATTAGTAAGAGAGGATACGATAGATGATAAAGGACAAGATGTGGACAGAGAATGAGATTCAACACTTTGTTGCACACATCCTAATGTATGATCATCAATGGTGTAGAAAGAATTCTCATCCCCCTATTGCCTAAGGGAATATAATTTTCTTCTTACTTTTTTTAACACATCAATTCTCAATGAATCCATGATACCCAAGACCACAACTAGAAGCCATTTCACTAGGTGTAAAAGATTCATCATGAGTGGTAGTAGCAACAAAGTTATTAGAAAGAGAATTTTGTTGATATTTCATGATTGAAAGGTCATTAATTATTTATTATCCAAAAAATTTTGGTGTGAATTCTAATGTACCCAAATCATCTTTAGATAGAGATGAGGAATAAGATTATGTTTCTATTTAGGTTTAGGTTCCTTCATCGCCTATGTAGGCAGAGAAAATTAAGCATGTTATGTGTTTAAATAAGGATTAGGCTCATCATCATGAAGGGTATACATAAGATTGTTATGCACAAAATTAACATTCTAATAAATAGTAGAAGCAATAAAATGCATAGAATACAACCAACGTATTCCTAAGAGAAGGTTTTAATTGAGAGGTCCAAGCATAACATGCATAGGAGTATCCAATATCACTGGACCCACCTTAATAAATAATGTTATACTACATAAAGTTCTCTTAGAAATTTTATTGAATCCTTGAATGGGAATGTTATTAGCCTGAATAGATGTAAGATCAAAATTTATAGCCTTTAACATATCTATACTACAAACACTCAAACTAGATCCATTATCAATCATAGTCATGTGTATGATAATTTTATTAATAGACACAACTACCATAAGAGCATCATAATGATCTTGAATCTCTTTGGGAGGAAAAAAATCATGAGTAAACACAATTTGTGATGGGACCTACATAGCATTCATGCATTCTAAAAACAAATTGATTTCGTCTTGATTAGGATGTGGAATTGAAATATTGGTTATAGCTTTTTTTCAAGGATTCATGATATGTAGGAGATGTTTGAAGAAGTTCCTGAAGAGAAAGATTGGTGGGGGTATTACGTAATTATGATAAAAAATCATACTCCATTCCAAGATTTTGATAAATATGAGGTGGAGGAGGAAGAATGGATTGAGGTGGGAGAGAAGTTGTAGGTTGAGGATTATTCTTTGCATGATAGGTTTGATACATTGCATGATAATCCAAAGGATCAATATATTTCCCCTTAAGAGTTATTTGATGACAACCTTTAAGGGTGATGAGAGGTTTATTTGATGAAGGTAACCTTTGAGAGTGATAACAGGTTGAGAAAAATTAACATGATTAAGATCCTTCTTTTCACTAGAAGGGAGAGAATTAAGGAGATTTCCATTATCCTCTTTCCTAAGGAACCCTTAGAATAGGGATTATGGGTTCCATTAATAGTTAATCACTACTAGGAGCATCAAATGAAGTCAAGGTCACACTGACAAAAGTATTTATAATGTCTTCATATTTCTCTAGAATATTTCTAAGAGGTGAATATATATTAGGAGAAGAAGAGACATGATGAAGCATGTCATCTTGAAAAAAAGAAGTAGAAATCATTAGGTTATCCTTTTTCAAAAGGAATAGAATAGTTAACATTATCATCAAGAGGTTTATCCCAAATAGTGCCATTATCAATGGAAGAAACATCTCTATCAATAAAGAACACTATAGGAGAGGAATGATCATGAGTTAAAGTGATGCACATAATGAGGGAATGATGCAAAGAAGACGTACAGAAACCCTCAAAAAATGTATTGCTACAATCAAGACCTAAATTAAGAAAATGGAAAATATTATGTTGTTTCTTATCATCATAAAGATCACAAGGTAAAGTTGTGTTTATAAGAGGGTGGTGTTTTATGTCAAAGATAAGGGAATGGTGTTTGGAGAATGCTTTAAATAATTTTTTCAACATAAAGAAAAGAGAGATGCATATAGAATAGATCCAACTAATATTTTTTTTTTCATTTAAATGTATGTAAGATCCAATTAAAATTGAAAAAATTTATGAAAAGTACAAACTCAATGTTGCAAAAGCCATGAAAATTTAAATAAGACTAGATCTAGATGCACAAACAAGAAATTTAAATCCAAAATATGGACTTATATAACTCCAAAATGAAAGAAAGAGTTGTTATGAGTGGGTTTAACAAAATGTATAATGAAGGTGAACATACAATAAACTACAAGGGGGATTTTATCACCAAAATAAAAAATTGAAATTTCATTTGTTAGGTTCATCAAAATGTATAAGGTGAAATATGAAGTAGTCAAAAAAGGGCTCAATTACTCCACTTTTTGAGTTAAGGTTGACATTATACCTCAAAGGGAAGTTAAGAAGATTGATTCTTTCAAATTAAACTATAAGTTTATTATATCCAAGTAGATTATTGCAATCCAAATGATGAAGGGGCACTAATGCCAACATAAATCTAATGATTAGAGAACTAGAGAAAGAATGTGAGATCCTTAAAACCCTAATGTATCAAGAGCTATGAAATGTAATTAAGATCATAGATATGGAAATAGAATTTTTTGAAATTAATAAATAAAATAAGTGACTAAACTAGAAAATTAAATGGAATATTGGATCTATTTTATGCACTTAGTACTACTCAGAACCTCGATAGACCTAGTTCTAAACCTAAAACTAGAAGATCTAAAAAACTTAGAAATTATTCACCTCTAAGTTAGAGTTGACCTATAGGGGTAGTCTCAATATAGGTTAGGGTTAATCTACAAGGTTATGGATGAAATACAACCCAAACCTTCTGTGTTTGATCCAAAAACTAATTTTGGATCTCTTATAAAGTTTTGCAAAAAGGGTATTTGAATCCATGCTCTACTTTTCCTTCCAAAATCTATAACTTGTAAGAAAAATAGTTTTGTTATGTTAATGTGGGATTTACCTTGGTCAAACCCCATTTTAGGAATTAACCTTGAAATATAAATAATTACAATGCTGGAAATATGAAATAACAAATTCACCTTACAATAGTAGGATTTCTCAATCAAATTAAGTAAGACCACTTTACCAAGTTGATTTGGATCAAGAAGGCATGAATGTAGAAGAGGGAAGAATGATGAGACCCTCTCTCAATGAAAATATCCACTATCAACAATAAAGGCAGCTAGATCTTAAAAGGTTGTGGCATGAACATGGAAGATAGATGATGAAGTGCTCAAATGAACTCCTTTGAAGATCCTTGAAAGAACATTGAATGCAATGGGTCCCATCTCCAATGGATTACAAAAGGATATCCTTGAATGTGGTGAAACATTTGGAAATTTGGAAATTTCACCTTAAAATTATCTAGCAAAAGGGAAATTTTTCCATTTCTCAAGCATAAAGATAACTGCATGTGAAATAGAGAAATTTCTCCATTTCACAGATAGCACATTAAAGGGCAATGAAACAAAATTGTTTCCATTTTGTAGGTACAAAATGAATGAATTATTAAACAATAAAATTTCTCTATTTCACAAACATGGTTAAAAAGAACTATGAAATAGAAAAATGTTGCCAATTCAACAATAGTAAAAAGTTGTATTGAGAACCGTCAAGATTTTGCAACAATGTTAAAGCAAAAATTGGTCAAATGTGAAAAAAATTATGTTGTATTTAAAGAGTTATTAAGAAAACCTAAAAGCTTCTAATATTAGAAAAGGAATAAATGAGACATGATAAATAAAAGATTACGACTAGATTTTGCATGCATGGGATTCGTTGTAGGATCATTTCATATAGATATCTAGCGTTCACTTCAACACTATGGACATCTCTTTGGAATGCTTTGGGTTTTCCTTCTTATCACCCAGAGACAAATGGAAAGACTAATTGGGTGAATCGAGTTCTTGAGGACATATTTTGCATGTATGTGATGGACTAATAGCAAAGTGGGAAGGTTATTTATACTTGGTTTGTTTTTCCTATAATAATAGGTACCACAGTCCTCTTAGCATGTCACCTTTTTAGGTCTAGTGTGGTAGATCCTTTAAGTTAGGATTAATTAGAGGATCTAGTAGTTTTGGTTCATGAGATGCTTCAAGATATGGAGCAATGGGTTTTTAGTATTAGAGAGAATTTGGTTACTACCCAGGATTGACATAAGATGTATGAAAATGCCATAGGCTAGATTATCACTTTACTTATGGTGAAAAAGTGTTTTGAGAGTTCTATGGAAGAACCTCATCCATTATGGGAAAGGATCTAAGTAACCACTACATTTTTTTGGGTCTTCTAAGATCTTAGAGAGGATTGCTCATGTTTCTTAGCACTTAGTGTTTCCACCTATCCTACCATGCATCGATGATTATTTCCATGTTTCTATTTTGACATAGTATATTCTTGATCTAATCCATGTACTTGATTGGGGTGTTTTACATGTAGAGGATTGGAAACTTTCTTTAGATCTAATATGCATTCTTCAACATTGGAGGTTGAACTTTGTATAGAGAAGGTAAGGGTGCAATGGAACCTGGATGATGAAATGTTAAGATTAACCACAAAAAAAAATAACAATTACTTTCAAATATAACCAATATCATTAAATAATAAATCGCATAGAAAAGAACACAAGACACAAAAATTTAACATGGTTTACCCAATCTTTGGGCTACATTCACTAACAACAAGTCCAATATTATTATTATCCAATGATTACAATCTATAATCCCTTATAGCTCAATAATGCCACAAAAAGCTACAATATCATAATACATTATGAAATCCCTAACCCTAACCCATTTTATACAAGATTTTTGTCACTTTAAAAATTAGGTCTAGAATAAGTTATCAAATAGAAAAATAATAGCAGACACATTTCACAATAGTCAATTCATCTTTAGCACCTAAGGCACTGCCCCAAGATCTTGCAAGGGGTGCACCCCTTAACCTCATCTTGGGGGTGTTGCCCCTAAAACCCATAATAATTATCTTGGGGGAAACCATGTCAAACAAAATGAGAGAAATTAACTTCTAAGACTGATTAGGCTCCACATCACAACATGAAACTTTAGCTACATGGAAGGATGCTACACAATTGAGATATTTGTACCCATATCATTTTGAAGGCTTTTAAGAGTAAACATATACCTAGTTGGGGAGGATGTAGTGCCTCTCATTTTTGCATTTTGATCCATGATTGTTTTCACTTGAGAGCCACTCTAATTATTTTTACTTGTTTATTTGCATATTAAGATGCTTCAATGAATATACATTATTTTGATAACCAATATCATAAATGTTAGATGTTAGTTGATGTTTATATTAAAATTGATCACATATGCATGATGGTGTTAGTGATGTCGCATGATGCATTGTGATGATACCTAGTTGATTTTGCATTTGGACTTGGAGTGTGGTTTATACTTTATTAGATGGATTATGTTGGATTTATTTTTGGTGTACTTTTGTACTATGGATATTTGTCTTTTACTTTAGTAGATATATGCTCAAAAGTCTAAGAATGTTTATTGAAATAATTTAATATAAATGCTTTATCATGTGATTTTATGTTGTTATATTTTGATGCACCAATTTTTTTTATTAAGAAAAAAGGTTTTGAAGGGGCCCTGAAACCTTGTACAAAATATCTAAAGATTAAACATTAAAGCCCATTAAGCAACAAACACATGACAGAGCCAACTTCAAAAAATCCCACAAACAAAAGACAACAAAGAAAAGCCAGAAAACCAAAAAGACACTAAATTGGCTAGGGGATAGCTGGTCATTAACCCATTTTTTGAATCATCTTTGTTGCTTGTTCCTAGAGCACATCCATCTTCTCAATGACATCTTTGATCTATTTGATTTTAGAGGAAGCCCCAGTAGTCATTTTCTTTGTGGTATCCCTGTTCCTTCTTCCCATGCCTTCCTTGCTCTCAATTGTAGGTCCAATATCCTCATCCACAAAAAAAATGGCTTTCTCCCCCTCTATCTTGGTGATCAAGATCTAGAAATGCTCATTGGAGGCTTTGAGAAAATTATAGTTATGTTCTACAATGCTCTTGGGTGTACTTTCAATCCTATTAACTTTGTTTTCTAGCTCCATCACTTGGGCTTCAACCTATAGAAAGTGGCCATGTCAATCAGGGATCTAGTGGGGGGATTTTTTGTGTTCTCAGCATCCCACATATTGTTATTCCTAGAATTTTTGAGAAGGTATGTATCTTCCTCTTTTCTATTATCACTCAAAATGACCAGAGAAGTATCAATAAGAGTTTGGAGGTCCACCTTACCCAGACCAGATTCTCCAACCTTGAAATTAATTGTTTCCTTTGCAATCCCTAGTCTCATAGAATCTAAGGTCATGTTTTTCTTGGAAATTTTTCTTCCTTTCCCTTGAGACAGGGGCTCTTCCTTACATATTTTCTAAGTAGATTGAGAAGAATGATCTTTATCCTTAAGGTAGAGAGACCCACCATATTGGTGCTTGATGAAATCTAGAGGGTAGTCATCACCCAAGTCCTCTTTCACATTCTCTTTTTATGTGGTTTTCTTTCTCAGTGCCACCTTAGAAGGCACATTCTCTTGACCATCAGTGTCTATGTCATCCCCTTCTTCCTCATAATCATCAAATGAAACAACCACCTTAGCTTAATTTTTTGACTTAAGAGGTTTGTCCTTCTAAAAATACTTTCTCTTTTTAGGAGTTCCCTTTTGTTGAGTCAAATCCACATCTTCCTCTAACTCCATAGAGTCTTCCTCATATATCTTCTCTTCTAACTCCACCTTATTTTTCTTTTTTTTGGAAGCTTTACAAGGAATGTTGTGAATAGAGTGATTTTCCTTCCCTTTGGACTTCATCCCTAAGTCCTCATCATTAGAGTGTATCCCTTCACTATCTTTAATGTTCAAAGAACCATGAGAGTCATCAAATTCAATACCCATATCATCATTTCCCTTTAACTCGAGAAATTTCCCAAATGAATGGGCTTTAATATGCTTGTAAATGAGTAGCATGAGACCCTCATATAAAGGAAGATTACAAACACTTTTCTCCCTAATTCCCTTTATACTAGCATTTAAAGACGACAAAAGGTAAAAAGAATAGAAAACTTGATGTTATGCTTGAAATGGTTCAACAAGACAAAGTGGATGGATCAGATTCTAGAAAATTTGGTATCTAAAGTGACATGATAGATGATAGCACATAGGGAAAACCTCCAATTTTTTTTATATATTTTGGCTGAAAGTAGGTCTTACCTTTTTCTTTCACAAGGGCCTCTCTCACATCTGTCTCCTTGGGGAAATCATCAATAGATGCATCAAAAAACTTCTTTTCTCTATAGAACTTCCTCCCTTCCATCGAAATGGCAGTAACCATTGAAATGAGCTCCTCATTGATGGCATAATTTCTACCATCCAGGCTCAATGAACCATCACTCCACTTCTTCAGGAAAAGATTGGTAACTTCTAAATTTCTCCCATAAAGTCTCACAATGAAGGTGGTGAGGTGTCCATTCTCCAAAATTTCTCAAACCCTTGAGTGTTTCTTTAATTTGTTATGGTTAGATGGTAATTCTCACCTCCTTCTTTGGCCTCCCATCTTGGTTCTATGATTTTCAACTTGCAAAGAATGCTTGCAAAATCTTACCAAAATAATCACCAGTAAAATTGAAGAAGTGGTTCTCAAAATCACCTAGAAAGTGTGTGAAATGACAGAATCATTAAAGCAATTTCCTTTCTTTTGGGCATCCCTGCATTTTGAAATTAGTGCTATAATATTTCTAGGTATGTCCGTCCTTATTCATGACTACCCCTTCCTTACCATTGATTATATCATAGTCAATGTAAGATATCACAATCATAGGGAGGCTTTTTCCACCCTACCAGGTCATGACCCCTTGACACCTCACTATCTCATTTGAAATCATGGTACACATGAGAGATATAGTGGGAATGAAACCATTGGTGTTATGTGTTGTGTCCCATCAGTGTTAGTACAAAGTGAGAACAAAACCATAGTCACTTGCTTCCAAGATCTACTAAGTGCCCTATTCTTCTTTACATGATTATTTATCTATATGTATTTTATCTATTTATATATTGACCAACCACACTTTATGTTTGTTGTTTACTAAATAGGTACCAAGTCTATTCACCCTGGTTATAAGATCTGAGTGTGTACCTATTTCCCTAACATTGGCACTAGGAGATAGTGACCTTGATTATTCATGTTGAGAAAATTTCATCCTTGTATGGGCAATGTATTTATATTATTATTACTATTAACCCTCTTATTGGTAAATCTTGATTCATAATTGATTATGTAATTAGACCCATGAGCATGTTTATGTATTTAGGGTTCTATAGTTGTCACAAAAAATGTTAATTAAAATGTTGATTTAATTAATTGTTGGGGATTTTAATTAGTTTTTTTAATTTATTTTATTTACTAGATAATTTATTATACTTGAATTCCAAATGTCTAGAATTGTCTTATTTGATTTGGGAAAATGGCCAATTAGTCTTTGTAATGTCCCATGTATTACGGTTAGAAAAGGACAACAATAAATTGAAAACGAGTTGATAAAATTATAATAAATTTAACTAAATATTTCATATGTTATCTAATTTAAAATAATTAATATTCATATTGAATGTTCTCCACCAAGATAGGTTTGGATCATTCTACAACACTCTCAATGAATGCAAAAGTAACTATTTGTTAATTCTACTTAAAAATATTGGTCATGCAAAAGTAACATTCAAGATGCAAAATAATCTACTACTTGATAGAAGATGGAGAATTATAACCACTTAGGGTTAAAAAATTTATTCAAAACCAATGTCCATTTTTCTCCATCCATCCTCAACATATGAAAAGAGATTTAGAAATTTTATGATTTTGCACAAACTTTGAGCCTTTTTAATTATTGGAGATCTAATTACTCACAAACCCCTGTATTAATCTCACTTGTGGGACTCACTAAGGGTGCAAAAGATGTCAATTATTCCACCACTACAAAATTGTGAGGATTGTACCCTCGTATTCTCTGGATCCTTTATCTTCTACATGCCACACAACCTTTTTTATTAGTTCACCCAACACAAAACTATTGTCAATGTAAGGTTTTCCAAAGTTTTTGTCAATTTTTGTGTGTAAGCTTTAATTTTTCAAAATTTGAAACAAATTTAGGCTTTGTTTTTTATCTATGAATTTATTTGAAAAGTCCAAGGATTCCAGCTTCCTCTAAGAGGTGGAATTGCAAGTTTTAATCTTTCTAGTTGTGGGATCTTCTAAATCTAGGGATGTTGTTATATCTAGTTTTGGCCTTGATAATTTTAAGTTACCTCATCTTTTATATCAGTATCACACCCCAATAACTACATCATTCCTACCCTTGGTACCCTCATCCCAACAAATTACATTCATGGTATCCAGAAACCCTATTAGGAAACCCTATAAACTATGGACTTTCAGCTAGATGAGGTTTTTATTATAAAGGAATTATATTCAATGGATTTTCAACTAAATGATATTTTTATTGTAATGGAATTCCATTCAATGGATTTTCAGCTAGATATTCCACTAGGAAAGCTAAAATGGTTAATTGATCACTTGTTCAATTGTTGGTTTTGTATAATTATCCACATCTGTGTACTCATGATGATAACATTACATATTTAAAAGCCTAAAATAAGGTCTTCTATAGTATTACATGGCATTGGCTTAATCTAAAAAAAAATTTCAATCTAACTCATGATATTTATTGACATTTCTTTTTACACTAGAACCATTATATAAATTAGGGTGAAGGCCAATGTATTGGGCAAAAGGAGAGGTTTTTGTAATATTTTTAGTATTACTATGTTTTCACTTCCCAACTCTAGAAGTACAAAAAATGCTAGTATGTCCATGAAATGGTGATATGAATTTTTTTATTAAAATTTTACACTATTGCATTATGATTTCTACCATACTTTAGTTGCATATGAGAAATCATAGAGCCTACTAGCATGTCCTTAGTTATCGCATCCCCAAAACTTATCCCCTATTAGAAAACTCAGTGGAGCTATGAATAAAACTAACAGAAATTTTATTTATTTTTCTTAGTGGACATGTCTCAATAGATGTGGCTTGGAGACAAAATATTTTGGGTGCAAATATGATGCTTCTCTAGGACAGAAACCCTTAAGCATCCCAACATTTAAACTAACATCTAGAATATCAGTAGTGCCTAGTTCTACATGTGTATCTATTTTGTAAGCTCTGTGAATTTGATAAACCTCAATTTTATTATGTACATTATGGGGAGAAAATTTTAAAAAATAAAAGTATCAATTAATAAGAAGAATCATGGGATTTCTCTTGGTCATAGTTGTTTTTATGGGTTATTTTTCATAAGTTATTGGTAGATATCATCACACATTCGAATATTCATGCATGTTTGTAAGATGAAAGAATAATCAATACAAAGTAAAAGACATATATTTATACACATACATACATGTGGGTGCATGTACATAAAAATTTATATTCCTATATATATACACTTACATGTGCACACACACACACACACACACACACATATATATGGCACCATCATTGCCCAATTTC